>CM073451.1:31332500-32582500 GCA_037074485.1 Delonix regia
GGAGAGAGCTTGGGGCAAGAATCCAACCACATACAGCCCTCTTGTGCATTGAAATTAACCCATCAGTAACATTTCCCAAGTTCATTCTATATATGTAATACTTACGGGATATATATTCATGTGTCAGATGCAGCTTTTCTGTTGCCATGTGCTGCGAAAAGTAAAGGACAAAGAACACTAGAAGTGGATGTGAAGAAAATTCTTCCAGTCTGAGAATGGGGAAGAAAGGGGAGAAAGAACACTTTGAATGTGAGAATGGCGTAATGAATCCATGAAAAAAAAATGCCAAAATGGTTGTCCAGTGGGGTTCATTGCCATGTTCAGATTCTTTTTTTATCAGTTTTTTGCACTTATTTAAGGTAAAAGAAGTGTACCTCAAATTTGGTTTCGCATTATATTATCAAAATAGCCTGGAAGGTGAGAGTTGAAAGCGGAACTAAAACATGTAATTAAACATGATCATAGATTGAGAGAATAGATAAATTAACAGTTTGACTTTATGGAGACGACATCATCGATCTGAATATTGGTTGAGTTCAACGATTTCAACCCACAATACCCAAGAGCGTTTCTCATAGTATTTTGACGGCAAAGAGAGAATAATAATTTTGTGTGTATAAAATTAGGGTTTCAGTGTGTTATTTATAAGATTTTATTTGATAATATAATTAATCAATATTATTCAGTAAAATCATCTAAAATCTTTAAAACAAGTTTAAATTTAAAATTAAGCCCATAAAATCTCTCTCTGGATAACAATCTTAGATTAGTAATTTGACGGGATGATTACTAATACTCTTGGGTTGTGGATTGGATTTTCGCCTAGCGGGCTTGTAAATAATCGAACCTATCACCGATTATTCACACATATTAAAATAAAATCTAGTCCATTCTCAGTTTAATAAATTATAACATTAATTGCCTAATTGGGTACTAATTTAATAAAATAATTAATGCTAAACCATAAATATTTAAAATTATTCCAACAATCTTCCACTTGGATAACATTAATTAAATTATTAGATCAATAGACAAATAGTTAATCAGGCATAATAATGTTCACATAAACACATGGATGTGTGTATATTTATAAACCATACAAGATTCAGTGATATCGACATTTCCATAATAAGTTTCATCAACTGAATTGAATGGAACACAAAATAATATTCAAAATTGTCAAATAACAATTCAAAATCCCTTAAGAATTTAATCCAAACTCCCACTAAACCAAGGTTACATCAAAATTTTTAACAACGCCCATGTGAGTCACATGATTCCTAAAGACTCCTACGGGCAAGCCTTTGGTCAACGAATCCGCCAACATGTGTTCACCAGGAATGTGAACCAAACGAGTCTAAGATTCAGCAATCTTTTCTCTGACGAATAGGAACTTAACATCAAAGTGTTTAGTACGACTGGAGTTCCTATGATTATGAGAAAAGCTGACAGCAGACGAACTATCGCAGTATATGGTTAGAGGTCGTGATATAGAATCAACTAGATGCATGCCAGATATTAGTTTCCTCAACCATATGGCCTGGCGGGTAGCCTCATAACAAGCGATATACTCTGCTTCCATAGTCGAGGTAGCTGTTACTCATTGCTTGCAACTTTTCCACGATACAACTCCTCCAGACATCATAAAGATGTATCCAAAAGTGGATTTGCGATCATCCACACAAGATGCATAATCAGAATCTGAATAACCCACAATTTCAAGTGGCTCAAATCTTCTAAAAGTAAGCATGTGATGCTTTGTACCTTGTAAGTACCTCATGACTTTCTTTGCAGCCCTCTAATGATCAGGACTAGGATTACTCAGGTATCTACCAAGCACACTGACAGCGAAAGCAATGTCAGGTTGTGTGCACACATAAGCATACATAAGGCTGCCAACAGCTGATGCATACGAAATCTTATTCATCTCAATTTTCGAATTGTCATCATTGGGACAAGATGATCTAGATAACTTTTCACCTTTCTGTACAGGTGCTGCATAAAAAGTGCAAGCATGCATGTTAAATTTCTTCAGTACTTATTCTATATAGGTTGTCTGAGATAAACTAAGAGTGCCACAAGATCTATCACAGTGAATCTGAATTCCCAGGACAAAAGAGGCTTCACTAAGATCTTTCATATCAAAGTGGCATGACAAAATGTGTTTAACCTCATTCAACATAGCTACTGAGTTGCTAGCTAGGAGTATGTCGTCAACGTACAAAACGAGTATCATAAAGTTATCTTTATTGAATTTCTGATAGATACATTGATTAGCAATGTTCACTGTAAAACCAAGTGAGGTGATTATCTGATCAAATTTCAAATACCACTGTCTTGAGGCCTGTTTAAGTCCATAAATGGACCTTTTCAGCTTGCACACTAAGTGTTCTTTCCCTGCCTCAGTGAATCCATCAGGTTGCGTCATATAAACATCCTCAAGTAAATCACCATTTAAGAATGCGGTTTTGACATCCATCTGGTGAAATTCAAGACTTAACTGTGCAACAAGAGCCATTACAACTCTGAAGGCATCTTTAGTAGATATAGGTGGGAACGTTTCCGTATAATCAATCCCTTCCTTCTGATTATAGCCTTTAGCTACAAGTTTGGCTTTGAATCTTTCAACTTCACCATTAGCCCCTCTCTTAGTTTTAAAGACCCATTTGCAACCAACGGGTTTACAACCATCTGGTAACTCAATTAATTCCCATACATGATTGCGAGACATAGAGGACATCTCATCATTCATAGCCTCTAACCACTCAGATGAATGAGATCCTGTTACAGCCTCGCCATAAGAAATTGGATCTGTGCCATCAATAACGTTTAACTCAAACTCCTGCAAGTACACTATATAGTCATATGAAATTGCAGGTCTACAAATCCTTTGTGATTACCTCAAATTCAAAGCTAGCTCTCCTATATCAGTTATAGGAGCTTCTACAATAAGATTAATCGAATTCTCAACAAGGATGTCATCTCTAATATCATGATCTACCGGTTGAGATGACGATGATGGCATGGGCAAGATGTTATCCACACAATGCAGGTTAATTACTCTAGGGACACCACTCCCATTGTCCAAGTCATCCTCAAAATAAAAGGCCCTGTCAGATTCAATGACCCTGGTAATGTGACTGGGACAATAAAATCTGCATCCTCTAGATCCTGAACAATACCCAATAAAAAATCCGCTGATAGTTCTAGAATCAAGTTTCTTGAGCTGCGGATTATAGGTCTCACTTCTGCTTTACAACCCCACACGCGAAAGTGCCTTAGACTAGGCTTCTTACCGGTGAAAAGCTCATACGGTGTCTTTTCAATAGATTTACTTTGGAACTTGATTCAGGACATAAGCTGTTGTCTTAAGGGCATCACCCCACAGAAATTCTGGTAACGAAGAGTGACTGATCATGCTTCTGACCATGTCTATCAAGGTGCGATTACGCCTCTCAGCAACTCCATTTTGTTGTGGAGTGCCAGGCATAGTATACTGAGCTTCAATTCCTTACTCCTGTAAGAATAGAGCAAATGGTCCAGAGTTTCTCCCAGTTTCAGTATATCTCCCATAATATTCTCCACCTCTGTCTGATCTTACACTCTTGATTACCTTTCCAGACTTTAATTCAACGGCAGCCTTAAATGCTTTAAAGGCATTTAGCGAATCAAATTTTTCATGCAATAGATCAACCCAGCCAAATCTGGAATAGTCATCTATGAAGATTATGAAATATTTATAATTGCCCATAGCAGATGGAGTAATTGGTCCACTAATGTCTGTGTGGATCAATTCCAAAATAGCTTCAAACCTATTAGCCCCTTTCTTCCTAGCTCTAGCAGGAAGTTTTCTCTTAATGCAGTCAATACAGGATTCAAAATCAGAAAAGTCTAGGTCATGCAATATGCCTTGTCTAACCATTCTCTCCAATCTCTCTTTTGAGATATGGCCTAAACATCAATACCATAACATGGAAGAGTTCTCATCAATTCTTCGACGTTTATGTCCTATGACGGCATTAATTGATGCCATAGAAGTGGAATCTGAACAAACATTCGCATTTAAACAATATAAGCCATTTATTAATCTAACAGTTCTAACAATGATTGAATTGAAATAAACATCAATTCTGCCATTTCCTTGCCGAAAGGAATATCCATCTTTGTCTAACACAGAACTTGAAACTAGATTCCTTCTAGAAGAAGGTACATAGACAATGTTATTTAAAGTTAAAGTATGTCCAGAGTACAAGTTTAAAACTATAGTTCCTACGCAATCCACTGCAGCTGAACTTCTTTCCACTCTTAGAATGGTCTTTTCTCTCTCATTTGGGCTCCTCCTGTCTTTGAGCCCCTGCAAGGAATTAGTTAGGTGAACAGTCGCTCCAAAATCCAACCACCAAGTATCCATAGAGGTTTCAAAATTATTGAATTCAAGACAAATTTGAGCTAAGGGAGCAATTTCAGGAAAGATACCTTCATTCTCACGCTTGTACTTCAGTTTAAGGCAATCTGAGATTTTGTGGCCAGACTTCTTACAGTAATTACAATTACCTTTAAATTTGTTCTTCTAACTTTTGTTCTTCTTATTGTTTTTCTTGATCTCAAAGAACCTTTTACCATTGGGCTTGCCCTTAGATTTCTTTCCTTTAAGTTTCTCATTTCCAACCTTACTTGATGAGGCATGGGAGATATAGTTCACTAAATGACCACGTGAATTTGATTTCTTTAATGACTCCTCCTCTTGAGTCACGATAGACATCATCTGATCAACGCTCCATTCAGCTTCTTGTGAGTTATATGTGGTTCTGAGAACCCCATATTCTATTGGAAGAGACTGTAAGACTTTGTAGATAAGATAACTCTCACCCAGGTCCACATTTAGAGATTTCAGCTTATTGAAGTAATTCACTAACTTCATCATGTGCTCGCGTACACCAGACATTCCATCATAATGAGTGTTATCTAGTAGCGAAAGATAATACGTTTTTTGCGTCTTATCAAACTTTTTGAACTTTTCACTTACAGCTTTAAGGTATTCCACAGCGGTGTCATTCTCAGGAATGCTCTGTCTAATTGTCTTCTCTATAGTGTATTTTATGACCATTAAACAGATCCTGTTGGATTCATACCACTTCTTGTGATAAGCTCTGTCAGCAACACTAGACCCAATAGTGAGATCTGCTGGTTTTGGATCTCTCATGGCCAAATCCTCCTTAGAGATGATTAGGTACATATTAAGAGACTCATGCCAGTCGTCATAATTTGTCTCATTCAGAGACAGTTGCTGGAACACAGAAGCTGATGAAGCAAAATAAGGAAATATTAATTATGTCCCGGAAACATAATCATAAAACAAGATTTCCTTTACAAAATTCAGCTTATGCAACTGTATCATCAAGATGTGCTTTATAATCCCACTTAAAGTCTTGGATTATAACAGATCATGTAAGAAAACTCATATGCCCTATTGATTTGGCCATAAAAGGAAATATCATAATGCACCCATTGTTTCCACATCGATAGGATATAAGAAATAATGAAGGCATTATATTGAAATGCTGCCAACAATTCGCAAGCGTATTTATTTCACATAATTATATATTGATAACGTCACACCAATAGGGTATGTCCATTATCATATATATATATATATATATATATGCACTCTTATGGACTCATCGTAATTCTCAGACTCTTTCCTGATGAGGCTAACTAAATTATCCAAAATTATAGGAAATTGTGTGACAAATGTGATGTAAATTTGTTTATAATCAGATATATCACCATGATTGGGCCCACGATAGGTGAACATGCAATCATTAGGTGTATATAATCCAAAGTTAGGACAGATTTCTCCAATGGTTTATTCTCATTCAAGGCACACACTTAAAATAGGAAAAAAACATAATAATTAATACAAAAAATATTAATTATGATTTATTTACATACAATCATGGAGAGTGAGCTTAACATATTGTCCCATATTATATCTAGTCTAGGTACAAATTTTCTAGGATCAAAATACCTTATTTAAATATTATTTTTAAGCCCTTTAATTTTGTAAAATTTCAAAACTCCTATTTACAGGGCTCCAAAAATTCTGGAAAAATCACCATAATTTAGATCGGGATGAGTAGAGACAAATTGCAAAAGTTTAAATTTATCTGACCTAAGACAAGGTTGCACGCACCTACACGCGCTGAAGGTGCGCATGGGCTTCGCCCACGTGCTCCTTCTTCAACCTCTGGCAGGTCGATTTGACCCGCCAGAAACCCGACGAGTACCCACCTGTGACCCGTCAGTTTTCAAAGTTTCAGATCGCGATATATGGCTCTTTTCGATCGTCTTTTCATGATCCACGGTTTCTCGGTGGTGTTTTCAAGTGATTCTGTCCCATTGAAGCAAAAAACCACTCGAAAATTTGGATTTCCATCGTTAAGGGTTTCGTCGGTCTGAACACGGCTCACTGGCGATGAGACCCAGCCACCGTGTTGTTCTTGGTTCATATAATAAGTGATCGATTTGAAAGGTAGCAGCAAGTCAAATGATAAAAAAAAAAAAAATTATGCATTTAAGTTCTTGTTCTCGCCAAAAGGAAGAAGAAAGAAGAAAAAAAATTTCTTTTTTTTTTTTTCCTTTTCTGATGAACATGGTGGATTTCAAAAAAAAAATTTGAACGTAAACTCTGTAATCAATAGTACGTGCATCAGTCAGATAAAAATTTTCAAAAGAAAATTTTGATCATAAAACCATAAGCTCTGATACCATTTAAAAGCGGAACTAAAACATGTAATTAAACATGATCATAGATTGGGAGAATAGATAAATTAACAGTCTGACCTGATGGAGACGACATCATCGATCTGAATATTGGTTGAGTCCAACGATTTCAACCCACAATGCCCAAGAGTGTTTCTCAAAGTGTTTTGACGGCAGATAGAGAATACTAATTTTGTGTGTATAAAAATAGGCCTTCAGTGCGTTATTTATAGAATTTTATTTGATAATATAATTAATCAATATTATTCAGTAAAATCCTCCAGAATCTTTAAAACAAGTTTAAATTTTAAATTAAGCCCATAAAATCTCTCTCTGGATAACAATCTTGGATTAGTAATCTGACGGGATAATTACTAATACTCTTAGGCTGTGGGTTGGGTTTCCGCTCAGCGGGCTTGTGGATAATCAAACCCATCTCCGATTATCTACACATATTAAAATAAAACTCAGTCCATTCTTAGTTTAATAAATTATAACATTAATTGCCTAATTAAGTGCTAATCTAATAAAATAATTAATACTAATCCATAAATATTTAAAATTATTCCAACAAGAGTAAGATGAAATTACTCTCAGTAGTTTAAATCCTCCAATATATTTATTTCACTAAAAAGAAAGCATTGTATGATATTTGTATTGACAAATGTAATCTTTGTTCCTGTTCTTTCAATCTCTCAACTATTAAATTCCTCAAAGGATTAGATTTGGATGTAATTTCTTATATGACAAGTATTCCGACGAAATGTAATTTCTTATATTTTTATTATCAAGTTTTTTAATTACAAAAATATAGGCATTGTATATGAAGTTTTTGGTTTCTTAAATGGGGTTAGCAGGCAGGTAATTGTTCGCATCAAAGGGGTCCAGTTGATGGATGCTAGTGGGCTAGTTGGCTGAAAAGCAAAGACCAGCGAGTCAAAGAGAAGTGACCTCTTAATAATGTTACAAAGCAGCATTAAAGAGTGGGACCAAAAACGCAAAACACGTGCTCCTAGTTTATCTCTTTGTGAGTCTTGCTTGGGGTTCATAAACAAAAAATCTGATTTCTATCTAACTTTGATAAATTCAGTTCAAAAATAAAACGAATTTTCATGCGAGTTGAAGTTTAAATTATAAAATGAATTTTTCATGGCTAAGGTCGTCAAAGAGAAATATATAATTCGGTCCCTTATTTTTAGTGATAAAATCAATTTGGTCTTTTTCAAGATAAAAAAGTATTAAAATAATCATTTAAAAATAATTTTTTTTATAAAATAAAAATTCTCATTAATTTAATCCTTTAGAGAAATCAACTCAAAATATTATTTCATCTTTATAAAAACAATATAATACTTTTTTATTTTTAAATAATAAAATTAATACTTTAACTGTAGAAGATTAAAATTATATTTTTTTCTTAAAAATTACTGTAAACTATCTATTTGAAAACTTGTAATTAAGGATTTTTTTTTTTTCTTCAAAAGATGGGAACAAGAAAGAAATCTCTCCTGGGATCATTTAGATGGGGACAAGAATTATACTTTTCATCTTATTGTGATATACGTCTCCATTATTTTTACATAAATATCATTAAATTTTTATTTAAACATTTTATTACCCTTCGTTTTTTTAGTCATTTTACTCTTTATATTCTTGTATATATAATTGAATTTGTTATGCATATTTTTAGTTTCTTCAAATTGGTTAGAGCTGATTGGAGAATATAGGCAAAGAATCTAAATTTTAAACTCAAGCCCCTTTTCATATATATATATATATATATATATATATATATATATATATATATATAAAACATTTTTTTATTTTATTCCATATTTACCTTTTCATTCTTTATAAAAAGTTTGCAAAGAAGGGGATATAAGAAAAACTTTTCATGCAATATAAGTCAAATAGAAATAGAGAAATAATTGATGATGGAAAAAAAAACAAGAAGGTAATCCTCCTCTCCCGTCCTATCACAAAATGCTTTAGGAATTTATATTCTTCAAAGTAATGTGGGTTTTGTTTATACAAGTATTTATATTTACATTTGCTGTACCAAAAATTTAATATTTCTGTCATTAGTTAGTTATGCGTATTCATTAATTGAGAGTGAGCCCAATTAATTTCACTTTTTAAAAATTTTTGGAAGAATTGACATAAAAAAAAAAAAAAGAATGATTAGTTGGAAAGAAGAAGTACCAAATTGATCCCTCACTTTTATATTTTGTGACAATTTGACCCCTTGTAAATAATTATGACAAATTAATCCATCAAAAATTTTACTTTATACAAAATTAGTCTTTTATTAATGCAAATAAAGTGATTAATTTTGTACAAATTTAAATTTATGAATGACTAATTTATTACAATTAATTTATGAAGAACTAAATTATCACAAAATGTAAAAGTAAAATATTAATTTTATACTTTGCAGAAATATTTATTAATATTTAATTTATTAATTTATTATTTATATTTATATTTAATTTATTTTTTATTTAATTTATTTTTAATAAAATATATAATTAATAATTAATAATAAAATATATTATTTTAATATTTTTCATATTTTTTATTTTGATTTTAATTTAATATTATTTAATTATATTAATTAATTTTATATTTTATTTATATATTATTTATTTAAATTAATATATTTTAATATATTAATAATATAAATAATAATTATATATAATTTAGCAAAGAAGTTGGTCATACAAATTTGACTTAAAACAAAAGCAAATGTGTTGGACTCAAATAATATGAGTCGGTTAAGTATAGAGATCGGTAGGCGAGAGACGTTGCAAAAGAAGTCATCAAATTATGTCGCTGGCCATGCTTCTCTGCAATAAGGTGTACTGTAGTCGTGTGTTCCCTCCATTACTATTATTATTATACAAAATGTTTCTTTTTAAAATATGAAAGCAGCCTTCGCACTTTTTCTTAAAGTATTGTCGCTTTTTATCTTTATTGTCTACCGTGTCAATTTTTATATGATTTTTGCGGCATGTTTATTAAAATTTAAAATATATTAATATAATTTTTTTAAAAAATATTGTTAAAATTATGAGATCTTCTTTTTTATTTTTTTTTAACATGTATTTAAGTCTCTATATAAAATTTTCTTAATATTATAATTTTTTTAATTAAACCCTTCATTAATCTAAATATATGTTATATCTGAATATGCATGAATAAAAATAAAGAAATTTTGTTTTCAAATATGCATAATTAAAAATAAACACAGTAGGCTTTTGATTTTATTAAATTTAACCCCCCCCCCCCCAAAATTATTTATTCCGGTTATAGAGGATATTTTATTTAAAAAAAATTAAACCAAAACGTTACACGATTCTTTTCTTTAAAAGGAAGTCTAAGTATATTTTTAAATACAGAGAAAAAATATTTATAATTTTTACAAAATTCATGAGAAATCAATATAATTCATTGGAAAATTTATAGCTAAAGCAGTGCATATCTGCAACGTCAAACCTTAACTTGAAATTTTAATTTTATTCGCAATATATATAAAACGTTAAGAGAAATAAATAATGTTTCAAAATAAAAAAGGCTTAATTTGATTAAATTTAATGAGTATAATTTGGTATGAAAAATATGATTAGGAAATTATCAATAAATTCCAATAGTTAAAGAAATTCATAAAGAATAAAATATTCTTTTATCTCTCACTTACCATAAAATTATTATTTTAATTTTTTATTTATTAAAATATTAAAAATAACTCATTACTTGTTAAAAATTATTACATTTGATCTCACTTTAAAAAAAAATCAAATTATTTTTAGATTTAAGATTTAAAGTTTAATAAAAAAATTAAATTTAATAATTTTTTAAATATAATATTTTTTAAAGAGTAAAAAAGTGTTTTAATTTAATGAATTAAAATGATAATTTTATAATAAATAAGAAATAAAAATCTATTTTTTCGTATAAATAAAATGGAAATAAAACACGTGGAGCCGCAAAGTGGGAACTGAGAACCGATATGGAGGTGAAGTTATTACAATGTGAAATGGCAGCCAGAGGTGGGGCCCACCATTCAGTGTCCACATTACCTTTCGTTTACCCAATTAATTTTTAAATAAAAATAAAAAAATAAAAAAGTGGGAAAATGTTCAGCCTTCAGAGTGAGAGGGACGGGCCACGTGGGTTTGTTGGGCTGTTGTTGTCGTTTGTGATACTCAGCCAATCGTACGCTTCCACCTCTCTTCTCTTCTCTTCTCTTCACTCTCATTCCAACCCATCCATAACCATTCACATGCATCCATCCCATCCATCCATTCACATCACTTTCCTTTTTTTTTTTTTTATAATTATTTTTAATTTTTAATAGTATTTACATCAGTTATGGCTTGTGGGGTGTTGTACGTTGCATCTATAAAAGTAATGACAAAATTGTAGAATTATAATTCAGCATGTAAAAATGGTGATTGACTTTTTAAAATTAATTTCAAATATTTAGGATTAAAATCTTGTTTTATTTTGAGGGATTTTGCTTTAGGAATCAAGTAATGCATAATGTGTAATTTCATTCATGTGTCCTTTAGAATATTAAACTTGTAGATTTAACTCTAATTAAATAGATATATATATATATATATTAATTTTCATATTATTAATCAAATAATATTCTTTTTATTTCTTTTTTATTTTTAATTGGGCATTATGCATTGCAACTACAAAAGTACAAGTATTATATTTATGTGATTTTCAATAATCTATTATTTTTGTATATACATTTTAATTTCTTACTTTTCAGTAAATTCTTAATTTAATTCATTGTTTAATTTCATTCATTATTTTGACAAATCACTAATATAATTTTATTAAATTTATTACCTTAATCTATACTAACTTTAGATTAAATGTGTTAACATTCATTTAAATGAATGATATAATTGAAAATGAATTGATAAACAATAAATCAAAATCATTTTTTACTCAGTGAATTTATTATCACATTTTCAAGAAAAATTATTTATCTAATACTTATAAGTTTTTTTATTTAATTTGACATGCAAAATTAATAGATGAAACCACTTAATTATAAAATTGACATGAAAAATTAATGGATGAAGATATATTACCTTCTGAATGAAATACTAATTTTAAAATGATACATGAATTATACAATATAATAAAAAACTATTTTAATTTTATACTAAAACAAAATGTTAAATTGCAGTTAATTTTTTAACCTTGAATTTCTTTTTTGTGAGTCTAAATATTGAGTTAAACGTGATCATGGTCAAAATTACTTAGCTTCTTACAATTAAATTTAATTAATATTTTATTTTTTTATTTGAATTTAAAATTTAAAAATATTTTTCGATGTTTCAGTGTTCATATATTAATTTTATAATTAAGTGTTAGTTCAAAAAATTAAAATATTCTTACAAATTAATATATTATTGACAAGCAATACCACATTATTTATTATTACTTTTCAGCTTGAATTTATCAAACTTAAGAACAATATTAAACAAGAAATGAACATTAATTATATATTCTCTATCACATTATCTCTATTACTATTTTTTTTCCAACGTAAAGTTGAATTGTCAAATAATTCATTAACTTCCACGTAGTTGGATCATTATTGATTAGCTAGTTAAAATTATAAAAATGTTTTCCAAAAAGTTAGGTTATTTTTTTTATTAATTAGGGTTATATCAAAGAAAATGTCCAAAACAACTTTCTTACGAATTGACTTCCCATATAGTCCATTCAAATTGATAATGCCGTATCAAACTGGTTTTAATACTTTTCAAACTAAGACACGTCACTACATGAATAAATAATATATATATATATATATATATCACTCACTATATATATTTATGACAATTTAATATTTCATAAATAATAGTAATAAATTAATTTTTTAAAAATTTTATTTTATATAAAATTAATTTTTTATTAATACAAATAGAATACTTAATTTTATATAATTTTAAATTTATGAAAGATTAGTTTTGTAAAAATTTAAATTCATGAATAACTAATTTGTTATAATTAATTTATGAGTGATCAAATTATTATAAAATATAAAAGTAGAAAATTAATTTTATACTTTTTCTTATATACAAATATATAATATTGCTGACTTCTTTAAGTTTTTCTTTCGTGTCGATTCAATAAAACTACACGCAATAAAATTAAAATAAAAAATAAAAAGATTAGTGTGGAATTGGTCAATTTCAGAATTGCCAGCTAATTTATGTCAATAATTGATTGATTTGAAAATTGCAAGTTTAGTGTTCAAACAAATGATAGCTTTCTTGGTACAAGCTTTGAACATAAAGCCTCCAATTATAAACAAGATCACCTGGAAATTATATTTGAAAGAGTAAGGTCTAAGGTATAGATCATATATGAGGTTAAAAAAAAAAAAAAAGAGTAAAACAATTTATTATATAACACATTAAAAATAACATGTATTTAGAAATGACGTATAAAGATATATTAATTTAATATTAATATAAAATTATTTATTATATTTGTATTTAAATTCAATATTTTTGGGATTTTGTTTATAAATTAAAGACCCATTGTTTCTGATTTTTATCAATTCATTCTTCTATTTCTTTTTATATTCTTTCAATAACTATTTAAAAGTATTGATTTGTAAATTTGTTGAATCATTCTTTTACTCTTTTTTTTTAGTTTTTCAATAAATCTCAAATTCCCGATTTCATATTAATTCTCAGTTTACAAGCTGATATTTTTGGGAGTTATTAAATATAAAAATGTAAAAGATATAGTTTGAAAAATTCAAAACTGAATTACTGTGGGTTTATAAACAAAATATAAGCAATATTAAAATTAAAATATAAATACAGTAAATTATTTAATATTAATATATATATTTTATCATGTTATTAACACATGTTTTTTTACATAAAAATTGTATATATTATACTGCAAAATTTTTGTTTATATTTTCATTGCTCACTAATTATATCCTTCTTTCGTTTTGTTTTTCAACGTAAGATAAAATTAAAACAATAAATACAACACAAGCAAAAGCAGGTTAATTATAAAATATTAATAGACACTTATCAAATTAATTAAGCTTATCGTGATTGACGTGGTCAATAGATCATTTTCTTTTATTTACACTACACGTCAATTATTGTATAAGAGATAACGATTTCCAAAATTACATGTATGATAATTATTTGGATTTAATTAATAAAAAAACAAACGTTAGAATTAATGGATCTGCCTAAAACTCAAAGCAATATATATTAATTAAGTACGTGGATACACGTGGTATTAATTTATAAATTTTCATACACAGTGATAATTACAGAAATATAAGTCATATCTTTCACCTCGTTATCTTTTAAAAGTCAGAGTCTCTTTTTTTTTTTTTTCAAATTTTTAATCAATTTATGAAAAAAAAAAGACAAAAAAAATAAGTAAAAATATTTTATGAGAAATTAGTTTTTTACAAATTAATTGTAACAAAATAAAATCAATCTCTCTGTTTAGATTAATAAATAATTAATTTGTTACGATTAATTATGAATGATTAAATTATTACAAAATATAAAAGTGGATAATCAATTTAATATTTAATATTAAACTCATTCACTTTGTATATGTTTTTTAAAAAAAATAAAAGAAATTTTATGGGACCTGAATTGTTAAAAAATGTGTAAATAAATATATATTTCATAATTATAATACATATGAGTATGATGTAATTAAATTTTGTCTGTGACTGATGTTGATATGCCAGAAAAATACAAAGCATACAGTGGCAATATTGTAAAAGACAATACAAAGTTATGCTATATGGATGGTTCTGGAAGATTGATAAGTTGAGTTAGGCTTATCCAAATAATAGGTGTCAATGTATATCCCCACAACTTGTGAAGAAGAAAAAGAAATATTATCTTTTGGATATGCCTTTGCCTTTTCCCTTGGGTGCTTCATGTCCACATTCACCATTATATGAAATCATAATTGGTATATAGAAAAAATATGAAAACTATGTAGTGAATTTTAAAAGATATATATATGATTGTGAAGCAACCAAGTCAGCACAAACTGGAATCATAGATAGTTGGACCACCATGGTATATATATTTTGAGTGATTCTTACTCTTTTTATTTATAGGAAATCAGAGAGTGGAAATAAATAAATAGATAGAGATTTGGCTTTGTTGATAAGGGACCATAATAAAAAGAATACTTCTCTAGCCTTGGCTTCTTATGACATTGCTTGGTGCTACATGCAAGATTCTTGCCCATTCCATCTAATAAACAATCAAATAATGATTAGTTTTTTTATTTGAGTTTTGATTCTAAATAGCAATAAAATTTTTTATATTAAATAATTGAATTAAATAAAATAAATGCTTATAGTTATTTTGATGACTATGTTGAAGGTGAGAAATGTGAAAAAACTGTCTTATTGCATTATATGCCCTCAGAATCTGGATCCAATGTCTATTATATGGGAGAATATAAACCTAAGTTTGTGCCCACAGAATACTTACATGATATGAATCTGGTCCATTTGAGGCCACTGAAGGAAAGAGGAGATGTGCCTATTTAATTTTGTGTAATTAAGATCGGTTGAAATTTTGGTTTTTTTTTTTTCTTGTTTTTTTATAATTAGAAGTTTATCACCCTTACATATCTTAAATACTTAATAATTTGGTTCAATTTTTTTGTTGGTTGAAACTTTGATTTCAATTAACAATTTCAACAAGATTGTTAAACTCGCGAGTTTAGGTAAATTCACAAGAGAGAAATAAATTCGTAACATAGACTTGTAATATAAACTCATAAAAATTTACTTCGATTAATGAATAGTTATCAAAATATGTAATTTTATAGTTTAAATACTATATACATTAAAAAATTATTCAAATTATGTTTAATCAAATAAAAGCTATTCATATTTCATAATTTGTTATACTCAACATGAATATTTTAAGATGATCATACATAAATAATTATTCAATATAACTAATTAAATAATATTTATTTTATTTATTTAATAAGTACATATTAGATGTAATTTTATTATTTTTTCTGTATATTCAAACTTGTAATAAAATAAATTGTAAAGACTTTATGAAAAAGAAACTTGTCTATATCTTATTTAGTCTTGAGTTTAAATTATTATGTTCCTAAATTTATAAGCTAATTTATACATTAAAATCATAAACTCGGTAGACTCGGTAAGTTAACTCGCGAGTTTATATGAGTTTGTACTAAATCCAAATTTACAGCAAGTTAACTCATTTTTTTTATGTACAATTGTAAATTCGTAAATTTGGATATTAAACTCGCGAGTTTGACAATTATGATTTCAACTTTTACACATCATTTCAACATATCAATGACTTTAGAAAGTATAACTTTAATTATTTTTAACTTTTGTATTAGTAAAAAATTAAATTAAAATTGAACTCATAATTGAATAGTACTAAATTGAAATAAAAAATTAGTATAGAATACAATTAAAACTGAACTAATAAATAGAAGACTAAAATTGCAATATATATATATATATATATATTAAATTGCATGCTTTTCACATTGAAGAGTCAAATATTATTAATTACAATACAAAAGGGGGCCTCCATGCACAATTTATGTTATATGGCTTAGTTATTATGGTGCATCCTCATCTATCTCTCCCTCACTTTTTTCTTGTGTTTTTGAAGCCAAGAGAACAAAATCATTGGGCTTCATGTTGGGATCATTTAATTTTGGTGTATGAACAAGTATTTTTCTGAATTTCACATAGACCCACATGTTCCTAGTATTTCAGACACACCCATAAACTTTCAGTTTTCCATGTGTCCCTATTCACACACACATACAACCCTAAAGCCTCGTTGCTTTCCCCATTTTGCTCTTCTTGCAAGCTTTGGTCTTTGATGTGCACAACCGCTCACTCATCCACCCACACCTCCACCCACACCTTTTAATGTGTGGTCCTCCCTTATATTGGGATTATTATATTAAAGTAACATTTTTTTTCTTTTATTTTTTATTGACTATATTAATTTGCTATAATAAATCAAAGAATCTGTGAAAGTTCATTTTAAAATACAATAACATCATCTTAGACTTATAAGTCTATTTTTTTTATCATGGACTCCTTCGACGCAGGACCCTTAATAAAAGATATTTTATATTTTTGTTTTTTTCTTAAAATTATGATGGGTACATATGTGAACTTGGATTTATAGTGTCATTATCTACTCTTTTTTTGTAATATTAATTTTAAAAAATGTTAATTATTGAATGGGAATATCTAAATTAATCTTACAATTGATAACAACATCAATTACATACATGTATTTTTTATTATTTATGTCTAGACCAAAATTAGAATGAAGTTATGCTCGATTTAGAGAGGGATTTTTGTAATAAAAAATCAACAAGTGTTTTAAAGTATTCAATTTTGCCATTTGGATTTTGATTTGTACATAAATTGAGATCATTTTTTTTTTTACAATTAGTCATATTAATTAGATTATTAAAATTCATATATAGACATTGTTGAGAGTGATTATTGTGTACCACAACATTTAATCATGCAGTTTGTTTTGTCAATTAGTGCATAGTTGTATTGGCCAAAAAAAAAATTAGTGCATCAACCCATTATTTTATCACGATGATAGGATATGCTATCTTTGAATTTACCATTTTTTATTAAATTTTATATCAACTACAAATTATCAAATTATAAATACTATTAATATATTAATTTAAATTACATGTATATTCCAATTTTCATATTGAAAATTTAAATACGTAAATTATATTTTGAATACAAAATAATTATGGCTTAATAACACTAATTCAATAAAATCAAGTACATAACTTCATTTGAATTTGTATTTAATTGTTAAATTAATTTGAAACGAGATATTTCTTTATACAATATTGCAAATATTAAGAGAAAAAATTATATAAAAGAGAAACAAATTTTTATGTAATTCTTTATATTTTTGTTATATTATTTTAATTAAAACACGATGAATGTTTATTTTTCTTATTATATCACAAATAATTATATAATTATTTTCAATTATATATTATTAATTAATCAAATATTTGTAATATTTTAATGATATAACAAAATAATAAAATATATATTTTTTAAAATATAATATTAAAAATGAGTAAAAAAAATGTATGAAGCCTATTGTAAATTTTTTTGCTCAGAATTGAAATTTTCAATTCATTACTAAATTAGAAAGACCTGAACTGTATTTTTTTAATAAAACTTTCAATCATTGCATGAACTTTCAAAACACCAAAAATCAACCTTTATAAAAAGAGAATAAAATAAAATAAACGGAAAGAAAAAGTAGAACTTTTGTTGGGATTTGCTCCGGTTTCTCAGAGAGTCACATGCAGATCACCATCCCTAGACCCAACAAAACAAACTCACCAAAATTGCACACTACAAAACAAACCCTGTGGGACCCACCCCACCCCATCTCCACCTTCTCCTTCCTCGCCACGTGTCTCCTTTCTCCAACCAAATTATCACCCTCCCCTCTCACTCCAGCTGTCTTTTGTCCATACATACCATTCATGTACCCATGTATGCATGTTATATGTGAGTGTATGTATACATCGCGCATCATAGCAAGGCTTAAGGTATATTCTTGGCTTTTCGAGCGCAACACAAACGCGGCTTTAAAAGCAGCTTCCCCATTTCTTCTTCTTTAACACCGAAGAAGAAGGAGAGAGAAGGAGCTAGAGAATTGGAGAATGGGGAGCGTCTCTTGCGAATCGGAATCGTGGGTTTCTTCTGGTACCAGCTCGATACATGGAGGCTTGGAGATTGAGGCACCGAGAATTTGTGGAGAGGAGGAGGAGCAGGAGCGGTTGGGGTTGGGGATGAGGAGCAACAGTTTGAGGAAGACGAAGAAGACGAAGAAGAAGAATCAGGTTTTGCTCGAGGGGTATGTGGAGGCGCCGGATGAGGATCTGAGCAGGACCAAGAGCTTGACCGATGAAGATCTGGATGAGCTCAAAGGCTGCTTGGATCTCGGGTTTGGGTTCAGCTATGACGAGATTCCTGAGCTCTGCAACACCTTGCCGGCCCTTGAGTTGTGCTATTCCATGAGCCAGAAGTTCATGGATGAACATCACAAGTCGCCCGAAAT
The DNA here is from genome assembly GCA_037074485.1 of Delonix regia. Classification (NCBI taxonomy): domain Eukaryota; kingdom Viridiplantae; phylum Streptophyta; class Magnoliopsida; order Fabales; family Fabaceae; genus Delonix; species Delonix regia. The sequence continues at coordinate 31,351,442 of CM073451.1, forward strand.
TTCGCCTGAGTCGTCGCCGTCGCCGCCGGATTCGTGCTCTTCGCTGTCGAGCTCGATGGCCAATTGGAAGATCTCTAGTCCTGGTGAGTATGAATTCTTTGCTGCTATGATTTGCTTTTTTGTGACGCTGTTATGTCTGAATTTAATTTACTAGCTTCATTCATTTTGGATTTGGCTTACATATGAAAACTTTCAATTTGTTTATATTAGATTCTCAATTTCCTGTGTGTTTTTAAGGTACAGTTATACGAGAAAAATGATCAAATGCTTCTCATTGATATTTCATACTGTAGTAATGACAGCTGCCCTACTCTGTGTGGGCTAACATGAAATACTCATATGGCTTAAAGTGTTTTGTGATTCAGCTTTGTTGTTGTTGATATAACATCATATGAAGTAATAGGGGATGACTGGTGATCATAGCTTCCCATACGACTGCTTTAGTTATGGTACAAAATCTGCCTAAATGATCCCCAGTTTTCTTTAAAAAATGTTTTAGGCAATATAAGCCATCCAGGATAGCATTGATTTTCTATGATTTGTCTGTCAGTTTATTTTTGTGGAGTCCCCACAAGGTCTAATGTATTAATTCTCGTGGTTCCACTGCAGGTGACCATCCTGAAGATGTTAAAGCAAGACTCAAGTTTTGGGCACAGGCTGTAGCGTGCACTGTTAAACTCTGCAGCTAAAAAACCTCAGAATCTTTTGATTCGCCAAGAAGAAAACTGGGTTACAGGAAATCTGCATAATCAGAAGAGTGATAGCCTGGAACTGGAGGTTGTGATTTTCTCATAGCCTGATCCACTGCAGATCAATTTTCTCCGAGGAATGAGTATTCCTGAATTCTTTTACCTGGAGATGGACCTCTTGAATCCTATCAATGATAGGTCAGCTTAGCTGGAGAGCAAAGGAAGCAGAGAGGGTTTCAGGTTTGGAATAACCTAATACCCTCAAATGAGTCTGAATTGATCTTCTGAGGCTGATATATCTATTTATATTGTGATTATTGTATCCGGGTCATTGCTAATAAAATGAATTATTAGAATAAAATTCTCCATTGTCATATTTATTATTATTATTATTATTATTATTTTTGCCAATTTTTGTCCACAATGCATTCCAACCATAGCTGTTGGTTTTTATGCAGTGGTGAGAGCCTCCATTAGAGCTTCACCAACTACTTGCATCACCTCTGCATTTGCTGAGGTAACTAACCTAACTGCAGAAAATTCTTCCATTTTTTGTGCTTTATAACATGACATTGCAGTTGAAAATTATGGCCCCGAGATGCTAACTGTAATTAGTGTGCTAACTTGTGTTTGTGCATACTTGTGGGTAGATGTAAATTCATTCTGCTGGTAATCCTGAGGCATCTAGAAGGAGGGGGAGTAAAGGAAAGAAAGTGAAGATACTTTACCTCTGGTTAGAGATTTTCCTCACAAATTTTCCTCGGTTTTGTATGGAAGGCCTATTTTGGATTGCTTGGGCTTTAATTTAGAGTTGGTTGTTTCATTTGTTGTCTTTGCCGTATAAGCTATCAAGTCAGTGATATCTCAAATACATGAGATGCTGCAGTTTGGAAGATGATGAAGAATTTATATTGGATATGGCCTTATTTGCATCGTTGAATGTTAGTTTAGTAAGAGTTTTTAGTAGTGAAAGAAGAGCACTTTCCTCTATTGCTGATCTTATCTGGCCTATACTTCAATTTGCATTTCGTGTCACCGCATATCATATTTACTACGGAATGGAAGAAAAGCACATATCTGGAGTTTCTTCTGAAAGCATATTTAAGAGACAGAAACAAAGCTCGTTATAACTTCTGTAGTAATGATTTTGGTCAAATTGCTTCTCGTACAAGTTATTGTTGTGAAGATAGAAATTCCACCGGGAGGTTGCGACAAAACGTGCTGAACTCTACTTCTAGGGTGAAAATTTCCCCCTACCACTCAAACATAAAAAAAAGAAGCATTTCTTGTTCTTGCTTTTGTGCAAAGTTGGTTATCTGCGACATAAATTACAATGATTATGTTTTGTGACTAATTGATAATGGTCCCGCCATACCAATCATGAGCAGCGGTGGCCTTCGTCCAAAGCACAGTTTGTCAATATAAATGAATAGTGGGCAAAGCCTTTACCCTCTTTTCTACATATACTTTCGGCCGATTGGGTAAAGCCTCTGCATCACTAAAGATGTTCTATCAAAATAATCATCCTGCGTTTGACCAAAATGAGATAAGATATACTGATCCTATGCAGAGGTGAAGGACTCTGCTAGAGACATAGTTGCCTTTACTGATTGAGACGCTACATCGAAGTAACTTTATGGATTATTTCTCAAGTAATTTCTTCCAATTCCATTGCACGCTAGATATTTTAACTACATCGAAAAATTGTTTCAAAAACTAGTTTTTAGTGAAGAAAAAATTCAAGGCATAAAACCTAAAATCATAGCGACATTTGAAAAAGTTTAAAATAATGCGAGCCAAAAATGCTTATAAAACATTAAGTAACAGGATTTAAATCCAGGATTATATACTTAAAATTTACATTTTTTGTTTTATTAAATAAGTTTGATTTTCACGGTCTCATATCTGTTCACTATTAAATTAAATGTTGCAACACAATAGAGATAATTTTAAGTAATAAATAATTTTTCTTAAATATTATAAAATCAAGTAAATTTATAAAAGCATAAATTAGTTGACACAAATTTATCAACGTAATCAAATATAATATGAACTTTTGATTCAACCGGATTTCATACAAATATACTCGATAATGCATTTGCATCATAAATTTCTATCTTCTCTTCTCTTGCAAGGCTTTCGTGTTATGCATTTTTATATTTTCTTTACGTTCATTTTTCTAATCAGCATGACTGTCTTCTCCAATAAATCATGTTTGGATACTGTTTCCAAATCAAATTGAAATATTTATCATAGACGATTACACAAACGTACAACTAAAAACATCTGCTCTCTTGCTTTATAGCAAACGAGAGTAGTCATTGCATAAACCCAAAATACAACATATCCAGAATTTCTGAAACCATAAAGTTACTCAAATATACAAATAATATGGCTTAAACATTGTCCACGCCCTGTACAGAAAAACAGAAGGAGGAAGCATCAGCTCTTACGTTAATGAAGCATGACTAAATAAGCGAGAGATTTTTTTTTTTTTTTTCGATTGACCTGATGTATAAAAGAAAGATAAACTAAGTCAATAGAAAAAAGGAAAATCTGAGGAGTAAGGGTTGACTTAACAATATCTTGTTCCATTATGTGAGAGGGGAAACATTTGAACATATGAATTTATGGGGTACATGCATAAGGTTGATTGAATAAGAGCAAAATATAGTATGATCTCCCATGTGTCATCAAGAAGAAAAAAACCAAAACTAAATGATTGCAATACTGACCGAAAAAGCATTAAATAGGCTGTGGGTATCAACTCTTGATATTTAAGAAGATTTTAACAGATTCTGAATCTCTTTCTGCAAGAAGGAACATACGAAAAGCTTAATGACTAATCTTGTATATAAAAACATACTTGGAATAAAATTAACAAAATATCTAACCTCAATTTTCATAGGTGATGTAGTAGGAGCATATCTGTCCACAACTTTCCCATCCTTGTTTACTAAGAACTTTGTGAAGTTCCATTTGATACCATCTCCAAATATTCCCCCTTTTTGACGTTTCAAAAACTTGTAAAGAGGTGATGCTTCCTTCCCATTGACTTCAACCTAGAATTATTAAATTCAATTTAGGATGATTTCCGTGCACGTCTTAATTGAGATAAACGTGATATGATATCCTTCAAGACTTCAATGAGGATAGATTATTAAACACAAAATCTGGCGACAACAAATATGAAGTGATCCAATTGACAGAGTAAAACATTGCAAATAACTTACTTTGCATGCCAGAATTGAAAAGTACATGTAAAATGATTGGCAGAAAACAGAGTTTGTAAACAAAAAACTGTGAGCTGTGAATCACCCTCATTAATGGCAAGGAGATAATCAGAAATCACCTTATCAAAGATAGGAAATTCTGCTTTGAACCTAGTGCATGCAGTTTCCTGAATTTCCTCATTGCTTCCTGGTTCTTGTCCACCAAACTGGTTGCATGGAAATGCTAAGATTGTGAATCCTACACACAAAACACATGTTTACGTATTACAAAATTCATAACCTCAAGTAAGACGATTGAAATTTCTTTCTTCACTAAAAAGACAGACCGTGGTCCTTGTACTTCTCGTACAATGTATTCAACTCTTTGTAATTTGTATGTGTCAGCCCACTGCAGCAATGATCATAAATACAGCTAAATAAGAGAAAGCAGAGGACAAGATAAAGAAATGAATCTTCTTCCTATAATTAGCTCATTACAAATATATAAGAATAATAATCTTCTTTGAAAATCGTCACAAACACCTTAGGTGTCACCCCAGAAGATTTTGGGGTAAGAAAATCAAGTATCCAAGGCAGATTTTTACATTATTACTGTCACATTGAGATTTCTTAAGTAGTTAAGCCATAGTTTCTAATTTATAAGAAGTTGGCATCATCCAACACAGCAACCCTCCATGTTTTAGCGTTTGCATCTATGGCTTTTCCAATGTCCTTGAGTATTCAATCACATTAAACACACCAGTCAAAGTCATGCGATAAATAAGACATTTCCTTCACATTAAAGAATTAGAATGAAGATCCATGCTGGTAGATTGACATATATTCTACTTGGAGAAGATTCACAAAAAATCAGAGAAAGGGTCAACAAATAAAATCATTTGAATCATAAAAATCTTACAAGAAGTCTTGTTTTATAATTCTAACACAAGAAAAGTTCCCCTTAGCATATCTGAGATATGCTTGAACATCAAAATAGCAACAGAGGAATTATTTTGGCTACAAATCAATTGGTGTAATCCCAAAGCGTCAACACAATTTATTTATGGTCCAAAGCGAAGACAAAATTTTTAGATTTTAATTACTTCACTAGATGAAAGTGAATTGTGAACATTAAATTGAAATTTTCCGTTTGAAGTTCTTTTGTTTTGTTTTGATTTAACATTTTAAACTTGTATAGCTTTTCTTGAAGCATCAAGTTTAATGCAAGAATTAGGACAAGAAAACAAGGAAATGGTTGGTTTGACATGGCAAGCAACATTGAGAATCCAGCAGACTAAGTGTTAAGCAACTCATAATAGTGATCCTCTTGACTGCATAATCATCCTCAATATAATAACCATATTTAACAATTGATGAATCAGTCAAACCGGAACAAGAAAGTGACTGGTGCAAGGCAGAGCAACATAGATCACAATGTTGAATGCCATAGAGAAGGTTGAAATGTGTGCGCGCACACAAAATAGATCAGAGAAAAATAGGTTGTGAAACACATTACATTACCATTTCGAGGCAACGTTCACTATCAGGAGAACCTTTCCTCTGTACTCACTGAGACTCGCATCATTTCCTCGGATGTCCTGCAATTATAGTTCATACCAAATAATACATGAAGGAAAAACGCCAGACCAACAAGTAAGCAACCAAGGGTTCGCCAAGTCAGAATGCACTTATGATAAAAATGGGAACAACAAAATCAATTAGCTTAGTCCTAGAAATTTTGGCTGGTGACAACAGAGATAAATGATATAGACTAATGAAAAATTAATATGCAAACCCTGAAACCGATGACAAGGAAATTAAACCAAAATTCTTGCAGTACCAGACACAGCAGAAGCTGATGTGATTATGCATTAAAGACATTAATTGGCAATCAAAACATAAGGTGGTGTCGCTATGGCAAACTCAAGCTCCAGAGAGGTCGAGAGTTTCCACTTATGTTTAGAGATTAAATAACATATTTCTCTAGGCAAAAATAGGAATCCAAGTTCAGAAACGATGAACCTCACAGGATGGAGGTTGAGCTTTATATAACAAAATCCAACATGAAATGCACATAAATTGGCTTCATTGACCACTTTGAAATACAATAGATATGAAATCTGAGGATATCGAGTAGTGGGTTTCCGTCTTACGGTGCCATTTCTTCAATTATTAATTTTTAATTTGGGCTAGTTCTATCGACGTTCATGTTATATCGATCACCCATCAACAAGAAACCAAATCCATCAAGCAGAATAATGAAAATTCAAAATTTTTTGACACCATCAAGTTTCAATGTGCATGCATAGTGCAACAAAAGGAAGAAACTTATAAGCGGAGAAAATAGGAAGGAAGAAGAGGGACCTTGACAGTGAAATCGTAAATGGATTGTTGAGCCATCGGGGAAGGAGGAGATGAATCTGTGTACAAATACCAGAAGACGGCAATTCCCAGAAATAGAAGCGACACCAAATTCCTGAATGCCCACAACTGCATCCCCGTGGATAGCTCAGAGCCTCAAACCACGAAACAAAATTACGAATCTCATGGAAGTTTTTTAAGTGACGCGTTCCATTTTATCATTTCTTTACAGAGTAGCCAGCCATTCACATTTATTACTGCATTTATTACAATATGCGGCAACTGACGGAGGCTTTATGATCGGATTAAAAAATATCAATTAAAAGATAGAAATATAATTATTAAAAAAATTAATTATTTAATTTCTATACTTATATAAGTTTTTGAAAAATATTATTATATCTTAATTTATAGTATTAAGTTTTTATTATAATTCGAGTTTGATATTATTAAGATAAATGTGAAGAGTCTTAGAATTAACTTACTCTTATTATGTTAATTGATTCTTATATTTAATTTTTTAAACTTATTTTTGTTATTTTAAAACTTTTCAATCCCTATTATTAATTGAATTCTTTTATGCTGATGTCAAATCATATATTAAATGAGAAAAACGATCAACGACTAAGGCGGAGAGACAATCAATATGAATTAATGACTTCAACAGGGATCCGGATCAACTCCTGTAGGTTTCTGCAGTATGTTTATCTAATACCAGATCTTGGCCGTTCATTTGATCTCGTGAACGGAATCACGCCACGTCGTGCTGGGGACCAAAACGCACCGTTTCACTTGGAGGTTATATTTTTTTGAAACTGAGCGAGTCAAAATGACGCCATTTTGGGGATTTTGGTTGTTTTAATCTTGTCCATTCATTTGATCTGGCAAATAGCATAATGCCATGTCACTTGGGGTGAGAGACGCACTGTTTCACTTAAGTGAAACGGTGCGTTTTAGAGGTTTATTATTATTTTTTTTAAACCGTGGGGTACAAAACGACGCTATTTCAATTTTTTTTTTTTTTAAATGTTGCTCATCGTCTTCATCCTCCTTCCTTCACGTTACGCTGCTTTCTAGTTCGACATTTGAATTGGCGGGAAATAGGCGATGGTGCCGATTGACAATGGTGGCTTCATGATCAACGTCACCGGTAAAGAGACACTCGTCTCAAGCAATTCGGTCGTTTTAAGGCATGCGGGTGTAGTCCCCTGCCCGTTTGATTGGAATGCATAGAAAAAGAAGGAAGATAGCCGTGGACGTTGCAGAGCGAGAAGTAAGCTTGTAAGACGTCCATTTTGCACAGAGGGAATCGAAGGATAGATTGCAATGACAGAAGCTGCAAAGCAGTATATTCCATTAGCTCGGTTACCATAACGTGTAAAATCCAACTGAAATGGGCATGTAATTTCCTTGACCGGAAGAATGTATCTTTTAGGTGAAGAACAAACATAGGTACTGCAGCAGTGATTAATGGCTGCAATGGTTTTCGTTTGTTTTTTGAAGTGAGGAAGATTGATTGGGTTTTATGTCCAAAGCATATGTTTCCTTTTAAGTTGATTCAAATTGAAATTGCAACAACAAATGGAGAGGAAAAAAAATTTGCTAGGTAGTTTTCAGTGAATGTGGTTTTTAGTTTTAGGCTATCATACGTGAAAATGATGAACCAAAAACCAATACTGATTGCAACAAATGGTATTTGTTGTATGCTACAAGTTTGACTTCCAGATTCATTTTATGGTTTAACGTGCATGGATTCAAAACCTTAAATGTAATTAAGTCTTACTTACGAATTTTAATAATTTTACCTATTTCCATGGAATTTACATTCAACTTATTTCAATTTTAACTATTGTTGTGGATAGGGACGATTACAGTTGAACAGAATAAGCCTAGAGACATAAGAATTGACGATCCTTGGTAGATTTGCGAAGTGACGATGGAACAACCAATGTAAGCATTATAATTTTGAATGGAAGACTTGTCTTGCTGGACATGTGTTGTAAATTCACTTATATTGGCCATTTTCAGGGACTTACGTACCTCTGACATTGAATTGACTAGTGATGACGATAGAGTTGAAGTTGAAGGGAAACCTGCTATCGGTATGGTATTTGACAATGTAAATGACGCTTGGCAATTTTTTTCTAACTACGGCTTGCAGGCTAGATTTGGAGTTAAGAAACAGTACTTGAATAAAAACAAGAAAGGTGGAACAGTGACATCTTGTAAGTTTGTATGTTGTAAAGAGGGCTTGCGCAAGACAAACAAAAGGGAGACCCTAGCTACTAATCATCGACCTTAAACTAGAACATATTGTAAAGTCAAAATGAACCTCATAACAAGGAATCGAAAATTAACGATCAATGAATTTGTAGAGGTCCATAATCACCCTCTTCAGCTTCCAGAGACTACGCATATGTTGGCATCCCATTGCAATATATCTGAAGTTCAGGCACATGAGATTGAATTGGCAGAGGACTTTGGGATGAAATAAAAAGTTGCATTCTAATTGATGAACACACATGTTGGCGGTAGAACCAATCTTGGTTTTACTTGATTGGATGCCAAAAATTACCTTAGATGCAAAAGACAACGTAGTATGGTTTATGGAGAAGTAGGGTGTTTGTTGCAATATTTTCAACAACAGTTGGTGGAAAACCCATCTTTTTTTCATGCCTACCAAGTTGATGCTGATGAATAGATAACGAACATTTTTTGGGCTAACGCACGTATGATTGTTGATTATGAGTCTTTTGGTGACGTAATATTTCTTGACACAACATATTGTACGAATCGTGCACAAAGACCCCTTGCACTGTTCTCAAGATTCAACCATTACAGGCAAGCAGTTATTTTTGGAGTGGCATTAATGTAAGATGAAACTACTGAGTCATTTATGTGGTTGTTTGAGACATTCTTGTCAGCCCACAGAAACAAGAAACTGCATACCATTTTCACTGATCAAGACTAGGCAATAGCTAAAGCTCTAGGTCAGCCTCAAATGTTCCTATCTTACGTGGATGTAAAAATAGTACATCATATATAGAAAATTAACACTTCACTTTGTTGCAGGGGAGGTGATGCTCAATACTCGCCACGGCCTGTGCACATGGCAATTGATGTAGAATGAAATCAAACATATGGGCAATCTGATGAAGGCTGGTTCTCAATTCATAACTGAATTTAAGAAATGTATGTACCAGTATGATGACAAAGCCCAATTTGAAACTGCCTCGGCAAATATGATAGCAAACTATAATGTCTAGAAGAATAGCTGGTTAAAGTCTGTATATCCCCTTAAGGCGAAATGAGTAGTGTGCCATATGAAACAAGCTTTCACATTAGGCATGTGCAGCACACAACTGAGTGAGAGCTTAAACTCTGATTTTAAGGCCTCTATGAAAGCATATGTGAACATCACACAATTTTTTAAACTCTTTGAACGAGTTGTAGAGGAGAAACGGTACAATGAGTTGAAGAGCGAGTATGATGCATGCCATAAGCTTCTGCGCTTGAGTTGTCAACATTCGTCTATTCTCAAGCAAGCTGCCCAAATATACATGCACACAATATTCAACCTCTTTCAACAGGAGTTTAACATACTATTTGATGTCTCTATCATACATAGGAGTGAAAATGCACATGTGTATTCATATGTTTTATCAATGGCTAACCAACAAGGTTCATGGCAGGTTTTGTTTGATCTTCTGCAAAAGTTTATCTCTTGTACTTGCCGAAAGTTTGAGACATTTGGCATTTTGTGTAGCCATGTTTTGAAGGTATTCGTTGTGCTAGATGTTGAGCAAGTGGCAGAGCAATATATATTAAAACGGTGGACAAAGAATGCATGTAATGGTATCGTGCATGATGTAAGGGGGAAGGAGGTTGAAGGGGACCCTAACTTGGCTAATACGCGATGGTATAGGCAACTATGTTCTAGAGCTATCCGATTAGCATATGAGGTTGCTACTTGCGAAGAGTTACGCTCCTTAGTTGACAAAGGTTTGGATGAGCTATGCAAACAAGTGATGAACGTTCAGTTGGGACAATAGAACCTTCATGGGGAAGCTAATCGACCTAATAACTTAGCTAGTGTCAACATAAGCCTACTAAAGCGATTGAAAAAGAAAGACGGGTTCAAATGTCGAAAACGATTGAAGAGTTGGGTAGAGCTTCAGGGGTGTAAGAAAAGGAAAGCTACAAAAGATAGACATCCACACCGTTCATCATATCCAGTACTTGAATTTTGTGTTCATTAATTCATGCCTGTTTGATTTGCTTTCATAGTTACAAAAGATACTTATAATTTTCTTACCTATAGGGTCATGAATCGTCAAGTTCATTAGCCTGCGGAGTGTCCTGTTTAGCACCGCCTACAGCTTGCAAGGATCTTTCTAGAAATGAAAATCCATTTAGTTTTACCAGACTTTTAATGGTAATTGCAATTTAAGCTATATCAATATGTATTCACTATCATATTTCTAACCATATGTATATGGTTTTTCATGTGTAAGACCCACTGAAAATTCCCACAGCATCCCAGCATGATCACACTGTCTAGGCATACATGTGCAATTATAGGTCTTTTGGCAAGCATAACACTTATTTTTTGGGTTGTTTGAAGTGCTCACAATTTTTAGGTTGAGTTGCTTCCTATTTGTTGAGCAAGATTACGACATAATTTTTTGATTTTTTGTACGCATCTGTGTATAGGGGAAGTTCTTAGCCTATGTATTTTTTAGAGATTATGAGTAGTTGTAAAGATTATGCAAATTAGGAGACATGTATGAAGAAGTCATTTGTATTATTGCTGAAAGTGAAATACAACAGTGTCATTGCAACAACATCTCATTTACAATAGTGTCATTCCAACAAAATCTCCCTTACAACAATGACTTTACAACATAGTCTCTTCATACACCTATTAACAACAACTTACAATACATTACAATTTTAAAAAATAACAACATTATACAGAACATTCCTATTACTACTATTGAATTTATCTCTTTGCATTGGTTGCTTCATGTGTCTGTGGTGGTTGTATGTGTCTTCAATCTGCTTCAAAGGATTTCATGTCTATTGAACTGATTTTATGTGTCTTCAATCTGATCACTTGGTTGCAATTTGCTTCAACAGCTTCGTGTTGCTTTGATTGCTTCATGTGTCTCCAAACTGTTTTGGTTGCTTCAGGTGTGTTTAAGTTGCATTGGTTCCTTCATGTCTCTTTATCCACCTAATCAACAAAGTTAAACCAATGGTCAGCATCAGATTTTGCAATTTCAAAAAACACTTTTGTTATGGTCAATTTCAAATATCAGGTCATGTTTTTTTACAACTTTACTTTTGCATGCTTTCAACCTTTGCCACATAATAGACATGTTTGGAAACAAGGTGTAACAGACAACTAGAAACAATCAGCAATGTTAAACCAATCACATGAGACAACCAAAAGGGTCAACATCAGATTTTGCAATTTCAGAAAACACTGTTGTTATGGTTCATACATACTACGAATTGAGAAAACATATATAAAGTTGCCATACCTATTACCCAATCATACATACAGGTTTTGCAAAATTTTCTAACATCAATATCAGATATGACAAAATAGGATACATATCTTTGGGGAGGAGTAAATGATCTTTCTACTCAGGTCTAGCCAAGGCCCAATGAAGTTTAGACTTCTCTGCATCAATATGATAATTGGTCACCCTCAATACCGAGACCACGTTTTTGTAGTTGTTATTTAGTAATGATCAGAACATTGTCATAACCAATATGGCAAACCTAAGATGATGTGACAGCCATTGTCTTACAGAAGCTTCTGTCATCTAAGTCAAGGGAGGTAGACAAAAATAACCCCCAAAACGAACGGAAAATATAGTATAACCAACAAGGTTAACCCTAAAGCCATCTACGATAAACAATCGGCCATTACCCAAGTAATATACACTGACCACTATTAAACCAAACCCGACAACCTTCAATCGGCCATTACCGAAGTAAGATTATCGAAACCGAAGTAAGATTACTGAAGTAATTTTGTTATAGAAAATGTACCTTCAATCGGTCAAATCCCTTACACGATGGACTTCGGTTGCATCAAACGGTTTCGGTCGGCAAACAGGCGATGGAGCATCTTCACCAAACCCACTTTCCTATGGAGCCTTGAAAGGAAACTGAGGCGGTGAGAAATGAGCCCTTCTGATCGTAAACCCTAGGCTAAAAATGAAAACAACGTTTTCGACAAAAAAAAGGCGTCGTTTTTAGCTGCAAGTTAAAAAAAAAAAAAACGCAACATGGCGCGATGGAAACCGCAAGATGAATCGAACGGTTGAGAGCTATTACAAGAGAAACCTACGGGACGACTCTTACAGGAGTGAATCTGAATCCTTTCAACGGTAGGATTTACTTAATTAGTGAAGACCTCTTTCTAATCAATATTGTTATTGAAGGTTATAATAATTGTTATATTAAAGCTAGTGGTCAGAAAATATCCAAGTTAACGAGCAATGTTTCTATGATAATGAGTAATGCTTCGTCTTTTTAATTCAAATGATATATATTATTCTACTATTTTTTGAATACTTATTTTTTTTTAACCCAAATCAATTACATTGTGTCTTTGTTCCTCACCTTATAAATGTGAAATGTCGGTTTAAAAGAATATATACATATACACTTTTTGACCCAGTTAATTAACACTACTTTCTAAGGCTATTTTTTTAATAGTTGGAGTGTAGATGAAATTGAGTAATTATTAATGAAATAATATGAAATAATTTGAGTATATTTATTATTTGAAAGTTTTAATGAAGAAAATGAATAATATATATATCAATTTTATTTAAAAGTTATTATAAAATGAATTAAATGATAAGACTTATTAGTTATTATTTTTTAATATTATTCCTATAATATAAACATATTGACCAATAAATTTGTCATTATTTACTACATAATGTTACATTATTTTCATGTCTATATTTCTTTATTTAATTTACTAATTATCTTATTTATTTTTTATGTAATATATTTATTACAAAATATTTATGTTGTTTTTAAATATTTTAAAAGACAAACTTAAAAAGCTAAAAAGAAAAATTATTGACAAAAAATTAAAAAATATATGTAAAACTAATTTATATTGTACACTCTTTCATTCTTTTTTTTAAAATTATTTTGAAAGTTTAAGAAACCAAAAAAAATGGTCATGACCATAATGATAGGTGTATTAGCAATAAAATATATGTATATTAGTAATTTAATTTCTTATACTATTTTATTCCATCCTTAACCCCCAATTTGGAGCGACAATAAAATTAGAGTTTTAAATGGCAAATAAAAGTTTTGATGTCTCTACCTTAAAAAAAAAACATCTAAACACAGTCTAACTTATTTTAATCATTTCATTTTTTGTTACTTCCTCTTAAGTCATTTATCCAAACATAATTTAAGAAATTACTTATTTTGCTTCCAAAAAGGCGATTAAAAAAAAAAAAAAAAAGGATGTTGACAAAAGGCAACAAAACTAGAACAAGTGTTGGCTTCGCATTGAAATGCTACATGACATATATAAGAGAAATTACCATAACGAAGTTGCTGATTACTATATTCTTTAAATAAATTATTTGGTTGATTAGTTTTTTGTATGTTCTTTTTCAGAGTCTTCCTAAATGTTAGTTGTTTTTACTTTTTACGTATATATTGAGATCAAACATATCTAGAAATGCGAAGGAATATGAGTCTCTTACATACAACTCTTGTATTTTATTTTCTTGGTGTTATGTATATGTGTTTGAAATTATCAGTTTTGGATGTGAGGCTGTAAAATATGTATGTATGTCTTTTCAGAAAGTAGTATAAACATTATCTTATATATAAATGAGTGGAATAAATAGGCAGTTTATGTATTACAATTCGTAATTCTTACTATATTTACAATGGATTATGACCTACCCAAAAGAACTGAGTCCAAGGACATCTAAGGCTGTAATATCCTAATATCAACTATGATATATGATTGCAACTGTAATATTCTAATATTCTAATATTTTATAGTGTTTTTTAGGTAATATTATGTAGGGGAGAATATATGACTTAGAGACCTAGCTAACCCAATTTGATCTGGTCATATCAAGTCAGATTTAAATAAAAAAATTTACAAATTCATCAAACCGACCGAACTCACAATCGGGGCGAGCTGAGTCTTAGGATTGATATAACCCCGACTTGGTTATATTTTCTATTTTAAAATATTATTTTTATAATTTAAATTGATTTATTTTTTATTTATAATAAGTTTTTAATATGTTAATTATTTTCAAATTTGAATTCTTTTTCATTAAAAATCTTAATTCTTTTTATTGTATTTTTTTCACGTTCAAATCATACTTTTTTTAAAATTATTTTTATTAATTAAAAAAATAATTTTTGTAAATAAAAAAATTAATAAAAAATAAAGATTGACCTAATCCACTTGGTCAAACTTAGTTTGGTTCGATCACTTGTCAGGTCATATCAAGTGGAGTCAGGTTTCAAGATAATTTTTTTTATCCCAATATTAAGCTGGATCGAATTCCAAATCTTATGCAAACCCAACCTAATCCGACTTTTGATCACTCCCAAAATATCATGTATAGAAATTATTATAAAAGAGACACAAGGCTTATTGGGAAAAACTAGTTGTTTCTGGTTTGGGTCATAGGAAGCTACTGTGAAAGAAATCATTTCATTTATACACCTTACTTTGATTTGCATTTGCTTGATGCTTATCTTCATGTTCATAGCAATTGAAGGGTTCAAGCCACTGGCAAAAAACTCTTGTATCTCGTTTGCTTTTCCGTTTTTGTTAAGCTGTATTTTGAAATTTAAGGAAGGTTCCAAATTCCAACCTTGAAGGCTCACAAACACAATGTGTCATCAATTTGGGCAGGCATGTGACTCGGCATATAACTAATGGAGCTAAGAATTCAATTAACGATAGGGACTTATTTTAAAAATTTTGAAACAGTGAGGAGTGATTTGAAAAAAATAAAATATAGAGATTAATTTGTAAACTCATTTAAAGTATAAAGATTAAATAATTACTTTTCTCCTAATGAATAAGTTTACTTAAATGGTAGGTCTCACATTTTGTGTCTATCTCTTTATAAAATTGACATGAAATTAATAAAAAGAAAATGAAGAGAATCCATGTTAGTAGGGTGTATACATATATAGTAAAATTTCATAAAGTAGTTTTTCATTTAATCGTATATAAATTTTTTAAATCTGGTCCCAATTGTTTTTAATTTAATTCTTCATAAAATAGCATTTTTGGTTACAAATAAAATTATTATTAATAATATCTCTAAGTATGTTATTTCAAAAATTTAAAGGATATTATTAATAATTATTTTGTTTGTGAGATATCAAATTGAAAAATATTCATATATAAAATACTAAATTGAAAATATAATTATATGATAGACCAATTTCAAAAATACCTTTTCTATATTTATCATTGTTATTATTTTTTTTTATGTTGGATTCCTTACCGTAAAAAATTTATAGCACAGGATGTCGTAGAGATAAGATACCTCCTATTCATGGGGCCGGTTGCTCGTAATTTTATTTTTTTAATTTTTTTTTGTTTCTACAACATTCCTTAAGATTCTTTCAATGGCAGGTTTATAGCTTGTTTAACACATTATATAATGTTAAATTGTACAAATTTATACAATGCGATTCAATTTTATCATGTATTAATTACACACATTGAATTATATAAATTTATATAGTCAATTTAACTCTAAGCAATCATATAACATCATGTTATTAATCCAACCTCTATAATATTAAAAATATATAAATTTTTATTTCTATTTTAACCCCTCACATATAAAATATTTTTTAATTTAGTCCCTTATAAATATGATATTTTCAATTTAATCCCTTATTGTATTTCAATTTGGTTTCTCACAAAATTTTATCTTCAATTTAGCTCTACAATCCTATATCTAGTTCCTCACAAAATTGTGCTTTCAGTTAAATCCATCACATATGTATATTATCCCTTATAAATAAAATTGTTATCAATAATATATTCAAAAAATGAGAAATTTGTAGAAAAATTTCTTAATTTGCCCCTCATATATAATATATTCTTCAATTTGATCCATTATAAAATTATTTTTTTAATTTAGTCCCTCAAAGAATCATCATTTTAATTTAGCCTTTTACATATGTATAATTCTCTGTGTGATCCTTCATAAATAAAGTTATTATCAATAATATCATAAAAAGTTAATTTAAAAAATATAAACCCATATAATATTTTTTAATTTGATTTCTCAAAAATAATATTTTTCAATTTGATCATTTATTAATTTTTTTTTTCAATTTGGCCCCTCATTGAATTATTTTCTCAAATTAGTCAGTAGCATATGGATATTTCTCCATTTGATCATTTACAAATAACATCATTATTATTAATATCCTAACAATAATTAATTTAAAATTATGAAAATTATTCTAAATAATTTACTTGTAAGAGACTAAATTAAGAAATATTCATATCTAAAGGACCAAATTGAAAAATATCATGTTTGTGAGCGACCATATTGAAAGATAAATTTTATAATGGACCAAATTGGGAAATACTCCAATATAAGGAACTAAAATGAGGTTTTACTTATTTATTCTTTTAGTTCAAATTTTAGTCTTTCTTACTTTACCTAAAATGTGTATTGCATATTATTATTAATATAAATGTGTATAAAAAAGTCTTTTTCTTTGAGCATTTTTATGGATATAATTTTTTTTTAGTAAAAGACATTTTTGTCAAAATACTTAACTTTTATCATATTTAGTGTTATATAGTGTGTATCCAAAAATAGAATACTATTATCTTATGCAATTCAATAATATCTTATATAATATTACACCTAACACCACATAGTATTAAAATTTTATCGGGTTTTATCTTATTAAACTTTATTTTATCTGGTATCATAGACATTATCCTATTATGTCTTATATGGTGTGCCACAGGTCCTGAGATTTTTTTTTTTGATAGTTCAGACATCATTATTTTAACTTTGCCCACATGTGTCAATTTTTTTAGGTTGTCATCTCACATATTGTATATTTATAATAAAATAATTATGCTTAAAAATTATTTCTACTGCAAATGTGTCCTTACACACCTGTTTTAATAAATTGGTGAATATTAAGATTATTTAATAAGAATTTATGTTAGTGTAACTGTTAAATAACAATTTTTTATAAAACCATTTTTTAAAGAATTAAATCGTCATTGAATAACACCACAAAATAATTGACTGAGCCAACAAAAGAAAACATTCGTTTTCTCTGTGATCATGGATTATTGCGGTATAGTTGAGTGTTAGGAATTATTATATGAAATAAGTTTTTTAAAAATATGCTAAAATAACATGTTTAAAAAATTGAGAGACAGTAAATCTAAACACATTGACATGAAGGTGTAGAAATACCGACCGTTATAGCCATATGTAGATCTTCAATCTACGGTGCTCAATGTTTCAAGAAGCAAAATTGTGTATTAGCTCTTAAATATATCAAGAGATAGGTCAAAGACAGAGTGATCAGAAACGTTTTCTTCCTTGTCGGTTGGCATCGCAAACTGAAGAACTGAAATAGTTTATAAAGCATGAAAAAAGATATGTTAAAATATAATTTTTTTTTTTATTTTTTATATATGTCTAAGATATTCTCCAATAATTGGAGGTGATCCGAAAGGATGGAAAAAAGGTGAAGTTACTTATAGGTGACAGACAATAGATCATGTGCAAAATGAATCATCTCCTATTATTAAAGATTCTCTGTAAATAAAAAATTATTATTTTTAATTTAATATTAATAAAATATTATTTTTTTTATATTTAATTATTGAAGAATCTCCCACACTGAAGATAATTGGGATTGGGGTTATGCGTGGCATATAATGGGTTATTAAATAATTTATAATGATTTGCATAATGGCTTTTTTTAATAAAAAATTATTACTGATGTAATTATATAATGATATTTCAATATCATAGATAAGTTTAATTTCTCTTTCTATTAACACTTTGTCAGTAATTCAATAAAATAATTATTAATTAACATTGAGATATATGTTGTAATCTATATTTAAATAACTTGTTAGTGTTCTAACTCATTATTAATTATTTATAATTTAACATGAATCTTGTTTATTCTTGATTTAAATAAAATATAAATTGTCTAATCATAATAATAAAAAATTAGTCCAATAATACAATTAATGTTAATTCATATAATAATTAAAATTATTTTTACAAAATAAACATCAGTTATATTATTAATAATTTGTATGAAATCATATTATTAATTATTTATGTTTACAAAATTTTCACATTCATTTACATCTATATTTGAGTGGTTAAGATTGAGAGAGAAGATTTGACAGTTAAATGCAACTAATGTGGGGCCCTCATCTACTGTTCTTCAACTCTATTAACGTTGTTGGGAAGAAATTCATCAATCCAATTCACATTTAAGTTGAAAAAGCGATTTCTCTCTAACTTCGTAATAAATATATTATTCAAAACTTTGGATATCCATAATTGTAAGCATATGTTGTTCATAATTCTAACTCAACTAAAATTTCTTTTCTTCTAACATGCACGAGCCGTCAAACTTAAGGAACTTAAAGATTTTATCATAATTGTGAGGGCGAAAACGATTAAGTGAAACTAAAGCAATGAACATACAAAATATTGATATAATTAAGATGTAAGCTTATTCTATTCCACCGTACTGAAATTAAAGGGTCATGGATCCTAACGTTATCCCAACCTCTTTCCTCTGTGCCTGCCCATTCTTAGAGTTCAGATTTTTTTTATAATATTTTATTAATATTAAATAAATAAAAATTATGTTTTTATTCATCTCTAGTCACTGAAGATGATCCATTCACCCCATTCCTATAGCTATGTGTTTTATTTTTATTTTGTTAACTTTGGGTTGTATGGTTGAACAGCTATTGAAGAGCAGGAAGTGATTCCATCAAATTATTTTTGTACACAATATTCAATTCCATGCATAACCAAGTTTAATGTGGCCTCTAGTACCAGAGAGAATAAAAATATTTTAACATTTTAAAAAAATATTTATTACAAATTAAAAATCTATATAATTATTAATCAATACTTATCATTAATAATTCAATATCTTTATTGAATTTAAAAAAGCTTCTTTTCCCAGTTAAAGAATTAAAAAAATAAAAATTTTACTTAAAATAATATAAATATTTTAATATTTTAAAATATTCATTACATAATAAAAAATTAGAAAATAATTTATTAATGTGTATTATAAATAATTTGATGTTTTTTATTAAGACTACCTTAAAAATACTTTTAAAAATATTAATTTAATATTTTTGGCATAAGGGCATTTCGGTCTTCAAGATGTAAGACTTAATGCATGGATCCTAATGCATCTGGTGGTTTAAGTGTGTCTCTTCTCCTCACCACATAATAGATTTAGATGTGGAGTGAGTCTTTAATATGTAAAAGCATAATATGGTTTTGATAACCAAAACTTAGGTTCCCTCAAACAGTGTAGAGCTAAATTTGAGGCATATTATTTGGTCAATGAAACCACATAGTAACATGGTGTACGCTTTTAAGATTGCTTGAGACTAAGCCCAAGAAAACCAATGACCAATATCAAAAAGGTTATTGGTAGTAAATCTACCAAGCATAGTTGGTTATAGAAAGCTCACAATTCTTTTAGGGTTATGCAACTTCTGAAGTTAAGACTACTCTTGAGTGGGCATCAAGAGTCACCCATTAAAGTAGTGTAGGTCCCTAAAACATCTTGCTTTCCAAAATTTCATCCTCTAAATCATCAAAAGAAGGTACAGGGTGCTATTAGGTCAAAGTTGACTGCGTAGAGGGGCAAGTACATGATCAAATCACCATGAGTTGTTCTCATTACATCACATAGTTTTTCTTAGCATCCATATTGTCAACCAACTCTCCAAGGGGTTGACAAAGGACCCATAAATTTCCGAAAGGAAGCATTCTAAATTGAGATGTGCAGAGCAATGTATTGGTCTCCCATTACTTTGTGTGTAAGCACAAGAACCCACAACTTATCACTGTCTGACTTAACTCCCATATTAATTTGCCCAGAATAACCACAACAGAGAAATATGTTGCCATTACGCCAAGTCCACCACTCGTTTCAGGCCCTTGATCATAGTTTTCCAGATCACCAGGAAGAAAGTGGAAACCATGCCCAATTCCTAGTTCATCTTCATCCCATAGAAATATTCTTAAAACCAAATACAAATCATTACAATAATTTTGAGGAATCAACACGACCGACAATCTTGCAAGACTGATCCTCCTTGCTTTATTCAGAAAGACTAGCATTTATGACTGACTCTAAATGTCCATATGACAATCATACCAAGCAAATGAATAGGGTACAGTTGGCATTTCCGTCCGTCAGGAATACAAGAAATATGCATGCTTATCCCAAAGGTTGAGGACTGGATTGAGACAGAGAATACATGCAAGTGTAATCATTCAGGTTCAGTTCAGTTCCCTTTTACTAAAAGGATACAAGAAATAAAATTGGCACCACCCCAATGAAATGGTAAAAAATAAGCAAGAGTAATACTAGGCTAAATAAGTTAATATTCTAGAGATAGCAAACAAGCCATCGCATAGAGAAAGATTGACATCAGTCTCTGTAACATGGGAGCAACGTAGGGGGGAGTCCATAGAGGACATAGTTGGACTCCAACGTTCCAACCATTAAAGAAACACAGAAAAGTATTAGTCCTTATCCAAAAAAAAAAAAAAAAAGTTTTAGTCAAACATGGAATTATTAGGGATTGTAGCGAGCCAACTTTACAAAGTCCCAAAGCGTTTTGTCGCCCAATGAAGTGAAGGGAACCATGATAAAAATTTGAATGAGCAGAGGCAACTCAAGAAATGAGAAAATTGAAGTTACAACAGAAGATAATGAACTTTTCTCGTCAGAAATACATCGCACCTCTGGTATATGCACCAACCTACTTAGACTTGTTTATCAGAGAAAAGTTTGCAACCAGTATCTGCAGCGTCAGTTATCTTTTCTTCCTCAACCACAATTTCACTTCTATTCAATTTTAGTTTATCTATTCTTCTTGCTTGAATTTGACGAATGTATTCTGCCACTATGACATGGAACTTGGGAGCCAATTTACACGTTGAGGAATTATTCAGGCCTGCCCTCTTCAAGGTCCTTGTGAGATGCTTCTGAGCCTTTTGGAAATGGACAGAGCAGAGAGAAGGGGTAGTGGATCTCAATATAGGTTTTCCGCATGTTATAGGTCCAGCCTGAGCACTGAATACATGTAGAAAATCAATAACAAGGATAACCCATCAACAATTTAATCTCTTCTAGTCATTCATCATATAGAGTAACCACTACTATTATAGTAAAAAATAGATCATATTTAATTCAATCAGCTATACATTTAATTAAAAAGGCTTTAAAAACAGACCATATTAAAAAACAATTCATGGAAATAACAACAACAATAATAATGTAAAATTTAGTTTATGAATGATAATCAATTTAAGAAACAACATTACAACATAAGAATGAAGAAAAAAAAATTCTCAACAAAAGATCATGTCTTCTGCTGATAATACAAGAGATGACAGGCACAAAGTCATCAAGCAGTAAGTTCACTGGGTAAGTCCTAGTAAGATAGTAAGCAAGCATATTTAGGCACCATCCAACAAGAAGAGAAAATGGTGAGACAAAAAAAAGTTGCCCCACAGGAATAGTGAGAAGATCCAAAGTGGCAGCGCATGACAACAACACAGTACTATTTTCCCCTGCAAATTCAAGAGGGGGGAAAAATCTTCTCTGAGAAATACTGAGTAGAGTCTTTCTGTACTTCACATTGTACTTAACTGACATACTTTCATTTGAGACATGCAAAAGGATAGGAACCGTTGTGTTCTCATACTCCAAGTAGAATCTTAAAGAATATCCTAAAAGAAATCAGGACCGCTTCACAAGTATGAATGGAACTTGACTATTATATATCACGACAGTACTCAGCAATTTCATAGTATACAGTTATACACAAACGCATCCGTTGCAATAAGCATCAACACCAACAGGTTTGTCCGCATTA
Source organism: Delonix regia (assembly GCA_037074485.1). Taxonomy (NCBI): domain Eukaryota; kingdom Viridiplantae; phylum Streptophyta; class Magnoliopsida; order Fabales; family Fabaceae; genus Delonix; species Delonix regia. The sequence goes on from CM073451.1 coordinate 31,373,902, forward strand.
CAAACTTATTGATGACAGTTCATTTGACTTTTGTTGGTAACAAAATTGGTAGAATTGCAACATTCAGAACACGGTCACCTACAGACTTAACACTTCGAACCTCTGGACCAGCAATGATTAACATCAAGTTCTTAATTACAAACTTATTCATTGTCCCAAGGCAACTCCGTAAACAGTTGCGAGGACGAATTTCCCAATATTGAGCTACCAGGTAAAACTTCTAAATTGATATTAAAAAAATTCCAAATAGTACCTTAAAACAAACGTGGACTCATGACTGCTGAGAAATTGTTCAAGATATTCTTGGTTGAAATATTGTATTTACATATTTTGCAAAAGTGATTTACTTAAAATTATTAATTTTCTCCAAGTTTTCACTGTTGAATTCCCATTTTTTTACGACCTTAGGAAAAGGAATGAAAAAAAAAACAGAGGTATAATCCGTATTATTAGCATAAAACTCTAGGTTCAGGTTCAAACCAACATGCTTGCCCCAGGAACCTTTTAATCAAGAATTTAAACTCTTTCAAAGACGGAGTTATTCATTTTAGACCAGCCCAATTAACCATGTATTTGCAATACACCATAATTCACGAGCATCCTAGCCAACAACAAACATATTCGGGAAAAAAAAAAAGAGTGCATAAGTTCGAAATTGAAAGTGGAAGTAAGAAAAAGAGACCTCTTGATAACGTAATTGCAAGCCTTGTAAAGCATTTGTTTAGAATCCGAAAGAATATGCAAATGGCAAAAGCTGGTCAGTGGCATGGCCTTCAACTTACAACCCACGAATGCGCATCTCTGATTGTTCACAACATCCAAATCAGCTCGACTGTTAGGACCATTACAGTTATTATTCTCACCATTGCCTTCGAAATTGCCTCCCTCTCTCTCCTCCGTGTTTCCTTCCCTGAATGGGCTGACCCCATACTCCCAGCAGTATTCTCTGTACTGGGTCTTGAGCTCCTCCATGAGAGCCCAGTAGAGGTTTCTGTAGCATTTGGAAAGCTGATTGATATAGTGGCAGCGACGCTTGAGGAGCTCTTGGCGAGTGAGGTGGGAGGCGTAGGAGAGGAAAACGTTGTCGCGAGAGATTGTGAAAGAAGAAGAAGAAACAGTTGAATTGGAATTGGAATTGGGTTTTGAGTCATCGATGGGGATTTTGGGAGGCTTCGAAGATGAAGAGAGAGGGAGATGCTTGGAGGCTGAAGCAGCCATGGGAGTGAAGAAGAGAATTAAAAAAAGAACGCCACCTTGTGGTAAGGAGGAAATTCGCGGTTCAGCTCAAGGGAAAGGGAAGGGATCTTTACATGGAAATTCTTTATTACTATGCTCAGATTTTTTGCCTTAATATCTTCATAAATTTTTGTTTTCAATAAATATTTTTCCTATTCTAATTTCAAACTAAACAACTTCTCAACTCACTTTTCTATTTAAATAACATATGAAATAATTTATTACAAGCTCATTGAGTGACATTAAAATCTGTATAATTAGTTGAAAAAACCTTATACCTTTTAGTGAATAATTTTATGTTATAAATTTTAATATATAAAAAATTAACTACATAAGATCCGTGATTTACCAAGAAAATTTTGTCATTTTAAAATTTATTTAGCAGTTACAATTTAAATATATAAACTAATATTATAGTCATTGCTTTGAAAGAAAAATGAAGAAATATACTTTTGGTCCTTATAGTTTCAAAATTTGTAATGAGATCTTCATAGTTTAAATAATTTTAAATTTGGGCCCTATTATAATATTTTTGTCAATACTTATTTTATATATATATATATATATATATGAATTAATTTTAATTTATTATATATTTTTATTAACATAAATCATACATGTTAAAAATGTTAAAACAATATATAATTAGTTATATTAAAAAATTTTAACTGAATAGGAAAATAATTTTAACAATAGGGACTATATTAAAGCACTTGTGAACTATAAAACTTAATTATAAATTTTCGAATTATAGGGAGAAAATTAAAAATGTGTATTACTAAAAGGACCAAAATATAATTTTTCCTAACAAAATTAGTCACATTGAATATTTTAATAATTTTTGTTAACTAATCTTTATTAAAAATATATAATATAATTTGCTAAAAATATACTTTTAGTCTTTTACTTATTACAAAATTACCATTTTAGTCCTTCACTAATTGAAATATTTAAAATAGTCTCTCACTCATTGAAAAATATTATATTTGATCTTTTACTTTTTAAAAAATTATCAACTTTAATCTCTTTACCAAACTTTATGTTCCAAATTTAAGAGATTAAATTTAGTATTTTAAAAAAAAATAAGAGACTAAATATAATATTTTTCAATGAGTGAGGGACTATTTTAGACATTTTAATAATTAATGAACTAAAATGATAATTTTGTCATAGATGAACAACCAAAAATGTATTTTACTTAATATAATTTATTATTTATTTTAAAAATAAATACATAAGGTGAAAGCATTAACTGCATGTAGTAGATAATAGCTATCTTTTTAGTTTATTTTGTTTGCCAGTTAAAAGAATTGATAAAATTTGGGGACAACAAATTTTAACATGGATAGAATCGTGGTGATTAGCTCGATTAACTCAAAAATAAAAATTTAAACTTAAAATTTTAAAATTATTTATTAAATATATATTTATGCTATAATATTCAAATATTTTTTATTATAGATTTTAGGCTGACTTAATCTCTTAACTTTATTTACTATTTTAAAATGGTCTTTTAAATTTAAAGTATTCTAAAACGATCTCTTTAGTTTTTAAAATATTTCAATTAAAATCTTTATAAAGAAGCTACTTGTTTACTAATTCTAAAAGTTTTAATCTTTTTCACATAATCTTTCAAGTTGCTGCATCACACTGACCCCAAATGAGAATGATGAATTTAGTGCCAAATTACCGATTCAATTTGGCAGAAACCAATACAGTTTTGGATTGAAATGGTTGAAGATAGCAATTCGTTTTGATCTGACGAAGAGGACAAAGATGAGTACCAATCGTGTGGCCATTCTATTTTTTTAAAAAACAAATATATAGATTTTAGGTTAATTTGATGCTCTAAACACCAAATTATCTTTTAAATTATAATTAAAATACATATATAACTGATGCATCAGCATATAAATTAACATTGTTAATATTTTCAACAGAATTCACCTACAAATATTTTTATAAAATATTCTGAAAAATTAAGGATTACTTTAACACACTTCAAACTTAAGGTACTATATTAAAATAGTAAATTAAGTTAGGGGACTCCTAAATTTTATTATTACTTCAATTTAAAAAGTCATAAGTTTTGCTTTTCTAAAAAAACACGTGAAACAGGCCAGCACGTTAAAAAGCTGGCCCACCAATAGTCAAATATGAATGAGAAAATTGTTATGTTGATCGTTTATTTTTTATTTTAATATTAATTTAGTCCTTTACAAATATATAATTTAAAAATAATTTTTCAAAATTTCAATTGTAATAAAAAGTAATTTCTTATTAAGTTAAAGTTAAGTTATTCATATTTATTTTGAGAGATTATTTTTTATTTTTAAATTTTTTATTGACTATTGTGTCTATATAAAAGACTACCTTGATATTGAGGCAAAAATCAAAGGACCAAAATAATATTTTCTCCAATACAAACTTTTTATTTATATATCTATATTGCTAGCTGTTAATGGAGACTTCTTCACCAAAAAAAAAGAGAAAAATTTTTACAATTGGTTAAACGTGTCAATAAGCCAAGTTGCTTAAGATATATATATATATATATATATATATATATCTATATATTGTAAATATTTTAGGCAAAGGAATAATTTTAGCCTCTAAAAATTTTAATCAACTTTTAATTTATTCTAACAATTTTATTTTGGTTCAATATTATCCTCAAGATATCAATATTATTATTTTCCCTAAATTTGTTAACTCCTGATATGTCTAATGTGATTTGATAGCTTGGCAAATATTTAACAAAGTGCAGGTCAATCTGACAAAGGCAAAAAATGCATCATGAACAGAATTAGTTTGAAAATTCTGTATAAGACAGGGTTGAATATAAGATAAGGTGTGTTAATATAAGATTTAATTATGTTTTTTAAAATTTATTTTTATATAATCAGGTTTAGTCACCATGTGGAAGGCTTAATTAATAATATAATAATAAACTATATTAAGTGGAATTGACTAAGTTCATCCTATAAGTTTATATAATCTAATATTTACACTAAATAGAATCATACTATATAACTTTATATAATATAATCTTATATTATACGTGTCAAAGGAAGCTAAACATTCAAATATTAGTTATGCTAGCTTTTTTATTTAACCCATTAAGCCAATTTTTTTTTGTTAATTTACATAGTTAACAAAATTTTGAGACTAACGATTTAGGTTTTTCAAGATTTTATTGTTATTTAGCCTACAAATTTTCATGAATAACTAACAAAAGGTAAATTTTTTTTTTGGTGAATGTGTATATTTTTAATTTGACTTGATCATAATTTAAAAAGTCTGACTGGTTTGATAAGTTTAGTATGAGAAAATAAGGTTCAAACAAAAAAGTTTAATTATAAAAGTTTGATGTGTGAAATGGGACGAGCTTGAGCTTATCTAAAAACCTGATTCGAGACAAAAAAGTTTAAATGAATATTTTTTAAAATAAAATGCTTATTATTTAAAAAAAAAATTAATGTAATGTGACATTTTCATAAATAAATAAAAATTAATACTTCTTAGTTAAAAGATTTATGTTAAAGCAATAATTTATTTGTATTTATAACTTTTTTATATATAATCTTATAAGTAATAATAATAATTAATTATGTTTTTTTTATTTCAAGTCTTAAGTGTCATTTGATTTAATTATGACTTTAAAAAATCTAATTGACTCGACCTAAAAGTATAGATGAAAGTTTGAATAAAAAAAATTTGATTAAAATATAAGCTCATGCTTTTTTTAAAGTCCGAATTTAAGCCATATTTTTAAAAGTCTAGCCTGCCAAAATACTAATATATCTTTAGTGGACTCATCAAAATCACTTAGTATAAGTTGCATGATCTATTGTTATATATATGTGTTAATTTTATTACATAATGATATTATATTTTTTTTCCCTTTTATTAATATAAATATTGCAATTTTAAAATTTTTAAAAAGCACCTAATTGACTACGTTAACAAAATTTAATAAAATAATAGCAAAAGTTTGAGACTATAAATTTTAAAATATAAATAAATTATAAAACTATAAGGACCTGTTTAAAATTTGAGTGAAATTATAAAGACAACAAAAATTTAACCTATAACTTTTGGTTTATAAGATGTTCACCACATGCAAAAAAGAAAAAGAAGGCAAGAAATAAAAGAATGAATTCAAAGACTGAAAATCAATACTCAATTACACATGTTGACTCACATCATTATATATTGATTCATGTACCATGAAAAGTCTCATGTGAAGTAAATATCATGCATATTATGAAAGCATTAAAAACAAATATCACAATAATTTTCTATATATAATAAAATACTAATAAAAGACAATATGTTGACCGTTTAATTCCATTTTTATTTCCTCCTTTCCTTGTCACCTAAATTGGGATTAGCTGAAGTGTCTCTTTTATGATGTTGCTAATATATATATATATATTGATTGATTGATTGCTAAATCAGTAAATGATTGTAACACCATTTTTATAGAAATGGATTTTAATTTCAATATTTCTTGGCTATTTTTTTTTTTTTACCTTTATTGTTAGTGTCACGTGGGAATTTAATTTGTTGTTTGCTCTGATTTAGTGGGAGGGTTTTGTTGAAAATACTTATTATGATGAGAAAAATACATTAATATTCAATTGATCAATGAGAGAGAAGGGCAAATGAACAAAATTTTATGAACTTCCTTCCAAATTAATTATTTATCATAATTTAATTTATTTAAATTATGTTATTTTTAGCACATGCACTTCATTTATTACAGCTAAAAATAGGTGGTGTTTAATAATATATAAAGTAAAAAATTATATATAAGCTGAATTAAATTTAAAGATATAATTAAATAATAAGAATAAATCTATTCGAAACTAATATTAAAAAATAATATCTAAAAATTATAATTATTCCAAAATTATTTTCAATAAAAATTTTTAAATATAAATTATATTTAATCAAAATTAATTTTAAAAATCAAATTAATCCAAAATTATAACTACCCTAATCAAAACATACATAATACCGAAAATTAATTTCAATTTTGTCAGTTACCATATCCCCAAAACTTGCTTTATAAAATTGAAGCGAAAGAACTATAAAAAAAAAAAAATTGAAGCGAAAGAAACAGCCAACCAGAAATTCCTAATTTCTGTATTTTCATTTGTGCGTTAATGGAGGTTGTGATGATCCCACCCAGCCAGTGACTCACCCAATTCCTAAGCCATGTTCCACTGTCACGCCTGATTGGCCCGTCACGCATCGGTGAGTCTTTTGTTTTATATATTTTAATTTTTTTTCCACATTCAGAAAACACCGCACGAAATTCTTGCTAGTGTAAAACCAAAGCAACCTTCACAGTGTTGGTAATTATATCATCCATTTCCTTTCTCACATCTGTCAATGCATATTCCTCGCATATCTCTCAGAATTTGAACTCCGATTCATTTGAAACAGAGCCCATTCAAATTGGAATTTGATTCGTCCCTGCATTTTTTGGCTCCGAAATTGAACTCCTCTCTTGAGGGAATTGAGCGAGTTGAACTTTGGCGCCGGCCGCTGCAGATCGAACCGGGTTTTCGGTTAAATGCTCGTTTTGGAGTCCATTTAGGTTGGACCATTGGTCAGTTCTGGTTGGTCAATTCAGAATTTTGATCCTGATCACAAATTTTTTGGTTTCTGGGTTATCATCATCATGTAGCAAGATCTGTGCTTTGCATATTGTGTATGTGTGTGTGTGTGTGTTTTTTTTTTTTTTGGAAAAGGGATCTTGATTGGGTTAGGGATTTCTATTTACTTTAATGTTTGACTGATGAGTTTATAAGTTTCTGATACAAGATCTGGTGAAACTTCTCACTAGAGTTTTACGTTGTTCATGGATTTCACATCTGGATGTGAAATCTGATTCGTCCCTGCATTTTTTAGCTCCGAAATTGTATTCATCTCTCTCGAGGGAATTGAGCGAGTTGAACTTCGGCGTCCACCACTGCAGATCAAACCGAGTTTTCGGTTCAATACTCGTTCTGGAGTCCATTTAGGTTGGAGCATTGGTCAGTTCTGGTTGGGCAATTCAGAATTTTGATTCTGATAACAAATTTTTTGGTTGCTGGGTTATCATCATCATGTAGCAAGATCTGTGCTTTGCATGTTGTGTTTTTTTTTTTTTGGGTTCTGAAAAAGGATCTTTATTGGGTTTGGGGATTTCTATTTACTTTAATGTTTGAACGATTAGTTTATAAGTTTCTGATACAAGATCTGGTAAAATTTCTCGCTACACTTTTACTTTGTTCTTGGATTTCACATCAGGATGTGTTTTTCTATCAATGAATTGGTTTATTGGAAAATGAAGAAGAGAAAATGTATTCATTTTTCTTGGGTTATTTCGATTAAGTGTTTGGTAGCTGATCTCATGATTATACAGTGTATATTGTAATTGGAGGTCAAGGGTAGCTGTCTATTGTCAAACATGATTGCCTCAGCTGTTGTCTTATGAATTATGATTGTTAGAGTTATTATCTTGACTTTTTAATTATATCTTTGTAGATCCCATTCTTCATACCTTGATATTCGGGTTGCATTTATATGAAGAACGGGATGATAGAATGCAGTGTTTGCCACTCAAAACTGGTTTCCCCAAGTGCCAGAACTATATCAAGAGCTTATGATCAGCATAAAAGTAGGATATCATCCAAGCAGCGTGCCCTCAATGTCTTCTTGGTTGTTGGTGATTGCATCTTAGTGGGCTTACAGGTGATTATTACCTTTTAATTGAATTTTCTTTGTCAAATACTGATGGAAAGATTACATAACAATCATATTTAATCTTGAAAATTTACATGTCAGTATAGTGAACCTCTCCAGAGTCTGAGTTGTCTGTTGACTGTCAAGAATCGTCACATAACTATATACAAGTCATCTTATAGTGTTAGGTCAAGGATACTATGGTTAATGATTACTTTATTTCTCTGCTGTGGAAAATAATGAAAATTTTCAGGTCCCCATGTTTAGTGATTTTGAGGGCTAATTGAATTTGATATTCTAGGAGCATATCTATAGTTAATCAAGGTGTCTGTCTATGCATGTGACAAGGATAGTAAATCTTATTTAAAGGCTTATCTCGCATGGTCATTGAATTGAATATCACTTAATGCGGATGCTTAACCTGATGGATAACTCAACATCTTATTGTCTCCCTTTCCTGGCAAATAAGAACTTTAATACTTGGTTGGTAATCTATCTCAGTTTTTGGGTGTGATAGTGTTCTATTTGATGACGCCCAATTCATATGAGCTCATTAAAAGAAGGGAAGAAAAAGAACCTGCTTATTGTTGCTTGCGTGTTAATATAGTCTCAAATGCAAGTTTTGGGCTTTAGGTTGTTGGTAGAGGTGTTCACAACCTAGCGATTGAATTTCGGGATAGGAAGGATTTAGATAGAGGGCAACTGCATATGCAAACATAGAGAATACGGTTGGAGGCATTTCTATAGGGTGCAGGTCTTCAGTAGAGGGGTTTGAGTTGGAAGAAATTGGTGCCTGCCTTGGAACTAGTACTGACTGAGGGCAACAATGGGAGTTAGATTATTATGGTTGCTTTACAGTCATTTTAATGCCAGAGATACTGAAAACTATATATATTTTGGGTTTTTCATGGGCATGGAAGAAACTGGGCTGTCTTGGTCCTATAAACAGCAACTGTAAGAAATTCACAGGGAAAGATAATGAGAAATGACAATAGGCAAGTCGTTTCATGCTCAAAATATGTTATTACTTTCTTGGTAAGCTTCTTTTCTATTTTCACAGATGAAGTAAGGAAAACACACTAACATTAGAAGTTTGGATAGTATTATCAATAGATCACTAGGTTTGCATAATTCATTTTTTAACTTGCTGAACTAAGCTTTTGCATTTGGATTTGGAGATTATCTACTGTCTTTTAAGTTTAATAAACCTCTGTTCTTGTTGGCGGTCACTGACTTGCTTTATTTCCTTTATCTGGCAGCCTATTCTTGTTTATATGTCCAAGGTGGATGGGAAATTCAATTTTAGCCCAGTCAGTGTTAACTTTTTGACAGAGATCACAAAGGTTCTCTTTGCCATTGTTATGATTTTACTCCAGGTATAGATTGCCATTTTCTATTTCTATATCCAAATGTATATTGTCATCTTAATTTTGTATTATGTGTTTGATTACTTTAGTTAAAGCATGTGCGAAATAAGAAGTTGAAGTGACTCATTGAAGGAAATAAGTAGTTATTTGAGGTTTTACTAAGAGTAATAGCTTATTCTTGAAGTACAACCTACTCTGATTTTTTTCTAGGTGTGTAAGGGTGAGAAAGTTTAACGACCTATATTATGAAAAGGTTGTAGTTTTTCATAATCAACTTTAAAAATTACTTTGTTGGATTTTTCTTAGTATGTTGGGATTTCCTTTTTAATGAATGACAAGTGGCTTTCCTTTATCTTTGTAAATTATGTTGACAGCAATTTAATTGAACTTTAAATAGGCTAGGAATAAGGTTTCCTTGGATGGATTAACAGCGGAAAACTATGTATTTTGTCAGCAGGAAGAAAAATATGGTAGGACAGGCGGATGGAATGTTTATTGTTATGTTAGGTTCAGTGTGTTTTGCAGGCAATGTGGTAGAGAGATTAAGGGGAAAATAGGTGGTTATTTGATTTCTGGGAGAGTAAATTTGATGGATTCGAGGGCAGATTTGTGCAATAATTTTGAGAGAGAATTAGAAACAAGAACCCACTCTTCAGTATTTTTTATCTAAGAAATAGGGATCAAATAACTGCAAAGTGTGATATTCAGTTTAAAATTTGAACTGGATAACCAACCTTCATGGTTATTTGGTCTTAACTGTAGAAAGGTAGCTGCATAGGTCCCTCTTATGTATTTATTATTCTCCCTATTTTTAGTGCTGCTTGTTGAAGAAAACAGGTATGGGCAAGTTAAAGATTTGAATAGCATATTTAGAAGTCATAGAATCAGTTAATTAGTTTAGGTTTTACATCTTGGAATGCTTAGCAATCACAGCTTGGTGATTACTTGGTTCATCCAGAATAACTGATCTTGGTGATAAACTTATAATTCTGATCAGTGTTCAGGAAAGAAGCTTTACATTCATGTGCAGAAGCCTGTGCCAAACATTAGAGGGCTAGGAATAGAGTTGTAATCCTATAAGGTCAATACCTTTCTCCTCGTACTAATACTAAACTACTAAACACCACTTAGTACTATAGTAGGATCATGTAACACCTAAAAAACTTAAATTCACGCCCAAACACAGACCTTGACCATGGACTGCAGAATAAATAAAACACCGTGCATATGTAACTGAATAATAAACTAAAGAAAAACAACATCTCTTGCCAGCTTTAGACTTCCTACTAATACTAAGCTAATGTAAAACACATAGTTTAAATTAAGATATTGTAGCTCCTAAAGAACATTAAACTCAAGCCCAAACACAACTGTGAATGTCAATTAAATATTGCAAATTTACTAAAACATCCCGAGGACTAAAAAAATAAACTGAACTAGAGCTGCATGTTGTGGCAGCTTTCTAGACCTGACAATCCAAAAAGTTCCTGATCTAACAAACTTTATAGCATATTATAATCTACTCCAATATCAAAACTGAACAAGTGCAATGGGATTCTTTGATATTTAACCTATGCTTTCTTGATGCTCTTGATAACTTGGTCACTAAGATTGTGTTTAATTCTGCAGGCTAGGCATAAAAAAGTTGGGGAGAAGCCTCTTCTCTCAATTTCTACATTTGTGCAGGTACTATTTTGTCATTGGCATAGAAGATTTTGCATTATTAACTTTGTCTTAGTGGACAGACAGATTTATGATGATATTAATTAAACTGTTTTGACTGTTATCAGATATGATACATTTCTTCAGCGTTTGGTCACTTGACATTATTTTATTAAAAGTAAACTATGCAAACTGCTTAAGCATGTCTTTTTTGAAATAAAATGATAAATAACTGCATTATATTTTCTAAGTACATGTGTTGCATATTGTTCATTGTTACTTTTAATCTTAGATATTTTTTCTTGAATAACTGATTTTTAATGAAGTTAGGAGAATGGATGCGATCATGCAAATACAGGAAATCTTAAAAGGGTTAGCAATGATACATATGTATAGTTTTTTATGGAAAATGGAGGATCATCTTGTCCTTTGGTTTTCTGGGCATTAATCTTTTATTACTTTCTTAATAAAATAAAATAGAAAAGATGCTAGCTGCTAATGTCTTCTGTTTGGTTCTTTATATTTATCCTTCTTGTTGTAATCTTGTTCCTTGCAGGCAGCTCGCAATAATGCCCTTCTTGCTGTTCCAGCATTTCTGTATGCTATAAACAACTATCTGAAGTTTATTATGCAGGTATGGTTCTCTTACTCAGTCTTTGGCTTACTATTTACCTTCTCTCTATTAGCAACGTCCATGAATTCTTCATTTTCTGTTATTATGTAAGCATTGACTTGCATTTGCCACGAAGCTGGCCAATCCCAAAGCATATCAGACAAAGATGCACTAAAAAAAAGCTGAGAAGAGGCAAGTTACTAAATCCAAGGGCATAGAGGCCCCCTTGAAGATATGGGTATTCTGTTCTAGTCAAATTGGCTGACCCATGGGAGGGCTGCTCACTGTTGTTAAGCGTTGACATCCTTGTCCTAGACACCTCAGCCAAATTAATAGAAATTGATTACAAGAAGTTACTGTCACATCTAGGAGGCCCTTTTTCTGTCCAAGACCTCTAAGCCACCTCAAAAGAAATAGTTTACAAGAAGTTACTGTCACATCTAAGGGGATTAGCTTGTTGATTTCATTATAATTTAACTGATGATGTGTTTGAAACTACCTGTCTTATGCAATGGAATTGGAGGGCTTTATTATATTGATGTTTCTTGTCTTTGCCCATATTATTTGACTTTTTGGGTTTCTTAGAATCACCTTTATCTCTTAAAATAGAAAAGAAAAGCTAATTGTTGAGCCATATAATAAATAGTTGTTATCTATCATGCTATTGTCACATTTTATGCTTTTAATAAAACTGTCGAGGTGTTGGACTTTATATATCTGAGTGTCTGACATGTTGATATCACATTTCATGCAGCTTTATTTTAATCCTGCTACAGTGAAGATGCTTAGCAATTTGAAGGTAATTTTTCATTTGCTTTGCTATAGGATATCTTATTTACATCATTACCAGCCAAATAATGGGTTGGAGACTGTGCTCATTTTTATCTATTGTGATGGGTGCAGATGCCTCTCACTGTAGTAAACTTATTATAAAATATACTACATTTTTATTTTTCAATAATAATCTTTTATGCCATTATTTTATCAAACTCTCTTTTTTGCCCGTTCTTTATTCTTATTCTATGTATTTTAGTCTGTCCTAATGTAAGCAAGCAAGTTAGCACCAATTTTTGGGGCACTATGACAAAAGCAACGGCTGCACTAGCTTAAGCTTATGGAGAATGAGTTTCTAATTATTATTGTATGTAGCAGTCCTTCTCATTCCTCTTGTGCTCTTCCCTATGAGAGTTTAAAATTCTTTCATGTATTGTCCAATTGTGTGCCAGAGGGGTTCCAGGAATGGACATGTCATCTGCAGTTATAGAAGCAGAAAATCTGACCCCTTTCTGTAATTTGATTTTCAGTCAAGGAATCTTAAGCCCCTGCTAGTGTGGGCTGTGGTATATTGTACAAACAACTAACATATGCCTTTTGTGAGACCAGACATTAGTGGTCTCTTTTGTGACAATTATTCTTTGAAACAAGTGGAAAAAACTTTTTCTTGGTGGTTCTCTTCAGTTGAATTAATTTCTCATGTTTGATTGTGTACGTGCAGGTTTTAGTAATAGCAGTTTTGTTGAAGGTAATTATGAGACGTCGGTTTTCCATTATTCAGGTTAGTGTGTTAAGCCCTTTGTCTTGGAAATATAGATTAGAAAGGTGCTGTGTATCTGCTTGGCCATTATTTGGCTCTTTACTGTTGAATTAACAAGTCTTGATTTTTAACCCTTACTTGAATCCCAGTTGAGCTTATTCCTTGAGTGCCATGCTTACCTGCAAAATTGATTAATTCTTTCACTACAGTGGGAGGCTCTTGCTCTGTTGCTCATTGGTATAAGTGTTAATCAGCTGCGATCTTTACCTGAAGGAACTACAGCTTTGGGTCTTCCGGTCACAATGGGTGCATATGCTTATACGTGTATATTTGTAAGTGATATCTGTTCTTTGTTTTTTGACCACTATATATATTTTATTATTGTGAAAGAAGTTTTTCAAAGTAAACTTGGGTTAAGCTGCAGTTTTAGTTATTCAGATTCCCTTCATGTTTATTAGATTTTTTAACATTTTGCAGGTGACTATCCCATCTTTGGCCTCTGTTTATAATGAGTATGCTTTGAAGAGCCAATACGATACAAGCATTTACCTCCAGGTGACTTTTCTAAGGTTTTAATGATTAGACCATATGCTGATTTTGACCAGACAATGTTTCACTGAGTTGAAAATTATGCTACTGCATGGAATATAAATGTTCATCCAATTCTTGAGCTGGATGGTCAAGAACATAATCAATACTAGTTTTTTTTTATGCTTTTTCATGATAAAAAATTTAATTACTTTCCTGGTTTGATAGTTAAATCCTTTTAATATTATTGAATGCTGTAATTGACAAATTTACCACTACTACAGTATATATTGTAAATAACTAAATATAGCCTAAGCCATTGGGGTTTGGCTTAGGTGGAAAGGTTGGCTGGGGATTTGGGTTTTAGAGGTTTTGGGTTGAACTTTCAGTGCTTCCCAATACTAGAGAGAAAAAAAAAAAAATCCTTAGCGAAACTGAGAAATGAACTAACAAGAGGCCTAATTTCCAACCCAAGAATTGTTGACATCTTAAAATGAAATAAAGAAGAAAGCTTCAAGAACGGCCCTTGAGTTCTGTCAGTTTACTCTATATTAATTGACTGTTTCTTGATTTGCAGAACTTATTTTTGTATGGGTATGGAGCTATTTTCAACTTTCTGGGCATAGTTGTCACTGCCATTTTCAAGGGTGAGACATGAATCTCTATTTCTGGTTGGAATTTCAATCAAGTGGTTAAGCAATTAAGAAAACAAATATGTCTTTCTTTGTTTGATGAAGTTTTTTTTTTGAAAACATAATACTCAAAATTTATGCGGCTGAAATATTGATATCACTGGGAATTTTAGCTTTCTGAGTGTAACCAGATTCAGCATATGGTGGAAAGTAATGGGGGCTGTTCTGTAGGCTGTAATTGCGGGTAGAATATATGTGTCTGTCTTACGTTGTTGCTCTATGTTGTAAACAAGGCAACCGCTGACTAGTAGTCTTCTAGGATCCATATGCTGAGGCACTTTAGGGTCTTCTTTTTATAGACTCGTATATAGTGTCAATACTGACAATTTTTTCCAATTTTCTTTGACAGCCCAACGAACAGTTTTTTACCCATTATTCCTCATATGGCATCAATTGATAGTGAAAAGTTGCTTGTTACCTGTAGTTTACGTTTTGTTGCTTTTAAGTGATGCTCAAACCATTAACTGATCCTCAAGATGTTGGTTTAAATGTTTCAGGTCCTAGTAGCTTTGATATTCTGCAAGGTCATTCAAAAGCCACCATGCTTTTGATAGCTAACAATGCGGCCCAAGGGATTCTATCATCTTTTTTCTTTAAATATGCAGGTCCATAATTATGTTATTTATTTTCTTATATTTTTTTAACCAATACCTAGAAGCAAATTACTGGTATAGTTTATCTTTAATTGACCTTGTGCTTTATAAATGGACACTTTATTTGTCTCTTTTTTCCTTAATAACCCACTTCTGTCTTCAGATACAATTTTGAAGAAGTACTCTTCAACAGTTGCAACAATCTTCACTGGCATAGCGTCTGCTGCATTATTCGGACATACTTTAACAATGAACTTTATTTTAGGGATTTCTATTGTGTTCATCTCAATGCACCAGGTAAATTGATTTGGAGGATTTTGCAAATCAATAGTATTAGACATAAACCTTTTTGAAAAGAACAGTCTTAATGACATCTTCTGTATCACTTTTGCTCATTTTGTCTTTAGTTCTTTTCGCCTCTATCAAAAGTCAGAGATGATCAACAAAATGGTTTGCTGGAGCTGCCGGATGTTCATGACACACGCAGGTACTAGTGAATTTCTTTACTGATTGGCTGATTGCAATGTTGTTTTGTATGAAACATTAACATGGATAATTTTTGGCTCTGGAGAGTTCTTTTTCGAGTTTCTGAGAAGTTTAGTGTATTGTGTATCTTATTTTTTATGGGGGCTTTAATGCAATAAACTTTTGGATGAAATTCCTTTTCCTTCTCCCTTTGTAGTTACAAATGCCTTATTTTTGTTGCAGAACAAAAGATTCCTTCGTGAATATGGCAGCTGGAGCAAATGAAGAGGTGAAGATCTTTGTTCACCTTGCTTTTTTGTTTGAGAGTTTGATACATCATACTCATTGGTTTCGGTTTCGTTGTTAATGTACATATATACAGGCGAGTCATCGTGTGGGGCATGATGAGAGACAGCCACTTCTTCCCACCTAATGACCTGCAGTATGTTTTTTCCGCTTTGATATTTTTTGCTTCTTCAAAATCCTAGTTAATTTACTTTGTTGTACCTAGTAAATGATTTGCGGTTCCCCTAATCAGATTTATGCATAATAGGGCATAATAGTAATATCATCTAGGCCAAGCAATGCCTTCGTATTGAATGCAATGCCATCAGAAGCATAATGATTTTTGTGCGCTTGGAATGACTAAGTTCTTGTACATATTGTTGCAGGAATTCTATTGAGGATTTTTGTCTTGGGTGATATTTATCAGCTGGTAGCATTGATGCACACATTTTTACTTCAAAATAAAGCAAAAGTTGGGTTTCTCTACTTGGTTTATAGAGATTTGCATGGATCTACAGAAGCTGGTGAGCAATTCAGGAATACTGGAGATTTTGATAGCGAATAGCTAAGGCTTTTGGCACATCAATGTGGTCTCACATGTGCTCTATCTATTCTTTTTGTCTTAGACCATTCATTTTATATTTCTTTTGATGTTTACTTTAACCCTCATAATCTTTCTGTTATTCTTTTAAATCAATTAGTGACCTAGGCCTTTCTTGATATGAAATAACGATTGAGGGGAAGACATGACTACTTATCTTTTTGTTTAATAACATATGTCGGCATCTAGGAAAATCATATTTTTATGCTTATACTGCCTGTGTTTTTTTTTTTACCGCTTGAGGTCCTTCTTCTTAAATATCACAATATGTCAAAACAATTAAATAAAATACTTGTGCTGATTTTTATATTCATATTCAATACGTATATTATGTAGTAAATAACTGTAAATGTATAATTAAAACTACAGTAATTTTGTTAAAAATTAATTGGTTACGTAGCTTTCACTCTTATAATTTACATTTTTAATGTAAGAAAAAAGATTTTTATTGTCATGAAATGAATAATTTCTTAATAGAGTAACAACTTGGATATTCACAAATTCTATTGAAGTAGAAAATAATGACGAAATAATTACTCTAATTATAAATGGTGCAAACTTATGGAAACATGATGGGTACTCGAGAAATAGGCACGAAACTACGTGGTGTCCACTGTCCAGTTTTTCTCCTCTTTTAGCTGAAGGCCACTGTCCAGTTAGTATCACATAATTTCCTCCAGAATAAAAAATCAGCATTATTTCTTCATGGGCTATTTGACAAATTTTAACCTAGCACTATGACAACTCATGATTTCTTTATTCCACGTTTTGAGCGAATTTACCAGCAATTGATGAAAATTGGACTTATTTGTAATTTGACAAAATACATGATATTACCTATTATGTTTCGCACTCCGAAGGTCCTAGCGACAAACGACAGACTTCTTGAAATTCTAATGGGCATTTTTCCCCGGTGAGCCCTATGAGCTTTATTGAGACTACTATCAATTAATATTATAGAAATTAAACATCAGGAAATGATTTAAACTAATCAAATGAACTACAGATTCTTAAAAAATGCAAATTCCAAATGAATTTCTTCAAATTCAAAGGATTCTGTCTTCAAGTTGTTCACTGCAACCATCTTCCAAATGCATCTACACAAGAAAACAGATTGAAATAATAAGTAAAGTAATTAATTAGTAATAACCATCAATTAGGAAAGTGGCTTGTCAGTATAAACATAATTTAACATTTCAAACCAGGATTAAGGAAGTAGAGCTCTACACTACAACACCAACTGAAAAGTAAATGACAATAAGAAATAAAACGAGAATAAACTTAAATAACATGACTTTGCTCTCTGCAGAGTTCTATACCCATGTCACAAGGACCTTCTCAAACAAGCAGAATATGATTCAGTATAACCGTGAAGTTCACTATAATGGTAACCACAGAATATATGCTTGGCAAAAAGAATAAAAATTTAAAATTAAATATTATGCCTTCCCCAGAAGAACCCCAGTGAGGGAAAACTCCTTCAGAACACTTTCTGTTGTCAAAGTCACAGTAATTACCAGATTTAAACATTTTATTGTGATTTGAGTTCAAAGATAGAAAAACAGATCCGCACCAAACCAAGGGCTTCTCTGGCAATCCTGTGATTTTCCTCGCCACAAACTTCAGCAAAAACATCCATAAGGTGCTTTCTTTGTTCTAGTTTCAAGTGTTTCTCCAAGCCCCGAGCAACCATTTCCATTTCCGGCTGCAGATATCCATCCATAATAATTGTCATTAGCATGCAGCAACAAGTAGATATTGCACTAAATACAGCAGCTTAAGTAAATATGCTAGACTGCCAATGTTAATAGAAACGATTCTAAAAGGGTAAACCATGGCCTACTTATTTGTAAGCATGTGGAGCATAATAGTAATCACAAGTCACAACAGCTTCCGGAAATAAATTGGTATATCAGCAGCATAGAAGAAGCATGAAACAAGTTTACAAGGATCTTCAAAATCGATAAATGTTCCACAACTAATTCTTTCAGGAAACAAGTTTATCATTTTTACTAGCATACAAGAAATCATTTAATGTAGGACAAGAACAGACACAAAGAAGGAATTTAAAAAAATGCAATATATCAAAAAAATTGGGAGTAAACTGATAGCCTTCTTATAAATCATTATAGACAAAAATCTCAATTAGGAATAATAGAAATCGTAATTCTACTGTGATATATCACTATGGAACAACATATCACTAGGCTTAAAATAATACCTAATTATGGATAATTATACTTCAATTACCCAAATTATGAAATCACAAACCCTGATTCTAAAATCAAGTGGCACTAAGCACCAACCCAGTGACACGTATAACTGAATAGGATACATACAATACACAATGTTTTTTGAAAGAAATAGTATATCAAATGTAACCTCCAATTTTGATAAGAAATAACGATGGAAATAAGACCAAAAGATTAATCATTAAAGAAACAGAACATTAATATTTTACAAAAAAAATGTTTTTAAGTATTAAAGAAACTTACTGAGGAATCCTCAGGAGGAAATATACGCAGAAGAAGGCATATCTTTGACAGTTCCAATTTAGCCTCCACATGTTTACCTTGCATTTCCAGAGCCTGAAATTGAAAGGACACCACATAAAAGCATGAATTTAAAAAGCAATGAAGAAGACTAGTACAAAATTTCTAGAAACCAGAACGGTTTGAAAGTTCAAAAATTCAAACATGAAAGTTACAATGCTTTCAATTGGGGGGGAAAAGGTGCAAAAAATCTTTTGGCATTCTAAAGAACAATTACATAGAAAGTTTTATACATGTGGCAGACTTAAACTTGCCTCTTCTATATGCAAGCGTTTCATGAAACATTTATCAATAAATATGGCAGACTCTAGATCATAATCTTAGTCTAATCTAATGCCTTTGTTTCTGGTTATTGGATTACGTTATAGTGTTAGAAGAAGTTTATGAATAACTTGAGCAGGAATATCAGCAAAATAAAGAAGCTGAAATATAATAAAAAACCTTTCATGAACCAGAAATTTTCTTCCAGATCTTTACACAGAAATTTTCTAGTGTAGTCTCTTGGTCATCAATATTTATCAATAATTTTCTGCAGCAGCATCTTGGGCAGATTTATTATTAAGACTTTAAATAATTCTATTTATTTTAACTGTTTATTTTTCTGTGCCATTAGATTTTATTATTAGGTATTCCTGAATACGTGGATTACATCAGAGTTTGAGAATGTAGTTGATCACGGCCACCCAGCCTACATATAAAATAGTGATCCACCCAACAACTGCATAGTAACAATCTATTAATGATCTGCAAACCACATTCTTATCCATTATGCAAGGAATGCAGCCATGTACAGTTAGCCATTGGCCACTTTTGCCTGTTTGCTTCAACTTGACCAATCTATCATTTATGTAAATTATTTTTTAACAAAACAAACAATAAATAATTGGATATGCAAAAAAGAGATTGCTTAAATTAAGAAGTAGAAAAATTCAGTTAATCCATAGATGGATCATGAGTATTGTTAGAGTCAATGTAAAAATTTTTTTCCATACAAAAAGAAATCACTAACAAATACATTAACAGTACTGAAACAAATGAAGAAATCAATAAAACAAAATGATGTATAGTTCCACTTTTTATTAACTAAGTTCAGTGATAAAAATTCACATATTTTTCAGTCATATTCTTCCTTATTACTAGCATATGTAATTTACAATATATAGCAAATGCAAGTTGTTATGGTCAACTACAAATGGTTATGACTTTTTCCAGTGACAATTTTTAGTCAAACCCCCTATACTCTTTTGATTTTCTTTCGAATCATGAAACAAGCATCAAAATGGTTCTTGATAGGGCGATACTGAACTAACAATACTAGGCAGAACTGCATATTAGAAAATGATACACATACACAATTTACAAGATGCCAATATATATACACAAAATGAAAAGAGTAACATATCAATTAAAATTCTTGAAAAAAAAGTTGTAAGCACATATATATATATATATGGACAATTTTCAAACTTCTAACAACATGAATTTTAGCATGTATATACACATACACATGCAAAGTTAATACAAAAAGCTAATACTTAAACTGCTTTTTCAAAATCCAAATAATTGGTTTGGTAATGAGCTTCGCTTGAAATTCAAATAAAACAAAACAACATTGTATCACAAGAATAAGGGCAATAAAGTACCCAAGCCTGCAGAAGACAAGAGCGTGTATGTGCAGCAACAGCTGCAGACACAATTGTTGCAGCACGACTATTTTCAAGCCCAATGTTTTCAGCAAACCCAGCAAGGAATTGTCGAGAATCCTCACCATTAATCTCAATGGAGGTTGAGTAACTTGGTGCCCTGAAAAGACATAAGCAAACAGTAATTACATAATTACAGCACCAGGACTAGACAGCATGGTGGAGTTGACCAACAGCAAAAAGAAGGAGGCTGACATAATAATCTAGTAACAGACCTGCCACAAACATTTAAAACAAACTCAACAGATGCTCGATACAAGGAATCTCGTATATTAGTTGGGTCAATAGATACTTGCACTCCAGAAATTCTGCAAATTTGCCGTAACTGCTCACATATGGCTAAAAAATATTAGTCTTAATAATTACAAATAAACTGAAAGGATTTTGCATAATAATAAGAACAGAGAAGAGATTTAAGTTAAATTAGTTCATTGTATAAAGAGTACATTTATGGCATAGAGAAATTGTAAACTATGAGTAGATGATTTTGGTTGCTCTAAATTCATATTGCATGAACATATTTATTCACATTAATGCTTGGCATACATATTCAGGAATGAAACCCCCTGTATTTTATAGTATTATAACTATTCAACTAAACTAAATAGAATATCATAATTGGCACAATGCAGCACTAAATACAACATTAACTTGGATTTAACCCCAGCTCCCTCATACAGGCCAGACAATTGTTTTTCAACAAAGGGCCACACAAGTCTCACTAAGGCTAATAGAAAATTAACAAAAGCGTAGCACTTTCCATTTTAAGCTCTAAAAAGATGGTAGAGAGCAGAATAAAATTGAAGTTTAAGGTGAAGATGTTGGTGATCTTTGCCACAAGAAGCTCTGTTCCTTTTACTATTAGAATGTTCTGTGAAATTGCCATCATGGAATCATTTATCAACAACTGTTTTTAAAAATACTTTAGGAAAGCAAACAAAGAGTAACTTTTATGAAGCAGTTGTATAGAGTTCATCAAAGACCAAAAGCTTTCTCCTAAATATACATTAAGTGACAAAACTCAAAGGAGAGCATAACATATATAGCTAACATAATTCCTAACAAAAAAACTATATATGTACAGTCACATACATCATTTGAAAATGAAGTAAATCGCCAAAAAACTGACTTGAATTATATCGTTCTCCATGATGTCCTTTCCGCTCAGTCTACTGTCCTTGATTACTGGAAATCAAGTGAATGAGTTGCAACTTTGATTTAAAGGAGATCAAAATATGGAAATCAGGATATTGTTTTTACCTACAAAAAGGCAAAGCCCGGATACAAAATCATATTTTAACCAGAGATAGCAAACAGAAGTCACAAAGAGACTGAGTAATTTTCATCATAGCTACTACTCCAACAGAGTGATAAAAGTAACTAACAATCATTAAGCAAAGCATTCCTTCAGAACACAAAAAAAGAAGCCACTTCTGGAACTGATGTACCTATCTCTTACCTTCTCACAAAAGGGGGCCATTACTTCCAATATCATCTTTATAATTTTTTAGCAAATAACCAGCTCACTATAATTTGGCTATCATTTAATCTATTTACTACTCATAACAACCAGAAACATATTTCAAGGACACCCTTGTCATTTGCCTTGTAATTTTATACTCATCGCTTCCAGTTTTTTTCCTTCTACAACTTAAAAATATGTAATATAACCATGATATAGTGTGCCAGACATTATTTGATAAGGGAGCAGGTATCAGAACATGTCGACATGCATTCATCATAGCTTCTGTTGAACAAATATCACGTCCACCTGTGGGTCCGTCAAACAAAAGCTATCATGAACACACGTTGACATGTATTCGTCTCCAGGAGCTTTGCACCAAACAAAGCATTACATCAATATGCTCAATATGCTCCATAAGGCGTGATCACATCAGGTTTAATAATAAAAAAGACTGAGAATTCCATGGTGTATATGAAAACATAAGATCCAGAATATAAATCAGAAAAAGTGCATGCATTTTTATTATGTTCTAATTACAAAAATAAAACAATATAATATTGTATTAATCAAGCTGTCAAATGAAACGACTGCTAACAAGGACCTTCCCAATTCATGCAGACTTATTAAAGTCCTTTACCATATTTAGACATGTTTGAGATTGTTATAGACTCTGTTATAGACCCTACTAAGGGAAGATACGAGGTTATCAGACAGAAACAATTAAATTTAATCCAAATCTTATCTCTTCACGATTGCTTAGTTATTTATAAAAGTTTCAGGAAATGCCATGGGACTGAACAAAAAACGAAAAACCACATGGGGCGTAAAAGGAAAATCTCAGAAAGAAAAACCGAACCTCGAACTACTCTGTATGCATCCCTCCTATATTCCTGCTCATTCTCGGTCGAAACGGCACGCGTTAATGTAGTTGGCCACCACTTGGGCAATTTCTTTTCAACCCGAACTCTATTCTTAGTAGCTCTTTTCTGAATGCCCGTCACAGACCCCTGAGGCGGCGATAATGGATTCGCCGAGATCCTCGAGCTAAAGTTCGCATTATTATTCCAGCCAACAATGACTTCTTTTCCCCCAAGACTCCGGTCCCTCCGCACCATAGGACGATACGCAGACGCATTTCGACCCCAAAGCCAAAACCCAGAAACCAATTTGATTAAAACCCTCAAAACCGAAATCGAAACGAAGCTCAAAACCGCTGAAGTGCCAATAAAATGTAGCGTCGAAGGGCGACATGAAACCAGAACTGTACGGTTTTCATCGATAGTTACTAAGTTTTGTAAATCCCTATAAGCTTCTCTACCAGAAGAAACGAAATCGCTAAAATTGGATTCCAATGAAGGGAAAAGAGTGTGGAAAGTAGAGGAGGCTTGAGCAGTTAGGTACTTAAGGTCGATGACCGTTTCAAACTTGGGTTCGGGAGAGGTTTTGGTAGAGATGGTGGTGGGGATGATGGAAATCTTCTTGTGCCTTCTGCGACTACGACTGCGAGGGCGGAAGCAGCGAGAGACTATGGGGGACTGGAGACGACATAGAGGAATGGAGGGAGGAAGGACGTTAGGCGAAGAAGAAGAAGAAGGGCAAGTGTTGGTAGAGGACATTTGAATGCTTCTGTTTCTGGGAACTGTAACCAAAAGTGCTTCTTGTTTATCGCCAATTTCACCATTGGGCACCAAGTATCACCTCGTAGCACCCCACCACGAGGAGAAGACAAAGAAATTATACTTGTGTTTGGTCAGTTGAGTATTGACCTATTGACCTGGTTTTTATGTGTAAAATTTTGTAATTAAATCTTTGTAACTTTAACAATATTTAATTTAAAGTAACATTTTTTTGTTGTTGGTATATTAATAATATTAAATGTACTAGTATATTTAATTATAATATAAAGATATAATTATAATAATATTAACTTAAAATATAATAATATTGTAATTATATTTCTATATTATAATTAAATATTTTAAAACATTTAAAATTATTAGTGTACAATAAATTTTATTGGTTGATTTTAACTTTTGTATTTTCTAAGTGTGTATTAGGTTAAATATTATAGGCTACTCCTACTACTATGACTTTTTGAAATTTACACAGTTTCTTATTTTTTGGCTAATAAAAATGTATAGTCCAAGTAAATTTATTCAAATGATTCAACATAAATAATATTATATATAACGTAATTTTTTATTTATGGTTATTTTTGTATAAATTCTAAATATACAAATTGACAACAAAAAATATAGTTGACTTCCCAAAATTAAATAATATAGTAATAAAAATTTAACAGCATAAATTAAATTAAAAATTTTAAAACGGTAAGAATTCAATTAT
This sequence comes from Delonix regia, assembly GCA_037074485.1. NCBI lineage: Eukaryota > Viridiplantae > Streptophyta > Magnoliopsida > Fabales > Fabaceae > Delonix > Delonix regia. The sequence goes on from CM073451.1 coordinate 31,398,282, forward strand.
AAAATTTTTAATTATAAAAGCAAAATTAAAAGTGAACATGTAAGGATTGATAGGATAATTTAAACAAAAAATAATTTAATTAAATTTCTTAATTATTTCAATTCATTTATTAAAAGCCATGTCTTTTTTAATCTAATATTTCTTTATTGAATTTTCTCGTCAATGTTAATTTGATCTTATTATAATCATTTTAATAATATTTACTTATAAATTTAGAAAAATACCTAAGTATAATAAAAAAGCTACATTTCATGTATTTAGTCCATAAATCTTAAGTAATGGAAATTATAATTAATAGTGACAATAATTATTCAAAAAATTAATACCTTCATCACCAAATGTATAGGAAACTTATTTATTTAGTCGTTATATTTTATATAAGTTTGTAAATTGGATTTTATACTTTATTTTTTTAAATCAGTCCTCATACTTTTAAAAACTTTTAAATCAAACCCTTCTTGTTACTTAATCTCTTAACTTTGTGAAATGCTAACATTAAGTGTCCATATGATAAGTAAGATGCCAAGTTAGCTTCCTAATTCATAAATGAATTATGTGACTATGCGATTTTGAGAGTACTAATGCCTATTTTATGTGGGTAAATAAAAAGTTATCATACAAGGGTCATGTAAAATTGAAGATCGAATTGATAAAACTAAAAACTAATCCAATTAATTTCTTTTAATTTATAATCTAACCCATGAAAAAATTAAAATAAAAAAGGAAAACATTTTCAACAAACTTTCAATGATTTTTCCGACCAAAACAGAAAATGAGGGATCTTCATCTTCATCTCTTTTTCTATTTCTTCGTTGTTTCTACGGTTTTTGCAACTCCAAAATTTTCACTCGGTTTAGTTTGATAGAAGATTTCTTTGCTTCCCTCTCTCCATACTTTTTTCATTCCTTCTTATGCATTGCTAGGTTCAGATTCTTGTTCCTTTTCAACTCGTAATGTTTCTTTCATTTGTCCTTTATTCCTTCCTTCAATTTATTTTTATTCGTTTGCATTTTCTTTTATTTAATCAAATCCAGTGGTTTCTTGAATGAAAATCCAAAACATATTAAGTTAATCCTAAATATCTCACACTTCCATCTTACATTTTTATCCGAACGACAAAGACCACAACAAGAACCCAAAAAAAAAAAAAAAAGTGAAAAACTTGGCCTTCAAAATAAAGTAGCTTAAGTTTTAATCTATATAACTAGTGAGTACTGAATCGTAACATAAAAGATAATTCTTTCAAATATTTGGGTCTATTTTTAATTTTCAAAATTTTCATATAATTAATTTAAAATTTGACACATAATATCATATTATTAGTTTAGCTATATAGGGCACCAGTGCTTGAAATCTTTTAACTTTTTTATTCTATTGCTATAGTAAAAACTAATAATGAGTTAAATACAGTATAGTAAAAAATAATATATTAAAATATGATAATTTACATAAATTTGTGTGAGATAATCTAACACAAACTGAATAAGTTTTTTCTTTAAATATAAACACTAGGTTGCGTGGGATGTTCTTGTGCAACCTAGGCATTTTTTTTAAAAAAATAATTCCAATGCAACCATAAAGATTTTTATTTTTTTAAAAAATAGGTTGCGTTCAATGAGTTGACGTAACTTGGTTTAAAAAAAAAAATTCCCCAATTTGTGATGGCTTTATTAACGCAACTAGAATTTTTTTTCCACTTAAACTTTATATGCTAATAATATTAAATATTTTAAAGAAAATATATAATATTAATAAACTAATTTAATATATGGAATTATAAAATATTATGATAATTAATTAATTCATAAGTAACTAGTTAGTTATATTATTATCAAAGGTACAAATAACATAAGAAGTCCATATGCATTCCATCAGAAGTACAAACAATATAAGTCTACAAGTAACTCAAATTAAACATATCAATGATATAACAGTAGGCCTAAACATTCAACCAATGATGAAGTAACTTCCAGTGCCACACTAAGACCTTTTTTTTTAATGTTGTGGTCGGAGTAGTACTGGTTGAACATCTGCTTCTCTTTCTTCTTCCCCTCCCTTTTCTTCATCAGATGATGAGTCACTTTAAGTAGTAGTCAAGGCAAAATTCAAATCCCATCTTAGGGAGTGAAGTGGAGGGATTGGTTGATTCAGTGTAAAAAAACCCTTACTGCATGTGTGAGGATCCACCAAATTCAAATTTCTTGCTGCGGCATCATGGGAATAGATTCGAGTCTTGAACACAGAAGGGAGATTGTAATGGTGGCATTATAACATAATATGATGGGTTAACACCTCCAAAATCTGCATAATGTATGGATGAAGGAAACGAAAATGGATCAACATTAGAAATGACATATTGTTATTCGCAGTCATCTAACAATGGCTCTTTAGTGGACATAAGGCCACATGCTCTCTTTCCGGGCCTACTTGGTAGAATTTCTGGCCTCGGTAAATTTGGAGCAAAAGGAGCATGCTAGGACATTGACATGTCTCAGTAGTCTTCTATTGCTTTTAGCATAGTAGTACAATCATGGCTAACAATCCTGCGAAAGTGCTAGCAATTTAGGTACACATCTTGGTCGCGAACACTGATGTTGTACAATCACTCTACTAAGTCAACTTGCAAAAATATTGTAATTAAATTCTTGTCGTTGAACTAGTATGATGGTGAAAATGACAATTCTATAGGAAATAACACATAGCCCTGAGCCTCGTTGGCAGGGTGGATCCACCCACTTGTATGTCTCTAGTACTAGTGCATGTATTCAGAGGTGCGATCAAATAGGATTTGTTAATAGAGGGGTTTTTGAGAGAGTGGCATGCCATGCATTCCAAGACTAAATGAAGGATATGTGCTCTTGACACCAATCTTTATGTTGCTTGCCTTGAAGCTGTATAGTGTGACATATGCTTAGGTTGACTGTATCTCTTGGAATTGGTCGCTGCAAACCAAATTATCGAAGTACTTGATCTGCATGGTGCCACTCTATGATGTGAAGGCCTATAACTAAGATTGATGTGCGCCAAATGTAAGGCGAGGCAAGGTAGTATGCCAGAATGAGATCATGCACACTATGTAAGTCATATGGGCACTAAACAATCTATGTTTAACAAGTGAAATATAAGTAAAATTTGTGAGTATCAAGTAGTGAAAATATTTTAACTTAATTCATGAAAATGTATCTTATTAGGCCTTATTTGCACGAACAAGACTCTATAGTGCCAAATAGCCATACGTAGCGAGTTCACCTGATTTAACTTATATTGAAATTGGCCAGGCTTACCTTTGGGCCTATTTTTTGGTGAGCTTGAGCCCAAGCTTGGGCACATTTTTTCTTATTTTAGGCCCAGGCTTGTTAAAAAACCTAAAAGCCTAGCCTAAACCAAATAAATTTTTTAATAATATATAATTTATAAAATTTCTGGATATAAAAAGTTGTTATATATTTTGTTCAATTTTGGTCATTTTTTTGTTCCTTGCTTTACTCCATTTCTATCATTTGAATTACATCTCAGTACACATAAAGAAACCTTTTATATATATATATATATATATATATATATATCTATCTTTGAACACCATATATTTTAGTTATAATACTTAATATGAACTTATTTCATAATTAATACTTTTTAATATGATTAATTTAATTTTATTTAGTTATTAAATATAATTATGCTAATAAATCTATCAAAATAAATGAATTATTATTCTACCTTAATAATATTTAATAATTGTTATACTATTATTAAAAAAATATGCATATTTGGATTCATAATATTTATTACTCTGAAAAAAAAAAAAAGAATAGCAACTTCTAAGCATGAAATGAAGTTATAATTATGATTAATTATTCTTTTCTTAACAAAGTAGTATTGCTTAACGGATTTATGGCTTGTAATTAGGGTACCAAAGTTTTAATTGATTTGCAATAAGGTTGTATTTTTTAGATTACTGTGAGACAATAAACATATATACCTGAAAATAAACATTTGTTCTTGACCTTCCTTGACTTGATGCTTCACATATGTAATATAGAAAAATTTCAAAAAAGCTCAAGCCTAGCTCGTTTCCTACTTGAGCTTTTAAATTCAAGCCCAAACTCAGACCGAGCTTCTATTGATCGAGTTTTTACTTATTTTGACCGAGCTAAGCTTATTGGACTAGACGAGCTTTCAAAGAATGATCAGGTCTAATAGCAGGCGAGGATGTTGCCCAATGCCCCTCCACTTAAAAGTTATTGTAAACATTAGATATCAACAAAATATAAAATAAAATTGGAATATTTTATGCTTAACAAGTTTATTTTTAAACCTAACGCCTAATTGTGGTCCTAGCGGATAAACATCAAGCTGAGGATCAGGATAGGATGGTTGCTCATAGTCATGTGACCCCATCGACACCCTTCCACATCATACGCTCTCGATCATTTGCTCTATCGAGTGCCTTCAATCCAATCGATTGTCTCTGGGTGAGACCGACGTAATTATCCTAAGTTTTTGTCAACAACCTCTTGCTGGTATTGGTAACCAATATAAAGGAGTGATTATGTAGAACTTAGACATATAAAAAAATGTTGAATTTAATATCGTAGACTTACAAATATTTGTAACCAACTTCTTTAGCCACTTAAGCTTAAAATGTGTGTTTAGGTTACTAGCCATATGATGAAGATAAAACACATGGTAAACATACGAGGGCTACCATCTAAGTTGAGGGTTTGATATGATTGCCAAAATTGCAGCATGCTTGTTTGAAATCAAACATATGCCTTGCTTATCCTTCACAACCTGTCGTCTAAGGTTTAGTAAGAACCATAACCATGCTTGCTTTGTTTTCCCTTCAACAAGGGCAAATGCAATAGGAACCACATTCGTATCACTATCCTATGAAGTTGCTGTCAACAACGTGTCTTTGTACTTTTTGTACAAGAATGTACCATCAATTTGGACAATGGGCTTCAGGTGCTCCACTATGTTGATGCATGGCTTAATGGTCTAAAACACTTGGTTGAAGTGTTGCACAACTGCTATCCACCTTAGTAAAATAGCATAAGACTTTTCAGAATCTCTAAATGTCATTGCAATTACCTAGTGTTTTCTGTTCTGTGCTTTTTTATACAAAACTGTGTACCCAAAAATAAAGTGCACCTACTCAATTATTTATTGAATACTCATACTATGATGTTGGATTACTTATGGCACAACAAATGATGATATAATGTCTGAGCCAAGGTTAAGGTGGTTTTAGGACAACGACGCTAAGAAGAAAGTATGGGGGCCACCATACCTTGTGATTTGCCAGTGATTTTCATTGCCCATGTGGCAAGCTCGAACTCTCTATTGCAACTATGACCATACTAAGTGTACTTGTATTATTCATACTTCTTACAAGAATAATACACTTAGAAGGTATGGTATGCTTGCACTGAGCAAATCTTTATTGCATTAAGCATAGCCTTTTGATCATTGTATCACATGCCAACACATCACTCTTGGTTGTCATTTATGTCCATATTAGGGAACTCTTGATCCCTTGCGGCAGCTATATCTCTCTGTTTGTAGAAAGCAACTGCTAGATCAACATAATGTTGCTCGACGCCTTCATGCACAACATCATTACCTTCCCTATCACCTTTAATGTCATCTTCACTATCTTCTTCATCATCACCTTCACCCCTAGTAAACTTATTGTCACCTATAGGGGGAGCATAATATTCATCTTTTGCTTCAAAGTCATCCATAATATCCTTTGTTGCCTCTAGAGGAGAAAGGATTCCATATGGTGCAAAGGGTTGATTTGAGGAACTTGGTATGCATGTGTAATCGACTGTATGGTCAACATATTAGTTAGCATATGATGGTTGTGGGGTGAATGTGTTGATGTTAACAATATATGGGCTAAACATGGGTGTGTGCTTATTAGTCCTGTCAGCTTTATCTAAGCATGGGAGTATGGACGAAATATAAACATCGATTGGATTATTCTCCATATTTAAGCCAATTTCCACCGTACTAATTAATACATGCACATAACTTGGCAGAATTCAGTTGAGTTGGAAATTGTGTATTTGTCTCCCATATGGATTGAATATCTTTGTCATCACAAATCTTATAAGCATGATATCGAGTTGGACATAATAACACTGGATGTCAATACACTAGTTGGAAAACTATTTGATTTGGCCCTAACCCTATCTTTCATGCAACTACTTGTTTAAACCCATCTAGTGTGATATTTCTATCCACTCTCATAGCATAAACTATATCACAAATAAATGTCGCACCTTTATAGGTATTGATTATTTTTCCATCTACATATGTCACTATAATTTCTTTCCTATTACTTATTTCAATCCCAACAATGATACTATTATCATATATTCCATCTACTATTTTATACATTTAATTATAAACATATCTTACAATATTAAGCATTAGCTTACCATTTTATTTAAGTCAACAATTTGGTCACATTTAAGAAAATTTTCTTTCATCCATTAAGCTTCTCTAAATCCTTCAATTTATTATACCATTATAAAAATTGTTTCTAATATAAATTATTACTATTATTAAATTTACTTATGTTACATGTAAAAAAAATTCTTTCATTCATGGGATCTTCTTTACAAAATTCAAGTTTATTTTACATTACACAAATTATTTCCAATAACAAATTATTAATAATATTATTATTAAATTTAATTTCGTCAAATACTAACAAAATTCTATCATCTTCATCATCTCCAATTTACTAAATATTGTCAAAATTATTTCTAGCTAAAATTATTATTACTAAATTTAATTTCTCTTAATATAAAAAAATTCTTAGATTTATAGAAGCTTCTCTGCAAGCTCTAATTTATTAAAGATCATAAAAATTATTTCTAACTACAATTATCATTATTAAATTTAATTTCTCCTACTACTAAAAAAATATTCTTAATTTTATGGAAGCTTCTCCATAAGTTATAATTTATTAAACATCATAACAAATATATCTAATATAAGTTATTACTCTTATATCTTATATTAATTATTACATTGTGCTTGTAATCTCTCAATCAGTCACACCACATGCATGAAGTCATTCACACCATGTCAACTTTGATTAGTTGCGTGGTTATTTATCATGCAACCCATTTATTATTATTTCTCAACCCGTTTATTTTATTCCAAAATTTGAGCTAAGTTGTGTTAGAACATATCATGCAACCTAATTTTTATATTAAAAAATAAAACTTTTTCAAGCTACATAGAAAGACTCAATGCGACCTTATCAAATTTATTGTATCTTAATATATTATTTTTTACTATGATATATTTGACTCATTGTTAGTTTCTACCATTAGTTTCAACCGTAAAAGTAGGAGAAAAAAAAGCATGAAATCTTTCAATGCAACGAAGAATTTTTTATTATTTTAATATTTTAAAATTCTAAAATAAAAAAGAACCTGAACATTAGGGGTGCAAAACTCCATTTTAGTCACAGTTGCATCTCCATCCATATCACCTTCTCTGAGCGTGCACAATATCTCGTCGTCACTCATGCCCTGCAACCCCAGCAACGGAGAGTTCGTCTTCAAGCTCTCAAACGTTATCACCTTCTTCTCATTGTCCATGAGAACCCATTTCTCAGTTCCTTCATAAACCTCTCGGTTTCTAACTTCACCCTCATGGGGAAGTAGTCCTCAAAAACCACCCTGTTCTTAGATGCCATTGTTGCTTGGATTTCATGCCCTCAAGAAGAATTCATCACACTCTGTTCTGTACGAAAAGGCCAGGAAGTGAATATATGGTAATGGAGGAACAGGGGTGATAAGCAGTTGACTATATGTATGGGAGGTTGTTTTTCTTATTTCAAAATTTCATGAGATTAAAAGGAAGAATGAGATGTCCAAATAGCTCGCCATTGATATTATTGCAGAAGGGTCTCTCTACCTAGCTGACCTGAGAGGCTTCGGATAGTTTTTTCTGTGCTTGCGCTTTTTGGGGACGTAAGCAAGGAATAATGAATGAACCTTATCACCACATTTATTATTTAATAATTGGGTCGGCATATTTAAATCAATTATTAATTCATGCCCCCAAGAAAAGATCATTCTTGTTTGAATGGGTTACAGAATTCCGAAGAAAATGAAAGAGAATAAGGGAATTTAAAAGGAACAAATCTCTTTTGGAGGATAGCGCCATAAGTAATCATGAGAAGTGGTACTTTTCTTTGTTTTTGAAGTAAGGAAATTCTAGTATGGATTTCACAGAGGCAGCTATGTAGAGAGACTGTTATGCAATACTGTTAATGTTTGAGAGCTTCAAGACACTTTGCGTTGCTGGGGTTGCAGGGCATGAGTAACGTCGTGATAATGTGCATGTTCAGAGATGGCGATTTGGATGGAGATGTATGAGTGAAACGGAGTAGGATAAGTGCATAATCTCAGATTTATTGGGACGAACCAAGTCTTAAATTGAATTACTATTTAATTTAATTATATTTTTATTTTTAAAATATTATTATTATAATTAAATTTAACTTATTTTTCATTTATAATAATTTTTAATATATTAAATTTTCAAATCTTAATTATTTTTTATTTTAAATCTTAATGTTTATTATTATATTTTTACCTTTATTTTTTTTTCTATTTCTATTTTAAAAACTATTTTTATTAATTAAAAAATTATTTTTGTAAATAAAAACGTATTAAAAATTTGAAATGAACCCGGCTTGGGCTAGTTAAATGTTGTGCAACCCTATTACTTATTGGTGCAGATCCTGAGAAATTTTTTTTTTATCCCATTATTTATTCGAGCTAAATTTCAGGTTTTGTCCAAACCTAACCCAATCTAACTATGATTACCCCTAACACGAAGTCTTGCACCTTGATATTTAGGGTCTTTTTATCTCAATTTCCAAAAAATTGATTAATCAATTTAAACGTCGATTTAACATTTTACTTAACATTTTATAAATGGTTTTAAGAAATTAACTAGCCACAAAGATTACCTTAAAGATTTACGAAATTATGAGGACTAATTTGGAGAAAAGAAAGTAAAAAGCCCAATTTATAAATTCTGACTAAATAATAATATTAACCTTTTCGTTAAACCAAATTGTATATTGATTCTTAAGACATATAAACTCAATATACACATAGCCTCTAAATTTTGAAGCACTAATGTATTAAAAAATATATTACATAATTAAACCATAAATAAACATATTTTTCAATGATCAAATTGCATATTAATTTGATTCTTTGTTCTTATTTCTCTTTTCCGTGTTGTTAATTTATTTGTGATAAAAAAAAAACGTATTTGCCCATTTGGTGCTTAAATAACGTATATCTGCCCAGTGAAGTGCCAGAAAGTGCTAGTATCAAACTAGTTCAATGTACAACGGGCAGGAGAATATAAAAAATACATATATGTAAGACACAATGATACAATAAAGAACACAGGGAAGATCAGCGTTGAATAACAAATAGGAGAAAAATCAACGGTTAGTGCCAACACAACCCAAACCCATTGTCTGCTCTGTGGCTCTATAAACTCAGCACTCCTAGTGCAATGCCAGAAATGCAAAATTTAAACCAATGAAATGAAATGGACCAATCAAATCCTACTCATTCAATCCAACCTCATAAAAATTCAAAAAATGCATATATGTATGCAGTATCAGATGAAATCCGGATATAGTTGAACCAAACTGTGCACACAAAGCAGAGTCCCAGAAGCTGGAAGATTGAGTTAATTTGTTTTCAATTTTCGGGTGCTTGGGCAGGAGGAGCCTTCAGAAGTGGTTGCAGCGCTTTAACCACGATGCTCATATTTGGCCTAAACTCCGCTTCATACTGCACACACAGTGCTGCAACAGCTGCCAGCTGCATAGTCAAAACGATAACTACAGTCAGCCTCAAGTTTCAATTGGACCAAGCACCATTATATTATTACATAAATGTGTTTGTACAGAGAAAAGTACAAAAATACAATTTTTAAGCGTTTGCCATTAGGTTATCTATAAATACATGATAAATGGATAATATTTACAATTACAACCCAGCAAGACATAATTGAGTCTTTAAAAAATTTTCCTCCAATTAGAGAACCTAATAAGGAGTTTTACCCAAGTATTGTTCCAGAGAATAACTAGAGGGGGAGGAAGTGAGATACCTTTGCAACTCCTTTAGGAGGATATTCTCCCTTCAGTTTTGGATCCACGCATTGTTTGACTTTATCTTCGCTCAACCTTGGAGTAGCCTACACAAATTCGTTTACATCAAAAATAGAGAAAAAGACGTCATGGGGGAAGGCACCATAGGGTAAGAAGACAAAGATAGGAGGGATAAGTTTAAGCATGTGTACTAACCCATGTAACAAGACTTTGCTGTCCACGAGGCATGGTATGATCAACAGGTTTTCTCCCTGTCAGAAGCTCAAGAAGAACAACACCAAAGCTATAGACATCACTTTTTTGAGTCAACTGACCGGTCATTGCATACCTGTAAAGTTTAACAACAGAATCTTACACTCAATACAACACTAAAATCACAAAAAACAGGGATAAGCAGAGCTGAGGGGGCTAAAGATAGGAAATAAAATATAAAAAGGAACAAATCTTAAGCAGGTTGTTTAAAGATCCATAGATCACAATAACTGGAACATGGATGTCACACATTCCCCAACATTGCAACAAACTGCAAAAGCATATAAATTGAATAGATATATAACATAAAACATGAAATTAAGAAAATAACAACCATAATTGAAAGAAAATCATGAAGGAATAAGAACCTGATAAAAACTATTCAGCAAAAATTTATGGATTAAATCCAAAAATTGAGGAAAAACGTAGTTATAAGAAATGTCCATATTTTAAACACATCTAGAAAGAAACACCAAATTAAACAGTTGACACTCTTGAAGAGGTTCTAAGTAAAATGGTATGCAAAAAGATAAGCCACATCAAAACAGCTTTGAAAAATCTAAACAACCAATCTAGAAGATAGCATACAAATCTATAATATGAAAAAAATAAAAACACTATAATACAATTATACAGAAGGTAAAACAAAGAAGAATCGGAAATTTACTCTGGAGCATGATAACCAAAAGTTCCCAACACTCGAGTGGAATGGAGGCGTGCAGCCATGTCAGGGGCCTGATTTGAGAGATTAAAATCAGCTATCTTTGCTTTGTAATCTTCAAAAATAAGTACATTGCTTGATCGAATATCTCTGTGTATAATAGGTGGTTGAACTTTCTCATGCAAATATTCCAACCCCCTTGCTGCATCAACTGCAATTCTAACTCGCTGCATCCAGTCAAGGGTTGGCCCTGGTTGTGCCCCTTGAACTCCCTTCCTACCTATAATACAAGTATGGACCAAATTATACAATGAAATTCTTGTTTTTTTTTTTTTTTTAAAAAAAAAAGCTGATACAGGACATGGTATTAATACCATGCAATATGTCATGAAGAGAACCCATAGTTGCAAACTCATATGCAAGTACACGAAGATTTCCTTCAACACAGTAACCATGCAACTCAACAAAATTATCATGCTTCATTCTTGAGACCATGGAAACCTGAAACAAGAACAAGAAGTTTGAAAATTAACATAACGATAATAAACAATAAATTATTAAATGTTTGTTCACTTGCCAAGACATGCCTGGGTCAAAAATTCAACATTGGACTCAGGTTCAGATGAAACATCAAGCTTTTTCACGGCCACAGCTTTTCCATTGTTTAGAGTTGCATAATATACTCTCCCATAAGATCCTTCGCCAATCAATGCCTTTGATCCAAAGTTGTCAGTCATTTCCTTTAGTTCATCTGAAGCTAATGCTGGCACTTCAATAGGTGGTGCTGCCTTTTGTGTTTCAGGTTTGACAGGAGCTGAAGCCCTTGAACCTTTTGGGTTGCCTAGAAAATGCATAAAATATGACATATGAGAAATATTTACAGGGACAGAAAGCTGCAAACTGATATGCTACATTATGACAATGGTAACAGTTTGTATTCACTAATGTTGAACATTTACATGTAGAACAATGAAAGAAGGACTTCAAATGAAAGGAAGCTAAATGTTAAAGTGATAAGCCAAAACAAAGATAATTTGACAAAGGATATTTCCATAGAAGATTCAGGAGTAGTTATAATGTCATTATTCTTTTTTACCTTTTTCTTTCAAGAAAAACATCCTCCCATGTTTATACATTTACTTAATTTCTCATGTATCAGAGATATCATGAATAATTTCAAGAATAAACAAAACTATAATTAAAAAGAATGGACAATAGAGTACAGAAAAATACAACAGTAGCCCATGAGCCTAAATTCTATGCTTCTGAACCCCAGTGTTTCAGCCCCAGGCCTAACTTAATGCCAAAAACAAACTCCAAACATTCCCCACTCCCAAAAGCATGCAACCATACCATCCATCACAAAGTCATTAATACTCAATTAAATTTCTCATGGTTATCTTAAAATAAGAAATTAACAAATTAGCAATAAAATGTTTGCAACAGCACAGCATTACTTCATATGGAAATGGGTATCACCCTGGCGCAGATACTGGGGTCTACAGAGGACATGTCTAAAAGTCTTTCTGGAATGATAATATGCCTTAAATTTAAAATTCATTTAGTATGCTTTGCACAAATCAAGAAGAAGGGCTCAAGTCTAGAGGCCTTGGAATGGAAGCAGATATGCATAACTCTATGTTGCATGCCAGTTGCCAACGCAAAACTTGGTGGCTTCATTGTAAGACCAATTAAAGAGTATATAAAACATATTATTCAAGATCACAAAATAGAAAGCATTAGGTCCCTGTTGTCATATATTTAAACAGACTTTAAAACTGAACAAACCATCCAATTTTAAGCCAGCAGAAATGAAGTTGTTGAAGCAAAAAAAGCAATCAACAAGGTCCGCTCAATGACATGAACTAGAACAACTCTCTCTTCAGTAGTTCAAGCAACAAGTTTAAAATACCTACAGACTGAAGCTTCTAAAAACATACCATCCACATAATTCCTTGGGCTTTTAAGGTGCTCATTCTCAGATGGGTAAGACTCTTCAACCTGACATGTACAACAAAGCCACCGGCGCATCCTGGTCCTCTTCCTCAAATATAAGTCGTCTTTGGAAGTTGTATTCTCCAGGCGGACAAAGTAATTAGGAGGAGAAGCATGTGCCTACACAAAGTGGCAGAAAGCATAAATATCCAAGAACATAGATGGACAGCAGTTCAATTTAGAAACACTTCAAACTGAGGTAGTGAACAAATCTATCATATATTGGTCTACTACTACAAATTATAAAGAACGGGTTATAAGTTCCTTTGCAGATATTTAGCAATTTAAATGATAAATGATATCTTCGAAAAACAAGCCTTACAAATGTTATGTGATAATGATCAATAACAAGTTGAAAACAAATATATGCCTCGCGCAAACTTTAGAAGTTTAGAGTGAGATGGATAACCAGAATTGTATGCTTGACGTATTTCCCTCTTAATACAGGACCATATTCGAAATCCAACCCTACAGTTTTATTCTCAACAAGAGGTAACAAGATATCGTGTATTTTTTTTATTTTTTATTTTCAAATCATCCTTTCTCGATGTGATCAAGAGATACGTCTGTCTCACATAAATAAATGACGAAATTGAACAATTCGCAGGGGAGCTCTAGTGCTTCTGAAGGAAATACATCCATACAAGTCATTGTCCAATGGGTACAGGAAACTAATGTGTTCTGTTGTGGACAGAACCGAGTCAAAATCCTAAATTGAACGGATCCTTTCAATATATGAAGAATTTCAGATTAAGATATGAAACATCGGAATTGGCTGAGGGAAAAACTATGTAGCTACGAAAAGCTTGATAAATAAGAAGAGACGAAGATTAAAAAGAAACACTAATAAAACTTTGAACAATTTATCAGGTATTTGCACCTGAAACCACCAAATAAACCGAGATAATATCATAAGTATATTTCTTACCATCGTACGTCGACGAAAGTCTCTGTCGTCCATCAAAAGGACCACCGTAAATGTATAAATAAGAAATTGTCGAAGGAAAGCACAACCCAGAAATGAAAATCAGCAATCAGATTCCATTTCGATAAATGCACGACAGCCGAAGACCCAAAAGATCAAGAGAATCGAAACCCACTAAGGCAAACAGCGAATTAACGATCGAGTGCGCAAATATGAGCTAACAATTTTGCCAAATATAGTAAAATTTCGAACACACCCAAAAATGAAAATGGAAAAAGCAATTGAACAAAAATAGTGGGAAACGGAATGAAACAAATAGAAGCAAGGAAATGACAGATTGGCGAACCAAAATTAGACCCAGATCATTGAAATTACAGGTGTTAAGGTGAGAGAAAAGGGGAAATACCTTTCAGTTTCACGCTTCTCTTTTTTAGGGTTCGAGTATGCGTTGGTGGGGTTAATGGATGCAACAACGAGATAGAGACAGATAGATAGACGGGTTTGATTTGGTTTTTGGCTTTTGAGGTGCGACGGAAAGACAGAGAAGCAACGCGGTGTAAAGGTTCTGAATAGATAACAACTCTCTCTCTCTCTCTCTCTCTCGAAATAGTAGGAATATTCGGTCGTTTGCTTTGAAAGAAAGGAACGAGGAGGAAGAAGGTACTGTGATATAGCCTTGAAGCTAAGCCCAACTTTACTTTTTCTTTTAAAGAATAATTTTTTAGTCTTTATAATTTTATTTAATTTTTTATAATTTAAAATTTATAATTACTTTTTTTTAGTTTAAAATTTTTTTTATTTAATCATGTTAGATTTTGTCAGAAAAAGTATTCAATAAAACAAGCCAAAGAGAACATAGTCCAGCAACTAGAAAGAACTGCAAAGAGACAGTGAACAAAAAAAAAAAAAAACATAAAACAAACAGACAACTAACGTGACTTCACATATATAACTAACTGTATATTATATTAACAATTTAAATTTGTACAATTAGATATTATATTATATTTTGTCATTTAAATTTTATAAATATAACTAATTATATATTATACTAACAATTTAAATTTGTACAATTTACGTCATAAAAAATAAATAATAAAATAAAATTAAGTCATACACATAATATAGAATACAACTTATGCCAAATAACATAAAAGAATTAATGTGCATCACATATATTAAATAGTGACAACTTGGCACATTGTCAGTTATGTCAACATAATTTAACAAAATATTAACACAGAATAATAGAAAAGATTAAATTAAAAAGTCTTCTATGGTGTAAGAGTTTAAGTATAAAATTTTAAATTATGTAAACCAACTTGAAATTTAAGTAAAATTATAAAGATTAAATATTTAATTATCCAAAAATAATTTTACTTATTCTGGCTAAAAATACTTGAAAATATAATTCCACTTTGAACATTGAATGGCTTATGGAATCATAAATTGGTAGAAAAATCATGGACTTTAATTAACATGTAAAAGAAATAGTCAAATAATAATTTATCAATATAATAAAAAAATAAAACTTTTCAGAAGGGCCCTGCGATTATTTTGTTCCATACTGATTCTGGCTTTGTTTGCTATGCGTCCCACTTCAGAAATATTCAAAGTTTAATCATTTGTTTAAATATTCCTCTCACCGTCCATAATCATGAGATGAAGAATTAGGGAGGACACGGGAAATAAAGATTCCTTGATATGAATATACTTAATAATTAAAAAAGCAGCAAACTATAACCATAAAAATATGTGAAGACAACCTCAAATAACCAAAATTCATTTATTATAAAAATTGGGATGCCCAAAAATTTACCTTCACATCTCTTCATCATTTTTATATTATGCCACATAGATGTATTTTATTTTTAAATAAATAAAATATAACCATTAATTAGAAGATAAATAAGAACTATATTATAAATAATATAATTAGTACTATAAATAAATAAGAACATAACTTATTGATTTTGAATATTATTATCAAATTATTAATGTGAATACACCTAAAATTATCAATTATCATTTTATTAAAAATTAACATAAAAATATATACATTGATTGGTTCATCTAGTTATTTTATAAAAAGATTTCATAATTTTTTGTGGGAAAATAATACACGTGTAATCCTTTGTTTTTTGCCACAAAAAAGAAAAATTAATTTTATTAGAAGAGGTGTCGGTTTGAGTCGCGTGTGATCATATTGTCTTTAAGAATTGTTTCCACACAAGGTAAAAATAAGTAGGTGATGATTCTTTAAGCTTAAACAACATTTTTTAAGGTGCTTCAAGAATCGTATTTATATGAATTGTGTGTTGGAATCTAGAGATGGATTTCAATCCACATTCCTTTATATTATGGTGAAAATAAAAAGTCATGTTTAGTTATAATGAATTGCAAATAATTATATTAATTTAATATAAATATAAATAATTGAATCTTTATCTAATGATCTATTATGATAAAATGTTTAAATGTTTAAATAAACAAACACTAACCCAATAACATAGCAGCACAATTTTGACTATTTCAAGAAAACTAGGTCACTCAATTCATTCAAAATGTATTTGAAATTGAAGATGCATTTTATTTATAATGCATATCAAAATTAGGGATCTTTGATCTGGCATTAGCATTTCCATGACATGTAAGTTTTGTTGGAATTGACATCAAAATCATAAAATGATATTTTCTTAATCTTTTTTATAGAAGGGATTCTTGAATCTTTATTTTTTCAAAGAAATTCATATAAATTTTTAATAAATTAAATAAATTAATTCGTTTAACTCATCTGAAATTTAGGAATTTGACCTTTCAAACTATATAAATTTAATCCGACAATTCACTGTAGGCCAATGATGTGGGCCGAGTTAGCTTGTTTGATGAGTCTACCCTTAAATATATTCTCCATCTTGGATGATTATAGGTTACGTGAATAATTAGGGCTTCTTATGACTGATTTATACACTTTGCTTCGTACTATTTGAATATTCCATACATGTCGCCCAGTGATGGACAAATGGACTACTGAGTGGCTAACTAGTTTTGTTCACAGCCAGACCTGCACCATTCTCGTTCTCCCTCTTTAACCATATGTTGATATGCAAATCAAATTAAGATATGAATTCTGATGGTTACAGAATGCTCAAGATATTAAATACTCCCATTATGAAAGGAGCAACAAATATTCTAATTTTATCACTTTCTGAGAAATTTTGTAACATAACTGCACTAGATTAGTACTTTCGATAATCCTTCCTCGCTTTTGGGACTAAGAACCAGAGTTTATAGAATTGCAGTTCAATTAGATTGCGTTTAGTTCATAGAGAATTTTCCAGATAACGTGACTTGACCAAATTATATCCACTTTTTCACTTTAAAAAACAGAAATAAATATAAAGTACTTCTGTGATTTTCTCATTATAGCATAATTAATACAAAGTTGTTTAAATCATTTTATTATACCACAACAAATATTATAAGAAAAATGACCCAAATACCGTTTTTTCAGGAAAGGACTGGAGATATTTTAATCAATTTACTCTCAGATAATTAAACTCCACATAACTAAAGTGGATGATTAGCACTTCCCTTTATCTAAACATTTAGTAACTTATTTATCAAAAATACGAATATATGTCCAAATTTTTATGTTATTTGAGATACACGTAAATTTCAATATTTTCATATTCTTAACACCCAAATATCTCATAAATATCTTTGCAAATACTCAAAAATTAAAATACACATGTACCAAATATACCGCGACGCACAATTATACCTTCCAATAAAGGTAACTTACACGGATAAGAAAAAGAACAATCTCTGAGATCTGAAAAATTAAAGCAAACATAATTACACTTCTTTCTAAAATCAGTGTAAATAACAGAAATGCAGCCGTAATCCCCAAATATGGAGACTAAACAAAGATCTGGAAGCTCCAACTTGTACAAATTTTCGAGCAAGCTCTTCCCAACTCCACAGCTATCAAGAAACCACTAGCCACCGTGATCCAAGCAGAAACATGAATTATGATAAGGGAGCGAATCTTAGCTACACCTTTGATATCAAATTCTTTTAATAAAATTGTGATGGATATTTTTACATCCTAGCACCATATGATTACGTCTTTAACAAAAAAAAAATCCTTCACGTGTGTTTTTATGAGAGAGCCTGATAGAAACATCTAAGAAAATTTACCTAAATTTTGTCTTTACCATAACTCTTTCATACAGCAACTGAGGTTCTTTCAGCTGATATGGATGTTTCTCTGAAACCCAACATTTTGTTCAGTGCAGCAATATAAGCCTTGACACTGGAAACGACAATGTCCATGCTAGCCCCGGTACCACTGCCCAAAAAGTAGAACATGTATCTGTGAATCTGTAGAAAGAACAAGATATACCAAAGCAATATACTATATAAATTCACCCATACCTGAATGTTCTATGAACTGTTTCGCCTGTTAAAGCATGAGTTGATGCATGACTTAATTTCCCTCGAATTACAACACGGGTCGTGGCAATTGCATCTATGCCTTCTGTGACAGCATTCAGTGAGTACTCCAGAAGTATTGCCGGTTCCTGCATACAATATACAAAGGAATGTAGAAGATTGCTCCATTATGATAGTGCTAAACAGTTGCAGCATAATGCCTGCAAATGTAAGTACAAGGAAAAACTTTGAAACAACAAATGCAGTCCAAGAAACTTCTCAAGTGAGATGAACTGTAGGACGATGAAAACTTGGCAGTAAATAAGCTGGAAACAAAACAATATCCATAAAGTTGACTCACAAAAACTACTAAATAATTTTCATCCTTCTGGCTTTTCAAAAACTACATAGTTGGGAAAAAAATAAAAGGCCATAGCAACTTTGAATAGTCATCCCTTAGAAAAAATAGATTTTGGACAACATTAGATTGATAAAACCATGGGTAAGGGCTAAAAAGAGACTTACATATCAAGTACTACAATAAGCTTTCAAAATTAATTAATAGAATCAAGGAAGGACTAAATACAACTTCAAACCTTCACAATAAGATTGACAGCCTTGTAAGCTGAATCCACTGGTCCTGTTCCAACAGAACAAGCAACATGCGTTTTACCATCAGTGCTAATAAGTTTGACGGTTGCCGTTGACAGACCAAGAGTTCCACAAGTCACCTGCACTATGTAGCCAATGATCAAATTGGTTTGTTCTAGTAATGTCAAGCCATAGCATCAAACATCAAATTTCAAAGCATATACCAGCTTACCTGCAAAGCATCAAACTTCCAGATAGGTTCTGCCTGAAAAACTTCATCTGATACCAATGCTCTTAGGTCAGCATCAGTGATTCTCTAAAGGCAACAAAATATCAAGCCAGAGTAAGACAGTAAACAAATTCATTTTCAACAAAGAACCAATGAATTCCAGCATAGACAATTTTGGAGATAACAAGAGAATGCAGTTACAATAATATTGTCCAAAAGTTTACTTTAGATGTCCAGAGGTTTACTTAGCATATACTAAAAATATTACTAAGATATGACCTTAATTGTAGTGAACAGTGAAAATTGATAGAACAAAACATGCCACATGGAATGTAACCCTTACAAGCATAAACTTCAACATAATGCAATATGTGATAACATATCTTTAATAGATTTCATGAGCGCAAATAGAAGTGGCATGATGACATAGATTAACAGTGACTCCATGGAATCTACTTACACATTCACTTTACATTTAATTGCCTCAGTTCTCAAAATGAAGCAGACATTTTTCACTTTACATGGGTGGCATTTCTTCCCTTCAGATGTGATTGATTGTTTTACTGACTCTTCTACCATAATATCCATCATCTAAGTTCCATATAATATCGATTGGACCCTCAAGCCTAAATCCACTTACTCTCAATAAAAGCATTTGTTCAGAGAATTTGAACCACTAACCAAAAGAGTTGAGCCATAAAAGATGGAGCTTCCAAACAGGTACAAGTCGAAGAAATCTTACTATCTCTTCTATTCTGGTTCGTTCTATATGTCATATAAAATTTCCGTTATGAAGCCTAGCAAGCTAACCATAGTTTTTTTTTTTAAGAAAGTAAAAGGGCTTAATAGATTAGCACCAGACTACTCAAAAGCATAAAAGGTGCAAGAGCACTCAAGTGCAAATGATGATAAAAAATTGAAGAAAGATACATCTCAAGACGAATGACTGAAAGAGGTATAAAATCATGAAGAAAGCTAACTCTATATTTTGAAATTGATGCAGTTATTGACCTTGATTGAACCCCTAACTTTTATTCTCTCCAATTAATGGTTCACTGGTTTGTTTTACAGAACATTTTGCAACGGGTACCACTCGCAATTGCATGTAGTGATATACTATAGACAGTGCCCAGACAGGTGTGGTTTTGCTGTCAGTGTTCACCCAACATTATATAAAGAAGGGGAACCACATATTAGAACACTGAGATGAAGTTTGGACTAAAATGAAAACATTAAATCCCAGTTAAAATTAACTGCAAGAGGGCATTCACTTGCTTCAATAATCATTAGGTCGAGATGAAAATGCAGAGGTCATGTGAGGATCAAATAGCTTTTGCAATTAATCTTAAAATTTTCATTTAAGCGAAAAGTGTTCAGTTGCATTTTAAAGTTCATGTATCAATTATGTAATTAGGCCTTTATTCAAGGGATACAAAGTAATTTACCCCATAAAAAATAATGTGAGTTTTACCAGCATGCATCCACCAAATATTGAAAACCCTTCAACCTTAATTCTATAGAGAATGGAGTAGCCGTTACTGGCAGTTATCAATATTAATTGTTTAGTATACAAGATACAACATTAAAGAAAAAAAACACACAATTAGATGCTAGCTTGACCTAACTTTAGAATTAGTAGCTCTTGAAAGGGGAAGATAGGAAAGTATATGACTTTTCATATTTACCTTCTTTTGCTCAGCCACTGCTTTGAAACGCCAAAACATATTCTCAACTTGCTCGTCTTTGAGTTCATAACCAAGCTGAAACAAGAGTGTAATTGATAACAGCAAGGAGAATATCCAATAAATCTTTAGTTTACACACAATATGTGTACCTCTTCAAGTCGTTTCTTCAAAGCATGGCGTCCACTGCATCAAAAAGAGCACAAGTGTTTGTCAAGGGGAAAAAGATAGCAGAGTTGACGTATTGATAGCATAAGGCTTCAGAGTATACATGGACATAAAAATATGAGATTACCATTAACAAAATACCAAACAAAAAATGAAAGGCCACTTGATTCAATATTGATAGATTTATGTACTTACGGTACAAATAGCATAAAAGATTTACAGTTTAAATTCAAACAAGTGTTTCTGAGAGTAAATATTAGATGCCCTAGCACTAGAAGCATTTAAGTTGTCAGCTAGCTAGAAATAAATATCTAACTAGAGCAATCTTAAAGGAAACTACTAAATTCTTGTACAATTTGTAGTATACTTCAAATGGCCTTCCAGTGCTGTTAAACTATATAATCTTGATATTCAATCACAGTCATGGTGGCATCTGATTAGCCACAAACACGTGTTAGAAGAGAGCATTGAAAAAAATTTCAACGCTCAAATGATCATTGTTCCCAGTTTTACCTCGTCAACAGTAACCATCTCTCATACTCAACCAGAGCTCACTTGGAATCAGAGCATCTCATATCATCAGTCTAGTTATACTGTGACTTAATTAGGCTAAGAAAGCTAAATTGGTAAGAGTGCTCTCATATCTGGATAAAAAGGACAGAGATTGTACACTATCATTTATCAGCAATGCTATAAGTTCCAAGTCACACTAAATTGTAAAAGAATTTCTCATTCACCTATAGCTAATATAATGGTCCACTTTGATCTATTTTCATAATTAAGTAGAGTACAAAGAGAGCTTCTGCTCAATCTTTTTAACATATGGAAAAACATGGTGTCACATTTTGAAACTGTGTGTAAATCAAAATGTGAAGGGGGCAAGGATTCACACGTCTCAAGTCATATAAAATCCAGTTCACCCTCAATCAACTTACAGAAATGCACTACAAAAGAAATGGTCAAATCACCGATACCATGATAAAGACATCATGAACACATAAGCTACTCAAAAAGATGAGTTATAATTAACACTTATTTCACATCATCGAGATAACAAATATTGAGGATAGATATAACACTCAATTTAGGAGATGATAATTAAATTTGAAAAACATAATCAGGGACAAGCAGGGTGCACAAGACCAGCACACATATAAGTAACAGTTCCGGAAAAAGGCAAATACCATACCTAAGCTTTCCCAAAACAATACCAGCTTCATTGGATCTTTCAAGCCCAATATCCTCTGGAGATATTATTTCATATGTACCTTTGTGCTTTAGCATTCCATCCTACAAAAAAGAGATATTATTTTAAGGTAGGCTCAGGAGTAAGCATGCAGAAAGAACAAAATGCACCCATAGAGAAGTCTAATGTGGTTCTAGGTAGGGTCTTACGAGGGCTGTTTGAATGAACTAATAAACCTTGCTTCTCATTTTTTCCAAATCAGATATTTTTATAGTGCAAAACTAACATCAAATGTTAAATTCGTATATTAGGATATCCAATGAGATAAATGATCCACATAGTGACCTGATTTGACCAAACTAACAAAATCACAAGCATGAAACAAACAAGGGGAAAAATAAGATAGCCTCCAAGTAATACAGAAAACAACAGAAAAGATATGTAGCAAAGCTGACTAATCCTTCTGCATATCAGCAATAGAAGCTCTCTTTAAACACTTATCCAATAACAAACGTAGAACCAAAGAGATGCTGATAGGGTCCCATCTATTCCTCTAAAAGTTTATTCAAGGATAAAACGGGAAAACACATGTAGACAAGATGTGTGATAAAGACAGAAGGAATTTAACTGTGTATTTAATTATGTCTTTTAGATGTATTAATAACTGTCAAGGGTAGTTATTTGTGTCTTATGTCAGTTATGTGTTTTAATTTATGAGTTATGTGTCTTATGTGGGTAGTTATGTAGTTGGTTATCATGTACTAATTATATAAGACTCTGTAATCATCGGGCAGATTATGCAAATGATAATAAACACTTATTCTGGAGTTTAGTCCTCTCCATACGAACTAAGAGTGTTTCAAATCCTGGCACTCATTCCTTTTATCTTATTTTGTTCTATTTGCTCTTACTTAATTCTGGAATTATTGTGGCTCCTATCAGAAGCCCAAAAGAGTTCATAGTAATTTTCCATACACAAAAAATATCTATACCATGTTTAATGCTGCTTCAGGAAGAGAACAACCCTTCACTAGATTCAACATGCTGGACAAAACTGGGGAAATAAGAATACAACATATACATAAAAAATACTTATTTAGATCTGAAAAAAGTAAAGAGCATTTGGAGCCTAAAACAAGAACAGTATATGAGGAATCGGTTCAAAGAAAATAAAATACAATAGTCTGTATAGTCATAGTGCACACATGGATTTCTACTTGCTGCAACCCAGCAAAAAATTTCATATTTTAAACCCTATGACAACCACTTCTGAAGCTTGGCCAATAAACTCAGTGATTATGCTTAGACTTAGGTCTTATTATCAGTAATTGGGGCATTTAATGTCAAATGAGAAGCTGCAATTCTTATTGGTCAAACAACAAATTCAGTTGTAACATGGTTTTCTTATAAGCTATAAAATCAAGTAGCATACAATAAATGTGCCAGAGTATTAACCCTCAAAAACAGGAATATATGTACTAATCTATTCAACACCAACCTGATGAATTCCACTTTCATGAGCAAAAGCATTAGCTCCTACAAGAGCCTTGTGGGGTTGCACTTGCAAACCACTGTACTCTTCAACCTATTGAAAAAGAAGATGAAAAATCAACCAAATAATAACAGTAATAATAAAAGTCATAAAAAAAAGAAAAGAAAAAGGAAAGAATAGCTCAATATACGACCATCTTGCTTGTCATAAAGATGTGACGTGTATTAATTCCAGTGTAAAGACCACCAAAGACTTGATCACTACCACATTTCAGGGCCATCACAACCTTAAAAGGAAAAATAAGACAAGATTGTTAAAAAACCATAGGAAAAAAAAAATCACCAAGAGAATATCATAGCAAAAACAATGAACACAGAAAATTTTGCAGTCAGAGCTGCAAGTAGTGGGCTCTATAAAAGTGAATTGAGTTATTATATAGACAAACTCACAAAAGCATAGATGACCTTTAAAAAAAAAAATTCAAAGGAGAGATTATATTCAGAAAATCAGCTAAGTTAATCACCAATTTATGCATCATTCCAAGCAATATAAATCCAAGTGGTCTGGTCAAGAATCCCTGAGAATGTGCACACATACACATAGAAAGATATATGCTCGTCTGTCTGTTTGTAGAATTGTATTCAGTGTTTAAGAAATAAAGCAAGTGTTGCACTAATCAATAAATAATTAAATTTAAACCAGTACTATTAGAACAAATAATCAAATTAAATTTGCAATTGTACTAAATAAAATTATCCTGAACTATGCTGATCTCAAGGAAGATACAATTGGAGGAAAACAATGTCTGAGGGAGAAAAGGATAACCATGGAAAAGTGTAACAATGCAGAAAAGGGAAAGATGATTTTTTCTTTTACAGCTTTCAAGATTCCAAAATTAATATTACTATTTTCTACTTCTGGGTTTGGGACAGATGCATGAGGGGAATTCCACTTTTATATCAAAATAATGCAAGGGAGGCAGTATTCCATCAAATAAATATGTGTGTATGTGTGTTCACATAAGTTCTTAAACAACAACATAGATCATGTTGGAAGACTTGCCGCAGGTGTTAGTTGTTTTATTTGTTTATTTATTTTATTGTGTTATTTTTTAAATGATTATTAGAACATATTGGCGCCAACAAGATAATCCCTATCTTTGAGGGATATTTAATCAGTTATACTTCTATTTTATCCAGTCTTATCTTCTGCCTGTATTTTCGGCTATATAAGATAGAGCAACGTAAATAGGGTTTGATCAGATTATTGAATAAAATTCAGAACCCTTTTTTTAAATTCTACATGGTATTGGAGCCTGAACCTACTCCTCTCCTTATCACATCTCACCGCTTGACCGTCCATAATTAACTACAATGGTCGGCCAGAGTGATGCTGTTTGTAAAGGGAAGAGGAAAGCAGATTACCTCACAAGTGCTGCTGCACCTCCTTCACCCACTGACTCTCTTTACATAACTTAGGAGACTGAAAACAGCTTAATTCAATCTTGGCTAATCAACTCCATAGCTACTGACACTGGGGAAAAGTTTCTCCTCTAACAGATAGCTCATGAAGTTTGGGAAGCCACCAAAGAGTAGCACTCATCTACCAAGAATAAATCTGTCATATTTTAGATAGAGAGTTTTCTTCATGATTTCTGTCAATTTGACATGGTTGTTACCTAATATTTTAATATTCTGTTGTGTCATTGGCATCAACTAGATCAATTTGAGAACCACAAGTGGTCATGTGCTATTGATGCAGCCTTATTTAGGAAATTAAAAGAAAAACGGATCTATAAATTCCTCATTGGCTTGAACACTAACTTTGAGGAAATCAAAGGCCGAGGCCCTCCACATGACCCTCTTTCTCCTCTAAGGGAAGTATCTTCTAAGGTGAAAAGAGAGGGAAGTAAAAAGAAACTTACCTTAACTGCTGTTAACAGTATTGATAACTCTGCCTTTGCAACCAAAGTACCACAATCTAGAGATAACAAGCAAAAGAAATCATACAAAGTCTAGTGTGATCACTGTAATAAGGCTGGTCACCCCAAAGAAAAGTGCTGGCTGCTACATGACTAACCACCCAACACTAAACAAAGAGGGCACTTTGATGGACAAGCTCACATAGCCATTAACTCATAAGACAAGCACTCTGAGGTTTTCAGCAAGGATCAGTTGGAGGCCCTCCACAAGTTAATTGGGACCCATCTCCATGCATTTCCTACTCAAGAGACTACCACAAGCCCAGTTGCCCACATAGCTAATTCATCTTTGGCCCTCAATTCCAAAACTCAAGGAACCCATACTTGGGTTATTGACTTCGCAAATTCCTCTTGCCTTACAAATTTTGAACTTTGCAAGCCTAATTTGGTTGTTACCATTGCTGATGGCATCTTCTTTAAGGTGTCTGGATTTGGGACAATACACTTATCTGATCATATTGTTCTCCATTGAGTTCTTCTAGTTCCTAACATAGCATGCAACCTCTTATCCATTAGTAAACTTGCAAAATACCTTAACTATGTCACTAAATTTTTTCTGGTGATTGTTGCTTTCAAAACCTGGCATCAAGGGCAATGATTAGCAGTGCTAAGGAGAAAGGTGGTCTCTACCTACTTGACCAAGAATGCAACTAGTTTTGTGCACTTCCAAGTCGTACACCCTTTTTTGATTTTGTTTTATGGCATTCTAGATTAGGCCACCCCAACCCCAAGTACATAAGAAAAATGTATCCCACTCTCTTCAATAAAAATTTTACTTCAATTTGGTGTGAAATCTGTCATGCAATTCTTACCCACATCACAATCACATCCCCTCAAACCCATTTACATTAATACATAGTGATGTATGGGAGCCATCCAAAACAAAAACCTTAACTGGGGACCATTGGTTTGTTACTTTCATAAATGACCACACTAGGCTCACTTGGACCCATTTAATGAATGAAAAATCTGAGGTCACTCAAATTTTCCAAACCTTCCATTCTTTTATCACAACTCAGTTCCAGAATACTATTAAAATCTTAAGAACCAACAATGGGACCAAATATTTCAATACTGTCCTTAAGCAATTTCTTAATGAAAAAGGGATTCTCCACCAAAGCTTACACATTCACACTCCACAACAAAATGGGGTCTCTAAATGCAAAAACAGACACCTCTTAGATGTGACTAGAGCCTTAATGATTTCCTCCAACACACCTAAATCCTATTGGGGAGAAGCTTTACTGACAACCACATATCTGGTTAATAGGATGCCTTCCAAACCTCTGAAATACATTACCCCATTGGAAAAATTACATGAAACCTTCCTTGATCTGTTGCTTTTACCCGCAGCCTATCTCTATAGATCTTTAGGTGCACTTGCTTTTACACATGTATAATTGTGGTAAACTTGATCCAGAATCCCTTAATTGTGTATTTGTCAGTTATTCTTCCTCCAAAAAGGGATACAAATGTTTTTTGCCCATCACAAAAAATTCTACATATCTATGGATGAGACTTTTTCGAAACAACTCCTTATTTTGCAGGTAAAACCATTTAGGCAGAGAGTAGTGAGGAATGGCCTTATTGCAAAATACAACAGCTAGTACCCATCACCACTAATGATCCCCTAGACCTAGAACCCATACTTATACCAGATCTGAATACTTCAGCACCTACAATAGACCCTAAATCCACACCATCCAGTCCAGAAATCCAACCAAATCCAACCAACCAAGAACTGTTACCTTACTACAAAGCCAAGAACCACTCATACCAGAACCCTTGACTTCACCTTTGTCTGAAACTGAACTGAAATTGCAGGTATAGAAGACAGCATGCTAAGAATGGCCAAGATTCAACTATGAGTGCCAAGCCTCCTAAGAACGACCCAGACCAATTGGATTGGCCAATTGCACTAAGAAAAAGAGGTAAGCACTTATGCTGAACACCCAATTGAGAACTTTATGTCCTATGATAAACTTTCCTTTGAGTATTTCATGTTCATTGCTAACCTATCTCGTGAGAAAATACCTCAAAACATACATGAAGCTTGGAGTAGTGTAGAATGGAGAACAACTATACAGGAGGAAATTACTACACTAGAAAGGAATGAAACTTGGGCAATAACTGACCTACCAGTGGATAAAAGGGTAGTGGAATGCAAGTGGATCTCCCAGACAGAAGCATAAACCAGCACAAAGTCAGGTTAGTAGCCAAAGGCTTTACACAAGCCCCTAGGATTGATTCTAGGAGACTTTGCTCTTGTTGCTAAACTCAACACCATTGAGATTCTTCTCTCTGTAGTGGATTACCTCGATTAGAAGCTCTACCAATTCGATGTTAGGAATGCCTTTTTTAAATGGCAATTTGGAAGAAGAAGTGTAAATGGAGGTTCCTGTAGGTATTAATGTAAAGGGAAATAAGGTATGTAAACTCTTCAAGTCGCTATATGGACTCAAACAATCACCTAAGCATCATTTGATAAGTTTTCCATTGTAATCAAAGGTTATGGGTACAATCAGGGACAATCTGATCACACCCTATTTATAAAACACTCAACTGATGAAAACTATCAATACTTATCGTGTATGTTGATGACATCATAGTTACAGGAGATTTTAAAGAAGAAATTGAGACTTTAAAGAGTGCCTTAGCCAAGTATTCAAGATCAAGACCCTTGGTGAGCTAAAATACTTCCTAGAAATGGAAATTACTTGGTCCAAAAAAGGCATAGTGGTTTCTCAGAGGAAATACACCCTGGATCTCTTAGAATAAACAGGGATGCTTAGGTGCAAACCGGTTGAAACACCCATGGAGACTAACATCAAATTGA
The DNA here is from genome assembly GCA_037074485.1 of Delonix regia. Classification (NCBI taxonomy): domain Eukaryota; kingdom Viridiplantae; phylum Streptophyta; class Magnoliopsida; order Fabales; family Fabaceae; genus Delonix; species Delonix regia. Next base: position 31,426,888 of record CM073451.1, read on the forward strand.
GATTCAAAGAAGACAACCTGCTAGTAGGAGCTGGGAGATACCAACTGCTGATTGGGAAACTCATATACCTCTCACATACCAGACTAGACATATCATTTCTTGTTAGCATGGTAAGCTAATATATGCATAATCCATCTAATGAACACATGAACCTTGTGCATAGGATACTTAGGTATCTAAAGAGGACAATAGGGAAAGGGATATAATTTATAAAAGGAAGTGAGAGGAATGAGAAGATTTACATTGACGCTAATTGGGCAAGCTTAATTATAGACAGGAGATCCACCACTAAATATTGTACATATCTATGGGGCAATTTGGTGACTTGGAAGAGTAAGAAGCAACCAATAGTAGCTCGGAGTAATGCTGGGGCAAAATACTGTGCACTCTCACTTGGCATTTGTGAAGGTTTATGGCTGAAATGCCTCGTTGAAAAAATCAGGGTGCCTATTGACTATCCCATATACCTCTTATATGATAACATGGCTACAATCAGCATAGTAAAGAATTGGGTGTGGAACTTGATTGAAATTTTATCAAGGAAAAACTGGATTCAAAGTTGTTTGAACTAGTCTACATCCCATCACAACATCAGGTTGCAGGCATTCTAACAAAGGCCCTACCTAGGGTGATGTTTGAAGAGCTAAGCGACAAGTTGGGAATGATGGACATTTATTCACCAACTTGAGGGGGAGTGTTGGAAGACCAATTGCAAATTTACTTATTTATTTATTATTTTATTGTGTTTTGTTTTAATCCCTATCGGTGCCAACAAGATAATCCCTAGTTTTTAGGAATTAGTTAATATCCCTATCTTTGAGGGATATTCAGTTAGTTAGGATTTGTATTTCTGTTTTATCCAATCTTTATCTTCTGCTTGTATTTTCAGCCATATAAGATAGAGCAATGTATATAGGGTTTGATCAGATTATTGAATAAAATTCAGAACCTTTTTTCTAAAATTCTACAGATCAACATATACTTCTTTTTAGGGTGCAAAGAACTACAGGATCTTAATAAAATAAGCCTCTAGTAATGTGGGATTTCTCAACCACCAGGACCATTCTGGCTTTGTGACCATTATAAAATGCATGTGGTTCCAAAATTATTGAGAATTTCAAGAAAATAATTTTAGTCTATGTTAGATGCATGAGCACAATCTCATGTGCATGCAAAGGCACAATTGAGATTTGAGATGCAGAAAATCAAATAAGTGCAGGTTAATAACGTCCAAGAGTAAAGGAGAATTAGAAGTAGTTGGTGTAGTGCTGTAGCTATTTCTAGATAAATAATATTTCAAAGGAGGATAGTAAACAAATAACCCTGCATATAGTTCTTGCAGGGTGAGAGAAGGGATCTACAGTTTCACAATTTCCAAGGAAACTTAGGTTTCTTGTTATCCATGGAGAAATTAGTGATTTTCTTAGAAGGGGAAGTTCCAAGATTTCTAAAACCACAAAATACCCTACTTGGTTGAAACTCAAGTCTGATTATATCAAATTATTTTAGTTTGCATATCATTGATTAAACCTTTTGTGCGTTAATAGGAAGTTTTGTACTAAAAATTTTAAGCTCAAGTTCATTAAAAATGGAAAAAACATGGTTGAGGCTTTATGTGAATCCAATAACTCACATGAGTCCTATTATACATAATAAACATATATATAAATCTCAGAAACTGCAGATACTAGCATAATCACAAAAATAAATTAATTAATTAATTAATAAAACCACCATTATGCCCTTGAAAAGTTAATCACAGCTCAAATTCAAAATATGGTGAACTAGTAAATGCTTACGTACTACCACAGCATCTTATGATGCATAGCTAGACTTCAAGTGATTTCCTAATATTTACTCAAAAGGGTTTAAAAAGGGAGAGCCACATGTGACAACATAAATTAAGGTAATTCAGCCAAAATCCAGATTAGTGATAAAAGCAACCAATAAATTCGGAAACTTAATAAAGAAATTTACCAAAAATAAGAGTATGCAGATATATTATGCATAAAAAATTTGTAAAAAAATATTAAATTTACTGACAAACTGGTAAATTCTTCCAGAACTAAAATAAACTGGTTCATTGAAACATATATAAGAAAGTATGACAACTGATATCCATTACAAATTAGAAACCACCTAATGTTAATTATTAAGGTTCATGGCACTACTGAGGATGCTACTTCTGAAGTTAGTGATGTCCTTAGAGGCTTAGACACAGTATCATTTCATTTAGGGGATATCGTGCTTAAACAGTATTAATCCTACTCCTAGCGACAGATAATAAATCTGCCACATAAATTACATAATATAATCTTACATTCAACTAATCATTGCATAACAATGCAGCTATGCTCCAGTAATAGTCATTACATCAAATAGGATAAGATTGAGATTCACCTCTTCTAGTGATGCATTGCCGGCCCTTTCACCAATCCCATTAATCGTTACTTCCAATTGCCTTGCACCAGCTCGTGCACCCTGAAAGCAGCTAAGATCAGATAAAAAAAATGCAACCTATTTTTCTGTCTGCATAAAATGTAGAGATCTAGGTATACCTCTATGGTATTAGCAGTGGAGAGTCCAAGATCATTTTGACAGTGGGTTGAAATGATAACATTTTCAATTCCAGGGGTATTGGCTTTTAGGTCAGCAATCAATTGTCCAAACTGGCTAGGCATGGTTATACCAACAGTGTCAGGTATGTTCAAAGTTGTTGCGCCAGCCTTGATTACTTCTCCTAAAATTTGATAAAGAAACTCCCTATCTGATCTGGTGGCGTGAAATTAAATATTAGCATACACACATAATACTATCTATTTTAAGAAGCTTGACACTGTAATTAACAAAAGAAAAACGAGATAAGATTTACAAAAATCCCACGAGCACACTCAAGTTAAGTTTGAACATTCGAAATGAACAAAAAGTATATATTTTTAAATTAAAAAGAAAATAAGCATATTTTAGCTTAAAACTAAAATTAGACGGAATGGATTCTAGTAAGATCACCTTTTAATTTAATCCAAAACTCATTATATGCATTAATTTTCTATATTTGCAGGTTAAGTTATCTTACTCTCACAACCATGAACCAGGCAAAATATAGAAAGAGGAAAAAAAAATTTTGAGAATAAAGGGCAGGGGAGACCTCCCAGCATCTTCGGGACTGAACTCCACGTCGTCGCAGCCTAAACTCCGGGCAAACTTCACCATATTGCGGGCAATCTCAATTACTTGCTCTGGAGTCTTTTTCAACTTATACTCCATGTGAATTGCACTGGTAGCTATGAAGGTATGGATTCTTGGCCTTTTAGCATACTTCACAGCCTCCCATGCGGTCCTAATATCCTTCTCATTACACCTGGATAGCCCACAAATGACGGGCACGTATCCATCATCGACAACCGCATTGCCAACCTCTTTGGCAATCATTTTCACAGCCTCGAAGTCATCCTTCGATGCAGCAGGGAAGCCCGCCTCAATTATGTCCACACCAAGCTTTGCGAGCTGGCGCGCAATATCGATTTTCTCCTTTGAGGTCATGGAAGCTCCGGGAGATTGCTCGCCGTCGCGGAGGGTGGTGTCAAAGATACGGACATAGTTGGGGTCAGGGATGTGATTGGGAATGTATTCAGGGCGACGACGAGAGGGAGTGCTATTCTGGGACAGAGAACAGGAAATGGCAGTGGATATGGGAAGAAAGGTCTTTGAATGGAGGGAGGAATGAGAAGGGCATGTGGGGTTCGGGGTTCGAGGGAAGAGGAGGAGAGAGTGGGATGGGTGGTTTCTGTAGTTGAGGGAGGAGATGGAGGTGGGTGTGGGGGACAGAACATGGCCACGGAACACCGACGCCATTGACGGAGGGGTGAGGTAGGGAGATTAAAAAACCTAGACCAGAGATACTAGAGACACAAAGTAAATGAGCTGCAGAGCGCAGTGCGTAGCCTTCAATGGAAATTTTTTACTACGCTCAGCAAGAGGCGGCTACACTGTGACGATCTGTAAATTCTCGGAAGGAGAGATTGAGAAAAAAAGGAAAATCGGCAAATATATATATATATATATATACATATATAGATACATATTTATTTTTTTCATCAAATTTGTAATTGAAAAGATGAATATATATATATATATATATATCTAATTGTCATACATATTTTTTTATTAAATTTGTAATTTTTCTCATTTTGATCCATCTGTATAATGAAATTGATTCAACCGTGGGCCAAAGACCGGTAATGGAATCAAATCAATCAATTGAACTTATAATTACTAAAATAATATTAAATATGTATTTTGTTTGTATAATTAAAATTTTATTGAATGTGACAAAATTTTAAATAATAAATTAGATGATTCAATAGAAATGTTAATATTTAACATCAGACGCTTCTGTTTTATTAAATGCAAAGGAATTTTGTTTTTTTTAATGTTTTTTTTAATAAACCCTACATCAAACGAACAGATAAGCCCATCCCACACTACACTCTCATGCTAAAAAACTCACTTGCGGAAATCTGTATTAAATTGGCTGATTTGACTAAAATTAGTGAATAGATTATCATTCTAATATATTTGACTTTAACTAGTTAAAACAATCGGGTAAGAGTTGGTCATCATAAACAATAAAATTGATGTGAAGTGATTGAGATTTTCAATTAGTTTTGTATTAACCTTTTTTTTTAAATCCAAGTTATCATATGTAAAATACTGTAACTAAATTTTATACTATAAAATATTATTATTTATGATAAATATTATTCGACAATATATGTATTTATTAATTGTGGAACTAATGTATTTATATTATACATATATTTGAGAAAAGATTTGGTTGAATTATTAAACAAGTGTTTCTAATCACAATTGAATAACCGGCTAGATTTTCACAACATTAGAAACCCAACTTTTACATTAATATTGCACAGAGACTGCGCTGTCATTATTATTTTTCTCATATACTGCATGTGCAAAAAATCGATTCCTCAGATACTGCATGTGCAGAAAATCTATTTCGACACACGAAGCTGTCGTGAATCTGGGTGTATGATTGATTATTGACAAGGAATGTGCGTGATGGAGGAATGTTAATAAGAATCTGGAAAAAGGATTGCAATGACTTGAAGGATCTATTGTGAAAGTGGGAGCATCAGAAGTGTCAAAGTTATGAAAAAGGAATCAGAGATCTGTCGGAGAAAGGTCAAAAAACTGCACAAAAATGGATCGTTTGCGTGCAGATCTATACTTGATCCAATGTTTGACAGTAGTGGCTGACGTGGCATCTTCGGATTAAAGAAAAATAAGAAAGAAAGAAAAAGAATGAGATAAATTAAAACCAAAATATTAAATATATATCATATTTAATCTCCCACAATTTTCATAAATATATGAAGACAAATCAATACTTTATTACTTTAAATAAATAGAATAATTTTATAAAAAATTAAATTATTATAAAATATAAAAATAGAGGTCAATTTTATTTCTTTTCTAGTGAAATAAATAGAATCTTTCTTTATACAGATAGGGATGACACGATGTAAAAGGCGTGTCATTCCTATCTGAATTGCAAAGAATTTTTTTTAAAGCAAAATTACTTGTGTAAATAAGACAGTCAAGATATGAGCAAAATATTTTTTTTTTCTAAAAGAAAATGGGTGATCCGATTTAAATATAAACAAAAAATAAAGGTAGTACGTGGAAAAATAAAAATGGCAGTGCAGCAGTACGATAAATGAAAAAAGACTTTTGAAATATGGGGTCTGCGTGGGTTTAATAAATCCCCGAGATTTTTTCCTTAATTTTTTCTTTTGTAAATTTTGAAAAAATATAGATATAAAGAAGAGAAAGTATTTAGAATTTTTTTATTTTTTATTTTTTATTTTTCATTTTTATCTCTTTTTAACTTTACAAAAAGATATAGATAAAATATATATATTTTAAAAAACAAGTTGATTCGGTTTCAATTAAAATATATATATATAAAGGTTGCATGTGGAAAAATAAAAATAGCAGAGCAGCAGAGCGATATTTTATTAATTTTTTCACAATATCAATGTAAAAGGACCTTATCTCATAGAGAGTCGTAGGGAAGAAGGAGAGCTTTACGAGTGTTTCAGTTCAATCCGTAATCTCCAATGAACAAGTAGCGGCTACATTATTAAAATAAATAAAAAATATTATTTTAATCTCTCATTTATTAAGAAAAAAATTATTATTTTAATTTATTATAAATTAAAATATTTAAAATAATCACTCACTTAATAAAAAATATTATAATTTTTTATTATTTTAAATAATATTAATTTTATTTTTTTTATTAAATTTTAAATTTAAAAGACTAAATTTAATATTTTTTTAAATTACAAATAAAGTGTGATATTTTTTAATTATTAAAAAATTATTTTAAATATTTTATTAAGTAAAAAATTAAAATAGTATATTTATAATAAGTGAGAGACCCAACAAAATATTTTATTCTTGTTACAAAGTTGTTGAACGTTGAACAACTTTTGATTATCATTTTAATTTTTTATTTATCAAAAAAATTATTATTTTAATTTATCATGAGTTAAAATATTAAAAATAATCTCTTACTTATTAAAAAATATCACATTTAATTCTTTATTTTTTAAAATAATATCAAATTTTTATATTAAACTTTAAATTTTAAATTTAAAAGACTAAATTTAATATGTTTTTAAAAAATTACGAATAAAGTGTGAAAATTTTTAATTATTAAAAAATTATTTTAAATATTTTATTAAATAAAAGATTAAAATAGTATTTTTATAATAAATGAAAGACAAAAAAAAAATATTTTACTCCTATTACAAAGTTGTTGAACGTAGAAACTGACACAACTTTGGTCCTAGTATTAAATATTATTATTCAAATGATATCAAGACATAATTTAGAATTTTATTAAATAAGATAAAATTTAAAATAATAAATTAGATGCTTTAATTTGAAAATTTTAATATTTAATATCATAGACATCTCTTTTATCAAATGACTTCTTATTCATCACACAACTTTTTAATCAAAACCTACGAAAAAAAAAAAAAACTAACATATACATTACACCTCCCTACACTAATGGTTACAAAACATTCAGATATGGATTCTAAGTCCGTAGTCACAGATTCATTTAAAACTTTGACACTACATCCTATGAAATATTTGCTCCAACAATGTCGTCTTTACTTGGATTTATACGCTTTGGATGTGAGAAGTTACTAAAGCAAATTTATGTTATTGGTTTAATGTTTGAAGAGATGAAAAGTTTATTTGCATGTTAAAACAAAAGTTTATTTTATAAATAATTTTACTTGATTTGACGTTAATTTTTTTAAAATTTATTTGTGTCCTCAAAATTTCGCTTTACGAAGATGAATGGTAACATTTCATATGAACGTTTTAAAACATAAATCCAGGTGATGGCAAAAGAGAGAAGAAAAACATATGTCAGGGTCATAAAAGTTCACTTTTAACCCACGTCAAGTATCATGTTAATATATTAAATTTACACGAGTCTACTTCAAACACACTCTGAAAGCAACTAAAATAAAACAATTGTATCTCAAGACATTGTTCATATTTATTAATTAATTGTTAATAAACTTGACAATTATATTAAAAATAAAATACTCGTTATCTATCATAATGAAATAATAAAATTTAAGGGCATCAAAATAAAAAATAATAAATCTTTTAAAGAGTGGCACTAGCTATAAATGGTAAGAGTGGGAGAAGTAACATGTATAGGATCAAGGGTTACCACTTAAAAATGAAAAATAAAAAATAAAATGTTCATGTGCTATTATAATTCCATGATCTCAATCGACGACTAGAATGATTCAATCGACGTGGCACAATATACAAAAAAAAAGTGAGACGTGGCATACCTGTGTCTATTGGATTCAATTGATGACTAGAATGATTTTTATAGCATGGGTGTTATGGATTGACGCACAACAAACGATCTGGGTTGTTTCTAACAAACACATAAATATAATATTTGAAGTTCAAAATGTCTTTATCACGGTCCCATTCTATAATAGTAACAGAATGAGAATCCAACTAGGCAAATTGAAAGTTACTATGAAAGAATTTTACTATTTTATGTGATCTACAACATCTTCAACCAAACAAGGGAAAAAAAGGTACTTTTGGATACTAGCTTAAGTCTATACAATAAATGGCATCTTTTCCTTTTCTCATGTGTCAATCTTTTGGTTATGAGATTATCAATTTAACTATAAATAGAAATTCTTTAAATTTGAAGACATCCGCATGCACTATTGTATTTAAAGAATTACATTTGTCAATTTTGTTTACAAGAGAGAATTCATTCTTAAGAATGTCCCTAAAAGAATTTCACTCTAGACACTTTTGACCATAATAGTCCTTTTTTTTTAAAAAAAATAAATAAAGAATGAAATGAACATTTTATTGAAAGAAAATTAAATGTAGAGGACGCTCTGAATTTTAAGTTGCATGTAAATGATTTCTTGATTGTTAAAAACTAACAATAGATCCTTCTAAATTTTTAAATTTGAACAAGTAACTCCATTATTACAAAAAGGTGACACGCCAAGTTAAACTTCTTATGTATATTATTGGCAGTTGATAGTTAAGTAACTATTATAACTTTTTATAATTGTTATATGGCAGTAACTACTTACCATTAGTTATAGGCAAAGGATATAAATAGGTAAGGAGAAAATTATAAGGAATATATATCAGTAATAAAAGATTCATATTCTCTGAGTTAATTAGTATCAAAGCGCCAATGAACCACCATGACTAGGGAGACAAGATCGCAAGAGAAGGCTCGAGAGTTTGAGCATGATATTGTTCACAACAAGGCAAATGTATCAAAACTCAATAATTCTGTGTTCAAGATTGAGTAAATGATGACTAAGAAGGCATTGATGATCATTTAGTTAACCACGATTGTGACTGGCGACAACAATGTTGGTAACAAAACTTTAATGTCAAATTGAAATCATGCAATGGATCGGCATCCTTAGTTCAAATCGTATTAGGGAGCTTAGTTGAATGACTACTCATTTTTAACAAGATTTTCAGGATTTGAGTTTCTATGATTTGGTGGAATCAAGTTTAAGCATTGGGCACATAAGTGTCGATTGTTGCTTGACATAGATGAGACACCAATAAAACAAAGGACAAAATGCTAAGCTTACACTTGGAAGGGAAAGTGTTATGGTGGCATGAGACGTATATGGCAAAGAACAAGCTAAGTAATGTTAGTTAGACAAATTACATCGACACTTTAGGGTTGTATTTGAATAACATTTTGAAGATGAACCCTCTAGCAGAATAAAAGAATTTGAAGTAGGAGGATTTAGTTGTAGACTTTTAAGGGAAATTTAAGTTACTACTTTTAAAGGTTAATTTGCTTGAAGAGGTGTCAATTAGCCTATTTGTTGGAGGACTAAAGAAAGGTATTGAAGCTTAAGTAAGGATGTTTAAGCTCATTTCACTTACAAATACCATGTATTTGGCATAGTTACAAGAAGTGGCAATGAAGAAGAATGCTTCTACTCAATCTTCCACTAAGAATTGGGTATTTAAAAAAACTTCTAGTTTGTTAGAGGTCAAAGCCAGTGGGAGGAATTAAATATTAGGCTATAGGAAGTAGTAATAAGGCCAGTCGTTAATTCTTAAGGTTCTAATATTAAGGAGAAGGTTTCTGGGCAAGCCATTAAGCAACATATTAAGAAATAGATGAAGGAGAAAAAGCACAAGGTGTTATGTTACTAGTGTAACAACATATATACATCATATCATAAATGCAAAACCTCTCAAACAAATACAATATATGTATAGGAAGATAAGAATGAAGATGATGTGATGATTGAATTACAGTCCCCAAGAGACAAGGATATAATGGATCAATATACTAACATTTCTCTCAATGCAATTAAGGGGATTGAGGTGCATTCGACGTTGAGAGTTGATGGCTACATTAAGAAGAGGAAACTAACTATTTTAATTGATATAGAGAGTACCCCACAATTTTGTTGATTTGTCAGTGGTAAAGCAATTGAAATTAAAGGTAAAGTTTATGCCTGGGGTTAATGTTTCAATAGCAAGTGGTCAGTAAATTAAGGTTAAAACTTAGTGTGCTAGTTTGTAGTGGGTAATGCAAGGAGAGACTTTTAAAGCTGATTTTGTGGTGATAAGCTTAAGTGGTATGACATAATCTTAGGAGTTTAGTGATTACTTTAGGGAAAATTACTTTTGATATGTACCACAATTTTATGTCTTCTACTCTAAAAGGGAAAACTCATGACATTAAAGGGTTGAATGGTAGAGAAATTGAGCTGCAAGATCTGTTTATAGTTAAGAAACAAAAGTTAAACACCACTTTGTTGTAGATAACAACAGAATTTAAGGTTGGGAAAGTGTTAGATGAAAAGCATAGTAACGAATTATCAAAGCTTTTGTTTAAATATGATGATGTTTTTCAAGTACCTACAAAGCTGCCTCCCTCTAGAGATTTTGATCATATTATTCCATTACAAGATGAAAAGCCAATTTCGTAGGCCTTATAGGTATGGTCTAGCCTGAAAAATGGCAATGTAGACATTGGTAAAGGAGATACTAGATAATGGTGTGATATGTCTTGGTAATAATTCCTTTGTAACCCTAGTTGTTTTTCTTAAGAAAAATGATGGTACACGGGGGTTTTATGTTGAGTTTAAGAGGTTAAACAATCACACAATTAAGAATAAATTTCTTATCCATGCTATTAAAGAGTTGCTAGATGAGCTTTATGATACTAGTTATTTTTCTAAAATTGATATGTGGGATTGGTTATCACCAAATCCTCATGAGAGTAAGTTATGCTTACAATACCATTTTTAGAACTTATAAGGGGTTATATGAGTTTCTTGTTATGCTTTTTGGACTTACAAACACATTAGCAATGTTTCAAGGCTTGTGAACTCTATTTTCAAGGCCTATACTTGTAAATATACATTTGTTTTCTTTGATGATATATTAATGTATAGAAATACAAGGGAAAATCATCTTTTACATTAGAAGATAGCTTTGCAAGTGTTGAGGGATGATTCTTTATTTACAAAGAATAGTAAATGTGAATTTGGAGCTCGACAAATAGACTATTTAGGTTACGTTATTTCAAAGAAGGGGGTGGTAGTAGTTGAAATATAATTAAAGTTATGATGTTCTACGCTATTCATTAGTCTATTAAAGCCTTAATGGGATTTTTAGGCCTAACAAGCTATTGTAGAAAGTTTGTTAGGAATCCTCTAACTAACTTGTTTAAGTTTAATAGAGCATTTAAGTGGAATAGAGAGGTTGACACAATATTTTAACAACTTAAAGTGGTTATAAGTTTAAGCCATGTAAGCACAATTGAATTTTTCTTTGTCATTTACTATTAAAACATATGCTTCCCAATTTGGAATAAGTGTTGTCCTTCTCAATTGGGTCACCCTATTACCTATCCAAGCAAGGCCTTTAACTACACTAGGAAGCAGTTATCAACTTGTGAGGGGGAGTTAATTGCAATTTTTTTATAAAGATAGATCAGTTTAATCTTATGTATCTTTTAAAGAAAAAGTGATCACTCTTCAATAACATAAATAGGTACAAGTTGTGGGGATTGAATAATATTATTGAGTACCGTAAAGGGAAAGAGAATATTATAACTGACGCATTTTTTAGACAAAACATTAATGAAGATAAGTCATGTATGGATATTACTGTTGTATTTTCTAGTTTGAATAGGAAGGTAAGAGAGTCTTGGGATGATGAACATGTTCTTAGGAATCTTATTATTAAATGCAAGAGGATCCCTTTTTGGTTTATAAGTATTCATGGCAGAATAATACACTTTGCAGAAAAGGGAAGCTAGTTGTTAGCAATACTCTTTACAATTGGTTGTTGTTTTTTATTCAAAAGGAATGATTAGAGATGTAAGTAATATGGTGCGTGAATGTCAAATTTGTTAATGGTTTAAGGTAGAAAATATAGCTTTTCCTAGCCTTTTTCAACCATTACCTTTACCAATTATGATTTGACGAGATTTAACTTATATTTCAGAGTTGGTTAGCCAAATCATATAATATGTTTGTCATATTGGTGGCACTAGATCGTTTTAGCAAAGTAGCCTACTTCATGAGTCTTCATCATCCATCATATTTTGCAATTGATGTCACAAGAATATTCATGGATAATGTAGTAAAGTGTCATGGCTTCCTTCAAACTATTGTCACAGATAGGGACCCTATTTTTTACGGGAATTTTTAGAAGGAATTGTTTTGACTTTAACATGTTGAGCTACATTAGTCTTCTTCTTGCCACTTACAAGCGGATGGGCAATCTGAAGCTTTGAATAGAACATTGGAGTGCTACTTAAGGTGTGTGTTTGGGGATTATCCTGAACAATGGCTTAGATGGCTTTTATTAGTTGGGTTATGATATAACACCACCTTTCATTCAACTACTAGTATGACACCTTATGAAGTTGTTCATGATGTTCCTCCTTCATTGCACATGCCATATATGGCTAGCGATTCTTGAATTCAGTATGTTGATAATGAATTAAAACTAAGGAGGCTATTTTTCAAACCTTTCACTATAATTTGCAAAAAGCTCATAATAGAATGGTTTAGCACGCCAATAGGAAGAAAACAAATAAGAAATTTGTGGCAGACAATAGAGTTTCTGTGAAGTCACATCATTTTTTAAGGAATACACTTAATAACTCACTTTGCTAGTTATCTACTAAATTTTATGGTCTTCATAGGGAAGGATGCATACAAGCTTTATCTTCCACTTGAATTTAGGATTCATCTTGTGTTCCATGTCAACCTTTTGAAGAATCATTATAGAGACCAAGTAACACCAACTATTGCATTACTTGAGGTTGAAGAACAAGGGTACTTTTCCATGGAACCTAAATCTATCTTGCCTCATAAGATAGCCAAAAAAAGTAATTCGCCAACTACCCAAGTCTTAATTAACTGGAAACATGCAGTACCTAAATCAAATACTTGGGAATTACTTGTAGTTATTCAACAATAATTTCCAAATCTCAACATATTAGTTGCTAACTAATCCTTAAGGGCAAAGACTTGGTTGTAAAAAGGGAGTAATTGTTATGAGTGTTATGACTTTTATTAATAGCACTATGAGAAAATAGAAAATTCGAGATAGAAGTTAGAGATGGATTTTTTTGTCCCTAATCTATAATAAATCCTCTTAAATTTATCTCAGAATATTGTAACTGATGTATTGTTCAGACAAACACATCAATGAAGAAAAGTCTTATATGGCTATTACTACTATATTTTCCAATTTGAATAGGAAGGCAAGAGAGTCATAGGATGATGTTCTTAAGAATCTTATTATTAAATTAAAAGAGGATCCTTATTTGATTCCTGAGTATTCATGGCAAAATAACACATTTTGCAACAAAAAAGAAAAAAGCTAGTTGTTACCAATACACTTTTTGATTAGCTGTTGTTTTTTATTGGAAAGAAAAGATTAGAGATGCAAATAATATGGTGCATGAATGTTAGATTTGTGAACAGTTTAAAGTAGAAAATATAGCTTCTCTTAGCCTTCTGTCATATTAGTGGAAGTAGATTGTTTTATCAAAGTTGGTCACTTTTTAAGTCTTCATCATCCATATTCTATAATTGATGAAGCAAGAATATTTATGGATAATGTTGTAAAGCTTCATGACTTCCCTCAAACCATTGTCACGAATAGGGACCCTATTTTTTGTAGGAATTTTTGGAAGGATTTGTTTCAACTTCAACATGTCAAGCTACATTACTCTTCTACTTACTACCTATAAGTGGAAGGGAAATCTAAAGCTTTGAATAAAACATTGGAATGTTACTTAAGGTATGTGTTTGGGGATCATCTTAAGCAATGAACTAAATTGCTTTTTTTAGTTAGGTTGTGGTATGACACCACCTTTTATTCATCTACTTGTATGACACCTTATGAAGTTGTTTATAGTGTTCCTCCTTTGTTGCATATGCCATATATAGTTAGCAATTCTCGACTTCAGTATGCTAATGATGAAATTCAAAGGTAGGTTATTTTTCAAACCCACTACCAAAAAAAAAGGTATTTAACATTGGTTAAGTAATGTTAGTTTCAAAAACTAACACTAAGAATCATAATTTTAAAAATCTAGCAACCATTACCTAACATTGGTTGAAGTTGATGTTAGATTTATTTAAAAAAAGGTTAAAAAGTAAAAAAAAAAAAATGATAGAAAGGCAATAGGTTAATAAAACAACTTTTATTATTTTTGTGGTCTTGCCTAAGGTTAAAACATGTCGTCTCTCTACCTTGGGTCCTCGCTGCATCTTGGTCGTTGTTAGATCTTTGTGGCTAATGCTCTATTTCAATTGCGTCCTTGATAGCTACGTGCTTTATTCACCCTTAAGGTACTCAACCATTTCTTTTTGTTCTTAATTTACTTCTCATAAATCTCTATGCTTTGCTGTCTACCTTAGCCTTCTTCATTTGATACTTAGCATCATAATTTTCATGTCATTTACAAAGTCTTACATATGATTTTCAGTTTTTCATAACTTCAGGCTTCTCTCATTAAGTTAATAGTCCATAAGTTCCAGTAAGCATGATTGGGGTTTGCCTTTTACTACTTTTTTTTTTTTTTGTACATCTTTAGTTTTTGTTCTAGTAGTTAACTTTTTAACGGTGGGTAGTTATTGTTCAAGTAGCATCATATATGATTTAAGGGGTTTAAGAAGCAATATCAGGGGGCATGGTGGTCTTTGAGCTATTTGCAAGTGGTGGCTCACAAATAATCCATAGTTTTCTGCTATCAATTATATCTGAGGACGCAGTAAGTGATAGACAAGCTTGGCTAATCAATCATGTGTTATTGAATGCTTTCCCCCATTGTTCTTTTGTTTGTGTTTTATTTTTTATGCTTTGTTCCTATTTCCCTGTCTTGGTGCTTTGGGTATTTTGTTTGTTCTTTGTAGTTCCTTAAGTCCTTTGTTTAGTCTTGTCGGTTTCTTTATTTTTATACTCTATTGTTCTTTTATGAATGAATTTCATAGTCTAAAAATGAAAACCTTTCTATGTTTAATTGTAATTTTCATTTCAACTATAGTATTGATTCAACTTTATCAAAATTTAAAATTTCCCTTTTTCCTTTTGTCTTTCATTAAGTGGAAAAAAGGCATTGGAGGATTTAAAAAGGGGAAGGGAACAAGAGATAAAGGCTAAAATGCAATATATGTTTTAAAGAAAAAGTTAGAGTTTGAAGAATCAAAGCTTCTTATTAAAGTAATAGTTGTTTATTTTTTACATGGGTTAATTTTATTAAATGTAAATATTATGAAGTTTTAATTGGGTTTGTTGTATAAATTGAGAAGCTTGTTGCTTCAAGATTAAGAATAAAAAGTGGAGAAAGGTGTTAAATAATTTGAGTAATGAATTATTTGAATTTTGAGTACCTAGCTAGCTAGCCAACCTTATTAAGAAACTAGAATGAGTTAGCTCAAAAAAAGGTAAAAACATTAGAAAGAGGACTATATTGTTTGTGATGGTAATTAAGGCATGTGAAAGGAGTGTTAGAAAAGAATAGATGAGAGTAAATGAGTGTGCCTTCTCATGAAAATAAGAGTGTGATTAAAAAGTGACGGTGTGGGAAGGTTACAAATCTGAAAATTTAGTGTATTTTTATTGTTAGTGAGCTATCACATGTTAACACATGCTATCTCTTCCCTAACAAATGCATTAATAATTGCACCTACCTATTATCATTTACATTTCTTTTTAGTTTTTGTTTTTGGTGTACCTTAAGGGTGTCATTTCAAGTAATTATCATGCCTCCTTAACCCACATATGTTGTTAGTTTTTTTAACAATCAATATAATCTTTAAATCTATATTTAATTTGTTTCCAATTCTTCACCTCATCGTTAGTTAGTAATGATTCTTGCCACACAATAACACATGACATTATATGGTTAAATTCAAGTTTAAGTAGAAGAAGGTAAAATTTTTATATTAATATATGTAGGATTAAGTGCTTACTACTAAGCCAAAAGCTATAGCTATTAGTCAAGGTGCACCTCTATTTCCTTAACAACGACTTAGCACAAGCGTCATGTTTTGACTGTAACTTGGCCCCACACCTGGGTCTCTACCACGAGACAATTGTTGTCACACACCTTGGCTAACAAAATATATCAGTACAAAGAATTCATATACTTAATGACTAGAAATTTTACATGAAGATGTTGTGTCAATTTTACTTATATAGTCTTTTTTTAATTCAATAAAAAAGGCCTATTAAAATAAATCTCTGAATAATATTATATGCTTCTTTGATTTGAATAATATGAACAATATAGGCCTTTTTAGATGAAGATGTTATGTCAATAGAAGATATGTTTTTTGAATTTACAAGACACTCTGGTTTTTATATATTTAAAGTAATAAACTTCCTTTATTCACTTTTCAAATTTAGACCCCAATTTAATTTTTTTCAATTCTTCATATATTAGATAACAATTTAAAATGGACTTTGACATGTCCCTCTCTTTTTCTTTCTCACTTTCCTTTTTTTTTTTTTTTTTTTTTTCATTTTCTACCTTTCTTCAAAAGCATTTCCTTTTTCTCAATTCTTCACATATCAAACAACAAATTAAAGTGGACTTTGACATGTCTCTCTCTCTCTCTCACTTTTTTCTCTTTCATTTTATACCTTTCTTTAAAAGCTAATAAATGAAACTATCAATTTTCAAAAGCCTCTTAAACTTCCTTAGGATAAAAAGTGGTGTTTCATAGGTCATTATGAATTTTTACCTAGCCAACATAGAAATAGATTCAATCAAAACTATTTTGATGGGAATAAAAAGATGTGAGAGCCTCCAATAACACCAACCGGTGCTTTGATTCTTAATCAGTTGCATACTATTAATGTTACAGAAAGTAAGAAACCAATTTTTGACTCATGAAGAAAAGGCCACACGGGAAAGATAGCAAGAATGAGAGCCAACAATGAAGGAAGAGGAAGTGTGTTTACGACACAATTTAGATGTAATTCATATTGAGAAAAATGTAAGTGATAATTTATTACACACTTTGTTAAATGAGGTTGGAAGGACAAAAGACAATTTGAGTGCTCAGAAGGATTTGTAACATTTAGGAGTAAGACTTGAGTTATGGCCAGATGAAAGTGGTAAATTCAAACTTGCATGTTTCACTATAACTAATACTTAAAAAGATTTTTTTTTCAAACATGGAAGGATGCGAAAACGTTAGATGGTTTGCATCAAACCTTTTCAAATGTATTGATACAAAGCATCACAAAATCTCAAGCCTAAAAAGTCATGACTTGCATGTGCTTCTTGAGCGTTTACTTCTAATAGCATTACAAAATCCACTGATTGATCACAGAGCTACTATGGTTATTATAAAACTATGTTTATTCTTTAAAAAATTATGTTGCCATGTCTTAGACATAAAAAAACTTAACCAACTTCAAGATCAAATTATGGTTACACTTTGTCAAATGGAGATGTTGTTTCTACTTTCTTTCTTCACAGTTATGGTTCACTTAGTAGTTCACTTGGTATATAAAGCAAAGTTTGGAGGTCTAGTTCATTATCGGTGAATGTATCCTATAGAAAGGTAATTATTTTTCTTATTTTTGTTTAGCTTAGTTTTATTTTCAAATGTCAAATTTGATATATATTTTAATTTGACTAACTTCAAGATCAAATAGATATCTTAAACATTGTAAGTCATATGTAAGAAATAAGGCATAAGTAGAAGGTTTAATTGCAGAAAGCTATCCAGCAGAAGAAATTTTAACATTTTGTTCAAGGTACTTGTATGACATAGAGACAAGGATTAATAGGCCAAGTCGCATTGATGATTATGTATGTCTTGAGAACTCGCAAACATGTATGTTTCCATAACTAGGCCAGCCAATAAGAGATATATCGAATATGAGCTAACTCCTATTGAAAAGATACAAGCACATTATTGTGTCTTGTTAAATTATAAGGCAATTAATGGACTAGTTCAATAAGTATTACATTTTAACTGTTCAAAATTTTCTTTTCAAGTGGTTTTAACACTCTTTGACATTAGCAATATCTCCTTCTAAACAATATGGAGAAGAAGTGAAAGTTAGGCTTCACCGTAAAAAAAGATCAACTAAGGCAATTGACAAATAAGTGACAAAGAATTTTGCAAATTAGTTTAAAGAATATGTGAAGTTTAATTGTTCTACCTTTACATTTTGATCAACATACTAAGACAATATGGCTAACTACTTTTACATATTTTAGATTCATAAGGATGACAATGCATCCAATTCGACTGATATCAAATTTCTTGCAAGAGGTCCTTAAACATGGGCAAGAAGGTTTAGTGAATTCAATATGAATGGTTTTAGATTTTGCACACTAACAAAGAGACCAAGGATTCAAAGCTCAAAATAGTGGTGTGTGGTTTAATCATAAACTAGATGTTATGCA
This sequence comes from Delonix regia, assembly GCA_037074485.1. Taxonomy (NCBI): domain Eukaryota; kingdom Viridiplantae; phylum Streptophyta; class Magnoliopsida; order Fabales; family Fabaceae; genus Delonix; species Delonix regia. The sequence goes on from CM073451.1 coordinate 31,445,435, forward strand.
AGTGCAAAAGATGGGAAAGTGGCACTTGCACATCTCTTGTACTACGACAAATTAGTAAATATTATTGAGTTGAACTACTATGGTCATATGAAAGTTGTTCTTTTCAAGTGTTTATGGACTAGCACTAGAGGGATTAATAAGGACGACTTTCAATTTAATTTAGTAAATTTCACTCAACTTATTTATACTGGAGATTTTGAAGAGGATGAACCTTACATTTTGGCTTCACATGTACAAATGGTATTTTATATGGATGATAAAATGAATAAGCCATAGAGTGTTGCCATTCATGTGAAGCCTCATGACTTGTATGAAATAGTTGACAGTATAAAAAAATGATGAAAAAGATAATAGGCAACAAATCTAACAACTGCATTTAGAGTAATAAACAGTTTATAATTTTTTTTTTGATGATATTGATAATTTACAATTAATAAAAGGTGATGATGAGCAATTTTTTGATCAACCAATTAACAACTTTGGTGTTAGTTTAGAGAATAATGATAAAAGAGATAACAAGGTTTGTTCAATGGACTAAATTTATATGCAATTCTTTAAATATTTGTTATGCTATTATCTAATCAACATGTGACAAATATTGAATTGAATAATAATAATAATAATGTATGGTTTAATTTTAAAATTAAACAATTATCCGCAACAACTATACATATGTCATGATATTATTAGACAACTAAAGACTTGTCATATTGTGATTAAAAAACAACTTAGTAAATATATGAGCAACTTTATTTAAGTTTTTCTTTGTTCAATAGCATATACTTTTTGGTTTATGTCTTGTTTTTTATTTTCTAACTCTCAAATGCATTGTGAAGTATGTTCATTGAAATTCACATTATTAAATATAACTTTTGTAGGATGCCACCTAAGCGTACATGATGATCTTGAGTAAAGGTTGCAACACTTGCTCAAAGAGCACATAAGACATTCAATGTTGAGATGTGTACAAAAGCAACTGCTACACCTACATCTCAGGTATAACCACCTGTAAAAACAAGTGTTGCTACCTCTTCTTGGCCAAAAACTTTAACCTTTTCTTGCTATAAGCAAATAATGTAACCTCTTCCCAGCCACAAGCAAGTACTATTGAAGGTTCTTTTAGGCGACGAGCAACAAGTGACCCTATTTCTAACAAAGACTAGAAGGTTGATGTTATTGGAAATGAAGTTATTATATTAAATTCAACCCTAGGTATATATATATTTATTATATTAAAATTTAATTAAGTGATTCTATTGTACTATAACTCAATATCTATAATATGCAATTTTCATGTAAATGAAAATGGAGTGGTTTCAAGGGTACGACAAGGGTACAACAAGGTAATAGGCATGATTGGGGTTTGGTTAGGAGATCTAGCCACTGATACTGAAATAATTCCTTTTAATTTCTTTGACTGGAGTCAAGTGCCTGAAAGGTACATGAAGGATGTAATAAAACTCATAGAAGTATAGTGTGGAACATTAGAATTTGTTTATGCCTTCATTTTTAATTAATTAATGGTTTCATGACTCTTTTTGTATTAATTTTAAATGCAGAAGAAGGTTGCTTTACAAACTAGTCTTGGATTAAAGTGGGCATAGAGATCTTTAGGAAATAAAAGGAAGCAGTGTAGAAATAGAATATGTAGGGCCAGATTTAGTGAAAATGATAGTAGAGAAACTGCCATAAGTAAGTGTCTAGATAACATATCTCAAGATCAATGGACTAGTAACTTAATGAGAGAAGCATTGTATTATTTTTAGTTTTCTTATATAATTGTTTTGTTTGTTAAGATTACATAACTCACTTGTTTTTCTTTTACTTCTAGGAAATAAACAATATAAACAAGGCAAATTGAAAATAAAAAAACTTATGTTTCTTTATACTAGTAGTTTCAAGACTTATGCTAGAAAGAAGCATGAGATAATGATTTACTATTTTAGTTTATGTGTACATTTAAAGTGTTATTGTATTGTTTGCATTATTGTAACTAATTATCTTTGGTTGACAAGAATTAGAGAAAGGTAGACCAATAAGCCATAGTGAATTATTTATTGCCACTTGGAAAAGGAAAGATGAGACTTTTACGAATGATGAAGCAAGAGTTGTATCGATATGTTAACTTATATAGCATTTTACTTTTGACCTTTTGGTGTTGCTGTTTAGTTGTCATTTAATGACTATATATGTGTAGCTAGAATTTAATATGTTCATGATTTGTATGGCTCCACTATATTTTAAATAGTACATAAGGGTTGTAAAGTTACTATTTTCTTTTTATTCAATTTTCTGGTAGAAACTGTAAATTTGTCTAGGGAATATTACTACATTCTATTTGTTTTGGCTTATTGGCCAAAGTTAAATAACGCGTTGTTGCATCACATGCAAGGACTGCAATCGTTAAGCTTCAAGAGGAAGCCAATCCTCTCAACCACACACTAGTTTAGTTTCCTTAGATGACACACATAGACAAGCATTAGGAAAAAAACATTATGGATGAGTGCAAAGTGTATGATTGAGACCATGTTGTTTAAAAGTATTTGGATTGCCCCCTCACCAGCTTGGTAGCTTAAGTTACACATCTAATGCTACCTCAATAAATAAGGTGGATGCTTTATGAAATGAGTTGAGCATGATTAAGGAGAAATTAGATGCCATGGAACAAGAGTGTACTCGTGAACAAACTCGAATGGCCAACATGTTCCAATATTTTTCTAAGTGTTTTGGAGTACCTCTAGAGATTCTTCGAGTAACAAAACCATCTATTTCGCTAGTAATACTAAAGCTAAATGTCATGATTTCAAGTGCCTGATGCAGATAATGTTGAACAATCACCAATAGGATGCCAACGATAGCCATAATCTATGACAAAATCTTCTTATAGTTATTCTGATAATTAAACTAATTTGCTAGTTGTTGACCATGACTTTTTATGTAATAGTTAGGATTTTTTGTTATGTGGATATAATGTAGACCAATATTTATTCAATATAAGTATTGTTTTGGTTCAAGTGATTTACTTGAGTATTTAGCTCATTTATGTGTAGGTAAATTTTGTAATATATTGTCAAATCTAGAAAAAAAAAATTTAACGGCAACTTAATGTATGTTATAACCAACATCAAATGACATGAATATATACTTTTGAACTTCCCGTTAGTTAAAACCATCATTATGATATACTTTTCTCATTAGGTTTAATGTCAATTTTAATTGACATTAAATATAAGACTATGGACATTGCTTATTAGCGTTGGTTAAAACTGTAGTTAAGTTAATATTCAATGATCAACTTAAGATCAGTTAAAACCGTTGCACAGTTGAAAATATGAAAAATTCCTCCAATGTAGGTAATGTTCGTATCATTAAGTATGAAAGCAATATTTATTGTAATGTCAGTTTTGATCAATGCTAACTGATGCACTAAAATTTCTTGCCTTTTCCCAACGAAAGTAACCGTCAATTTTGCCTGACGTTAAATAATTCTTCCTTAATGTTTGTTGTTCCAATGGTTGTTAAAAATGATGTCAAAAGGTATCTACATGCTGAACATAACAATGGTTTTCACAATTGACGTTAAACCATATAGTGTCAGTCAATACGATGCTAGGTGCATATTTTAACCAATGCTAAGAGACATTTTTTTCATAGTGACCCTTTGCTATAATTTGCAAAGGGCTTAGAATAGAATGATTTAGCATGCCAATAAAAAGAGAACAAATAGGAAATTTGTTGTGGGTAATAAAGTTTATGTGAAGTCTTATCATATTCAGAAGAATACACTTAATAACTCACTTCATAAGTTATCTGCCAAATTTCATCGTCCCCATACTGTTTTGGAAATAGTGGGAAAGATTGCATACAAGCTTCATCTTCCACCTAAATTTAGGATTCGTCTAGTGTTCCATCTCAACCTTTTGAAGAACCATATTGATGACCAAATAACACCTACTGTTGCATTACATGAGGTTGTTGAACAAGAGTACTTTTCAAGGAACCTAAGTTTATCTTAGCTCATAAGGTAGTAAAAAAATGTTATTCTCAATTTCCTAAGGGTTGATTAAGTGGAAATATGTGGTACCTGAATCTGTTACTTGAAAACTACTTGCAATGATTCAATAACAATTTTCAAATTTCAACATATAAGTTATTAAGTAATCCTTGAGGGCAATGACTTAGTTCTAAGGGGGGAGTAATTTTTACGAGTTTTATTAGTAGTACTACATGAAAACAGAAATTTGAGATGAAAATTAGATATGGATTTTTTTTCATCCCAAATCCATGACAAATCCTTTCAAATCTATCTCAGAATTATTTATTGATTTTTATTTACACAATAAATTTAGGAACAAATTTCAATGATAGTTTTCTTTGTCTAAAACTATTTGTCACAAATTTGTTCCTAAAATACTTTTTTATTTTTATTTTTAAAAATTATTAGGGACAAGTTTTTGAAATGGAAAATTCCATCTTTAACATTCTTCCTAAAAGTCATTTGAAATCTATGTCAAATTAGGTTTTTGTTATTCTAGAATAGTAAACCAATTTAGAGATGGAATATTCCATCTCGAAAATCCGTCCTTACTTGCTTTACATGTTATTTTGTATAATATTTATATATTTTGTTTTATATCAAAGAATTAAATAAAAATTTTTAATATATTTTTAAATTATAAAATAAAGAAATAATTAAAATTTTAATTTTGTTTATTTAATTCATATTTAAATAAAAATATGTATTATGAAAATATATTTAAATTGAAGATAATAAGAAATACTAACTTAAATTTATGTAATTTTAATACAGTTACACTTAAATATGAGTAAATGTTCTTAGATAATAAATTGAAATTTTTGGAGATAAAAGGCCTTAGTCCAAGTTTGATTGGGAGAGTTAAGCTATTTATAATAGTTAATAGTCAAACATTTATCTAAAATGCTTATGTTAATTTTGTGGGCTAACATCAACATTTATATGGCATTATCTCTTCCTTTAACTTTCCAATGTAAGACTCTTTCCTTCTATATCTTTTCTATTTTAACACTACCCGTCAAGTCCAACTTACTTAGCCCTGTTGTGACTTACCTTCATGTCTTTATTTTTGTTCGGGTCTTATATCTTTTTTAGTATTAGAGGCCTCAAGTGTCTTCCCTCTTTTTTTTGGTTCACTGGGCTTGTACAACTCAAAGGCGTTCGTAAAAGTTGTAAACCTTTCTGGTTATAAGGTGTACAACTTTTAAAATGGGTTAAGAGTAAATTTTTTTAGGGTAAATTTAATCCTAGAGAATTTATTAATGTTCCATTTTAGCTACCATGCTCAATTCTTCAATGCATTTTTTCAATTAAATTTGTGACATTTTTCCGAATGTAGCTAGCTAGTATGAGTTCCTATAAAATTTATTGATGTTTCTATATCATTTGCTTCCTTTTGGGTAATAGTAATCATGTAGCATTTCAATTTAGAATGGTGGAACTAGTGAAATAATATTTATATTGTTGAGTTCTCTTTTAATTTATTATTTAAGTCCATTCTTAACGTTAAAACGTGTAATAATGCATGTTTTTCCTTGTTTATTGAACACTTTCACATGTGTCACCACTTTATACTACATTTTAGATCTTACATTTGTCTAATCCTATATGAGATGCATATGAGTTGCTTTTCTCATCCCTTTGCTTTTCCCCCCTTTAATGTTTCTCCTAAATCACAATCATGTGAAACCCTAAGATTGTTGCATATAAGTCTGATGTTATTATAAGTTTCCTTCCTGTAGCAAATGATTTTTTTTTGTGCTTTACACTCTTATCAATCTTTTCATGCTATATTATTATAATGATGATTAGGATGCCTTTTTGAAAAAATATATATTACTTGGTTATAATTTGGGTGGATTTCTATGGCTCTATTTAGAACATGAAACCTAGAAGAAATGAGTGGAAAGCAAGGAGGCTTATGGTATAAGATAACAAGGTAATTAAAAAGGGCAATACAAGGGTTGTATTATTTAAGAATTAGTTTTAGACTTATTCGTTGAGTGAATAAATTAGTAGCTATAGAATCTCTTTTTCTCATGTAAGTGAGCAATACAAAGGGCATAATAGTTTATTGTATATTAGATAGAGGAAGGGGGATGATGCTTCACTTACTGGGTAACCATATTTTGTTCATGGTGAAAAAGATTCCTCCCTTGTCATACAGACATGGTCATCTTGTTTTCATATGCTCTTTTTACTTATTTTATTGGCTATTAGATCTTAGAAGAAGTTTGTGTAAAAACATGGAACAGTCCAGATGAATTTGTGTTTACATGACTTGAAGTATGTGTTAATTTCTACAAGTCCTCTTTAATTTTACAAATTATTCTTACTATATTTATTTTCTGCAAGCTTCTCATTGTAATGTGAATTTCAAAGATATGATAGAGCTCATATAATATGTTTACTCTTTATACTTATTGAGGAAACCCATTCAAGACAGTTGCAAGACCTTTCAAGCTTTTTTGGCAATGTATGCGCTCAAACCTAAGTGAGATTTTTTGGTTACATATATATGCTCTTCGTAGTATATTTGTTTTTGTACTATACCATTGAATTTGTAGATTGATTGATCGATAAAGTTCATGACAACCTATCAATCAAGGAGATATAACATATGTATATATTATAGTATACAACATATGACATTCTATTTTATAAATAGTATCTAACATGTTTTATTACAATACTCATGACATATTTGGCTATTGTAAGGGGAACCAACAAAGCCGTATACTTACTTAAAAATAGTGAGGCTTTTATAAATGCCTCAAAGACAAGTGATGTTATGAGTTTCTTTTAAGGTCCATAAATTTTAACTACTGCTTGATTCTAAATGAAAATTTCAAGTAGTTTGTGACACTATGGAAACTACTAATAGTGTGGCTTTTATGGCTTACCTAGTGTATCTTGAGATTGTAAGCTACAGAGTTAAGTGAAGTAGTTCTTTCCAGACTTTGGCAATAAGAATAGAACATTTTATCTCATAACATATCAAAATTTAAATATATTTGAGCACCCAAACATATCTTAATGTACTGTTTCACACTAATATTTTATCTTTAGTTTCTAATATATTTAAAGCACCTAAGAATATATTAGCATTAGTAATAGTTTAGTATTGTAAAAACATTTTATTTTCATAAAACAAATGGAGGTTGTGAAGAACATAGCATATGGGTCATGTCCAAAGAACACTAAATTATAGGGAGTCATATGGAAGATGTCCTATATGTCAAAATAGCCTTACCATAAAAAATTCCATAAGCTTTATTCATTACAAGAAGGGTCAGAAACAAATATGCATAAAATAGAGATGTTCCAACCACCCAAGTGAAGCATTAGTACAATATCAAAGAAACTATGAAGTTTATTATGCTAGGAAAGAAATTTTATATTCAATTATTTTGCTTGATAACTTGATACTAATTTTGGTTGTTGATTTTGAAAAACTAAAAGGCAATTTCTCACATTATGTTAGGAAAGAAATAAAAAAAAGATAAAACCTCCAACGCAAAAAATTATATTGAGAAAATTACAATTCCATAGATATTTTAGGTACATGTTGAACACATAGTCAACATCATTCCAAAATGATTTTCTATTATGTTAAAGATCATTTATTAATGTCAAAATTTACTTTTAGGAAGTAAGTAGAGGATGCTTCATTTTTATATAACTGGTGATAATAGTTAGATTAAAATTTTCAAAAATAATTCTTCAAAGAAGTCATTATATATATATATATATAAGATATTCAAAAGAAACCTATGAGGGTAAGCTGCAAAAAGTTATGAAAAAATATCAAAGAGAATGCAAGTATGCTAGTATAATTGTTGCCGAAAAGTTTTAGAATGCCATATTTTGTTCAAGTATGTTGTTAATATGGTATGTGAAGGGAAAACATTATCAAATTAAGATTATTCTAATTAGAATTTTTATTTTGATAATATCTCACTAGGATTAGGATTTTTTTGTGATTTCTTAATTGAAATCTTGTAGTCATGTACTAAAATTATTTCTTTATTATGATAAATTTATATTGAATTAATGAATTGAGTTTATTTGAAAATTTCATTATTTTCTTGCTTCTTCAGTTGTTGTCCTTCATTAATATCCATGGAATCATAGAAAAATTAGCTCTTAACTACATTCTTTTAATTGCATTGACTGTTAGCATCTTACAGAGGTTTAGGAACATCATTTTATTCATCATATATGGCTAAATTGATATCTTTATTAAAATGAAATATGGAGATTGATATATTATATGTGATTGTCTTTTGTTTTTGATTTGTCAAGTTATTAAGTTGGTGTTATGAGTATTGCATGTTACATGATGCAAATATAAACCCACAGACATTTTATGTATTTTACTATGATTTCAAAATTATAGGTTTTGTTCATTTTTTAGGGTGATTTCAATTTCATTTTTGTTTTTATCCTCCTTGTTGATTTATCAAGCAGGTTAAATGTTCATTCCGTTTTATGGTTTACATATTTTCTCCTTCGTCTTTATTATTTATTTGTCATATTTAATATAACAACTATCAATAAGGAAATAAATAAAGTCACCAAGTAATTCCTAACATATTTTATTCTTATTTGGCCAACCTAATTTTTGCATTTATTCCCTTTCTTCTTATTCAACTTAATTCCTCTATTGCTTACCCTTACTTTTCATTTAAATTACCATGAACATGAACAACCCATATTTCTTTTCTAAATTACTATATAGTTGGAAGTTGTGGGAGGCAAAAATAAGAAGGGTAGGATCTTTAAGACAGGGTCTGAAGCACTTGATATTGTTGCATATGGTTTCACTCCCTCATCCATTGTTCAACCATGACTCCACTCTAATTTTGAGGATGAGTTATAGTTGTGTATAGATGTTGCCACTGCTACAGTCACTACTTGCCTCGAATGTACTATTACTAAATAAGTTAACATTATTTCCCATAAGGACAATGTTATTCAAAGACTACTTTGTGAGTTTAATAAGGTGAAGTCTCACATCTAGCTACCACTTATTGAAGAAGAGATAGCCATCGATGGAGACTTGCAAGACCCTGATCATTCACACATGGTTTAAATTGTTATTTTCTCTATCTTTCATACATGACTTTAAGTCTTTTTATCATATGGATTAGTTAGATATTTCTTAAGAGTATTATGTTGGACTTAAGTTTGTGTTTTACTTTAATGTGAATCTTATGTGTAATAATTTTTAATACTCTTATTGGTAATTCTATATTTTAGTTCATCATATTATGAAGTGAAAATTAATTGTCTATTGAACTGTTATTATTGTATGTAATCATTCATTTTATCAAGTTTGCCAATATTTTGTAGGAATTATATGTTAAATAGGATTACAGAATTTAATGATCGATAGTAGCTCAGAATGTAAAATGAGGACGAATTAGAGACTGAAAAATTCTTGACTATTAATTTAGGGATGAATTAGAGATGGAAAAATTATAGAAAGTCAATTCAGGGATGAATGAAGGATGAATTTATGGATATTTGGGACAAATTATCCACGATAGAATAAGGAAAGATCAACATTTTCATCCCAAAACTTCGTCCCTTATTAAGGATGAAATATTGGAGAGGGAATAGATTCGTCCCTAATTAAGGACAAAATTTTGAAAGGGACTTATCCTGTCCCTAGATAGGGATAAATTTTTAGGATGGCATTTTTCTGTCTCTAATTGGGGACGAAAGTATTTCTAGTAAAAATTTGTCCACATTATTAGAGGGGCAGATTCTTTTTTTTTTTTTTTTGGATGAAAATATTCGTCCCAAAATTTAGGGATGAATATTTTTTCTATTTAAAATTCTAAAACTTCAAATTTTAAGATTGAATTTTTCCTGTCCTAAATCAGGGATAAGTTTTCCCCCCAATTAGGGACATAAAAATCTATCCCTAATTGGTCATTTTCTTGTAGCGATGTATTTGATAGTTAAATAGTTGTTATAAATGTTTTTGGTTTTTGTATGACTATAACCAATTTCTAATAGTTGTAGGCAAAGGATATGAATATGAAAAGAAAAAATTATAAGGAATATATTAAAGTAATAAAATGTTTATATTCTTTAAGTTCTATTGTCTAATATACCCACTGGTATCATTTCTTAAATTTTATTTATTGGTATTGATAATCCTTTGAATTTTAGGTTAAGCATAGGTAATTTCTTAAACTTTGTGTCATGTATGGATAGTTATGTGATGCATCACGTTTGTATTCATTATCAAGTTTTGAGAGTTAAAAAATTGCATATAAATGACTTAGTACAAGAAGAATAGTGTGTATTCTAGCAAAAGAAAACTATAGTTTACAAATTCAATTGTTTTCAATCATACCAAAAGAAAACAAAAAAGACCAAAATAACAATAATTACTTGAATAAAACATTATGTGCCCTTTATAAAAAAAAGAAAAGGAAAAATTAACATCAGAAACACAAGTGTTTTGAAATATACAACAATGGAAAGAGAAATATAACAACCAGGGTAGAGTAAAACAATGTGTGTTTTGTAAAAGAAGAAACAAAATTAGCAATAACCATATAAACTAAAACTATGAGCCCTTTTGATAATAAAAGAAAGTTCATAATTTAAGAATTTAATCATTTTAATAATTTCATTGTAAAAAATTAGATTCTATTTGAAACCAATAAAGCTCTTGAAAAGATGAAGACCATGGTTTTGCTCTAAACATATATATAAATATGGGCTTCAGTTCTAATTCCATGTCACACCTACTTATACAATTAGATCATTTTTTCGTTTTATGGGAGACTTCAGATTCGATTCTTCATCACAATATCACATGGCTATCAATATGAACCTAAAATTATTTCTAAATGGTTGGTTCAATATTTGTGATGAGAAAATAACATCAACTCAATGAATTACCAAACTTTCACCATAAAAACAAGTCGAAGGGCTGAGGTTTGATCATCAATTTTTCCATACATAGTCATATCAATAGTTATTATAACTCATATATCTATAATGCAAAATATTATCATAGATTGATTTATATTTATATTCAAATGACTATATGTTCTTTTGTATCTATAGGTACAAGTATCTGAAGCAAGTCAAATGGAAAAAGTTAGTTGAAATGCATAGCATTATATGCCATTATATATCTGAATAATGGTCATCTTCACTACTTAGCTGAAAGACTGAAATCTCATATATATGAATTTTCTTCGAACTTTCAAGTTTTTTCTTCCATTTTCATTTCCATGACCAAGATATGTGTCTCCATTATAGGAGTCAACCCAAACTTGTAACAACATTGGAATCAAACAATACAAAAGAAAAGTTATATGAAATCTTTTATAGCTTTTGTACTTTGCAACATTTATGAACCAAAACAGAGGAAAGAAGCAATTTTTTATACCAACTCAAACTTATGCAAAAGTTTCCTCCTTTTATTTAGTCAAATTAGCCTATATGTATTTCTTTTATGCTAATGATCTCTTTTTAGTTAATTTTCGGATATCAAGTTAATAAAGACTTGAGATTCTACACAGCCAGAAGGTTCATGCAAAGATTATAAAATGTTATATCGCAGATGGCAATTTGTGAAAGTGGTGGTGTGCACAATTAAACTTTTTATGGGTCTTTTTGTCTCAATCAAATTGAAAAAATAATTATCTAATGTTGGTTGGTTACAATGTTAATGATTGAATGAATCGTAAAAAACAACAAATTTTAGAGGATAAAAACCCCATTTTGGTCCTTTAGTCATCCTCCCATTTCCATTGGTGTCCCCCACTCCTTTGAAAATCCAAATTGGCCATTTACTTAGCCAAACATCCTTTTATTTTTATTCCTTAATTCACCCTTGACCAAAAGCAATTAATATGGGACATTTAAAGCTTACATGCCATGTTAAGCGATGATGTGGAAAATTTGTAGCCTCTCTTATCACTCATCTGCCTCCACCTAGCCACTCTTTAATTATATTAGCATTTACTTGGCTTTAAAACAACTCAACCCTCCCAACACTATGTTCATTAGGGTTTAGTAGTGTATGCAGTCATGGCTAAGGTAAAGGCTAATGTGCTATAGGAGAGACTACAAATTTTACACATCATTGCTTAACGTGACACATAAGAGCTAAATGTGCCACATAAGTTGTTTTTTTGGACAAGGGATTAACTGAGGGAGCAAAATGAAGGATATTTGACAAAGTAGGGAAGTAATTTGGATTTTTAAAGGAATAGGGACCAAAATGAGATTTTTTTCAATTCTCAATGTAGAAATTTAGAAAATTCTTTATTTATTTCTTTGTAAAAAAATATAAATATTATTTAGAAATAATAAGATAAGGTACATACTCGCCTAATCTAATATGGATCATCTTTGTTCGCTTCTTACTTTCACATTACATTACACACTCAGAGAGAGAAATTAGACAAGTGAAAAGAAAATTAGCAATGGCCCCATAAATTCTCTTAAGAGGTACACGTAAATTCTCTAAAGACCAAGATTTTAATGATAACAAACACAAGAAGAAAAGTTTTTATATTAATAATTAGGTCTTAGATGTTTCCAATGTATTATCATGTCTTAAGAACCTTTATAAATGATATTAAGCATATAAGAATCATGTAAAATGAAAGTAAAATTAATTCTAGGTTTTAAAGTTTGAGAAAAAGTTGACTTGGGGAACTTTAGAAGTCCTTAATAAAGTAGCCATAAGCCAGTAGTTGACTAGCCATCATGCCAGCTAGCTGTCAGGCATTGTCCCGTCAAATGGGAGCTTTTTATGGGTCAACAGTCAACTAGCCACTAGCCAGTAGTTGACTGGTCACCTTTTGAAAAGCTACCAGTTAGTTGTCAGCTTAAGCCTTGATCAATTGGGAGCTCTTTATGAATCACCAGTCGATTGGTCACACCTAGATCAAGCACTAGTCTACTGCTAGCCCTGAGACCATCGACTGGGAGCTCTTAGTAAGTGACCAGTTGACTGGTCAAGGGTAAGCTTTCAACTATTAGGGTCCAAAATTTGAAAATTGTGAGAGGGAAAGAAAGAACTGTCGACTGGTTAGTAGTAAAAAGTTAACTAGTTGATGGTAGAGAAACCATAACGGATTGATAACAAATATATTTTGAAATCTCTGATTTTTCACTCAATCCTAACAGATCTATTGGACCTCAATCTATATAAACTCGACCTATAGACTCTGAGTCAATAAGAAAAACATTCAAGAGTAATTATATCATCAGTTTCTATCATTTTATTAGCTTTATATCATATTAGTGTTTCATTGTATTATCTACTCTATTTCAGAGAGTTCATTATCTGTAATTCTTTCTTTCTTATGAGAGAGAAGCTCAAGGAGGTTCCTTGAGGGAGTTAAGCTAAGATAAAGCTTAGGTTTAGGGGCAGTATATCCCTAAGAGTATTCAAGGAGGTTCCTTGAAGAAGTCAAGCTATGAGAGCTTGGGATTAAGGAGAGTTTCACTTAGGTGTTGTATTTATTTGTTAAGATAGTGAAATATCCCAAGAGGTTGCTTGGGGACTGGATGTAGGCTTGGTTAAAAGCCAAACCAGCATAAACCTCTATGTCTATTCTTCTCCCTTACTCATTTACATTATGCATTCATTATTTCAAGTTTAATTTAATTGCTTTACTTCTGACTTACAAAGAAGTTTTCCAATAATTTTTTTTATAAAACCCAATTTACCCCCTTTTGGGTTCTAGCTTTACTCAACAAGTGGTATCAGAGCTTAGGCTTTTGATTAAGGACTTAACCATCTCAAGAGCATAAATGGCTAGACATGTTGATAATGTTTTGCCTTATGGGCTATCTATTACAAAACCTCCTGCTTTCAATGGTGAAAATTTATCATACTGGAAAGTAAGGATGAAAATTTTCTTTGAGGTTGTTGACATTGACCTTGAAACGTAATTAAGGAGGGTCCATATGTGCCTATAAAAGTTGAAGAAGGCAAAACATCTATCATACCCAAAAATCAATGGAATGATACAGAAAGAAGAAAAGTTTTACTAAATAATAAAGCTCAGCTCATTCTCACTAATGCACTGAGTTAAGAAGAATATTTTAGAGTCTCAAATTATAAGAGTGCCAAAGAAATATAGGAATCTTTAAAAATAGCCCATGAGGGAGCTTTAGGTGTAAAGGAATCTAGATTCATAATCTTACACAATAGTATGAGTTATTCAAAATGAATCTTAGAGAAACAATTAAAGAAATGCAAATTCGTTTTACTTACATTGTGAATCAATTAGCAGCATTAGGAAATACATACTTATAAACGAATCAAGCCTACAAAATTATGAAGGCACGTCTTATGGAATGGCAACCCAAAGTGACAGCTATTGGGGAAGCTAAAAGGTTATTAGTAAAATCAGTTGTTACTCTTTTTAGGAATATTTAAGAGCATGAACTAAAAGTGAAGTAACTCCTTGAAGAACAAGATAAAATGAAGAAGGGTCTTGCTCTCAAAGCATCATCAACAATGTATCTCGATGAGGAAGAATGTAACAATAACTCTCTAGATGAAATTGATGAAGAAACTCTTGGTTTATTCATTAAGAAGTTTGGAAGATTCTTCAACAGTAGAAGAATTAGTGAAAAGAGACTAGCTAAAAGGAGTCAAGAAGCCAAAAAACTTCCTAATTATTATAAATGTAGAAAGTCAGGACATATCAAAAGGGAATGCTCTCAATTTCTAAAAAAGCAAGACAACACATATAAGAAAAATGGAAAAGAAAAGAAGAAGGTATACCTATGAGCTACTTAGAGAGAAAGCGATGAAGATTCAGATGAAGAAGAAAATGTAGAAGGCAACCTCTGCCTAATGGCTAATGAAGATGAGGTAAGCTATCTCCCTTCTTATGAAGAGCTGCAAGATGCATTTAATGATCTACATGATGAATTTCTTAAGATAGCAAAAAAGTTAAAATTTTTAAAAAGTAAAATCATATCTCTAGAACATAATCTAGAAAGGAGAAAGAAGAAAATAGGTCACTACTCTAAATAAAGACTTATTTAGAAAAATAAACTAAGACATTATAGCATGACTATATTAGTCTAAAAAATGAACATCTTTCTTTCAAAAATAAAGCTGCTTATAATTATGAACTTCTGCAAAAAGAAAAAAAATATTTGATGAACACTCTTACAAAGTTCACTAAAGGGAAAGATAATTTAAACATTTTTCTTGGAGAACAAAGATATGTTTTTTATAAGGCAAGTATTGGGTATAATCCTAAGAAAAGACAAATATTATATCAATTTTTTTGTTCCATCAGTTACGACTAGCACTTCATTCATTTCATGTTTCTACTGGGGTAAAAAAGGACATGGATCATACACTTGTCCTTATAAAAATAATAAAACTTTGGAAGGAAGGAAAGTATATGTTCCTAAAGGAACAACTAACATTCAAGGACCCAACAAGAATTGGGTACCTAAAAATAAAACTTAATGCTTCTACAGGTGTGTATAAAGGCTACTAGAACAAAGTGGTACTTGGATAATGGATGCTCCAAACATATGGCTGGAGACAAATCCAAGTTTATTTCCTTTCAACCAAAGAATGGAGGAAATGTCACATTTGGAGGTAGTGGACAAGGAAAATTCACTAGTATTGGAAATGTTGGTAAGAACTCTTCCATTTCCATTCATAATGTGCTTCTTGTCGAAGGATTGAATTATAATCTCTTTAACATTAGTTAATTATGTGATAAAAACAATAGAGTAATATTTGATTCAAAACATTGCCTAGTAGAAAATTTTGATGAAAAGAAAACCATACTAATAGGACATAGAATTAATAATGTATATGTTATTGATTTAGATAATGTTTCTTCTAGTAATTCAAAATGTCTTATAAGTGTCAATAATGATAGTTGGTCATGGCATAGAAGACTTGCTTATGCTAGTATAAGTCTCTTAGAGAGGCTTGCTAAGAAAGACCTTGCTGTTGGATTACCTAAGTTAAAATTTGACAAAAATAAACTTTGTGATGTATGTCAAAAGGGAAAACAAATTAAGAGCTCCTTTAAAGTAAAAGGAATTATCTCCATAACTATACCACTACAATTACTTCTCATGGATCTTTTTGGACCTTTATAAGACTATAAGTCTTAGAGGAAATTATTATGTACTGGTAATTGTAAATGATTTCTCTAAATTCACTTGGACATTATTCTTATCACACAAAGATCAAGCCTTTAAATCTTTCTAAAATTGGCTAAATTCATTCAAAATAAACAAGGCATGACTATTGTGAGTATAAAAAGTGATCATCGTGGAGAATTTGAAAATAATCTATATATGGATTTCTATGATAATAACGAAATTGAACATAATTTCTCTGCACCAAAAACTTTTTAAATGAATTTGAAGTTGTAGGAAGGAAGAATATACTCTAAAGGAAATGGCTAAAACTATGTTAAATGAAAGAAATCTTCCTAAATATTTTGGCTGGATGCAATAAATACTATATGTTATGTTATGAATAGAGCAATATAAGGCCCACCTTGAAAAAGACTCCATATAAATTCTACAAAGGAAGAAAGCCTAATATTTCTCATTTACATGTATTTCGCTATAAATGTTTTGTCCTTAACAATGGAAAAGATAATTTGGGTAAGTTTGATACAAAGTGTGATGAAGCAATTTTCTTGGGATATTCTAGTACTAGCAAAGCCTTTAGATATATAATAAAAGAACTATGATTGTAGAAAAATCTATACATGTAAATTTTGATAAGTCTAACCCTCTTGAGTCAAGAAAGGTATCATATGAAGAAATTGTAATTAAGTTTAATGATCTTACAATAAAAGGCAAACAAACACCTCAAGAGATCAAGAATGAAATTGAGTCCATCAAGATTGATGAACAATCCTCCTTGCATGAAGAACTTGATGAAGAAATGAAGGAAGAAGTCACCCATAATCTTTCAAAGGCATAGAATTACAAAAAGGATCATCCACCTGAACAAAAAATTGGTGATGTTTCCAAAGGGTTGACAACTCGAAACTCACTTAGAAATATCTATAGTCATCAAGCATTCCTATCTCAAATTAAACCAAATGGAATTGATGAAGCCTTGAAAGATGAATGTTAGGTTCTAGCTACGCAAGAAGAATTAAATCAATTTGAAAGAAGTCAAGTAGAGAAACTTGTCCCTAGACCCAATAATCATCCAGTAATTGGGACTAAATGGGTATTTAGAAATAAGCTTGATGAATAAGAAGTTATTACAAAAAATAAGGCTAGATTGGTTGTAAAAGGCCATAATCAAAGAAAAAGGAATTGATTATGATGAAACCTTTGTACTAGTAGTTCGACTGGAAGCAATTCGTATGCTACTAGCCTTTGTATGTATAAATGACTTTAAGTTTTATCAAATAGATGTCAAGAGTGCCTTTCTTAATGGATACATTATGGATGACGTATATGTCGAACAACCTCTAGGTTTTGAGGATTAAAATCTTTCAAATCATGTATTCAAATTATGAAAAGCATTATATGGTCTTAAACAAGCACTTAAAACATGGTATGAAAGACTAAGTACATTTCTCATTAAGAATAATATCTTTAGAGGTAAGGTTGATACAACTTTATTCTTTAAAAAGACAAAGCATGATATCCTAGTTGTTCAAAATTATGTGGATGATATTATATTTGGTGTTATTAATGAAAATCTATGCAAAGAATTTACTGAAATAAAGAAAGAAGAATTTGAAATGTTTATGATGGGGGAGCTTACATTCTTCTTGGGTCTTCAAATGAAGCAACAAGCAAATGGAACCTTCATAAATCAATCCAAATATGTCAAAAAATTGCTTAAGAAATTTGGATTTGAAAATATCAAAGTAAAAGACACTCTAACGGGATCAACTGTAAAAATAGATGCTGATGAAAAGGGACAACCTTATGACATCTCAAAATACAGAGGAATGATTAGATCCTTTTTATATTTAATTGCAAGTAGACCTGACATTATATTTAATGTATGCATTTGTGCCTAATTCCAAACTTGTCCTAAAGAATCTCATTACTTTGCAATAAAGAGAATTTTTAAATATATTGCTGGCACAATACAAATAGGTCTGTGGTATCCAAAGGGATCCAGTAATACTTTGGTAGGATATTCATATGTTGATTTTTTTGGTTGTAAAACTAACAGAAAAAACACCAGTAGAATATGTCAATTCTTTGGAAATTCTTTTGTTTCGTGGTTAAGTAACAAACAAAATATTGTAGCATTGTACATAGTTAAAGTTAATAATGTTGTAGTTGGAAATTATTGTACTCAGATCCTTTGGATAAAGCAACAATTAAAAGATCTTGGTATATATCTTAAAGAGATACCAATCAAATGTGACAATACCAATGCAATTAACCTCACAAAGAATCCCATTATGCATTCAATGTCTAAACATATAGAAATCAAGCATCACTTCAAGAGGGACCATGTCTAAAAGAAAGATATTAGCCTTGAATTTATCAAAACTAAATTTCAACTTGCTAATATCTTTACTAAACCTCTTTCAACTAAAAGATTTTATTTCATAATAAGTGAACTTAGTATGGTTAATCCTAATGAGCAGTAAAAATGAAAATTTAATTTGTTTCACTATTTGCTTAAAAAAAACATTCAATGACTTAAGCATTGGAGTGGTTTTAATCTACTTTGCAAAATGTTGGTGATGACATCGTGTGATTTTTACTTGCTTGACATGATGTTTGGTTAAATATATGTGCTTAAATTTGTATTTAAAAAGAATACTCTCTTGAAATTAAGAAAGTTGACCCAAAAATCACAATTTGGTCACATTTTACAGTGACCAGTCGACTGGTAAAGGTTTTGAAAGTCATCAGTAGCTCAGGAAAGCGAGGAGCAGCTAACCGAGGGCTCTCTATAGAGAGCATTCAACTGCCAAGGATTGGCCAATTGATTGGTTACAAAGCCTGACAATTGACTAATGCCTAATGGCCAAGGTGTGTATGGCAGCAATTGTCCCGTGGTAAAGCCCCAGGTGTAAGACCAAGTCAATCGAAATGTGGCATTTATGCTAGGACGTTGTTAAAGAAATAAAGTTGTGCCCCAACTAACTGCTATAATTTTTGGCCTAGTGGTAAGCGCTTATTCCTACATAGTCAACCGAAAGGTTTCAAAGAACAATCGTGCAAAAAATAAGGCCTGACAGTTGACTGCTCACAAGTGACCGGTCGATGCTAAAGAGTGATACTGTGTAAAAAAAAAAGGCTGACAATCAACTGCTCACAAGTGACCAGTCAACTGATCAATGACAAAACTCACTATTAAGAGCAATTGAAACCCTAAAAACTCATATCAAATAATATTTTCACTAGCTGATTGCTCATCCCTTTTCATAATCTCTAATTTTTCAACCAAATCTTAGTATTTTATTTCCAAATCACTCAAATCTCTTATTAAACTCTATAATATAGGGTTTCATTGGTTTAAAAAAGGATTTTCTACTCTTTCCTCTCATACTTAAAAATCTTGAATCTTTTTTAAGCTTCTTGAACCTCCATTATCATTTATGGCTTAAAGACCAACCACCAAATGTGTTAGGACCAAGAATCCGTCCATTGGCTCCTCCTCTGGTCCTCCTCCTCTTTTCCTCTAAGGCTCAAGAAATTGCCTTCATAGAGAATTTTCTACAGAGGGTTGTTCTTCCTAGTAGGTATGTACATCTTCAACGGCTTCAAGAAAAGGGCTTTAGTCTATTTAACTCATTTGCCAATGCTAGGTTGGATCATTTACTGAGCCTCAAGTTAGATTATAGCCCCAAAGTCATCAGGGCATTCTATTCCAACCTTCCCTACAACCCCATTACATATCTCATCACCACAAAAGTTAGAGGCAAAAGAATTGTATTTAGTAATGAAACATTGTCTGAGATCCTTAACCTTCCTCCTTCTATCGGCCACTATTTCACTGACCATCTTAACTCCTTCAAAACAGTCTCAGGATACAACAAGTAGGAGGTAATGAATTGAATCAATGAAGTTGTCATTGATAACCCTAACACTATAATCAATATTAATGATTAGTCGATTGGTCACACTTAAATCAAGCACCAGTCTACTGCCAACCTTAAGACTATCAACTGGGAGCTCTCAGTGAGTGACTAGTCAACTGGTTAAGAGTAAGTTGTCGACTGTCGGGGTCCAAAATTTAAAAATTATGAAAGGGAAAGAAGGAGCAATCGATCGGTCAGTAGTGAACAATTAACTGGTCGATGGCAGAAAAGCCATAACGTATTTGTGACAGATATATTTTGAAATATCTAATTTCCCACTCAATCCCAACTGATCTATTAGACCTCAATCTATATAAACTTAACCTATAGACTCTGAATTAACAAGAAAAACATTCAAGAGTAATTATATCATCAATTTCTATCACCTTATCAACTTTATATCATATTAGTGTTTCATTGTATTATCTACTCTATTTTATGGAGTTCATTATCTGTAATTCTTTCTTTCTTGTGAAAGAGAAGCTCAAAGAGGTTCCTTGAAGGAGTCAAGCTAAGATAGAGCTTAGATTCAGGGGGAGTATATTCCTACGAGTATTTAAGGAAGTTCCTTGAAGAAGTCAAGCTGTGAGAGCTTAGGATTAAGGAAAGGTTCACCTGGTGTTGTATTTATTTGTTGAGATAGTGAAAAATCACAAGAAGTTGTTTGAGGACTAGACATAGGCTTGGTTAAAAGTAAAACTAAGATAAACCTCTGTGTCTATTCTTTTCCCTTACTCATTTACATTCCGCATTCATTATTTCAAGTTTGATTTAATTATTTTACTTATAACTTACAAAGGAGTTTTTCAGTAAAAATTTTTTATAAAACCCAATTCACCCCCTCTTAGGTTCCAACTTTGCTCAACATTATAGACCAAGTTTTAATTAGATTTGAAACTTGTTCTAATTTTATAACTGGATTTATTTTTTAGATCAAGATCTAACTTAGCCTAATTAGTATTTGGCTAGGTCTAGTTCTTTTTTTTTTAATTTATTTTTTTTATAAAATTTTAAATGTAATTAAAATTTTCTGATCCTACTTATAAAGTGTTTGCTCCCTTTTGATGAGATGAGGCTATTATAAAAAATGAAAAAAAATTAGTGGAGAATAATGAGGTTAAAGGTTTAATTTGAAAAAAAAAATCTTTACTAATTATTTTGAAATTATATAAAATGGATTTAGAATTGAAATTGTAATTCCAAAAGATAAATCAAACATAAAATAAAATAAAATTTTTGGATCGAATTCCAATTTCATGCCTTAACTCTTAATCCTAAATAAAACGAGATATAAGTTGGTTTAAGGTACATTGTCATGGTTTAAGCATGGAAAGGTTAAAAAAATTAACTTATTTATATTATTATAGCTTCCCAAATCATTACGTTTTCCTTCTTTTTAACTTATTCATATTCTAACTTGCACCTATTACATCTTTACCAAAGCAATCCTACTTTGCCATTGAATCTTTAATAAATATATGGTGGGGATCTATGTTCATGGAAATTGACATCCTACTCTAAAACTACACCATGCTTTGGTTCCATTCCAATTAAAATTTAAACACAATTAATAAAAATAAACTAGTAAAAGAAAAGGTAATAGAAACGACCATATGGCTTTTTGGCTTCACACCAACCTGATGAGAATGATTAAGTTAATTATGTCACTCTTTAATTGGCTCTCTTTTGTTTGAATTTGTCTTATTGTCTATAATGTCTCATCAAAGAAGATCCATCTTAAGCAACTCTTAAATTGAAGAGGCCACATAGGCTAGTTTGAAATATCTCGAGTGCATTCATTTGAAAAAATGTTAATTTTAGAAAAAATAAATATAAAATGCAAAGGACATATTTGAGAGATAAACTCTATTTAAAATATGAAACTAACTTACATAATAAAATTAACTCATTTTCTGTATATATTTGTTGATAATAAATTGGGGTGATACAAATTTTAAATAAATAACTTTTAACGTTTAGAGTTTGAAATTTAGAATTTTATAAAAACTTATAAAAAGTTATAGTATCAAACCAACTTTGCCGGTATGGCCAAATTCATATTATGATTTCTTCGGCACCTTGCACTCACTAATCAATAATAAGATGTCATAGAGTGTATAAAATAGATTGAAAATTAATAATAGACCTAGATGTTTGGAAAAATTATCTTTTAATATTTATAGCTATGCCCCTAAAAGAATTTGTTAATAGTACCTTTTACTGGGTGGTCCCCCATACATAAGCTATTTAAACAAACTGGGTGGCCTCCTTTCCAGCACAAAAGCCCTAATTTCATTATAGTTTCTATAGAACATGAAGACGGAACACCTCACCTTTACTTCTTTTTACAATTTCTATATCATTTTGAAACCTAGAACGAATAGTTCTTTGACCTCTTAACTTTAAATAAGTCACATGGAACATGAATTACTACCTTAATATACAAGCGGCTAGAAATGTAAAGAGCATTAAAGTACAATATTTTCAATATAAGGGGATCCCTTCGACTAAACCACAAAGACGAACCTAACAATGTCTATACTAAAGCTCTGATTTACGAAAATTCAGACTATGCTCTCAACTTAATCTGCACCACGAATCCAAAGTCATATTTGATCCATTTTGATAAGATCAAACATAATCTATATCTTATTTTCAAAGCTTTGCTTGAGATCTTCGTCCCCCAATTCCTAACTTTCACCAAAGTTCTCGAGCCCTTACAAAATTAGATCAAGGCCAACATTTGTGAGGCCTACCAAAAAGCACACTAACCTATATCACTCATATTGGAGGGCCCATCATGATGCAGCAAGATTTCTTAAGCACGAAATATTGGTCATCACAACTACTATGTGGGTCATATCAACCTATTTGATCATGATTACTCTACCTTATACAATGTCATAAATGACACCTACGCTATGTACATTAACCACTGGAAAGAATTTATTGGCTCCTAATATGACTAGAAATCAAATTTGAAATACGAAAAACCTCGCACCATAAAAGGCGAGATTCCAACAATCATACTCTATAACTAAAGCCCTTACACCTCAAACATTGTATTTCTTTCTAGATTGGAAAATTCATCATTGCTTAAGTGGACTTCTACAAATTCCTTATTCTACACCATCTAAGATTTGATTTTTGTAAAAAAGAACTTAATGGTTCAGCGTAAATTGAAGAGGAAGCCCTTAACTAAACACCATCATTGTAAGATGTGCCGCTATGTGGGCCTTGATAATGAATCTATTAGAACTTATTGCTCTATCAGTTTAGACCATATCAAACTTAATCTATGTCAAGGTGATCCACTAGCCAACCCAACATATACTAGACCTCCAATTTATGATAAACTCCCTAGTACACTGATGATTATAGATGAGGAGTTTTTTCTCTACCTGGCATATTTGGATAACACTCAAGATTTGCAATACCACAACCTTAGCCAGCCTCGTTAGGAGTAAATGTCTTTTTCTTATTAACACTTATAGTGTATTTTTCATGTCTTTGTATTACCATGTTATAAAATAAGTTCTAATGGAAATCAGTTGGATTATATCATTTGCTCACAAAAGACACTATGTAAATTTCTATTAATAATTTCTAACTATTGCATGAATTTACATTGCTAATTATAAATTTGCAAAACACATAGTCCTTCGTAGGACTGCAATCCTAAGTACTACGCACACACCATCACGACCCACACTCTTGAACCATTGCCAATTACGCAAAACTTCAAATGTCGTAATACACTTTTTCCTATCCCCAATATCTAGAATGTTCAACTCATAGGTGTTAAAGCACAAAGAAGCCTCATTCTTGTCTACACCTCTTAATGTTTCTTACATAAGCCTCTTTTTTTTCCTACCAAAGGCAACGTAATATTTGATTTGCTTTGGTTTACAGCTTGTTCACCCAAAGCAAAAAAGACTCTATGCTCATCCTACAACAAGTTTATGTGATGAGGGACAAAAAAGTTGCAGTATGAATCTCCTCTACAATGAACATGATCAACAACTCCATCTTGGATAATGTCCACTGATGCAATAGGTCTACTAAGGGCCCAATATTTATAACCAACCCACGCTATAGCATATAAAATAAGAACAAATTCATTTGGGCCCGTCAAGATTAAATTTTCCTCCCAGACAAGCAACTTTTGTATCTCACATCAACTCAAACTTACTTTGACCACATGATGGTCCCGTGTACTACAAGCAAAAGGATAAATGATGTAGGTATACCAATGTCCTTTTTGACATCAGGAACATATTCCTCCACACCTATATAAAAACCCTAATTTTATTCTTTATGGAACCTCTTTCAAATCCAAAACCTTGTAATTGCTCCCTCTTACGTAACCATATTCCAATTTAATTTAGTGAGCTTTTCAATTCTGCGCATCTTGGCCGCCCATGTGTCGGGAGGCAACCTCTAAGTAATATTATATAAGGTCTGCCTATTGAAATAGAGTATATAACTATCCCCTGCCTACCAACATCATGGACAAAATTATAACGGAGGGCCTGGAGTTCCCCTCCCACACTACATAATAGAGCATTGTGCTTACAATTATTGTATTCCCCGTAAGTATCCTTAACCAAATCCAAAAACTACATCACCACACACTGCCACCCTTGTATTGGATAGTTATGTATTTATTCAATGTCAACTTGAACTGCTTGTCCTCACTCCCTAACGGATGGAACACATCTATAGTCCATTTAGATAACACCTTGAATCTCTATTGTATATCCTAACAGACAAGAGTATTGATTCTACTAACACAGATAGCACCCACTGAAACAAGTTCAAGTACATGGAATACATGTTCAAAGCGTAGCATCTGGGTCTGAAATGGTTAATAGTCTCTAATGATATAAACCCTGATTAGTCCCTTTAAACTATTCAATTTATTAACAATTGCTACAATAAACGTGCTACTCATATCAAGCATCTATGCCTTGATGAGATGACCTTGTTTGTGATTAGCACCCTGACCCAAAGAATAAAACATTATCTCTAATACCAAAGTTGTCTTAATCGGCATTCTATCAACATGCAAAAACATAAAGTCATTTAGATACCTTTTAATGGGAAGACTTTCTTGTACGTCGACCATTTAAACAAATTGGGTATAGCACGAATGATTTGACACATTTTATCTTAATATTGAAATTTGATGTAATTGCAATTGTAGTTAACTGAAACTTGATATAATCATTTAAGGTACTATTTCCTAACAAGCTTATGTTATTTTCCATTAGGGTGATGTTATTCAAAGATACTTCATAAGCTTAATAAGGTGAAGTCTCATATCTAACTCCTACTTCATTTGTTGAAGAAGAAACTATCACCGATGCAAACTTACAAGACTATGAACATCCACATATAATTTAAATTGTTATTTTCTCTATCTTTTTTAAATGACTCTAAGTCTTTCTATTTATTACATTTGGATTAGTTTGATATTTCTTAAGAATATTATGTTAGACTTAAGTTTTATGTTTACTTTTTTAGGAATCTTATGTGTAATAATTTTTTATACTCATATTGGTAATTCTATATTTTAGTTCGTTATATTATGTTGTGAAAATTGGTTGTCTACTAAACTACTATTATTGTATGCAATTATACATTTTATCTAATTTACCAATGTCCAATAGAAATAGTATGCAAAGTAGGATTACAGAATTTAAGGATGAATAGTAGCCCAGAATGCAAAATAAGAATAGATTAGTGAAGGAAATTTTCTAGAAAAATTGAGGGACAGATTAAAGACAAGTTTACGGCTATTTAGGATAGCGCTAGAAAACTTGTTGTGTGCAAATTGGCACCACAATGAAGTATACAATGTCAACAAGGAATATAGTAATGAAAAAGCAAGTATCATCCTTTAAAAACTTAAACTAAAATTTTGATAATTATTCATGTTATCAAATTTATTTTATCCAAGCTAATTACAATATTCAAATTAAACAAGAAAACAAATAATAAAGCAAGACCAAAAAGATAAGTGTGTGTGTGTGTGTGTGTGTGTGTGTGTGTGTGTATATATATATATATATGAAAACTCCCTTGGATTATGGTCTAATTTGGCATTTCAATTGTCATAAGGTTATTTGTCTAACTTGAATTCAAAGCTCATGAATTAGTCTAAACTTCTAATATTATTATAAGAATCCATCAACCTTTTATAAATTCTATCACCTTCATTTAATTTCCTACATTTCTATGAAAATTAAATTAAAGAGATGCATTACGTACGACTAATTACAACTCCACTAATCCAATTGATATATGTCCATACTAAAGGAAAATTAAGTTAATTTAAGAAATTATCAATCATGTGATATTCAGCTTTATGACTAAATTTAGGCTTCGTTTGCAATATTCCACAAATTCTCTGTATAAACCCTAATTGGTGGCCAAGCAACAAGGGCACAACATAAAATTGAATTGGATAAATTCATTCATAATGAAATTCAAGAAGGAAAGTAACAATAATCATCAATTCACATGCCAAAAAGCTATAATCCTAAAGAAAAAAAAAAATCTAGCCTAACAAATCCATGTATATAATCCAATCCATATCGAAAAACATAACCAAAAGAATAGTAAAAGAAGAGGAATAGAAGGATTCCATTTTTGAAGCTTTAATCAACTTCTCCCCTTGAATATCCTCTTAAAATGCTTTCCTTCAATGAATTCTTATCTTAGAACTCTAAGTTTTAACCTTTTGAGCCTCAAAACAACCTAAATGCTTAAAAAAAAAAAACCTTAAAAACTTTGTACATCTTGCTCCAAATTGCAAGAAGATAACGTTAACCTTCACTTTGTGCACTCAGGGGCCATGCTACCACATTTTGGTGTCATAACGCTAAGTTTTGGTCTTCTACTTATTCTAACGCCATGGCACAAATTGTTGTCATCTATACTAGTTTCAATGTTTTACCCATAACTTTCTACTATAATATCACAATTTGATGTACCACCAGTTGTTGGAAATGCCTCAAAGAGCTCTACATTTTTTTGTGAAATACTTATCTCTAAATTTTGACATCTAAGGGTTCAAAACTTTCCTCAAAGTTGTGTATTCACTTACTTGATGTCAATACCATTATTTCTTCCTTCTAAGGCCTAAGCAAGAACAAAATCCCAATTGCTTTTATTTGACAAAGTATTTGCATGGAAATCATCAAAATATCATGAATTAGTACTAAAAAAAACCCCAAAACCTAAACCATTAAAGGAAAAATAACTCATTTAGTACAATTTACCCAAAATCACCATAAAACTAATAAAATTTCTTAGTATTTAGCATGAACCAAAATAACTTTATTTCATAGAGTTATCAAATATCAGCAATAGAATAGGGATGAATTAACATTTACATCCCAATACTTCATTAAATATCCATCCATAATTTCAAGATGGAAAGTAAGGATGGATTTTTAGGATGAAATTTTTCTATCTATAATTGGGGATAAAAGCACTCCTCATAAAAATTTATCCATAATTAGAAATGAATTTTTTCATCCCTAAACAGGATTACCATATCTCTCAGCCAAGGATAATTTTTTTAAGACGAAACTATCTGCCCTAAGATTTAAGAATAGATTTTTTTTTCATCCCAAAAGTCTAGAACTTCAAATTTTGGGACAATAATTTTTCATCCCTGATTTATGAAGGACATATTTTCCCCTAATTAAGGACAAAAAAATCCCTAATTGGTTTTTTTTTTGGTAGTGATGCAATTGATAGTTACGTTGCTGTTATAACTATTTTTGGTTGTTATATGACTATAACTCCTACCAATAGTTGAAAGCAAAGGATATAAAAAGGAAAGGAGAAGATTGTAATAAATATATTGAAGTAATAAAGCATTCATATTCTCTAAGTTCTCTAGTCTAGTATACCTACAGGTATCACTTTTTAAATTTTGTTTTTTTTTTTTCTTTGTATGGATAATCCCTTTGAATTTTGGGTTAAATGCAGACAACTCTCTAAACTTTGGGTTAAATATAGACAATTTCTTTAACTTTGAACCATGTATGGATAGTTAGGTGATACATCACATTTTTATTCATTATCAAGTTTTGAAAGTTAAAAAATTGTCTATACATGACTTAAAGTACAAGAAGATTAGTGCATCTTTTAGCCAAAAAAAAAAAAATCAAGGTTTACGATTCAGTTGTTTTCAATCATACCAAAAAGTAAAAGAAAGAAACAAAATCTACTTAAATAAAACGATGTACATCCTTTGTAGGGAAAAAATAAATTAGCATGAGAATACAAGTGTTTTGAAATATACAACAACAGAAAAAATAATAATAATAAAATAAAACAACCATACAAGAGTAAAACAATGTGTGCTTTATAAAAAGAAAAAAACAAACTTAACAATAACCATAGAAACTAAAATTATGTGCCCTCTTGATAAAGTTCATAATTTGATAATCCAATCATTTAAATAATTCCATAAGAAATAGGTTCTATTTGAAAATTGACAAAGCCCTTGAAAAATTGAAAAGCATGGTTTTTCTCTAAACATATGCAAATATGGGCTTCAATTCTAATTCCAAGTCACACCTACTTACACTACTAGTCAAATCATTTATCTATTTCATAAGAGATTTTAGATTTAATCCTTCATCACATAGCTATCAATATGACCAAAAGATTATTTCTAAATGTTTGGTTCAATATTTGTGAGAAGAAAATAGCATCAACTTAATGAATTACCAAACTTTCACCATAAAAGCAAGTCAAAAGGTAAAAGTATAACTCCTATACATACACACATACATACATACATATATATATATATATATATATTTGTGGATTGATTTATTTTTATATTCAAATGACTATATGTTCTTTTGTATTTATAGGTTTAAGTATCCAAAGCAGGTTAAGTGGAAAGAATTGCTTGAAATGCATAGCACTATAAACTATTAAATATTTAAATGGTGGAAATCTTCACTTCATGGCCAAAGGAGAAATCTCATATATATGAATTTTCTTCAAGCTTTCAAGTTCTTTCTTCCATCTTCACTTCCTTGGCAAAGATATGTGTCTTCATTGAGGGGATTAACCTAAACTTGTCATAACTTGGGAATTAAACAAGACAAAAGAAAATTTATATGAGATATTTTATAGCTTTTGTGCTTTGCAACATTTATGAACAAAAATGAAGGAAAGAAGCAGTTTGTGATACTAGCTTAAACTTGTGCAAAAGTTTCCTTCTATTTCTTCTATTAAAGATAAGAATGTTAACCAAATTAGACTATATGGGTTTCTTTGGTGCTAATGATCTCTTTTTAGTGAACTTTCAAATATTAAGTTATTAGAGATGAGATTTTACATGACTAAGAGGTTCATGCAAAGACTATAAAATGTTATATAGCATATGGCAATTTGTGAAAGTGGTGGCATGTGCAATTAAACCGTTTATGGGTATTTTAGTCCTAATCAAATTGAAATATCATTATCTAATGTTAGTTGGTTATAGTGGTAACAATTGATTGAATCGTAAAAAACAACAATAAATTTTAAAGGACAAAAACCCCATTTTGGTCCCCTACTTCGAAAATCCAAATTAATCCTCCACTCAGCCAAACATGCTTTATTTTGGTCCCTTAATTGACCCCTTTTCCAAAAATAGCTTACATGGCAAGTTTTGTGCTAATGTGTCTCGTTAAGCGATAACATCAAAAATTTGTAGTTTCTCCTCTTCCATATCAACCTCCACTTGGCTACTCATCAACCACGTCAACAGCCACATGGCCCTAGAACACCCTAACCCAACCCTCCTAACACTGTCCTTATCCAATTGCTTTAACCTATATCATTCTGCATCCATCGTGAATTGATCTTCTCTGTAGCCATCACCTTGCCATTGATCCTATCTGCTGCCATCTCCCTAGCATTTCTTCATGGCCTGTGTTTTAGTGTGGGACTTTTGAAGCTATATATTTGTGACTTATACTTCTTTTCACAAGTCCATTAAAATGACGCAAGGAGATTTCTAAATGTAATTAAGTAAATATTAACTAAACAAAGTATTGTCCAGTGGAAGATCTTCCCTATTAAGGCTGATAGCGGTAGCAAAGAAATTAGGAATTGACAAGAGAAAACTAAAATTTGTAATGTCATATATAATCCATATGACATCTTAGATGTTGATGTGGCTAAGGAGTGGCCAGTTGGAGGTGGATGAAAGACTACAAATTTACCACGTCTTTACTTAACATGGCACGTTAGCACTAAACGTGCCATGTAAGTTGTTTTTGGACAAATGGTTAATTAAGGGACCAAAATGAAGGATATTTGATTAAGTAGGGGACCAATTTGGATTTTTGAAGGAATGAAAGACCAAAATAAGGTTTTTCTCAATTTTAAAGATGGAAAAGTCTTTATATATTCCACTATAAAAAATTTAAATTTATTTAAAAACTATAAGATAAGGTACACACTCGCCTAATGTAATATGAATCTTCTTTGTTTGCTTCCTACTTTCACATTACTCTATACACTAGGAGAGAGGAAGAATAGAAAAGTGATAAGGAAAAAAGTAATGGCCCCATAAATTATAATATAGATTTGGAATTAAAATTGTAATTCTAAAAAATAAATCAAGCAAAAAAATGAAAATTATTGAATCTAATTCTAATTTCATTCCTCAACTCAATTCTTAATCCCAAACAAACAGGGATTTTAAGGTACAGTGTCATGTTTTGAGCATGGTGGTAAGGTTAAAGAGATATGACCTACTCATATTATTATAGCTTCCCTTATATTTATGTTATCCTTCTTTTTAACCTATTTATATTCTAGCTTCTTCTAACGCACATATAATGTCATTATCAATGAAATCCTACTTTGCCTTTGAATCTTTAATAGATATATGGTGGGGTCCTTGTTCGTGGAAATAGACATCCTCTTCTAAAATTACCATGCTTTGGTTCCATTCCAATTAAAATTGAAACAAGATTAATAAAAATAAGCTGCAAAAAAAAAAAGTAATGGAACCGGCCAAATATGAATAAATCTTTAGACTTGGTCTAATTTTGTCAAAATTATTATTTTGTGTATATAAAACCAACTTAAATAATAAATTCTAATCATTTTGTGTATATCTTTTTTCAAAAATAAAATTGAGATGATAGAAATTTTAAATAAATAAATTTTAATGTTTAGAGTTTAAAATTTAGAATTTATTAAAAAAAAAAAAAAAGGTTACAGTAGCAAGCCAGCTTTGCCTGTGTGGCCAAATTCATGTGATGATTTCCTCGATGCCTTGCACTCATAGATCAATAATAAGATGCCATGGAGTGTATCAAACTGATTGAAAATTAAGAATAGACCTACATGTTTGGAATAATTATCTTTTAATATTTGTAATTATGCCCCCAAGGAATTTGTTAATACTGTGTACCCACTTTTTTATATTTCATAAATTTATCCAGTTATTTTATTTTGAAGCCGTTGTTTAGCTCTCGGAAAGTCGCGGAACATGCAAATATGAAGATAAAAATAAAAGAAGAGAGCGAAAAAATTAGTAGCTAATACCTAAATATGAAAAGAACAAAAAAGATATATATAACAAGGAAAGGGTGGAGAGAAGGGAGAGACAAACTTAAACTCTCATCAATTAAAAAATAATAATAATTAAGAGTTAAGATCACATATACAATGAATTTGTTAACAAAATGTAACGCAGTGGCAGAAATGGAAATAGCAGAATGAAAAAATGGCAGAAAACAGAACAGACATGGCACAGAGGAGGGAATTTTGGACCAAAATACCTTACAGTTTCTATATTTTTCTTCATCTTCTTTTCTCCTCTCCTCTGTCATTTATTTCTTTTCCTCTCCTCTCTTTTCGTAATTTATTTCTTCTTTTCTGTCTTCTTATTCTCCTTTCTTCTTCCTCGTTATATTCTTCTCTCCTCACCTTTATTTTCTGTTGTTTCCCAAATTATTTCTTCTTTCTTCTTCTTTTTCACTTTTTCGGTGTTTCCCAAAATTGTTTTTTCTTTAACAATTTCAAAAGCACATCTTTTGCAAATTGACATGATGTACGTAAAATATATTAGAACTAAACTCAAATTTATAACACAAAATATTATTATTTCCTATTAACCGAACCATTTTCCATGAATGATCAAAAACATTTAAGAAAGAATTATAAGTTATGAGATGATCAAGTATACTTGAAACGAGGAATCTACAAAATTTGGCAATCTAAAAGTATTTTAACAAATTGTTAAAGGCTAGAAAGAGTGGAACCTGTTAACCACATCAACCTAGCAAATTAAACGAACAATTAACATTATGAATCATGGAATCATCATAATTCAACTAACAACTATCCAAAGCTAGATGTGTAATTTACACATTTGGAGCGCTATTGCCACCCAGAACTTCAGGTTTTAGCTTCTTTGTATCCAACCACAGTCCACAATAAATTGATCAATGATTCTCCAAGTGCCTTACTAACGGCCCAAAAAATTACCATCTGCATAAAACTGTATGCTACCTAGTTTTGAAGAAGAGTCCCCATGAGTCAAGGACATGGTTGTGACTGTTAAATGTGTTTGACTGCTGAGAAAACTATCCTATGTTCTGGAAGTTATGTACGGATTTATCACAGGCAAGTTGCATTTTGTGCCTGTGAGAAGACTAACAGTACAATCCATTACTCAGCATTGTCAATAAGCAGCACCATTTCAGAATCAGAAGGCCCATTCTCACTGTGCAATAGATTTCCTTTCCATCTTATTTTATCTGTTATTCCCTTTACTTTAGCCATTATCTCTGCATGATCTCTGATGATAACAGTTCCTCCAGGACGAAGAATGCGATGCATCTCAAGAAGTATATAAGTAACATCACACCTGCAAAGAGGCATTAACGTAAATGAATGCTTCATAATAAGATCTTCCATTCCTTAGGGCCAAAACTATTAGGACAGGTCCTATTTTTCCTTTTTGTCCACAGAAAGTTCTAATCTCTATGGAATAGCAAATGGTTTAAGATTTGTTCTATAAATTTTAAATCAACTCCCTCACCAACCAAGCGTCATAGAAAAGGGTGTGTAGTAAGGATAAATATATCCCTGAATTTAGAAATGTGAAAAGTAGATATTTATTCACATATTAGTTCATTTTTCTTTCGATATTCCTTTACTTTTGAAGTATACTGGCCATTGTAGTGCCAAGTGAGAGATCCAACCTCAATCTTCACAATCCAGGCAATTTAGCAACTAGGGATTATGGAAAGAAGTTATATGAATATCTCTGTTGATTAACCATTTTTTTATAATCATGCATTACCATATGGCAATTATGATCACTAGAAATTGTAAACATGCTCAAATAATCTGCTGTAGTATGAAACTTACTTGTCCATGTACATACTGAATATACCAGACGCATGTATCAAGTCGTATGTTCGAGGGTACGTAGAAAAGGGTTCACACCTACAAGAAAAAAAAAAAAAAAGTTATTCACACCAAATTTCATCTCTAAGAAAGTATATTCAGATCTTAGACAATATAAACTGAAACACGTGAGGATAAAAATGAATCACGAATAATCCATCAAGATGTCCACAAGAGGAGAAAATAAAGGTCTTCAGGGCTGTAGAAAGTACAGTGAAGATAAATAAAAAAGAAACGAAATTGAAGACCTGATTAAAGAAAAATCTCATTGTAGCTTTTCTTGTCACTAGTTTAGTCAGCTTATTCGTAAGTATAGATCATAAGAAATAATCATGTCATGATCCCAACAGAGCAATATTTTATTCGGAAATCTAGGTAGTTGGAAAAACACTATGATTCACCAGAAGACTGCACCGAAGCACTTAGCTTCCTTAACATCATGTAAGTTCTAAAACCAGACTAGATTTGCAATAATTTCAGCAATAAAATATGTACTTAAAACCCCATGTCATGTCTCCAAGAAGATAAAGTACAGAAGTTTCAAGATTGTGATCATGACAAACTGTGGAAAGCATACTCTAACCCACTAGTAAAATTTAAGTGCAGCGCATGATTTTGGTCATTTGAGCTAAATAACAATTATCTACATGCTGAATAATTTGCTTTTGGCACCACATTATATTAAACTAAAAACTCATGATACGAAGATATAAATTAATTAAAAGGAGAAAGTACAGCTAAAAAGCTGTTCATACCAATCTATGTAAGTACCAATTAGGCCGCGCTCATAAATAAGACCAAGATTGCCGTTTTTTGCATCAAAGGGAACAACATTCATGACCCAAACTGGATATTCCACCATTGCAGCTGCAAATCCTCCCAAGCCAGCATTCATATCCATAACATTTCGAAATTGACCAGAAGAGAGAGATTTGAGTATGGATTCATAATACAGTACTCTCCTTTTCCATGTCTCATTATCGTCATCAAAGATTCTAACTGTGATCCCATCACTATTTTCATTTCTTATTCTAGGCAGAGCAGTGTTTAACCTTGCAGGCCATTTCTCAAGAGCACCACCAGATACTTCATGAATATCTTTCACTTCTGGAAGATGAAAAATGCATGCAGTCATTTTTGTATACCTGTTGAATAATTCATTCGCATGAATCGTGGATTTAAAAATATGACAAAAAGCTATCAATCTCAAATTTAATGCCACACGGACGCTAAGGAAATATATATAAGTATAAAATTTAGAAATGGTTTTTAGATATTTGCAATCAGATTTTTTATAAAAACATGATAAATAAAAATTTCTACGTAATTCGATTTTTCAAAAAAGTTTCTCCCAGTGTTATATCTCTGTAAAGAAACCTGATAACAAACTAATAAACTTTATTTAAGTCTTGTCCCAATTAAACATGTGCGGAAAATTAGATGATCAGTAATTTCCAACTTTCCGAGTCATTGTCCTCGCAACATGAATACAGTAATTTGAAATAAAGAAACATACCAACCAGCATCAGCGTCAGATGAGTTACAGAACTCAGGAGATCTCCATGTTTTCTTTACTTGGTTGCAGTAGATATGATTGGTGGGTTTTTGCCACACTGCAATGCCTTCTCTCTCAGCAACTTTTTTCCAGCATAACCGCTTTGTAAGGTCTTCTAAAATGTTTTTCTCCTTTTCCAACACCTCAGGCTCTGTTTGCCACCCTATATAGTTTTCCCTCCAATTTATGGGTGGCCCAGACAACACCCAATAACCACCAGGGCGCAAAAGCCGGTCAATCTCTATAAGATATAGCCCATCTACAGTGAATGAAAAGAAAGTATCAGACATCAAAATGGGAATCAAGTTCTGCAATCTGTAGATCTGATTATATCTTTTTCCTTCCTCTCTCTGGAAAATTCAACTTAGAAACAGTTGGACATCTCAATGACAATGAACACTAGCAGGCTTTTCCTTTAAATGAGGTTTGGTGTCATGGTAATAACTAATAAGAATCAATTCAAGCATAAATACCATAAGCAGTCCATGGGACGAGGCATCTGGAGCAATGAGCCATATCAAATGATCTTGAAGGGAATGGTAGCCTATGAATGCTTAGTACTCCAAGCATGGCCGGAAGTCCCCTTTCTAAGGCAAACATTACTTGTCCTTCGTGTTCATCACTTGGAGCGACTGACATCGTCAAGATATTGTAGTCCATTAGCGATGCTCCAAAGCTTGCAACCTGTAACAATGCACATTCAAGATGCAAATTTATGTCAAGTACGAAGACAACAGGAAAGTCCTAAGTCTAAATGGGAAAAACTAAAAACTAACCAAATGCTAAGGCTTCATTCAGCAAATTCGATTTTCTTTCAAGATAGACAAAGATTCGAAGAAAAAGTAAGGTATTAGGATGGGATGTCAAATCCCAGTTTAAATAATTTCAGGGACAGGAAATAATATTTGCTGAAGTACATGAGTTGGCCCCCTCTACACTATAACTTTAGTTCCTCTGTCCTGTCATTAGTACTCTGGTCGGTTGTCCCCTTTTGGTAGGTCATGAAAGTATTATAAACCAGTTAATTAAGTTTCATATTCATACTGACTATATATGATTGTGCTACGGTATGCTAGTCAAGAAATTGTTTAGGCAAACGGATGCTGAGAGAAATATATAGTATTATAAACTCCTCACTTCCACCTTCAATTTTCTTCAATAGTGTTACAAAGCCATAAAAAACATAAATAACAAGTAATTCTTTTGGTAAAGTTTATCATGTTTTATAATTAGTAAAAGCATAGAAATAAAATGCTTCAATGTGGAACAAGAAGAATGAGCAACAACAGAAGTCATTTCTTCTGACTCCATTTTCTTCCCAATGAAATTCCCTTCCATAATTATTTGCTTTAACACCCAAATCTAATAAATGATAACAATGATAAGCAACCTTATCTTAATGGCCCCAAAAAAAAAAAAAAAAAAGCGCAACCTTATCCTTCTCTCGTTCAACAACATCAACAAACGCAAAAAAAAAAAAAACATAAAAAGCACAGATATGGACTTGAAGTAGTTGTTAAAAAATTTTTGATAAAAAAAATACGAGAAGAAGAAGAAAAGGCATAACAGATAACTTAAGCTTACCCCACAACCAACATCAAGAGCCGTTCGTATAGCACCTGATTCCAGAGGCAGAACACGGTTCAGAGCATGAACATAACCCTTAACTCCTTCCGGGAACGAAGTGCCCCCACCGGGAAACACAAAACGGTCACCTTCCAATCTGACCCAATTCTGTGACTTTTTATATTCCGCAAGCTTCGGAAAAGGGACATTACTGAACCAGGCTGTCTCCTTACTCGTAGGCCACGGAAAAGGCTTTCGGTAACCCAATGGCTTAGGTATCAAGCATCGCAGTCTTTCACTGCTTTGTGGGCAATGACGCTCTTTACGAAACCACATTTTATTGGAGAACCGCTTCTGCCGACGTGGGTCCTCACATGGGCAGTAATTTGTGAAGTTAGCAGGACAGAATTCAAAGTCAAACGTTTGTGGGGAAAGTTGAGGACGGTCAGAAACGCCAAGCCTGAAAAAACCGACGTAGAAGAGGGAGCAGAGGATGAAGGCGAAGAAGATTTTAGAAAAGGGTCGTCTGCTATAACTAGAAGAAAGAGATTGAGGAAGGGGTATG
Organism: Delonix regia; assembly: GCA_037074485.1. NCBI lineage: Eukaryota > Viridiplantae > Streptophyta > Magnoliopsida > Fabales > Fabaceae > Delonix > Delonix regia. The sequence continues at coordinate 31,482,673 of CM073451.1, forward strand.
GTGGATGGAGCCATTGTTGGGTACTGAGGATAGGGTTGTAAAGCTAAGATCCAGGAGAGAATTGAATTATCATATTACTGTAACATTCAGCTTTTCTGCTTCATGTGCCAGCGCGCTGATGGGTACGTGAAAGCGTGCGGCTTCTGAGATGTAAGAATGGAAGAAAATGGAAGGAGGGACACGAAGACCAAGTGACGATGCGTTTTGGTAATGGTGAGGTGTGTGAATGATTGATTAGCACAATATTGATTTTTAATGAAGCAAGAGAGAGGAGTCAGTTTGGTCGGATATAGAGAGAGATGGGGAATTCGGGTGTTGGGATTGTGAAAGTGAAGCATTCAATTAATATGGGTAACTCCTTTTGCCTTGCTTTGACATGTGATATTATTTTCATATAATACGCATTGTTAAGGAAAATAAAAAGATTACTTAATTTCTTTACTTTCATACTTAGAATAATGTTAAGTTACATAAAATCTCTAGTTATTTAAGTATGTTGCGAGTATTTTTAATTTTTATAATTTGAGATTAAATCTTTTTAAATTTTTAAACTTGTAAAGATAAATTCTTGCATGTTCATAAATCTCATAAACTTTATTTTTTTTTGGGTGTAAATAACTCTGAATTTTAAGCCACATGAAAATAAGTCTATGTATTATGCTTCTATTAGTGAAATAAAGGACAAACTAATGCTGATATGTTATTTGCATATAATTTCAAGTTTTCAAAGTCAAGGTTTTATGACTCAAAGTTCAGAAAACTTTATGTATTCTAGCTTTTAAATGTTTTATTTTCTTCTATTGAGTAATATGTGTAAGAATAAATAATAAATTATATAAAATTAAAATTATTTATTAAATTTAATATATTACTGCATGTATAAAAAAAGGTGATAAATTATTATAAAAAGTATAATTTCAAGTGTAAGTGTTAAAAAAAATTTTAAAAAAAACAAAGAAAGAGAAGTATACATACGTTGGTTATAACCTCAAAATTTCTAAAGGGGGTAAAAAGAGGAATGTTCAGAGTAAGAACCGGTTTGCGCGCCGGGCATTTCAGCGCTGTATGGTCCCACATTACACCAAAGGCAATTTTTTTCAAAGGAGAATTAAGCGATAAGATTAAAATATTATTTTAAAATTTAAAATTATTTAAAAGAATTTAAAGATCCAATTTATATTATTTAAAAAAGATATGAGTATTAAATTAATTTTTTATTTTTATATTTTGTAATAATTTAAACTCTCGCAAATTATTGTAATAAATTAGTCCTTTATTAATTTAAATAGATAAATTAATTTTATATAATTTTGAATTTATAAAAAATTAATTTTGTATAAATTTAAATTTATGAAAAAAATAATTTATGTTAATTTATGAGGGACCAAATTGTTATTTTTTCTCATCTTGAAATATTATATTTTAAAATTTTAAGAGTACATAATAAAAAAAATTTTAAAATAGAATTTTAAGATGATTAGAGGGAAAAATTTTAATCTTTAAATTTAAAATCATATAAAATAAAATTATTATAAATTCCCCAATAACACAATATTACTAAGGGAGATCGGCTCTCCTTTAAATTGACAGTAAGGTCTTAATCTTAAAGTTGGCCCTATTCTTAAGGATTGACCCTAGTTTTAAACTCTAGTGGACTTGAAGTTTGTTTAATTTAGTGTGATACGCACATGTATATAGAAAAAGTATCTCCTATAAATTATCGTGACTTTGTGAGACATATGAGAAGTCAATTAATAATACATTATTCGATCAAAGTATATAAATCTATGTGTTATTTAACAGTTTGATAAAGCGCTAAGTTTTCTATATTTTAAAATTGTTTATTTCTTTCTCAATTATTTATTCAACTTCAATAAATTTATAATTTCTTGCAAAAAAAGAAAAATGATAATTGTTTGGTCTTAAAAGGCTGGCCGATTGATCTATTCAATTTTTGACAGTTTAAATTAATAAATAAGTTTTTAATGCTTATTTACAAAATTAGTATTGAACTTCGTTAGTGACGTATAACACATAGGAATATAAACTCAAAAAAAAAAAAAAAGATAATTACAGACCCGGAGGCACTCGAAGAAGGAATATAAATTTATTGATTCATATACAACTCATGTAATAAAAATATTTGGCGAAACAAGACATTTTTATTCAATAATTACCCAAAAAAAATAACTTTAGAAATATGGGTTGCCACACATACAAGACTTTACAAAATTAAATTATACAATTTTACTTCTAAAATATTTAAAATTATTAATTCATATACAAATCTTGTATAAAAATATAAGATGAAATATGGATTGTGACACATACAAGAGTTAATAAAATTAAAATATTTAAATATAATTTTAAGTGTTTAATATCAGTGTTGAACATATATCAAATATAAATACAATTTTATTATAGAAATATTTGTGTTCTATAGACAAAAATTCATAATTTAAAATTTGACTTTCGTATCTTTTCTCCAATAACTATATAAAATTATTTGTTTTGATTTACCAGGAGTAGACGAAAGTTAAATTACTAAATTTAGTCTAATTCAATATAATTTACTGTTTTTCTTTTTCTAATTATAACCTAACCTAGTAACCGAGTTAATCAAGTTCTTGAACACTCGGTTTTGAACCAAAAGAGCATGCCAAACATACGCAATGGTTGCTAGTGTTAACAGGTTTGTATATGAGATTCCATGTTTTAAACAAAATGGCCTTTTGGATGTGTCTATTAGAAGTCACTAACATGAGCTACAATCAAAAGTTAGATGGCTAATAATACCATTTTAGTGTATAATAAGTTAACAATACAATCAGTTATTCAGAATTGTCGACAATCAGCACCTTTTCCGGGTTAAAAGCTCCATTCTCACCGTGCAGTATTTTGCCCTTCCATCTCATTTGTTCTGTTATTCTCTTCACTTTAACAAGTACATCTACATGATCTCTAATTATAACAGCTCCTTCAGGGCGTAGAATCCTATGCATCTCAAGCAGTATGTCAGTAATATCACACCTGCAAAAAATTTAAAAAAAAAAAAAAAAGGCATTTGGTAAGTTGTGTCTATGTCCAAAGAAGAGAAGCTTATTAACTCAACCTTTTCAATTCTTGATCAAAATATAGGTGTTTAAGCAAAAATTCAGTCCAAGAAGGCACTCGGATTCTCCACTGTTGCAGTATGATGCAATTGTCTAAGACAGTGAAAATTAGATGGTTGAGATTTGTTTTAAGTGATCGCACAATCAAAAAGTGAATCATAACTGTGCCTCATCATAATTTTCATATACATTGTAGCTACATTAACCAACGCAAATTCATCGCTGTACAACAGACGTGTTGTACAGTGGTGGATCAGTAAAAGAAATTTAACAAGTTAAAAAAAAAAGGTTTGTGTGCGTAGCGACTGTATGGCTGCTGATCCGAATTCTACATTAACTGTAGAGGATTCAGCCCGTACGAAAAGATGATAAAAGTAGAAAGCTTACTTGTCCATGTACATGCTGAATAAACCACAAGCGTGCATCAAATCGTAGGTTCGAGGATATGTTGAAAAGGGTTCACACCTGCAAGCAATATTGTCCAATATTAATTTTTGGTGCACTCAGTTATATCAACTTAGATAGCATGGAGCTACTTTAACCTTAGGTAGCTTCCAAAGCCAGACAACAAACGAAAAAGTTCCAGGAATAATCACATATAATTAGAATCCAACTTCTTGCAGCCAAAAACAAAACTGAGAAAGAGAAATTGAAAATCCATCTTTATATTTGTAAAGTCTGACAAAATCCCCTTTGCATCATTTGCTTTATTTGAAGAGAAATACGTGAATTATCAGAGTAGTGAAGCATGCTAGAGCAGTACTAAACAGCTAAAAACTGCGAGTTGAATAATTTTGTTACACTACAAATATCGTTATGCTAAACTATGATAGTGCAAAGTAACCATTGTATCTAAAAACATAAGCTGTATGTGGGCCAAGGAATAGCTTAACCAAACAAGTATATGTAAGCAACATTGGAATAAACAGATAAAATAAGAAATGATAAATACGGAGTGGGAAAGATTATAAGCTGTGAACTTATACCAATTTATGTAAGTTCCAATTAAGCCTCGCTCATAGATAACCCCTAGGCTGTTGTTTTTTGCATCAAAGGGAACAACGTTCATAACCCACGCTGGATATTTTGCCATTGCAGCAGCAAATCCCCCAAGGCCAGCATTCATGTCCATGACATTTCTATATTTACCATCACCAAGTGACTTCAGTATGCTTCCATAATAAGAAACTCTTCTTTTCCATTTTTGACTATCTTCATTGAAGGTTCTCACTGTGATCCCATCATTATTTCCATTTTTAATTCTGGGTGAAACAGTGTTCAGCCTTTTAGGCCATTTTTCAAGAGCACCACCTGCTACTTCATATATATCTTCCGTGTCTGGAAGAGGAAAAATGCATGCAGTCATTTTTGTGTACCTGTTGAAAAGTTTCATGCGTATGAACCATTGATATAAAGATATGGAAAATCCATGAAAGTCTCTATAGTGCACCAAAAGGTACTATCATTACAAGGCAGTAGGCATATGAATTGATAAAAGTTAAAACAACATATGTTACTATTTGCGTGGGCATACTCCGGGCCAGGCCAAGCCCACCCTCAATAACACCTCTTATCTGGGCCCAAGTCTGGCCCTTGCACAGTTGGCCCTAATGATAAATTCCAAGCTCATCTTAGAGCTACAAATCACTTTGATCCATTGGATATCATATATCACTCTAATCGAACAGCGCACAAAGCACAACATATGTGTTGTACAACCCATGATCCTAGTTTCATTATCTTCTAAGATGAACAGAGATTTCATCTCATTGTTCTTGCCCCACAATTTTAGTTATCTGAAATAAAGAAACTTACCAACCAGCATCCCCATCAGATGAGGTGCAAAACTCAAGGGATTTCCAAGTCCTTAACTTCTGGCTGCAGTGGATATGATTCGTGGGCTTTTGCCACACTGCAATATTTTCTCTCTCAGCAACTTTTTTCCAGCACATTCGCCTTGCAAGATCTTCTAGAGTTCTTTGGTTCCTTTCCAACACCTTAGCCTCTATCTGCCATCCAACATAGTTCAGCTTCCAATTTATGGGTGGCCCAGACAGTACCCAATATCCACCAGGACGCAAAACACGGTCAATCTCCAGTAAATTTAACCCATCTATAATGAATTAAAAGCATCAGAATAATGCATGAACACTTCAAGAAGGACTTGATGTCATTTCAAATTACACAAGAACATTTCATATTTTATTATGTTGTGACATTGGTCTCTGTTTTAGTGTTCATTCCTTTTAGGTGACTCTGACAAGGAACACCGTGAGGATTATTGTTTACAAAACTGTGGTGTACAAGTCTCAAATTTCAAGCACAAATACCATTGTCAGTCCATCGGACAAGACATCTGGAACAATGAGCCATATCAAATGATCTTGAAGGGAATGGGAGTCTATGAGTGCTTAGTACTGCAAGCATGGCTGGAAGTCCCCTTTCCAAGGCAAACTGAACTTGAGCTTCATGTGAATCTCTTGGTGCAATTGACATTGTCAAGATGTTATAGTCCAGTAGAGCAGCTCCAAAGCTTGCAACCTATAATAAGTACAGTCAAACATACAAATTTACTAAGCAGACCAGACCAGACCAGGTCCAAAGGTATAAGAAGGAAATAAATGGTCAAACCCTTAAGTTTTCATTTTTCAAAGTGAATTTCTTTCGTATCTTTCTGTAACCAAAGGCTTCCTAACTTGTTTTTTTGTTTGGTTAATATTCCCTAATAAATCTCAAGAACTTGGGTCAAGTAAGACCCATTGTTATATCATCAAACGTACATAAACCAGTAAGTCCAGTTTAGAAGAACATGATCCATTGTAATAATAATTTAATCCGACAAGGGATTGTGCATGCAGAGCGTCGGGATAAATTAACTACCCCAAACTCATCGTATTAATGTTCAGCTTTGATAAATTTATGAATCATAGATAGTAGGTAACTTAATTACAACTACTTGAGTTTATGATATTGCACAATAAATTAGAACCAAAAACTTCAGTTACAGGGGAAAGAAAAGACTGATAGGGAGGCAAAAGTAAACACTAGAAAGAAAAACTTCACAAAGCAGCCAAATCCCAAGTTTCAAAAGTATTAAATCCGGCAGAATAAAACACATGTAACCAAATCAAAATGCAGTTTTGAAGTTGACAAAAGAGCGCAATTAAATGCAGTCTTTATACGTTTCGTCTCTGTCTCTGTATACTTCTTCATCAGTTTCCTTTGTCTTGTCATATCTTTCTCTTTTGGCCCCAATGAAGTGAATTAATGACAAAACCTTATGAATATTTAGTTCTCCAAAGTTAAATAGCTAAATTAAACAACCATATCCTTTTTCTAGCTAACAGATTTAAAGGGGGAAAAACAATAAATAAAGTCAGCATCATCAGAAAAGGTAAAATTCAGAACACAGAAACCAGACTTACCCCGCAGCCAACATCCAGAGCTGTCCTGATATACCCAGATTTTAGTGGCACAATGCGCTTTATGGCTTCAATATAACCCTTCACTCCTTTTGTGAACGAAGTTCCCCCTCCTGGAAACACAAAGCGTTGTCCTTCCAATCGAATCCAGTTCTGTGATTTCTTACTTTCTGTAAGCTTAGGAAAAGGGACATTGCTAAACCAAGCATTGTCTTTACTCTTAGGCCACGGAAATGGCTTCCTGTACCCCACCGGCTTAGGGATCAAGCATCGAACTCTTTCATCGCTATTGGGGCAATGCCTTTCTTTGTGGAAAGCTGTCCGGTCTAAAAATTGCCTTTCTCTAACTGGATCTTGACATGGGCAATAGTCAGTAAAGTTAGAATGACAGAACTTGAAGAAATGGGGTTTTTGATCTTCAGAGAAATCTTGAGGAAGAGGGAGAAAGTGATGGGGTTCAAACTGAAAAAGGAGCTGTGAATAGTGATCCTGGTTGTGGTGGGTAGAGGTAGAGACACTATTATGGTGGTGAAACTGAAAACAGGATTGGTTGTTCTTCTTCTTCCTCTCAGTGATGGTAAATGAAGAGGAAGGATGGGTATAGGAACCAAGAATGTAGAATACACAGAGAATGGAGGTTAAAAGAATGCCCCACAGAGATATTTTGATGGGTTTTGAAGTGAGAGAATGGAGTGTTGTGGCTGATGCCATTTGGAATTTCAGTGACGGGTTCTGCTTTCTGATTCTGATAGTTGCAGTGAATGGATGACATTAGTTGTAAAGGGGTAAGTGAAAAGCGTGTGAATGTTGAATAAAATATAGTATCCTCTGTCCAGAAAGTGTCAGAGGCACACAACCCAAGCGCTGAGCTTAGTGAATTCAGGAACTTAGAGATTGATGGAAATTTCTGCATGTGGGATTTCATTTCTAAGAAATCAAAGGTAGATACCATGGAAGTTCGAAATATGGACGAAAAGGTTCAATTTTTGTGTGTGTGTGTGTGACTGTGTGTATGTGTATGTAGAGGCAAGTCTGACAGATACTCCAATACATGCAAATTAATATAATAATTTTCTACAATTTTTTTTATCAATTTTGTTTACAAGTATTTGAACACTGAATAAAAATATTTATTATAAGTAATAAATTAGTTTAAAATTATTTATTATGTTTACTAATAATAATAATAATTTACTGATCAATTTTATTAGTTAAAAATTATCATGTGTAATAAATAATTTTTAATCAAGACACTCTAGTAAAATCCTTTTTTTTTATAACAAAGTTGCAAAGTTTTGTAAAAGAGAGTGATGCAAAGAATTAAAATATATTACACTTTCTTAACATTTAAATCTTTAAAATAAAAATTTTTACATAAAATTAAATTATGACCAATACGAACACCACATAATTGTTAAAATATTATTTACTTATTTCTTAAAATTTTTATCTAAAAAATTTTCAGTAAGTTGCATTTGTAAAAAATTAAATATATTTCTAATAGAAACATTTTATATAGTTATTTCTTGTTGAGATTGGCTAGATAAAGTCTTGGCAAAAAAAAAATTTATGTTGGCATGCCTTTGCTTTTTTAAACAAGTATCCTTACTTTTTTTTTTAATGTAAAATTAATCTCATTTAAAATTTATAACTATCTCTTCCTACAAGTGATTTTTAAAAGATTTGGACTTTTGGGATTATAAAAATTCTTCAACTCTGGAACTCAAATGTATCAGCACTTGAAGCACTCCTTTATAATAATAAGATCCACCCTGTCTTTTTCTCTCTTTTTTATCCTTTAATTTTTAGAAAATTAGAAAATAAGAAAAATAAGAGAATATGGATCCTTCTTTATTAAATTGACATGCCATATTTTTTTCATAAGTATTCTCACTTTTTTTAATACAAATTATCTTTTTTTCCACAAGGCCTTTTCTAAGTGCTGACTTTTATCCTTAAAATGGGCCCAGTTCCAATTTCCAAAGGATTCGTAGTTGCCGTGGAGATTGCGGAATTGTGTTCTATTTGTCTATGATTTCTAACTAATAACTGTCGGTTTAAGATTCGCCATTTAAAAAAAATTATTTGGGTCAAGATCCACTCATTTTTCACAGAAAAAAATATAATAATAACAGCATCATTAATTCGCTTTGATGGACCATGAGAAAGCTACACCATGAGCAAAAGCGTTGAATTTTCATTTTCCTTAAAAATATATCAAAATGTTATTTTAAAAAAAATCAACTCCATCCATAAATTGTGCTTACCATACTTGAGACGAAGGTTAGGTTAAAAAATAAAATATATAATAATTTTTTTAATTTTTTATTTATCACAAAATTATTATTTAAAAAAAATTAGATTTAGTCGTATAGATTTAAAATTTAAAATTTAATATAAAATCTCAATTTAATGCAATTTTTTAAAGTGATAAATCAAATGTAATATTTTTTAATAAATAAAAATAATTTTAAGTATTACAATAAGTCAAAAACAAAAAAATGGTATATTTATGATCAGGGAAAGATTAAAAAAACTATTTATTTTTAAATACGGACACACATTTCTGATAAGGATTACTAAATCTGCACAAACTACAAATTTGACACATAAATAATATTGGTTTAGTTTGGTCTCTTTTCTATTTTACCTTTTTTTTTTTTTTCTAAAAGTCATTTGAATTTTAGTCAGTCAATTTGGAAAGAAACTCTAGTGCTGCATACACATATTGTCTGTGTATTTAGCATTCTTATAAAATAAAATATTTTTTTTCTTTTTTCTTTTTCTTCAAATGCGCCATAGATCTTTGTCTCAGATGATAATACTCTTCAATTAGATTTGATTACGGTCTGAATTTATTTAAAAGCAAATTATGTTAGTTTTAGGATTTGACTCGGGCTCGGCCCAATTTTTGCCTCTCCAATCTCAGCCCAATAAAGAACCAAAAAAGCCCAGCCCAGTTGGATTGACCCAATTTCGTTTGTTCTTCACGACCTTATCTGGAAGACCTTTTACAATACATTGGGAGCAGCCCTATTTTATTGTAAACATGGTTTCCTTTTTACCCAATAAAATGATATTATACTCGTACACTAACATTTTTTATATATTAAAACCATATTAATATTATTATTATGTATTTTTATAAAATACGTCAGTATTAAAAATTTATTATTTTCTTTTTTTGTGCATTTTAATAATTTTTTATAAATAATTAGTATTTACAATAAATTTTTAAAAAATCCCACTATATTAAGTATACAATAAGGGTGGATCAAAGGAGACGTAAAATCACTCTTTTAAAATTTTAAAATTTTAATTTTTATATATAATTTTATTTTTATTTAATATTTTAATTAATAAAAGTTTGTCTTCTTTAAATTATAAAAATTTATTTTTTTAATTTAAATATTTAATTAAAAAAATTTCACTTTTGAAAATTAAATTTTAGATCTATCCCTTGTGCACAATGCTCTCCCTAGCTGGTCAAATCTAAATAATATAACAAATATATAGATACAAGCGAAGCTTTCAAAAGTTGGAAGACAATTGATTGCCAACTTCGAAGGGCGAGGAAATATTTATCAAAATTTTAAAGTAAAATATTGTATTAAATTAACATACTGAGAAATGCTTATAAGTCAAAATCCAATAAGTAGTGCACAAGCTTTGATTGTGAACCAAAAGCGTATATTTAATGTCTTAATAAAATGTCATAATTCAGTATGGAATAGAACATATGCGTGACAAGTCAAAAAGATGGAGGCAGAGGCCAAAATGACCAAAGAGAAAAAGCGAAGTGAAGTGGAACAGCCTAGAAGCACTACGGTAGCAAAATGAGAAAAGCCGAAGCACATTACGCGGCTCATGGAAGCCTCGACCATTTAAAGGAAGCAACACCATTTGCAACTTAAGAATATTTGTGGAAAAAGTTGACTTTTGTTTGAATATATATATATATATATATATATATATTTTTTTTCTTTCTTTCTTTTTTTTTTGGGTCCCAACAACTTTTTTGAATATTATTCTAATACGCAAGCATCTATTGTTAAAATAGATTTATATGAATATGAGAGACACTTTCGTTGACCTGAAAGAGGATACCTTTAAGATTTTTTAGAAAATAAAATTGGATTTAAATAAAGTGAGAGTGACATGGGATAAGTTGATTTAGTAATTTTAAAATTAGGAGTTAAATTTTACTGACAAAAACAATATTTTAAAGGGAAAATGAACAAGTTTTAGATTTGAAATGAATAGGCGATGGAATGAAAAAAGGATTAAGAGTTAGGATAGAAATTGGTTAAGATTTGAAAAGAGTTCATGTATAAAAAAGTTATCATAACTAAAATTTATTTTACTCTTAGCATTTGGAATTTTAGAAAATAAAAAAAATTATTTATTTTTAAGTGGCTATATATAGTAAAAAGAAATAAGATTTTCCTTTCATTATAAGGAAATAAATTTATATAAAATATTAAAGTATTTCATAATTCTTCACTTTATAAATCCAGTAAATAGAGATTGGTGATGAAAGAATATTATATAAAATATGGGTGAAAAATATAATAAAATAAATAGTAATATTTGGTACACTTATAATTTTAAGTGTATCAATATACTTAATTATTATATAAGAACATAATTATAATATTATTAATACAAAAAAATTTATATAATAATTGTATCACTTATAATAGTGTAATCAAAATTGTGATTTTATTAAATATTTTACTTAAGTAAAAGATAAAATAATAAAATAATATTTTAATTGATAAAAAATGGACAAAAACATTTCAATCTTGATACGATGTCATTTCACTATATTTTGAAATTTATTTCATTAATTTATTTCAAATACATGTAAAGACATATTGTAACCTCTCATCTTAAAAATATCTGTATTTATTAGCTTTTGTAAACACCTAATTTACTTCAAAGATTAAAATTTATTCTTTAAACATTTACCTTTAAGCATTTAGCATCTAAAATCTTTTATTTTTTCACTTGAAGTGTTACCATATTCAGTTATCATATAACACACTTTTATCAAATTTTAAAATTAGTAGTCTAAAGCTCTATTTTAATATTTTAGAAAAAAATATATTTCTTAACTTCATTGTTTATAAAATTTATTTTTTAATTAGTCATTTATCAATGATATATTTTCAATTTAATCTATTACAAATAAAATTGTTATTATTAATGACTTTAAAAATATGTTGCCTTAAAACATATAAAAATTATTAATAACGATTTTATTTATAAGAAACTAAATTTATAATGTAATTTTGTAAAAGATTAAATTAAAAAAATATTGTATTCAGATTAAATTTAAAAGACAACTTTATAAAATATTACATTAGGAAATGATATGTCTTCATAGAATCAAAACAGAATTTTTCTTGTGTATAAATGATTATTAAATAATAAATAAAATCCTTGTACAAAATATTTCAACTACAAATCGCGAACTTTCCAATTCTCTTTTGTGCATTGTAAGGTGTTTGGTGTTTATCAAAAAAGGAGTTGTTAGGTGTCAGGTAGGAGGATAAAGAATGAAGTAAAAGGCTTCTTTTTTTTCTTTCGTTTCATTTACTTTTTATTCACTGTTATATTATAATTTAGAATATTTATCGATAGAGATTGAATTTAAAATCCTCCTATTCTTTTTTGTATGCAACAAATCCGTGGGCCCCACTATTTGCAATCCGATAAATGTAAGAAGAAAGGGAAGGAAACTAAAATTAGAAACCAAACAAAATAAATATTTAATTAATCAATAATAATATATAATTTAATTTTAAAAAATGTAATTATTTATAATAATATCATAATATAATTAAAAATAAAATATTTTTATGCTTTATTTAATTAAAAATGTTTTAAAAAATGGTGAAAAATCTGCACCATTTGTCCTTTGTTAATTTATTTTCTCACAAAATACGTTGTTTTAAAAAACAAAAACTGCAATAAAAAGGCAAAAAAGAGAAGAAAAAAAGCAACATATATGTCCTACAAAGGCGCCTGTTTTGTTCAATTTTTGCTGCATAACTTTAAAAAAAATATATCAGTGAAATAACTTGATTTATCTTCATGAAAGATTCAGATAAAAAATTTATAATTTAAATAGAAGCAAATTTTTTAGCCATACGATACCAAATGTGCAGTGGTAACTAAATTTAATCAAGGGGAGAATTATAAAGTAATTTAATATAAAGGAAAATATTTGTTCTTTTAATTATACAATTCCAAATAAAAATAATTATTTTTTAATTTTTAAAATTCCAAATGCTAAGAGTAAAATATTTTATTTTTTTGTAAGTGGAGGGAAATTGGCGAGATAATGGAATGCATAATGAGTATGATGGTGAAGTTGGTCAACGAAGAAGCAAAGAGACGTAAAAAATAATTTTGTGTCGTTTTTTGAAAATTAAAAAAAATAATATATTGTGGAACATCATCCACCGAGCCGAATTCCACGGGCTCTTTGGTCAAACCACTATATACATCCACACTTCACCTACCCATCCAATTTCTACTTCTTCTTCTTCTTCTTCTTCTTCTTCTTTTCCTAAAACATTATATACGATTTTTTTCTAAAAAAAAAAAAAACAAAGTGATATCCACACATATTAGAACGGATCGTATTTATTAGCATTATGTGAGGGGAGAATCTTTGATAAATTTTAAAATTTTCACTAAAAATTTAATTATTAAAAATTTTAAAATAATTAGATGGGGTCATATTTGTTGTTTTAAAATTTAGATCTTCATATTTTTATCCAAGGATTTATAATAATTACAAGAGATTATACATTAATAATTCTATTGTATCTAATTATTTTTATTAATATGATTAACTTTATATAAACATAAAATTATATTTTTATTCTTAATATCAAAATACAAATAATTAATTTAATGTCTTGTTGTAATGTTATTCTAATGCTAATATTTATAGATTACAAAAGTTTCTTATTTAATGATTTAAAAATTATATTATACAAAAAATAAATTTAGATAAAATATAAGAATAAAGTATTATTTTAATCTTTTATTTATTTCAAAATTATTATTTTGATATCTCATTTATTATAATATTTAAAATAATTCTGTGTTCACAAAAAAAGTTACATTTTGTTTCTTTTTTTTTTTAATAAAAGTCAAATTTAATCATTTAAATTTACAATTTGTAATTTAGTATACAGAATAAATATGATATATATATTTTTAAAATATCAAATTATATGCAATATTTTTGAATAAATTAAAAATTATTTTAAGTATTATAATAAGTGAGAGATCATATGATAAACTTATATAAATAAAAAAAAATATTTCTCTAAAGTATAAATTTGATGGCAGAATTTTGTAATGCATAAATATTGGAGCCAAGAGATAAAAGTTTTAAAACAAAAAAAAATTCAAATTTGCAAGCCAACACTTTTATATTTTGTCCCCAACACGTGGAACCCATGTATAGCGCTACAATGTTAAATTATTCGAATGCTTGAAATAAGACAAACGTCATATTTTGCTTGTTTTTACTTTTTAGGGCTAATCGATTCTATTTCTTTTGGGCCGATTTGTACTTTCACATCCTTCTCTGTCTATCAAGCTGAAATGATAACTTTCACTATAATTGTTTGATACATCAGGTATATAGAATAATCAAGTTAATACAAACTGAATAATAGCTTCACATGCAATATCAATATTTTAAAATTAATATTTTTCAATTATTTAATAATTTTAAAATATTTCTTTAAATAGATAAAATTTGTGGGATATCAATATTTATGATTTTGAAGTTATGATCAAAATGTTCTGAAAAGTATATGTGGGATAAAAGTACATTTAATATGAGAAAAATGTTTCTTATTTTTTACGTTAAGTTTAGTTTAGTACTTTAAAATTAAAATATTTAAGAAATAATTTTTTACTTTTTTTGTTATTCTTAAAAGAAATTTTGATATTTAATATTTTGAGATATCTTAATTAATTTTAAAGTCAAAATTAAAAGACTAAAATTATATATATATATATATATATATATATATATATATACAATTCTTTGTTGATTAATTTATATTGTCAGTGTCGCCGTAACTTTTTTATAGAGAAAAATTTTCTGAATTTTCACATGATAAAAATCAAATGAAAGTAATAACAAAAAGAACAAGCCAAGATGTTGTCTTAATTCAGTTTGATCAGTTCGCTTGTCTTATGTTCTCATCCACTAAAAAAAGGTGAGAAAATAGTAATCTTTCAATCATATATATAAATATATATATTTATATATTACTCTCGCGGGCCTAAAAACAAGAGCGTTCAAAATTGATTATAACTGATTTTTTATAATTAATATACAATGGTTGATCATAAATCAACGGAGCCCTTATATATATAATTAACGGTTAAGTTAACGAAGTTTTTATATTAAAAAAATTCATTTTATTTATATATCATAGATGTTTTAGAACAAATAAATTAAGACAAGAACATGAAAAGAGAATTAGATTCAAGTTGCTCAAATTAAACTGCCCAACATTGATGACTTTTGGTTCAATTTTATACTATTAAATTAAACCAATTAATGATAGAATAATAAGTGTAAATTGTAAACTGCAAAACTCGCCAAAATGACCGTCCTTTTCGATTAACTTTTAGGAAAAGTGTAAAATCATCGATGTTCAGCTCCTATATGATATGAATTATTTTACCCGAAATGGTCGAAAAATGAGGATAAATACTCTGAAGAACAGTTTGGAATACTTGCTCAAATACTCAGATACTCTCCGATAAAGAAAGCCGGCAAACAATCTTCTTTGGAAATTGGGAACTCAGAACAGCCGTTGGTTCCAATATGCGTTTTCTTTTCAGTCACTTTCGCTGAAAGCATTCTGAAGAAGCCTTTTTTCATTCTGGGTTATCTTACATTAGCAGAGGCTCTGTGGGTAGTTGACTGTCGAGCAATTTAAACCCATTCGAGATCCATTGAATGATCAGCGACGTGGGTTTTGCAATTGGGTTTCTGTGACTTCTGAATTTCGATTATCTCGGAGTTGTTTCTTTCTTGGTAGCAGTATAGAAGAGTAGGAGAAGATGATCGATTTTAAGCAGTTATGGACCAGAAAAACATTGATAGGCCTTGGGTTGGGACAGTTTTTATCTCTACTGATCACTTCTACTGGCTTCGCATCTTCCGAGTTGGCCAAAAAAGGTTTTGTTGCTTTTCAATATGTAAATCTTTATTATTCTGTCGAGTAAATCTTCCTATAAGTAGCCATGGATGTTTAACATGCAATTTTTTATTCTGGCAGTGCTAATTATTATATGTTAGGATTAATTGTATATGTAGCAGTTATTATTTTGTACTACTCAACATCCTTTTATGTAATTGATGGCTAGTCAGGCCATTTCTCAGATATTTTACTAACCTTTTTCTTACCTCCTTGCTGAAACTTTCATCAGTTTCTACAGTACATATTGTCAATATGATTGACAGTTTTGTTTAAGTTGTGGTCTTCACAGCTGTTTTTGGTCGTTCAATTTTGTATCGTTCGTCTAAGAACCTTTTTTGCAATTCCCCTCTTCAAATTATAATAGGATGTGGCTTTTGATTCAGGGTTTTGCCTACTCAATTTCATAATATGCATTCTATATTTTCCCGTCCCTGTTTTTGGCCCGAAATCTGCATTGGGTTAATATTTTTGCCTAATTTTTTTGTTTGGAAATCCTATCACAATTTTTTTCCCTTTTTTTTTTCATTATTATAGGAATTGACGCACCAACTTCTCAATCTTTTCTAAATTATATGTTATTGGCGATTGTCTATGGGAGTATTGCACTTCACCGAAGGAAAGCACTCAAGGTTATACTCTATGCTTCATAATTTTGCGTTTATTGCTATTATATATTGACATTATATTTTAATTTATTTGCAGCATGTAACACTCCAGACAACTGATCTTTTAATCTGATTTTAATTTTGTTGGGTTTGAACATAAAATGAGATTGCGATTGCTGAAAAGAACTTTTCAAAACAATTATTTTACCTATGTCTGTTGACCTCCTCAAGGATTTCTTGGCATTATAATGTGAACAATCTCATTCAAGAAATTAAACCATAGGAGAGGGTGTGGAGCACAACGCTAAATGAGATCTACTGGATATTGCTATGCTCTTTTTACTGTCTTTCCATCCTACATCAGATACTTAGAGACAGGTTCATTGACTTCATATGATATTTATGCAGGCAAAATGGTACTATTATGTACTTCTTGCATTGGTTGATGTTGAGGCAAATTTTCTTGGTAAGTGTTTCATGACGGTAGAGATTTCAAATAATACAGGGAGGACTAATAATATTTTTGTATACAAACTTCTCGAGTTTCAGTAGCTCAGAGCAGAATAAAAAATTAGTTATAAACCAAATAGCCACTTTAATTCTCATTTCTCAAATCTAAAGTACCCTAGCATGACTTTTAATCTTTTTGATTCTATCTACTGAATTGACCTTTGTATTATACTTTTGATTATGATAATCTGTTTTGTTCTATGCACAGTTGTGAAGGCATACCAATACACATCAATAACAAGTGTGATGCTGCTTGACTGCTGGTCCATTCCATCAGTTATGCTTCTTACATGGCTTTTCTTGAAGACAAAATATCGATTTAAAAAGATAACTGGCGTATTTGTTTGTGTGGCTGGTCTTATCCTGGTTGTGTTTTCAGATGTTCATGCAGGTGACCGATCAGGTAAGTGGGTTTTTGGTAGTTGATATTGACTCTTATTTCTTATATGGTGTACAGAAACACATATGCACCCACATAGACACAGAGATTGTCCTTTTGAATTGTTGACGTAAATAAGTAATTTTGATCCTATCATTAGTAACTTACATCTCTCCATTTATGGTATTACTCTGATGTTATATGTACATGTCATAGGTGGAAGTGATCCTCGTAAAGGGGATATTCTTGTCATTGCTGGTGCTACCTTGTATGCTATTAGTAATGTCAGTGAGGTAATATGATTGCACTTTCTTCTGCTTTTTTGGTGCTTCCAGAATTCTTGTATACCATATACCCTTTTTCTCTTTACTATATGAAAGAGCTTCTCAGTGAGAATGTAAAGACGGGGACTTTTTCTATTTTTCTTCTTGAGTATTCTCACCTTTGTCTGAAACATATGTCCAAGATTCCACTAAGCTTGTTGTGTTATAATATAGCTCAACTTAAACTGCATGGAAGTGCTAGCAAAGCTATCTTGTCATGTAACTTGGTTCTTTGTTTAACGTCATTTGTTACTGTATTTTGAATGACTGAGATCATAAGCCCCCAAACCGTCGTCATAGTAATGTGTCTGTTGTGGTGAATTTAAAAAACTGTCTTACGTTCCTTGTGTTATTTCATTCACACTTGATAGCACAGAGTAGAATTATTTTATGCATAAAGTCTTTCACTCTGTCATTAATTTTTTCCCATTGCAGGAGTTTCTAGTGAAACATGCTGATAGAGTTGAGCTCATGGCAATGCTGGGTATCTTCGGTGGCATTGTCAGCGCTATTCAAATGTATCCTTGAAATGAAAAGCTAATAATCCCTTCTACTAAGAGGATTGAAGATCTTACTGTTCTGGAGAACTTTTTTTCTGCAATTTTTTTTATGTCCAATTTTTTATGAAGCTGTCTTTATAATTTTTACTTGTGCTCTTATGAAATTTTGATAGAGGAACCCTTTTTGTGGCAGTTGCCTGGGTAAAACTTTTTCATTATTTATTGTCTCATAAATCTTCCTCTATTGCTTAGCTGAAGTGTCATTTTATAAACATTATGCCAAGTTCAAATATTGTTTTGCTCAATGGTTTTATGAATCATGTTAGGTCATAATCATATTGCATTGAGGAATATTCTGATTTTGGGATTTAGTAAATATGCAATGTGTAATTTATCACCTCAAGTTTGAGTTTCTTAAATTAATTAGTCCAATCGCTTATAATTAGATGGGTGAAAGATCATTTCCAGAGTCTATTTTTCCAAACATTGAAAAAAAGGTGACTTTTGGTATTTAATTTAGATTCAACTTTGTAAGAGGAGAAAGGAAAAAGAAATTTGCATTTATTCGTGTTTTTTTTTTTTTTCTTTTTTTTTCTTCTTTCCCTCTCTTGGCCTTAATAGTTATTACAGAAGCATACTTGAGCGCAATGAGCTCAAATCTATTCATTGGTCGGCTGGAGCAGTAAGCTCTCTCTCTCTCACTCACTCACTCACATGCACACCATCATTGACTGAATTACAAAATCCCCACTTTAGCTAAGATCCTGCCAGTGTCTGTCTCAGATATAAATTTTTTCAATAAATTTAAGATGGGCAATGGGTTATCCCTTCCTCCTCTCCTACTCCCTTAAATTCTTTGGGAAGGGGAGGATCTGGTGCCATTAAATATCAGTACATCATAGTCATGTAATTCCTGGTTTTTCAGTTGTCACCACTGCAAAGATTAACCTCAGACATAGATGAACTGGTTTTAACTTTTTGCCCTTCATTGTTCTCTTTATTTTCTGCTTTGTTGTGCCTACTGATAACTGTGAATTGTTCATTACTTATGAAATCTATTTCCTGATATGCCAAATTGTATACAACACACAATTTCCCTTTCCTGTCCTCCAAGGCTGATTAATGGAACACTTTCTTAATGTTGGTTTCAGGCGCTTCCCTTTGTTGGGTTTTCAGTGGCAATGTTTATGTTCTACTCATTAGTCCCTATCCTGCTTAAGGTGTGGATTTAAACTGATACAGTTCTGCAGATTTCTGATTTTGATACTTGACTCTGGAATATAACGTTTAAACTATAGAAAGTAGTAAATTTAAAGTTGAATTTTCTTGAGTATGGCTCACCCTTGTACAGTGCAGATATTGCCTAGCGAAAAGAGAAGTGTGACAAATTACCGGGTTTCTACAGGGAGATAGCATTTTAATTTATGCTTTGTTATTTGCACAGATCAATGGGTCCACCATGCTAAATCTGTCTCTGCTCACCTCGGACATGTGGTCAGTCTTAATTCGCATTTTTGCATACCATGAGAAGGTCTGGCAGTAAAATATATATTTTTCTGACTCTGATAATCCTATCGAACCTGAATCACATGTTGAATGTGCTAATATCTCAAGCTAATTTTCCTTTCCAGGTTGATTGGATGTATTATGTGGCTTTCGGAGCTGTTACT
Organism: Delonix regia; assembly: GCA_037074485.1. Lineage (NCBI taxonomy): Eukaryota > Viridiplantae > Streptophyta > Magnoliopsida > Fabales > Fabaceae > Delonix > Delonix regia. The sequence goes on from CM073451.1 coordinate 31,502,446, forward strand.
ATTGGGCTTGTTATCTACTCCGGGTATGTGGTCCAGCATTATATTCATTTCAAATGAACTTCCCCATTTTGCACTCAGTTTTTTTTTTCTTTAGGACAGTCTGAAAATGAATGGTTGCAATTCAGTCTGCTAGTTCTAGCTTTGAATATCATGACAATTTGGTGTGCATTTATACTAAAAGCATATCCTGGCACCTTGATTCTTGCCTGTTAAGAATTTATGTTGATCCGTTTGCACTGACAAGTAATATAGCTGTTTTTCGTGGTTATTCTCTGTATGCTGATTCAACAGTTCTTCCATAATACCCAATTTGCCTATTCCATTTAAACTTTCACGGAAATATCTTTGGTTCACAGCTCTGTAATTTAACTTTCCTTCAGAACTACAATAAAGTTCACAGCTCAGCAATGTCTAACTAGTTGACGCTGGTGTCTCTTATAGGCAGTATTATGAAAGCTGGATTTGATTATACTCTGACTTTGCTCACAGAAGGGGGAACTTTTTTTGTATATCCTATTCTACACAAATAAACTAATAATTTGATGAAAAATCTGACACTTATGGAACCATATCGTATATGACTGAATTCCCTTGATATCTTTAGCAAATTATTATTGTGTTTGATCATGTCGCAGGGGTGACAAAGATGAGAATCGAGACCCAGCTATTGTTGATGAAGATGCTGAGCGAAGTAAACAGGATGAGGAAGCCAATTCAGCCAATAATAGTAAAGGAACTGTGGCTGGAAGCTCAAAAAGCTAGAGAGCTTAAGAAAGTATAGACGGAGAGATGCATAAGGAGAGAAACCACGAGGAAATACTTTCTTAAAAAATGAAGATGGTTCAAATTTTACTCGTGCTTGCAGATCAAGCACAACTGCTAACCAAGCATCACAGATTTAAGTATTTTTCATTCAGATGCTATATCTTGTCCAATGTTACATCATTTTAAGGATGATGGTGTTTTCTTAAGATGGAATATTGCTATTTATCTCGCAGTGTTCCTATTTTTGCATTCGAATGGTATATATGTTGATTTCAGGGACCCTAATAGTAGAATACACCTCAAAGTGTGCTTTTTTATTAGCTTATATTGTGGCAACTTTGGTCACCCTTGGGAAGATGTTGATAGTTTGAACCATTGGCCATTGGGTTTTATTGCTTCAAGTGCATGGTCTGTTAGAAAAGCTCAAGCATAAGGATTAGCTGTGAAGACTATCTTGGACTACCATGCCTATGGGTGACAAGCAATATTCTAAAATCCTCATGTAGTGTTTGTATGTGAAAAGGATCTTAGACTTTTCTACCAAATATAATTTGAGAAAGTGAATTATAAATAAATATATATGTATTGGTTATGTTTATTTATAGTTGTGTATTTGGATTGGTTTATCTGCATGTCTTACACCAAGGTTTTGAATCTTTTGCAGTTTGGGAGGAAACTGCGCAACATGCAGTGTAAGAGTTCCAGAGAGATAGAAAGAAAAGAAAAAATAGATATAAAAAAAAAAGTAAAAAAAAAAAAAGAGAGTGCACCTCATACATATGTTTACGCTTTTGTAATATTTATTCTCTATTTTCTTTTTCTTTTCTTTTCTTATGTACCTGTCCAAAGTGCAGAAAACCCATTTTCTTAGACCAGAACTACCTGTCTTTATTTTGAGAAGTGTTACTGCCAAAATCATGAGAGAAAAACTATCTCTACAATTTTTTTAATTAAAACATGAGTTAAGATCGAATACAAAATGGCCAATTTTTGTTCAATTCCATGAGCATCATCAATCAGCTTGGTTTGAGAAATGAAGAGAGAAAATGGAGAAAACTGAATAGACAAAAGTGGGTCTAAATTGAATTTGTAGTTAAAGCTATACAGCCAGTGATTCACGCTTTGCTTCAATTGAGAAAAAGAGGATACCAAACATTACCAATCAGTCCCTCCCACTCACTCTCACAGGTCGCTCTCGCCTACAAACAAAAAGTAATGCATGCAATCTGTTCGTAGAAATTTCTCCAAGACCATGTCTTCATCTTCCACAAAAAGCGAGCACTAATTATCATCAAGCAACCATGATCGCCCTAATCCCCACTTAACCCCTCGCTCCTCCTACCTCTAGGTTTGCTTTTAGACCTAATTGGGTCACGTCAGTGAGTATCAGCAGACAGCATCTCTTTTTATTAATCTGTGTTTGATTATCCTAAAAGATATTTTAGCAATAAAATACTAAGAACACCAAGTTGATATATACGAGTGAGTACACTCTTAAAATCAAAAAATTATGCTTTTAATCAGATACATAAAGTGGGGACACTTGCGCATGATCATGAAGACAAACCTGGATTGATTTCCACAAGCACAGAAAGCACAACACAAATATATATACATATAATTGAGGAATATAATTGCTTTGTGTTTGTGCATTCATATTAGTTTGATAATTTAACGTATGAATGTTGCCTTGCAAAGGATTGCGTTTCTAAGTGAAGGAAAAGAAAGCCTGATTGAGGAAGAAGCCAAGCTTTGAAAAGGCATCACTCACCATGCCATGCTGGCCCTCTCTTTTCCCGTCATTCAGCTATCACCTTGCTTTGTCATTTTCTTTTTTCAGATCAGCTTTCTCAAAAGACCCTATTGCACTGCATGCCTGCTTTTTTTGTTTGCTTTGCTTTAATTTGTCAGTAAGTCCCCATGCTGCTTCTTCTCTCTCTCTCTCTAATGTGGTTTCTGCTAAGAGACGTATATCTCAAATAAATTAATGAACTTGAAATTTTCAGGTGGGAAACTAAACTTGCTCTAATCCAAAGGGATAAATTGTATGTATGTATATATATATATATATATATATCTCAGATTCTAACCTTATGAGTAATTAGTTAATTTCATGTTGGCTCTTGAGTAAGTTTGGGCACATAGTACAAACTAATAAGGTGTTTTGCTTCTCTTGTAAATTGTAAAATTTTCTTTCACTGACAGAAACTTGTGACAATTTTCCAAATAAGTGCCTTGACAAAAACTAAAATCACCCAAGAAAAAACATTTTCCTCAGCTAGTCCTGATAGCAAACGAAATTTCAGATTCTATTTTAAAATTTTCAAAAATCTGCAGGCTGGTTACTCGCAGCTCCTTCTTATATATATACATAATTTTTCGTTTTATAGTTCGTCATCATTACGTCACCTTGAACGCACAAAATAAAAACTAGTCATCATTAATAATTATTAATTCATCATATGAGGAGAAAAATTGTTGTGAGCTTAAACCCCAAACCATATCAGTCATATGAACTCAAACAGGTATTTTGCTCACGTGAGGCATTTGTCTATATATATGAGATTTTCCTCTTCCTTTTTCTTAGAAGATGAGACTCCTCAGTCCACATTAGGGTGGAGAGAGTACTCTTGTCTTTATAAACCACAGAAACTGTCTACTTTATTTGTGAGGTAATATCTGCTCCTTTTAGCTTCTTCTTCCTCTCTCGCTCTCACTTTCTTTCTAAGACTCAGTGGGTAGTATCTTTGTTTGATGGATATTGATCTCCTCTGGCTCACTGGGGGGGTGGTTTATAATTACTCAACAATCTTCAATGGCATTCATCACTCTGAAACCTCATCATCATCATCATCTTCATCTTCTTCTTTGGCTACTCCTTGGGATTCTCTTGTTTCTTCCTCTCTTTGCCCTCCAATCACAACACTCTTCCAATTTTTCTCAGTCTTCTGCAACGAAACAGCACTCGCCTCCAAGAGCAGCCAACAATAACTCCACCAATGCTCAATTTCAAGCTGCTGCTCATAGCGTCCCTAGCGGTCCAAATCCTGAATCCAACTAGTAAGGAAGCTCTATATATATGTGTGTGTGCGTGTATGTATGTATATATATTTATATTTATATATTTGTATATGTATATGTGTATGTTGTAGAGAGTTTTGAATTGCAATTGCTTGGATCATGAGTATGTGATAATTGTTGTGGTAAGGATTACAAATTACAATCTTCATTAGCGTGATGAAGTTATGAAACAATTATCATAATCATAGTATTAATGCGACCGTAATTTAAAATCTTGCCCATGATTGTATCTCTATATCCAGTGATGTATATCTAGCTGCTTTAAGAAAAATAATATTTTTTTCCGTTAATATTTGTATATATAGTGTTGAGCTTTTGTATATATGGACAGATTCTTTTTATTTGTGTCTATCAAAGGATATTTAAAAACTGAGTAATTCTGTGGAGAGTTTGAATACTTAAGAAATTAAGTATTTTAACAATTAATTAGAGTTTGAGATTTTTATTTGAATTTTTTTATTATGTTTAATAATAAAATATTCATTTTCTTATGTCAAGCTCTTAATAATATTGCTCTTTGAGAACCATGCACTTTTTTTGGCCAGAACATACGTGTGGATAATGTTCTGGTGGTTTTAGATATTGTCGGCAGTACCATTCTCACACAACTAGTAATTTGTGCAAGTAACATAATCAGTTTATTTTAATTTTTTTGTTATATATTTAATTATTATTAGTACAAATATTTACTCTTCAAAGTTTTCTTTTATCACACACGGAATTATAAGAAATGTATAATCACCGTTACCTTTGAAAAAAATTATAATTGCTATATTCTTTTCATCAGAGTATCCAAAAGTCATCAATATGCATGATGTAGGTAGCACTAAATTGTTCGAAACATGTCTTCTTATTTTACAGCATGACTCAAAATACCTAAAGCACCTCTTCTGTTGTAATAACAGGAGATTTAGTTTTAAAATTATTAGTGTAATTAATATGCTAATTATGAAGCTTAGAAAATTAATTAAACAACAGTATGTTTTTATTTATTTATTCATTTATTTTGGTGAGAATAACAGTATGTTTTGAAGATAATATCTAGATGATCACTTGCAGATAAAATGGATTAGACAGAAAGCACCCCTTTAAATAGGGCATTCTTGCATTAAGATTTATGAGCATCAATTCAAAAGACACTCACACATGCTGGCAGTAAGACAGTGGCTCAGCTCTGTTATATTTTGGGTACACCAATAATTGATCAAAAAGATGCTCTTCTATATGCTGGTACTGATGTGGATGCTCCCTTTTTCTATCTTTTTTTTTTTGTTTCCTTCACTTGTCTTAATTATGTAGATGATTTATTTCTTTGTGAAGTATTATGCATGCATTTTGAACCCAGAAAAATTCAAATCCAGTATTCATATATATTACATAATAAACCCAGCATCATAGCAATTTTGACGTTTGCTTTTGTTGGTACAGTTAGTTAAAACGTGTAATTCAGCTTATTAAAACATACGAAGAATTTTATTTTACAATATATTAAAATTATTATTATCAGATGCTATTTAACTTTGGTCTTTTATTGATTAAAAAATTATTATAAATATTTTATAATACACCCATAAACTAAAAGATTAATTACCAATCACATTTTCCCGATCCCAGATTCATTGAATGCATTCACCTTATTTATTTAATGTGTGGTCTACCAATTACGTACAAGCAAGCTAAATATTCATAGTTACAAGTAAGGTACAATTATTTTATCTACAAGATTATTGTGATCTCAATTATAGAGCTGTTATTTTCCAAGCCATGAAAATAAATGAAAGAGAAAGCTACAGAGAGTCAAGCGAAAACAGCACAGCACTAACGTGAAATAATATTATTCATTACATCTTAGAAAGGGACATTATAAGCTGAAAAGGATGTTGGGTTTCTCATGCATAATAATAACAAGACGTACGCAACACAAGACTAATATGTAGAACACCAACTTCTGTAAACTTGGAACTTAAAACTTGTGCCATTTTCTAATGAAAACAGATGAAAGAATGGATGACTCCTACGTTCCCTTTTTATCAATTTACTTGAGACCTGATTCAGTTAAGGATTTATAAGACGTAAATATGTAGAAGCTAGCTTTGATCACTTCAATGGCCACCACCGGCACCACCACCTACTCCAAAACCACCTCCTCCCCCGAACCCGCCTCCGAATCCACCTCCTCCTCCAAACCCACCTCCCGCACCACCGCCTGCTCCGCCGCCGACTCCTCCACCTGCACCAAACCCGCCTCCTGCACCACCGCCTACACCTCCTCCTAAGCCTCCTCCTCCTCCAAGTCCACCCCCACCACCGGCTCCTCCTCCGCCTCCAAGTCCACCACCACCGCCCGCTCCTCCGCCAACGCCGCCTCCTGCGCCACCTCCACCTCCTAGACCACCACCACCACCAATACCATGACCAAGCCCTCCACCTGCACCTCCTCCTGCTCCTCCTCCAATGCCGTGGCCCAATCCTCCACCTGCACCTCCGCCGATACCACCACCGTGACCTAGTCCTCCACCTGCACCCCCGCCTATGCCACCACCGTGACCTAGTCCTCCTCCTGCACCTCCGCCTATACCACCACCGTGACCTAGCCCTCCTCCTGCACCTCCGCCTATACCACCACCGTGACCTAGCCCTCCTCCTGCACCCCCTCCCAAGCCTCCACCACCACCTGCACCACCTCCCAAACCCCCACCACCTCCTAGTCCTCCTCCAGCTCCACCACCAGCACCACCTCCCAAACCCCCACCACCTCCTAGTCCTCCTCCAGCTCCTACACCTGCACCACCTCCTAACCCTCCTCCAGCTCCACCACCTAGACCACCTCCACCCCCCAGACCTCCTCCTGCACCGCCACCTAGGCCACCTCCACCGCCGAGCCCTCCACCAGCTCCTCCACCCAGGCCGCCACCACCACCAAAACCACCTCCGCCGCCAATGCCACCGAATCGTCCGTGCCTAAAGCCTTTCTTGAAAATCCCATGTCCTAGTCCACCCCCTAACAAATGCGGCGGATGAATAAAATGCTTATCGTCCTTCTCAGTGCTAACATCGGCCACCCCAACCCAAGCAGTCACACAGAGCAGAACACACAAAAAAGTAACCACATTGCCATTTGAAACACCTCTCATTGTGATCTAACAAACTCAGGAAGAAGAAGAAGAAGTGAGAGTGTTCTAGTGCATTGAAGCTGGACAGGAAGGTGGTACTATATATACTGAAACAGCAGGGAGCAGAGCGAGGAGCAAGACCTTCAATTACTCATCTGTCACGCTTGAAAGGCATAAATGAGGCTCACCTGTCTTTCCCTGCGCTTATTTATTCGTCCAACTGCCCTCCTCTCCTATGCCTCCCTCCGAGCCGAAGCTACTGTTTCCCACTCTAGGGCTTTGACTATAATGGGTTTTCTTCTTACCCTTCATTTTGAGACACTTTTTCAGCGTCGTCCTCATCTAATTGCTTTTTCGAGTTCGGAGAAAAGGGTCAACTTGGCTGGCTAATATCAAAATTGTTGAGTTTTGGTATGGGGTTTGTTCGGACTTGACTGGATGGGATCTCCATAATTGCCACCTTCTCATACCCTTTAATGCTCCCACCAAACCCAGTCCTTTGACCAATCCGAACGTCTCCACAGTTAATTGCTCTCTATTATACACTCCGCACGACACAGTTCACAACTCTCCCGCGCTTTATTTATTGAACCCTTTTATTCTTTTTATATTATTAACTATATATGAATTTATTATTGTAAAAATTAACATAGTATCGAGATAACTATTAAGCGAATTTTACGGTGCAGAATTAAGAACGTTAATGCATATTAGTATCAGACCGTACGTGCAAGTATCTAGCTTCTGAAAATAACATTATTGGAGAGAAGTCATATTAAACTAGGTATCTAACTAGCTTCTAGCAGCTCTCCTATTTAACTAGATATATATATATATATATATATATATATATATTCTTGATAAATTAGATCATATGTAACAGTTGCCTTCAAGAGAGAGGAAAAATTAGTAAACACTATTAGAATATTTTAATATTATATAAATTAACATTAATTATATTATTAAATTAATTTTTTGTGATGACTAATTAAGCAATTAATATTATAATTGATAAACTAAGTTTGGATTGAGTTTATATTCATTGTAGGTAATTAGTAATAGGTTGGATTATACAGAAATTTACTGGGCAAAGACTCCAACCTACAGCCCAAAAGTATTTGTAATTATCCCATCAGATTGCTAATTAAGAGTTAATTACTAAGAGAAAGTTAATGGGCCTATTTTATTTAAATAATAAAAGAAGAAAATATTTTAATATATATATATATATAAGGTTTTTATTTTATTATTATAATTAATTATTATCATTAAAATAAAATCCTATCATTTATTTTAATGGAAGCTCTAATTTCATTTTTCACACTAACTCTTTTTCTAATAGTTGCCTACTCTGAGAACTCTCTCTTGGGTATTATAGGTTGACATCTTTATGCCAAAACTACACTATGTCTTCTTCAGCATTAGGTCAGATCATATATCTTAATATCTCCCAATTCTATAATCTATTAACTACAATTGGTATCAGAGCCCCCTAAAAATTTTATGAACTTCTTTTCTTGTGAGCCATTTCACTATAAATTGTTTATTTATGTACATATCCATGCCTGATACGTTTGGATTAGTTAACACGTTTACATTCTTGCACCATTCGGACCCTAGATATTTCAAATTTAATTTCACACAATCAAAAAGAAATCATTCAAAATTTCTTAAGGGGTCTTGTTTAGTGATGAATTTCGAACATAATGGTGCTTAGTTTGTCAATTAAAAACCCTTGAATCAGTGGCCTCCATTAACGTGGTTTAAAAGAAACCTTTTTTTTTTTAATGAATTATCTCAATAGCCAAAACCAACATAAGGGAATGATAGATTGCAAAACAATGAACAAAATGGTACCAGTTTTGTCCCTTAAAGCATCAAATTTGGCTGTGTCGGGTTATGGGTAGCATTTCAGGTCTAGCTGACCCGTTCCAAGGTTGAAGAAGGTAACCAATCACATGGGACAAAGCCCACGTGCATTGTATGCTCGTGATGGCCCGTGCACTTCACGTGTTGATCATCTAGTCCCAAATTTTTTATAATTCTGCTTCACTCGCCCTTTTCTATTTTTTGGTAATTTTTTTCATAATTTTTTAAGCCCTAGAAATAGGAGTTTTAAAATTTCTTGAAGATTTAAGGCCTTAAAATAGTATATAATTGAGGTGTTTTGACCTGAGAAATTTTTTGTACTAACTAAACATAGTAAGAAACAGCATATTCAGTTCACTCTCCCTAATTATGTATGAATAAATTAAAATTAATCTCTTTTGTATTGTTTGATGGATTTTATTCCCAATTTAGACATGTATTTTAAAGAATGAGTTGCATATGAAATTTGTTGTGGACCTTTTAGGTCACATACACTTATTGATTGTGTGATCGCATATCGTGAGCTCAATCATGATGGTGTTTCATTTTGTGAACAACATATATTGTGTTTGTTATTCCATTCTTTACACTTAAAGACAATTTAACTGTCATTATTAGGGATGAGTCTTAATATTATGAAAAGTCTACTAGAGAAAGTGTGTGTATATTATGTTGACAATGGACATACTCTATCGATATGACATTGTTAATATAATTTTGGAAATTAGGCATATTTATGACTAGTTAGCAATGCTTTTATAGTTGTTTATATCCTATCGATATAGAAACTTTGGATGCATTTTAGTGTTATTTCTCTTTGTGGTTAAATCTGGTACGCATGAGTTTTCCTTTCTTAGTTTGTTATAGTTCAAAACCTTTAGGCGGGATTATAATGAACATCTTGTTATACAGTTGCATAAGCTGAGTTTTGTGAAGGGAAATCTTGTTTTATAATTATGTTTCTGGGACATAATTAATGTTTCCTAATTTTGTTGCATCAGCTCCTGTGTTCTAACAACTGTCTTGGTGAAAACTCTGAATGGGACTAATTTTGATGATTGACATGAGTCTCTTGATATGTACTTAATTATCTCTACAGAGGATTTGGTCATAAGAGAATCAAAGCTAGTAGATCTTATTGCTGAGTCTAGTACTACTGATAGAACTTATCACAAGCAATTGCATGAGTTTAACAGAATTTGTTTGATAGTTATGAAGTATACCATTGAGAAGACCATTAGACAAAGTATTCTTGGGAAAGACAATGCTATTGAATACCTCATGGCTATAAGTGAGAAATTCTAGAAGTTTGATAAGACACAGAAGGCTTATGATCTTTTTTTACAGGATAACACTTATTATGATGAAATGTTTAGGGTACATGAACATATGATGAAACTGGTAAATTACTACAACAAGCCGAAGTCTTTGAATGTGGACTTGGATGAGAGTTACCTTATCTATAAAGTTCTACAGCCCCTTCTAGCTGAGTATGGGGTTTTTAGAACAATCTACAACTCTCAATAAGCTGAATAGACAGTTGATCAGATGATCTCTATTATGACTCAGGAGGAGGAGTCATTAAAGAAAGTAAGTTTACCTGTTCATTCAGTGAACTACATCTTTCAGGGTTCATCCAACAAGGTTAAAAATGAAAAGCATAAGGGCAAGGCTGATGGTAAGAAATTCTTTAGACCTAAGAAGAATAAGAGTAAGAAAAAGAAGACATTTAAAGGTGAATGTTATTATTATAAGAAACTTGGCCATAAGATTTCATATTGTCTTAGCTAAAGATCAAGCGTGAGAAAGAATGTATCTTTTTTGAAACCTCTATGGATACTTGGTGGTTGGATTCTAGAACAAATGTTCATGTAACCAATTCCTTGCAGGGGCTTAGAGACAAGAGAAGCACAAGTGAGAGGGAAAGGACCATTATGGGAGTAGAAGGAAGTTCAACTGCAATGGATTGAATAGGAATTATAGTTTTAAACTTGTATTCTGGACATAGTTTAACTTTATATGATGTTGTCTATGTACCCTCTTCAAAGAGGAACTTGGTTTATAGTTCTATATTAGACAAATGTAAGTATTCTTTTTGGCAAGGAAATGGTAGAACTGATATTTTCTTTAATTTAGTCATGATTGGAACTGCTAGCTTAATAAGCGGTCTATATTGCTTGAATACACATGTTAGTTCAGATTCTACCTCTGTGGCATCTATTAATACTATTATTAGACACAAATGCCGAAGAATTGATAAGAATTATTCTATGTTATGGCACAGGCGTTTGGGTCATATCTCCAAATAGATATTAGAAAGGATGATCAGACAAGGAATATTACATAATTTAGATTTTTTTTTTTTTGAATCATGTGTTGATTGTATTAAGGGAAAACTTTTAGCTAGAGCTAGAAAGAAAGGGGCAAATTAATATAAGATTATTTTGGAATTGATCCACACAAATATTAGAGGACCAATTACTCCCGCTGCTATGGATAATTACAGATACTTTATAACCTTTATAAATGACTTCTCCAGATTTGGATGGATTGATCTGTTACGTGATATATCTAACTCATTGGATGCCTTTAAGGCATTTAAGGCTGTTATTGAGTTGAAATTTGGGAAGGCAATCAAATGTGTAAGATCAAACAGAGGTGGAGAATATTATGCGAGGTATACTGAAACAGATAGAAACCTTAGACATTTTGCTCTATTCTTACAGGAGTAAGGAATTGAAGCTCAGTATACTATGCCTGGCACTTTATAACAAAATGAAGTTGCTAAGAGGCATAATTTCACCTTGATGGATATGGTCAAGAGCATGATCAGTCATTCTTCCTTACTAAAGTTTTTTTAGGGTGATACCCTTAAGACAACAGCTTATATCCTAAATCAAGTTCCAAGTAAGTCAGTTGAAAAGATCCCATATGAACTTTTCACTAGTAAGAAGCCTAGTCTGAGGCACTTTTGCATTTGGGGTTGTAGAGTAGAGGTAAGACTCTATAATCCTCAGCTTGAAAAACTTGATTCCAAAACTGTCAGCAGATTCTTCATTGGGTATTGTTTAAGATCCAAAGTTCATTGGGTATTGTTTAGGATCAAAATGATGTAGACTTTATTATCCAAATCATACTACCAAAGTTATTGAATCAGATAGAGCATTATATTTTGAGGATGAATTAGACAATGGGAGTGATGTTTTTAGAGTAATCAATTTGCATTGTGAGGATGCCATATTATTTATGCCATCTTTGTCATCTCTACTTGTGGTTCATACTAATGGAGATGACTCTCTTGTTGAGAATCCTGTTGATCCTATTGTGGAAGTTTTTACAATTAATATGGAGGAACTAATCACTAATTTGAGATGATCATAGAGGATTTATAGACCTGTAATTCTATATGATTATATAATGTACTTGCAGAAATTTGAGTCAGACGTTGTTGATGGCACAAATCCAATTCTTATGATGAGGCTGTGTCAAGTTCTCATTCACCTGAGTGGTTGGAGGCTATGAATGATAAGATGACCTTCATGTATCGTAATCATGTATTGGAATTGACTGAGTTACCATATGGTTGCAAACCTGTTAGTTGCAAATGGGTCTTTAAGACCAAAAGAGGGGCCAATGGTGAAGTTAAGAGATATAAAGTCAGACTTATAGCTAAAGGCTATAATCAAAAGGAAATGATCGATTACACAGAAACTTCCTTACCAGTGTCTACTAAAGACACCTTTAGAGTTGTAATGACTTTGTTACATAGTTAGATCTTGAAATCAGATAGATGTCATAACAGCATTATTAAATGGTGATTTGCTTAAGAATGTTTATATGACACAACTTGATGTATTTACTGAAGCAGGGAAAGAGCATTTAGTGTGCAAATTGAATAAATCCATCTATGGGCTTAAACAAGCCTCAAGACAGTGGTATTTGAAGTTTGATCAGATAATAACCTCACTTGGTTTCACAAAAAATGTTTTTGATTAGTGCATCAATTAGAAATTTAACAGGGACAATTATATGATACTTGTACTATACGTTGATGAACATATGTTGGTGGATCCATTGACCAAAGGCTTGCCTATAGGAGTCTTCAAAAATCACGTGACTCATATGGGTGTTGTTGAAAAATTATAATGTAGCCTTGGTTTAATGGAAGTCTGAGTTAAGTTGTTAAGGGACTTTTAGATTGTAATATGATAGTTTAAATGTCATTTTGTATTCTATTCTATTCAGATAATGAAACTAATTTATGACAATGTTAATATCACTTGTTTCCCTATTGGTTTCAGTGATCTTTATGTGTGGTTTCAATTTTAAATTTTATATGGTTTATAAATATACAAACATCCATGTGTTTATGTGAATGTTAATTGCTTGATTATGTATTTGTTGATTGACTTAATAATTTAATTAATGCTATCTAAGTGGGAGATTGTTAAAATATTTTAATATTATATGGATTAGCATTAATTATGTTATTAGATTAATTTCTTGTAATGACTAATTAGGAAATTAATATTGAGTTTATATTCATTGTGGGTAATTAGTGATGGGTTGAATTATCCACAAGTTCACTGAGCAGAGACTCCAACCTACAGCCCAAGAGCATTAGTAATTATCCAATCAGATTGTTAATTAAGAGTTACTTATTAAGAGAGAATTAATGAGCTTATATTATTTAAATAATATAAGAAAAAACTATTTTAATATATATTTGAAGGTTTTATTTTATTATTATTATTATTAAAATAAAACCCTCTCAATTATTATGATGGAAGCTCTAATTTCATTTTTCACAATAACTCTCTTTCTAGTGGTTGTCTATTTTGAGAACTCTCTTTTTGGTATTATGGGTTGATATTTCTCTACCAAAACTGCATTATGTCTTTTTTAGTATCAGGTCAGATCTTATATCTTCATATATATGTACATAATATTAATATGCACCGATGCACTTTATTATTATGTTTGGCGTAAGAGTTCAAATTATTGTGTGCTAACTCCAAGATTATGAGACTTACATGCTTACGTAATGTGTGTCAAATTAATTTTATAAGTTACTAATTATATGCATGATATCTTCTAGCTAGCTACTTACAATAATCATAATTTCACAACATTTTAATTAGAATGTAAGATGTTGATATATTAATATTCTATACGCTTACACACATGTATGTGTATGTAACTATATATACCCAAACATATTTTTAATTTGTCTAGTTTCATAAAGTTTAATTTGAAATAAAATCTTTGGTACACTTACAATTTTTAATATACGAAATGCACCCAATTATAATTTAAGAATATAATTATAATATTATTATTTTTTGTATTGATATTATTATATTTATGTCCCTCTACATTATAATTAGGTATACTAATGCACTCAAAATTATGAGTACATAAAAAATGACACATTAATTTAATTGTTTTAATTTAAATAGATAATAGTAGATCTCCTATTAATGTTTGAAATAGTTTTGTCTTCAATCTTATTATATATACAAAATTTAATGCTAACAATTTACTGACTTTGATGTTATACATTTATTTGATATATGGCTAATTCACACTCTAATGTAACATTTAAATTAATTAACATATTATTACATTAAATTTCTGATAAATTACGAGATAGGTTTGTAAGATTTGATGATTTTTTAAAAAATAATTATGAAACAGCAAGAACCAAAATATATTTATCCTTATAACATATATATTTATAAGGTCCGTCTTCAAGGAAAAATCGTCAGATACTTGACGTACGTTTACACGTTTAATTGTCAAAGAAGATTACTCAGCTGACCAAACATTTTCTTTGTACTTTGCATGTTTTCGTACTGCTAAATCTATGATTTGATTTAAGGACAAAACAATATTTATCTACTTTTATTTATGCTTCTAATTACAATATCTCTCCTAATAAAAAAATTGTTACACTGATCCTTTAATTTATTAATTACTGGACAATTAACTACATGAATAATCTAAAATTAAAACCTCTAACTAGATAAACTTAATTATATAAGTACCTTTTTTATTATTTAGGTTAGAATAATAAGTTGTTCCTTTAAATTTAATTTAATTTTTTTAAATAGTCGTTAAAATTTAATTTTATTCCATAAAAAAAAAGTTTAAGTTACATGAAATTGTTACGAATTTAATAGTATTATTATTTTTTATTATATTAAAGTTACATATTGTTTTTTACATTTTAAACAATAACTTGATATTCAATCATTATTTAAAGAAAAATAAAGCCCCACAAAATGAATTAATTACTATTCATTGTTTTCAATTTCCAAGACAGCCTGGAGTTCCTTTCCCTTAGTGAGATTAGGGGCATTTAGTTGCTAGAAGCAAGGCGAGGGAATGAGAATATAAATGAAAGACACTCTCATTCTCATATCTGATTGACAGATTAAGTCTTTATTCTCATTCTCTAAGAAATATGTTATCCCTCATATAAAGGAGAGTTATCTCTCGAAGCCATAGAATGATATTAGTTTCTTGGAAATGAAAATATGTTTGACAAAAATATTTTCATTTATAATAATTTTTAGACAAAAATACTCCTATGATACATCAAAATCTTAATTTATTATTAAATTATTATTGTTAATTTATTATTATTTATTTAATATATTAATTATTTATTATTTTTAATTTATTATTAATTAAATATATATATTAATATATAATTATATTATTAAATAATAATTCAAAGAAATATTTGCCTTTTTTTTTTGGTTTTATAACAAGGGATAATATAGTAAAATATACACACTACTTAATTAATTTCTATGTATAATCTACTAATCAAATAAAGTAAAAGAAAACATGTCTATTATCATTCCTTCTCAACCAAACAACATTTTAATATTTATATTTTTACTCTCACTCCTATTTTCATTCATATTTTATTAATTTTAACAACTAAACAAGCTCAAATGTTTAATATTACATAAACTTGCAAATCCCTAAAGCACAAACAATGAGGTTTGTTACCATAATTCTGGAAATTATAGGAACCCCTCAAGTAGAAACTTGCAAAATGGTTTTAAGCTTCTTCTTCAAATTCAATTCCTCTATTCCAAAACCACCACTGTGATGCTCTTTTGAAGACAACCTTATTGGCTTTAGAGAAGAAATGTTCTGGCAATATAGCCATCTGACAAGATGCATGCATAGTCCTCCTCAAATGGGTGTTCTGGTTTTAGTCCATACTTCTCCAAAAGAAGTTTCCGAAGTAGGCAGGACTCAATGAATTTCGAAATTTCACGTTTCTGCTAAAGTTCATCAAGTCACAGTGAATTATAATTTTTAGACTTATTCCTTATCATCAAATCTAGTAAAAAAGAAGAACGCCATAATATGATTTGGATATCACATCATTATTTAAATGTAAAAAAATATACATGTAGTTTCTATGTAATTAAAGTAAAATAAACATTGTTGAATTACTGACAATGTTCACTTGAAAGAATTTTTATGAAATACGATTGAAGCTTTGAAAATCATTCAATGAGTTATTTTAAAACAATATATAAAGTTAAAAGGCATAACCCATTATTTTAACTTATTATTTATTTATTATGTTATTGCTGATATCTTAGTAAACCCACTCGAGTGATCATTAGCATCTATCCTACGTTCCTTTGCAGTAGTAACGTCTTGATGAACCTTCGTCATGATCCATCCAAGCTCTCACGTTGATCTTCATCTTAGTGTTCCATTCCAATTTAGATTATGAACATTTGAGATTTAACGCATTTGATGCATTTGCACTGTTTTATTCTATTTTTTTTATTTTGTAAAATAGATATTAAATTTTTATAAAAAAATTGTTATCAAAATAATTAAATGTACCAAATGTGCCAAATCTTAAATGCACCAAATCCAAATCAATTTCATTCAACATATGCTTTGCTTGTTAGTAGCCACACGAACGATTAAAGAGTTTAAGTAATTTGTAATAAGTCACGTTGAAAAAGAAATATAAAAGTGAATATATATATATATATATATATATCAAATTTAACTTAAAAATTGGGCCTCTAAAAAAATTTAATTATTTTTGCAAATTAGAATGTATAAATTTTTCTTTTTCTCATATATACTAAATAATTTACAAAGTTTAAAAAAAGTTTTGTTATATCTTAAAAAATATTGTAGGTAATTCTTCTGTTAGGATATCGTATAATATCTAGAGAATAAATCTGTTAAGATATTATACTGTGTGCACCCATAAGAGGTACTCATTAAATAAGGGTAAAATAGTAATTATAAGAATTATTACTAAACCTTGACTTTAGCTAATCTTCTATAAATAGGGTTAGACTAGTGTATGATAGATACAACTTATTAGAGAATGAAACTTAAGACGCTTTGAGTAGAATACCTGCGAGTATTCTGCAATTGTATTTGATAGGGGATTTAGGCTGTAAAAACACGAGATACACCCAATACATAGTGGGTATCTCATTCGATCAGTGATACCAACCAGAGATCAATAAGCTTCCGCAATTAGGAGATCAATGTAAGTCTCCTACTCTGAATCTCTCAATATATTTATGTTCATTTATTCCCTTCATTGATATCAGAGCCCTAGGCTGGTTTTCTAATCAAATATATTTTATCGAAATCTGAATTTTTTTTTAGGCTAATTTAATTATGTTTAAGAAAAAAAAATTGAATTTTGCATTGTTGCATTTTCTTCCAGGAAAAGCTTCACGTTGCACTGTACATATGTGCTGTTCCTTCTTTTTTGGTAATCCTGTCGCCGGCGATAACACCCCGAAAAGTAGGAAGCTATCGGCAACCATGACCAGAAAGGGAGGAAATGTCATTCATTCTTTATCGATATGGACCAACGCAAGCTTATCCTTCTTGTGCCTATCGCCAACGACAGTGGTTGCCGGCATTCCCCGACAACGGGGAACCGCCAGTGACCACATCACCGACACCCTCAGTTGGAAACATCGGCACCCCTAGCTGAAAACACATCAAAAAAAGGGGGGGTAGGCCGTGGTCTTGAGAGAGAGAGGTAGAGAGAGTGTGTGACTCTCTCTACCCCATCGCCGGCGGTAATGGCCACTGTCACTCTCTCGGCCGGCCATCATGCCGGCGAGCTGCAGTGGCGGCAGCAAAGGGAAGGTAGCAAAGGGGGAGGGAAGGAAGGAGCAAGATGATGTTATCTTTTTTTAAAATTCAAATAAAAAAATCTCAAAAATTCAAAAAATATTTTCAAAAACCCTAATTCTTTTTTTGTCTGAAACCCTATTATTTTTAATGGGCTTACAGAATTTGATTTGGCTCATTGGTAAAATGATTTTGGGTTTTCAAATTTTTTAGCCTATTAAAAGAGTTTTTTTGGCTAATTTTAAAAGTTAGGCCTTGTATTTTAATTAGGCGTATAGCCTATCTAAAAATAATTATAGACCTAATCGTTAAATCCCTAATTAATGAACATTTAAATATGTTCAAAAATATAAATTGTGTATTTATATTTTAGCCCCAAATAAATACAATTAATTTTTTTAAAAAATTAATATATCCCAATAAATATCAAGTCCAAGTAATATGTGATTGTTTATTATTATGTTAATTAGTTTAACACTTTTTTTTTATTTTCTTCCAATAGAAAATTTAGACATATAATGTTAATTAGCTTAACATTATACAATTAAATGTGTTAATTAGTTTAACATGCTTATTTAATAAATGTTAATTAGTTTAGCATTATATAATTAATTTATTAATGTGTTGATTAGTTTAACACGTTAGTTTACGAATGTTAATTTGTTTAGCATTTGAAAAATCATGATTTACAATTTGTTTGTAGCATGATAATGACACTTATTTGTGATATGATTTTGTTGATTTACACCCTGCATACAACCTTATAACGATGATTGGCACTTCGTGCTTTTTCGACTCCGGGTTATGCATGGGTTAATTAGCTTAATCATACAATACTTAGTGTCATAGTTTGTAAGCATGGTAAGCATTAAATCTTGTGTGTTTTTAATTATCTGATTCTAAATTAAGTTTGTCTTTCTTTTTATGTAAAGAATGACTACAGTTTCCAAAAGTATTGTCGCTGAGCTCAACAAAGGGTTGAAGCTAAACGACGACAATTTTGAGATTTTGAGTACAAAAGTCTAGTATCTCTTAGAAAAGCAAAAGGCTCTTGAGGCTCTTAACAATGTCCTGAAAGAGCCAAAAGCTGGAAACATGGCCCAGCCTAGGCAGGACCGTGAAGCTTATGATGCTTGGAAGAAAAAGAACTTCACTGCTTATATTACGTTGCTGAGCACTATGGATGATGACATCCTAAGGGAGTTAAAGGACCACCAAAACATTATGGGGCTTTGGAATGCTCTGAGAACGAGGTTCGAAACTACGTCCATATCCAGATTGCACTCTCTCATAATCAAATTTGACTCATATAAGAAACTCCCAGAACATTCAATAAGGAAACATCTGAGGCTCATGTCAAATATGATTGCTGAGCTAAAAGATGCTGAAAATGTCTTAATAGACAAGCAGCAGATCCAAGCAGTCATTCACTCTTTGTCTAGTTTATGGGAGCATATGAAGATGCATCTCACTCACAATGACAGAATCACAACTTTGGAAGATGCCCGAAGACACCTCGAACTCGAGGAAGAAAGACTTGAATCAACTAAGCCAATACCTGAGTTGCACATGACAACTTCAGGTGAAAGACGTGGTTCAAAGAGAAAGAACTGGGGAAAGAACAAAGAACCAACCCAGCCTAAGAAAAACCCAAAGACCAATTAGCAAGGCAAAAAGAAGCAGTGAAAGGTCAATATGGCAAAACTTAAGTGCTTTAATTGCTAAAAGAATGGACACTATGCAAGTGATTACCCTGAGCCTTTCAAAAAGGTAACCTACACTGCTTATGCTGGTGAACTTTGTGTTTCCAACTCAATTATGCTTACTGAATCTTGTCTTGTGTAGATTGTAAACTTTGGAGCCACGGACCACATAGCACGTGACCGTGATGCCTTTGTTGACTTCTAGCGAGTTCCTCATGGAGCATTTTGGATATATGTGGGCAACAACACTAAGGTTGCTGTCAAAGGGATCGAAACATGCAAGTTAGTCATGTGTGGTGGTCGAGACCTAATCTTACATGATGTCCTTTATACACCTCAAATTCGTTGGAATGTTATTTCAGTTTTGGTTTTACTCAGGCTAGGCTTTGAGTTGAATTTCCATGACAATTGTGTTAAATTGAGTAATGACTCAGTATTTTTTGGTTTTGGTTATGTAACAGGAGGTTTTATTTATATAGATTTAGATAACGAATCTTATATTAATAATAATGTCAGTTTTTCCATGTTTGCCTCTATGCATGATTATGATCACGATATATATATATGGCATGCTAGACTTAGTCATATTGGCCAACAAAGAATGCAACGGTTAGCAATAGACGATTTGCTTCCTGGCATTGAACGAGTAGATTTGTCTACTTGTGAATCTTGTCTAGCTGGAAAATCTACAAGAAAACCCTTTGGTAAAGCAACCAAAGCTAATTTTCAACTGCAATTAGTTCATTCTGACATCTATGGGCCTATAAATGTTAGGGCCTGGCACGGATTGAATTATTTCATCACATTCATTGATAATTATACTCGTTTTGGTTATGTCTATTTGATTTCTCATAAGTCAGAAGCATTAAGTTACTTTAAAACCTATATGAACTTAGTAGAAAATCAATTAGATAAGAAGATTAAGGCTCTTCGAACCAATCCAGGTCGAGAATATTTATCTGTTCAATTCAATGAATTATGTGATGAAAAAGGGATAATTCATCAGTTGACTATTCCAAGTACTCCACAACAAAATAGTGTTGCGAAAAGAAGGAATAGAACGCTCCTTGAGATGGTTAGGTCTATGATGGCACAGGCTAATTTGCCAATCACCTATTGGGTTGATGCATTGATGTCTATAGCCTACATACTTAACCGTGTGCTTACGAAATCAATTACAACCACTCCATATGAGTTCTGGACTGGGCGAAAGCCTAACTTAAGTATTTTGAAACCTTGGGGATGTGCTTCCTATACACATGATTCCTCTCACAAGTATAGGAAATTGGCTCGAGAGGAAAGAAAAGTATCTTCATTAGATACTCAGAAACCTCAAAAGGTTATGTGTTTATAGGTCAGCAAGACAGTGGGAACGTGACTGAATTCGAATCTAGAGATGTCACATTCTTAGAGAATGAATATCCTAAGAAGGGTGAGGCAGGTCAAGACCTATCCTTATTTGAGATAGAGGATCCGAACACACTAGGACCACTTCATTCAAGTGGGAGGATTATAGCAAATGAGGAATTAGTTTCTCATCAGCAACCTTCTTCATCATTTGATGCGAATGAAAGTGTTCCTGAGCCAGTTGCTCCAAGTGGGAGTGAGACCAACGTTCTAGATCTAAGTGGGAGTAATATTGATCTAAATGGGAACAATAAAATAATATTCAATGAATCACAACTAAGACATGGTTCACATAAAAAGACTCCCCACCGTCGATATGAGATCAAAGGTGGTGAACTTTTTACAATACTCCTGCAAAATGACGATGAGCCAAGAAATTTGAAAGAAGCTCTCTTAACCCCTTTTAAAGATAAATTGACTAAAGTTATAGAAGAGGAAATAGAATCTATGAAAATCAACAATGTTTGGGAACTTGTTGATCTTCCTGGGGGACGCAAGGCTATTGGGAACAAATGGGTTCTCAAAATCAAGAAAAGAGCCGATGGCACGATTGAAAATTTTAATGCTCAACTAGTAGCAAAGGGGTATACACAGCAAGAAGGAATTGACTATAAGGAGACTTTTTCTCCTGCTTACGATTTACCTCTGTCCGCTTACTTCTAGCTATAGTGGCTTGTCTAGATTTTGAATTATATCGGATGGATGTAAAAATAGTCTTTCTTAATGGAGAATTAAATGAAGAGATTTATATGGAACAACCTAAAGGTTTCATTAAAGAGGGCCAAGAAGAAAAAGTTTGTAGATTTTTTAAGTCTATCTATGACCTTAAAAATCTTCAAGGCAATGGTATATTTATTTTCATAATACAATCATCTTTAATGGTTTTATTATAATGAGTGAAGACAACTATGTATATATCAAGAGATTTAAGGACAAATATGTGATTATGACATTATATGTTGATGACATGCTCATAGTTGGAAATGATATGGAGCTTATCAACGGGGTAAAAACCTGGTTGTCATCTCGCTTTGAGATGAAAGATATGGGTGAAACTGCATACATTCTTGGAGTTAAGATTTCAAGAAACCATTCTAAGAAACACTTGTATCTCTCGTAAGAGAATTACATCAAAAAGATTTTAGAACGTTTTAGTATGGAAAGTTGTAACCCTGCTGATACTCCTATCAGTACAAGTCGAACCTTGAGCACCAAAATGCGTCCTAAGACTGCCATGGAAAGAGAGCGTATAAGCTGAACTCCATATATGAATGTGATTGGTTGTCTAATGTATGCTATGATGTGTATTAGACCTGATATCTGTTAAGCAATTAGTTTGGTAAGTAGATATCAAACTGACCCAGGTCCTAAACATTGGGAAGCTATAAAAAGGATCTTAAGATATTTGAACGGGACTGCTGATTATGCGCTCTGCTATCAAGGGGGTAAAGATCTATGATTGGAAGGATACACTGATGCTGATCACAAAGGGGACTTAGATAAGTGAAAGTCTACCTCAAGATACATTTTCTTACTCAATGATGGCGCCATACCATGGAGTAGTAAGAAACAATCCTGTGTATCCTTGTCCACGATAGAGGCAAAGTTCGTGGCCTTATCTTTAGCAGCCCAAGAGGCTATTTGGTTGAAAAGGTTCTTGGATCAATTGTTGTGCAAAGTAGAAAACACTGAACCAATGTTAGTGTACTGTGAGAATGAGGCTGCAATTGCATACATTAAAGATCCAAAGTACCATTGCAAAACCAAACACATAGATATCAAGTATCACTATGTGAAGGACATGGTTGCACGCAAGATTGTGAATGTGAAGTATGTATTTATGCATGAGATGCTGGCAGATCCACTGACCAAGCCGATTTCTAGAGATGTGTTTGTGAGACACACTAGGTCTTTAGGATTACGTAGACTTTAGCATCTTCATTTGTATTTTCTTATTTTTCCATTATTCACAGATAGAGATTTTTGATGTTCTTTAATAAATCAATAAAGTTTGATTTCCATACTTACATATTCCTATTTGAATGTTGTGTACATTCTTATTTATTATTAAGTATGTTGGGTAAATAAAAGGGTTAGCCTTCTCACACAAGTAACCGCCTCAGTGTCTTTGTGACATTAGAGATGAGATAAGATTTTAAGAGAAATTATCAAGAGGATAATTTGAGAGCAATTATACTTAAAATCATATAAGTCGCTTGATTGATGACATATGGTCATTAAAAGTGATTTAATGAAATAAGTTCATCATTTCTAATCTGCCTTAGTTGCCAGATGTGAGTTCCAAACATTGTGTAGATCTAGGAACTCAATTTTAGACTTGTGGTGTCTAAAATATCATTTATACAACATTATTTAATAGACATACACACCACAAGAAAAGAAGGAATGTTGTAGCAAATGTTTCATACCATGTGTGCAAATGCCGACCATATGGGTTAAACATGAGTGCAATCATGATTGTGTGAGACCCTTAAGCCTTTATGTTAGCTCTATATTTGTATCCTTAAACTCTAATTAGGTACTTGAGATATAGCTTGGTGTTTGCTTTCTTAGCATGTTGCCTAAAGACTATGAGTAATGATTCAGTCTGGCAAGACATGTCTAGAAAAGCGAACTAAGTTTGTGTTGAATAGGATCATGAGAAGAGGAAGATCATAAAGAGAATTTCATTATTCTGTATTCACTGGTATATTAGTTATAACTTGTGAGTCATGATTGTGAATACAAGATACTATGATAGATGAGATCATTGAGAGATATCTAAATGTGATTCTTATGATCTGGGGTGCATGCATACTTTATGATCTACATGCAAGTGCATTTTCGACGAGAGGCTATATATTTGTAACTGATGTATAGCATTAATGCTCTCATAGTATGCTGGTCACACAACTTACTTTCCCTATATAAACGACTGCAGACTATAAAGAGAAAATGTTCTCTTGATTTGCCAAGAATATGTTTCTTGGGTTTAGAGTGTATAAACACTCCCATTATGTGTGAGTGGGAGATGTTAGAATATCGTATAATATCTAGAAAATAAGTCTGTTAAGATATTATACTGTGTACACCCATAAAGGGTACTTATTAAATAAGGGTAAAATAGTAATTATAAGAATTATTACTAAACCCTAACTCTAGCTAGCTTTCTATAAATAGGGCTAGACTAGTGTACGATAGATACAACTCATTAAAGAGTGAGACTTGAGACACTCTGAGTAGAATACCTGCGAGTATTCTGTAGTTGCATTTAAGAGGAGATTTAGGCTATAAAAATACGAGATATACCCAATACACAGTGAGTATCTCATTTGATTAGTGATCCCAGCTAAATATCAATGTAAGTCTCCTACTCTGAATCTCTCAATATATTTATGTTCATTTATTCCGTTCATCTTCAATACATATATAAACAATAATACTCTTAAATTATACATTATTATTATTTCATTACACATTTATTATATTTTAATTAAAAAATAATATAGCAAAGATATTAGCATCAGTATATAAGCCTAATCATATATATAATGCAAGGTGAGAAAAATGTATTTAGAAATTAATGCTTCCACTTAACTAAATCGACCATGAAATGAAAACTGAAGTAATTATTAGTATGATTTAGTTTTTAACATATCAAAACTGACTAAATTGATTTCATTATCTATTTTCAATAACACCAAAGATAATGTTAATGTTATTGAGATAATTAGTGGTATGATTTGGTTTTAAACATATCAAAGCTAACTAAATCCATTTTGTTATTGCTTTTCAATAACACCAAATATCATGTTAATATTGTTAATATATTGACTGTGAATTTAAAATTAATTTTCTAATATAAAATTATAGTTTTTAGACAGTTTAAAATTATTTTGTATTGGTTTAGGATAAAATATATGTAAACTTAAAAATTTTGAAAAATATATGTTTAAATAAAAAGTTTCTTTATAAATATGAATGCAATGAAATAAAGTATAGGCCCATAATCCTCTTTACCATTAACATAGTGGTTTAGTTTTGTGTCTTGTCTGGTGTTTTAAGGTGTATGCTGACTTTTATTGTTGAAAAATTATTTTGGAATTTGACTGCATGATCTAGATTCTGCTTGTTTGAATATTAATCTTTGCTTATTGATAAACAACCTAAAAGTAAGCATTTAGGCAGTTTGATTTATGTGCATAGCTTAAAACAATTTATGTTTTGATTATGCATGGTTGAGTTCTTTTCCCTTATAATTTTCTTTATTTCCTCTTGAGGCGAAATCTTAAGTTGTCATTCACTTAGGAGATGACCTAGGCATTGTTTAGACTATTTAGGCCATTCTTCAAACCTACCATATCATATATTTTATCCCTATTTTCTTATTTGAGCCTTTAAGCATTTTGTTCATCATTTATTTAACTTGCCTTAACCTAGCCTCACATTAAAAGCTAATAAAGATCTTTTGATCTTAAATGGTGGAATGGCCTACATTATTGGACAGA
Organism: Delonix regia; assembly: GCA_037074485.1. NCBI lineage: Eukaryota > Viridiplantae > Streptophyta > Magnoliopsida > Fabales > Fabaceae > Delonix > Delonix regia. The sequence continues at coordinate 31,528,048 of CM073451.1, forward strand.
GGCGAGAAGAGTAGATTTATAAGGATTAAGACTTTGTGTTGTATAATTTTTGCATAAACTTATCTAAGTTATTACATGTGTATTGAATTGTTCTTATACACACATAGGTTATTCTACTATGAAACTTAGCTAGTTCCTTGGGTGATAGAATTTAGATATTGTTTAAGAGACTATGAGTGTCTTGGATTTAGTTTGGGCTAACATGTTTAGCGTCTTTTGGATGTCCAAGTCTTTTTACTCTCTTAAGTTTTTGGATTTAGCTTTTGATTTTCTTTTGCTAGGGACTAGCAAAATCTTAAGTTTGGGGGTGTGTTAACTCTATTTTATATAGTTATTCTAGTTTTAATCTATGTAGATTTTTAGTCATTTTATTTTAGCTTTAGTTGATTTATAAGCTCATGTTTAGTTCTAGTCCTAATTTTAATTTCATTTTATCTTATCTTGTTGTTTTTCATGTTTAATTTTTGGCTAATATTCTTCAATATGGATATGAGGATCATGTTAATATTGGACATAGCTTTGAAGTGGCTTAAAAGGTGAAGAAAACATTGTTCAAGTTAGAACGATAGCTGCCTGGGAGGTAAAATCTCACGTCTAGGCAACCCAGCAAACCAAATTCTCTATCAATAGCAAAAAGATTACCTCCTGGGTGGCAAGTTTTGTTGTCTGGGCAGTAATGTCAAATATTAAAACACACAGTTTTGTTAAAATATATGGTTTCACCACTTCTAACCTTAATTTTAGCCTATAAAATGTTTAGAATAAAGGATTTATAGCATAGAGGGACCATAGGAGCCTCCATAGCCTTTTGAGAGCAAGAATTGAAGTATTTGCATAAAAGGGATAGAAGTAGAGGTGTCAAAGTGGGTCAGCCCAGTTCACCCAAGTTGACCCACCTAAGTTGGTAGGTTGAAAATCTTAACCCGCCCTACTTAGTGGATTAAGCAGGCTAGCCCATTTAAACCACCAAAAAATTAAAAAAGATTATAAAAATTTAACTATAGCTTTGTTTAAGCATATGTCTTTTTTAATCACTTAATTTCTATATCAGTATAAATAAACAAAAAAATAACTAAAATAAAAAGGAAGCTTCAACAGATTAAAACAAGTAAAGTAATCCAATAATTTAATGATTCATTAATAATAAGAATATGATTATGAGTAGAATATTCAAATATGGCAAATTACAAAATAATAAAGACAATACACACATACATTAGGGTTATTTTTTTCTTAAATAGAAAAGTGCAGTGAGCTAGGACACTAGGCTGAGTGGATGGAAAATAATAATAATAATAAAAAGGCAACCCGTTTAACCCATGAGCTGACTCATTTAACTCACAAGTTTAATAGCCCGGGTTGATAGGAGTATATTAAACAGGTTTTCAAGGGAACCCCTTAACCCAACTTATCTCTTAGGTGAGTTAAAAGGGTTGACCTGGTGGGTCGAACCCGTTTTGACGCCTCTAAATTGAAGAAAGTGAATGTTAGAAGATTGCTACTATTGAGTTTTTCTTTCTACACCTTCTTTTTTGCTTTCTTTATGCTTGTGTTTAATTCTTGTATTAATTTTGAGATGCTCTTTGACATTATGATGAGTTAAACTCCTTTTCTTAGGTCTCAAAGAGCATCTCAAAATTAATACAATAACTGAACATCAGCATAAAAGAAGCAAAAGAAAAGATGCAAAAAGCAAAACTCAGTAGTAGCAATCTTTTAACATTGCTCTTCAATCCCCTTGTGCAAATCCTTCAATTCTTACTCTCAAATGGCTATGATGGCTCATCTGGTCCTTCTCTGCTACAAATCCTCTATTTTGAATATTTTATAAGCTAAAATTAAGTTTAAAAATGGTGAAACTGCATATTTTAATAAAACTATGCGTCTTAGTATCTGACATTGCTTCCCAGATAGCAAAACTTGCCACCCGAGCAGTAACCTTTCTACTATTAATAGAGGATTTGGTCTACTAGGTTGCCTAGGCAACTACCATTCTGACTTGAACAATTATCTTTTGTATTCTTCACTTTTTAAGTCACTTTAAAGCTATGTCCAATACTAACATGGTCCTCATATCTATATTAAAGAAGATTTGCCTAAAATTAGACATGAAAAACAATAAAATAAGATGAAATGAAATTAAAACTAGAATTAAAATTAAACATGACTTTTGCTCATAAATCAATTAAAGATAAAATGACTCAAAATCTATATAGATTAAGACTAGAAGTTATCACATAAGGATAGTAGTGGTCAATTGCATATAAATGAAACACTTGTAGTTTTTTTTTTTTTAATTGAAAATGTTATTTGAATGAGTTTTATGCAAGATTGTTCTTTATCATTGTTGTTATAATGGTAAAGAATACCTAAGATCCAATAAGTCTTGTCATTAACTGATCTTGTTTGTTCAATTTGAATTTTACTTAAAATTGAACTAAATTGAACCTAGGATCATTCTTACTTTTACCAAAATGTTAATGATACACTTGATACAAAAAAGTGCTTAAAATGGTATTTTATTATTTTTAAAATATTGATTGATTTATAAAGGAAGTTTGAAAGATTGAAAAGTGAACATATAACTTGATCTAGAATAAAATTTAAAACTAATTAACCTTGAATAAAGATATATGGCAAACATCATAACTAAATTGGGAAGAAAATTGCATTTATTTATACTCCAATTTTTTTCCTCCATGTAATTGTTTTTTTAACAAGAAAAAACTTATATAAAGTTTTTTATATCTTGATTATACTATTTTTCAATTATAACATGATAAGTGTGTGGTTATCCAATAACATTATGACAAGTATGTAATTATTATAGATAATTGTTTTATTTTTAAATTAAATTTTATATTATTATTAGCTTATTCAACACTTGTCATATTCTAATTGGATAATATCATAGCAAAAATATAAGATACTACATATAAGTTTAGTCCTTTCTAATATGACCCTAAATCATAAAATATTTTTTATAAGAGCCCAGGGAATGGGAATAAGAATGGGAGTGAGAGTAGGAATGGGAATATTAAAATGTTGTTTGGTTAAAAAGGAGTAAGAATGAGTATATCTCCCTTTACTTCATTTGGTTAGTTTATACATGGCAATCAATAAGTAGTATGCATATTTTACCATTTTATTCCTTATCATAAAACCAAAAAATATATATATATACATCTCTTCAAATTATTAATTAATAATATAATTATATATTAATATAGATTAATATATATTTAATTAATAATATAATAATATATTTAATAAATTAATAATAATTAGTAATATTAATAAAATAATAATTATAAATTAAAAATAATAATTTAATAATAAATAAATATATAAATAATAATAAATTAGGGTTTTGATGTATCACAGAGGTTTTTTTATCCAAAAATTATTATAAGTGAGGACACTTTTGTCAAACATATTTTTATTCCTAGGAGACCAATCTTATTCCATAACTTCAGTTAAGGAGAGAACTCTCCCTTATATAAGGGAGAGCAAGCTCCATAAAGAATGGAAATAAGGACCCCATTTGTCAACCAAACATGAGAATGAGAGTATCTTTCATTCCAATTTTCATTCCCTCGCCTTGATTCTAGCAACCAAATGGGCCCTAAACTAATCTCCATATCTTTCATAAAATTATACTTTTTTTAATTGGGTATTTTACATATAGATATTCTTTAATATGATCATGTATAAATAAGATCTTTTCTATCAACTACTGTAAATAAAATTAACAAATATGATAAAATGTGACATATTTTTTGATAAATTATTAATAGTGTTCTTCTATCAATACATTTTAAATTTACTTTGTAGTGAATTAATATAATTGAATTATTAATAACAATATTATTTGTGAGGAACAAAATTAAAAAATATTTTAAATGTTAGAGATTAAATTGAATATAATACTATAAAAACCAAATAAAAGTATATTCAAAAGAATAAAAAAAAGATTTTTAGCTTTAATTGAAGTTTTATCTATTCCTTAGAAAGCCAAAAATTAGATAATTAAAATTGAGTTTTCTTTTGGTACTTTGACTTTTGTTTTCTTTATTTATGACTATATCTTATTATAAATTAAAAAATTCAACTGATTTAAAAAAATAAAGTTCAAATAAAAAAGTTCAATTTATAAAATGGGTTGAGTTTAGACTTTTTTAAAGTCTGATCTGAGTTTAAAAAATTTGAATGAATATGTTTTTAATAAAAAAAACTTTTTTATTTAAAAAAATTTAGTGTAATATGATATCTTGGTAAATAATTAAAAATTAATACATCATATTTTAAAATTTTATGTTAATAAAATAGTTCATTTGTATTTATAACTTTTTTATATATAATCTTACAAGTAATAATACTAATTACGTATCTTATTTATCTCTCAAATTTAAGTAACAAATTAGTTTAATCATGAATTAGCCCAATTGACTTGATCCAAAAAATTTAATTAAAATATTAGCTCGAATTTTCCAACCCAAATTTAAGTCAAATTTAAAAAAATTCACATGACATGTTTTACTCATGACCCATATTTTTAGGGGTGGATTTGACGTGGCAAAAATGTTGATCCATGATCTTCGGTGCGGGGGCCACTAGCCTATTCATTTGCCCTAAATTTCCGATTCACAATGAGATCAACGGTCGATTGATGGGCTCTATCCCAACCCATTCTCATCATCATTTCTGGGCCTTTCTAAGATCCCAAACAGAACGGGAAAAAGCTCACTTAGCTACAACCGAACCTTAGCTTCGGTGATACACCGAGCCTGAGTTGCGGACCTTGATCAAACTCTCTCTCCTCTCCTTCGGTTGAGTTCGAACTCGATACTTGATAGTTCTCACTGCGTCCTAAACCTAATCTAGTTTTGGTGTGGTAACGGACTTGATTTTACGAGTCACTGATAGGTGAGAATCTTTTTAATTGTTGGAATTGCTTTCAATTGCGCTGTTTTTGACTGAGGATCGATCTTTTTTTTCTTTTGCGATGCCCGAATTCAGAGCGATGATCCATCAGTGATTCGGCGGTGATCTTCGATGCATGCAGTCCAAGATTGGGTAATGCAGGATTTTGATCCGTCTTTTGTTAGGTTTTGAGGTAGGATCATGCCAATGCACTTGTAGTGTGTTATCCTGCAATTTCGATTCTGATTTTTCACACGGGTGATTCGATGAGTTTATTAATATTTATATAGAAAAATTGTCGAATTGATTACTAGAGTTCTGTTTTAGATAGTCTTTTTTCTTCTTTCAAACAGTCGCTTACAGTTGGGAAATTTTGTCTTGAGCAGTTGTTTGGTAATTGGACGGCAAAAATGGCGCAGAGCAACTGGGAAGCAGATAAGATGTAGTTACCTATTTATGCTTCTTGTTTAGATTGCTTCAAAATTGCACTGTTTACTTAATAATATGTCGTTTTTGGCTGTTAGGCTTGATGTTTATATCTATGATTATTTGGTGAAGAAAAAGTTGCATAATACTGCCAAGTCTTTCATGACAGAAGGGAAGGTTGCTCCAGATCCAGTAGGTGAGAGATAATTTAAATAGTTTAATGTTCTAATTACCTTATACAGGATTTTATTAAATGATTAACCAGTGTAATCTCAACCGGTGACTTGTTTTGAAATTTCTCCTGTGTCAATATTGCATACAATATTTGTCTCCATCTCCATCTGGGGGATTATCTCTGCATCTTTTTGAAAGCGCATGGAACATTTAAAGCAAAATGCTCGTACTGCATGAATTATAACTAATATTCTGAAACGCAGCAATTGATGCTCCTGGAGGGTTTCTTTTTGAGTGGTGGTCTGTATTTTGGGATATTTTTATTGCAAGGACAAATGAGAAGCATTCTGAGTCTGCTGCAGCATATTTAGAGGTAGCTATTAACTTCTTATCTGTCTTGGTGATGATCATTTATTGATAATATTTATAATGGAAAAATTGTTTCCCGTATTGTTGATGACTTGCAGGCTCAACAGATTAAAGCAAAAGAACAACAGCAGCTGCAAATGCAGCAGTTGCAACTAATGCGTCAAGCTCAGCTACAACGAAGGGATCCTAATCATCCTCCCCTCAGTGGTACTGTAAATACTATTACTTCAGAAGGAATGCTTGGGCAACCTACTGCTAGTGCATTGGCTGCAAAAATGTATGAGGAACGAATGAAACACTCTAACCCTATGGATACAGAGACATCCCAACCACTTCTAGATGCTAGAATGGCCCTTTTGAAGTCGACTACAAATCACCCTGGGTAAAACCATCAATAGATTTTATATAACTGCAAATACTTATCAAGTTCTTATACAAAGGCATACTGATATGTATTTGGTCTCTTTTGCCAAACAGCCAGATGGTTCAAGGAAATACCGGAAGTGTGACTGCAGCTTTGCAGCACATGCAGGCTCGAAATCAACAAACCCCTGTAATTACTGGCACTGCTCAGTGCTTATTCTGGGTTTCCTAAATTTCTTCATTCCTACTTTGTTAGTTTAGCATGCTGAAATATTTTTATTTTTTATTTTTTAAAAAACCTCAGCAGGACATTAAAAGTGAAGTCAACATGGGCACGATGCAGAGATCATTGCCCATGGATCCTTCTTCAATTTATGGGCAAGGAGCAATGCAGTCAAAACCTGGAATAGTAAATGCAGGTTTGAATACATGTAGGAGAATAGCTTATTTAAGAATATGTTGATTTTTATTGTGGCATTTCCACCATTTTTTATCATATAAAACAAGTGATGAAACATGGTAGAGGAAGGAAATTAGTTAGTTGTGCTCTTTTAGATTTGGGTTTCTGCACTGTTTCCTTTTTATATTATTTTTTTGGATCATTTTCTAATTTCATGTTAGAGGAGAATCACATTATTTTTTACGCAATTTCCTTATCTAAGCATCATGCTTGGTTTCAATAATTCTCTTCTTCCGTTTTCAGGACTAAATCCAGGAGTTGGTGGTCTCACATTGAAAGGATGGCCTTTAACTGTAAGTTCTGCAATGTACTTCAATTTTTCTTTGAAACAGCTGTCAATGTGTCTGATCCTGTTTAAATCAAAATTATCATATTATCCAGGGCATAGATCAAATTCGACCAGGTTTAGGAGCACAAGTTCAAAAGCCTCTCCTTCAGAGTGCAAATCAGTTTCAGCTTTTGCCCCAACAACAACAGCAGCAACTCCTGGCACAGGTTCAGGCACAAGGAAATATTGGCAGTTCACCCATGTATGCAGATATGGATCCTCAAAGATTAAGGGGATTAGCTAGGGGTAGTTTGAATGCAAAAGATGGTCAACCAATTGCAAATGATGGATCAATTGGTTCTCCAATGCAATCCACTTCATCTAAGGTATAATTTGTGCCATTCTGCTGGCTTTCATGTTATATGGAATGGGAAAACCAATGCCATTGAACAGACTTGCATGTTTAGATTATCAAGTTTTTTTTTCCTCTTTCTGATGAATTTAACTTTATGCTGATGATGACCTCATCATGCGAGTGGCCTGGTTTTTATATGTCATTGGTGAATTATGTGTTAATGTGAATAGAGATAGACTGCACTTAATATGCATTTTTTTCCCCCTATCTCTTCTTACTTTTTTGTTATTTTCTAAGTAAAACCAGTAGCCCCCTGGTACTGATTTATACCATCATCAGAATAAAAAGTTTTCAAGACGAAAGTAAATTGTAAATGACAGGAGCATTGTAGATTGTGCACTTCAAGTTGCCATTTTCTCCTTCAAATTTAGAAGCCTCTCAAATTTAAATGATGTGATGCAGTTGGTCACAAATTAAGATTATTATATCTCTACTGAGCCACCCACGGCGTAGTTAAAAAGTTGAAGTGTTTTATAAATTTTTATGACTTTGGAGATAATAATGTTTGTGGAACTTATCAAAAGAGAACGGGAAAGAAACCCCTGTTTAGCTCTTCTTGGTCAATGGGTCTGTAATTTTTATATCTTGTTTAAGGAGGACTTCTTGTTGGTTTTTGTATTGCTCTTTCCTTCTCATCAATAAATTAGTTTTCTATTGAAAGGAAGAAAAAAAAAAGAGAAGCCCTTGTTTGAGAATGTCAGTTACTCTGACCTAGACAGCTTGTGTTTATGGCTGTTCTGACCAATAAACTGTGTAGTGGTAGTACGCCTCATGATAGAGCTGTAGATAAAGCTATAGTACAATTAAGGTACACCAAGTTTTCATGCCCATAAAAGGTAGTGTTCACACAAACAATGCTTCAAGAGGATAAGTGCAATTTGCTTCCCCCCCCCCCCCCCCCCCCTTTTTCCTCTTTTTCTCTAGGGAAAACTAATTGTTTAGCTTATTAACACATGCTACTTGAGATGACAAACTATCCCTAAATGGATCAATACTTAAACTTGGTTGTTTATACATTATAGTCATACTGTGATGTGGCAACAGAAACCAAAGTTTAGCAATTTGAGAAAAGTCTGTTATACATATATATATCAAAACCAATTGTTGGGATGAGGTATTCTCGACATGGCATCGGAGCATTCATGAGTTTGAACCTTGCCACTCCTACTCTCTCAATTAAAATTAAACTTCAGAGCAAAATATGAATGACCTGTTTTGTTGTCCAGCCTTCAAGCCCAAAGGCTTTTGCTTGAGGGGTTTGTTAAAGTTATATATCAGACTATTTGTGAACCTTCTCCTAGCAGCTTAAGCTTTTGGAATTTAGTGGTTCTTGACAAAATTGAATTCAACATTCAGAGTATTAAGATAGTTGCAAAGCCTTAAGTTTATTCATCTAACACTGACTGTGGACACTGTTTTTATTTATGATTTATTCATATGTGAAATTTTCGTTAGCTTTTTCATTCTAAATGTAGGTTGCTCTTAGCTGATGTGGTGTCTTTTATTTTCTATGCAGATCAACATGCCACAGATCCAACAATCTACTTCTCAGCAACAGCAGGATTCTTTGCATCCACAGCAACTGCAACAGGTTTGCTTACATCTTTACTTTTATCACCAACCTTAGTTACTTCCATTTTGGTTTTGCGGAAAATAATATTGGCTAGTAGGTTTTCTAGTTTATATGCTTTTTCTGATGTTATTCATCTATTTTTAATAGAATAATCGGAAAAGGAAAGGGCCTACATCTTCAGGAGCTGCCAACAGTACTGGTACAGGAAACACAATAGGCCCTTCTAATTCTCAACCATCAACCCCATCTACTCATACTCCCTGTGATGGAGTGGCTATGGCTGGTAACTTGCAAAATGTAGGTGGTGTATCCAAAGGTTTAATGATGTATGGTGCTGATGGCACAGGTGGTCTTGCATCGTCCACAAATCAGCTGGTAAATAAAATTGAATATGTAATTTGCATGACCTATGAAACACTAGCAATGTAGTAGAATCTGCTGCATATGTTGCTTGAAATTAAAATACTCTGTGGAAAGATTGAAAGAAAGAGTTTAGTACCACCTTGCATATAGGAATGGGGGAATGGAATTACATGTCTCTTCCCTCTTCTGGCAAATGATTTGTTACTGAATCTTTATCCTGTGAATAAAACTTGCTAGAAATGCTTGATGTTTGAAATACTTTGATTGCATGTACTCAGTGCTACTATATGACCTAAATGACACTGATAAGGTTGACTTTGCTCTACTTATATGTATTTTCCATAGGCTGAAGTTGATTTTATTCATTCTAAAGACAAGGGTTTTTAAAATTATTTTGATAATGTTGGTAAAACACTTGTAACATCTTTTTACTTTTGCTTCTGGATTAAGACAGTTATACTTGGTAAAGTGTTCGTAACATTGCTCTAGTTATATCTATATTTCCCATAGGCTGAAGTTGATTTTATTCATTCTAAGAACATGGATTTCTATAGTTTTTGTTGATAGTGTTGGTAAAGCATTTGTAACATCTTTTAGTTTTGCTTTTGGATTTAAGAGTTCTCTATGCCCTTGTTAATTTATATAATGTCTTGCTCCATTATATTCTATGCAGAAACATCTTATGTTACTGCTTAAAATCAGCCTTTGACAAGCTGCGTTCTTCTAGTTGCAGGATGACATGGAACGTTTTGGAGATGTTGGCTCCTTAGATGATAATGTGGAATCGTTTCTCTCACATGATGATGGTGATGGAAGGGATTTGTTTGGCACCTTAAAACGGAACACTTCAGAGCATGCAACAGATGCTTCAAAGGGTATTCTAATATTCTCATTGTTCTAATATATATGTATGTATATATATATATATATATTTTGCAGGCTTTGATGGTTCAATTGCTTCTATTGCAGGCTTTTCCTTCAGTGAAGTTGGCTCCATACGCAAAAGCAATGGCAAAGTTGTTTGCTGTCATTTCTCTTCTGATGGGAAGTTATTGGCCAGTGCTGGACATGACAAGAAGGTAGAATGGGTTATATTTTATATCCATACAACTTTAGGGCTGATACCAGAGTTTCAAAACAGGCTTGGATATTGTCTTTTATCATGTTTATAACGCTAGTATCTGATTACATATCTGTAGGCTGAAGTTTTAAATAAAGAACATAAAATGTTTTCCCTTTTTCATTAAAAAATTTACAAACTTTTAGTCAATTTTATTTGTTTGCACTAATGTGTAACATCCATTGGTTATCATCCACTGCCAGCACCTACAAGGCATATTCATGTTTAATCTAATCTCTGTTGTATCTACAAGGCATACATGTCCTGTAAAATATATTGATGCTCATCTTTTCCCGTGTTGGTAGGTTTTTCTCTGGAACATGGAGACACTACAAACAGAGAGCACTCCAGAGGAACATAATCTTATTATTACTGATGTTCGTTTCAGACCAAATTCATCTCAGCTTGCAACCTCTTCATTTGATACAACTGTGCGGCTGTGGGATGCTGCAGATGTAAATTTCTTCACACATTCTCTTTTGACTGTGAATAGATAACTTTTATTTTGATCTGTTCAACATATATGGACATGTTCCTGCTTGTTATTGAATGTATTGTCTTCTGCATGGACATTATAATTTTGGCTTCTGCTTTTCAATGTGTTGTTTGTCTTTTAAAATAAATATATTTTCCCCTAAGTTAGCACAAGGTGTTACTTTTGCAGTGGATGCTGTAGTTTTGTGTTTCTAAATTAATACAGTAAGAAAGGATTGTCAAGAAGTGTTGGTTTTATATGTTATGCATTTGTCTTTGTTACAGGATATATAGCAAAGATGATTTATGAGTTTCTGTGTAGTACTATGGACTCTGATATTATAAATTAATGATTACGAATTAGTACCTATGAATATAACAGTGAAGAACTCTTACATATCTTTTGATGAATTATGATGTTTTTAATAACTTGTCTTCTAGAATCCTTCTCTGGAATGTGTTATAAAATTATCAGCAGTGAATGTTTTGTCGTATTTTTTATTTCATTATAAGTGCTGGTATATGAGAGCAACTGGTTAGGGTTTGGTAGCCTGAAAATCTTGGTTTCAAGGGTGGATCAAAGGTAGAAAATTTGTGGATTGTTGGTTTACTGGCAGTATGTTAATTTTGGAAAGGCAATTTGCAGGCAGTTTTAGGATATGATTTGTGACTCTTTGGGTGCTATGAATAGTACCTGTGGTAATGGGGTTTTGAGTTCAATAGTTGGCACATATAAGCAAGGAACCATTATTTTTTTCCAGGAATGGGTTTAGTGTGTCTGCAATGGAAATAGGTTAGGTATCATAGAATATTGAAGAAACCTACATATCTCAACCAAGAAGAGAGCACAATTTGCTTCCATTGTATACTATTAGTATATTTAGTTCCAAGATCAAAGCAAAACCATAATTCTACATTTCAGCTTTTGCTTTCTTGATGCTACTACGTTGTGTGTCTGGGCTGAGCTTAATCAATTATTAAATCTTAGCCGCTATTCGCTACATTGCATATTATAGTTTTATTTCCATGGTACTTACCTTTTCTTTTTTGGCAGCCAAACTTTTGTTTACATACATATGCTGGTCATACCTCTCATGTGATGTCCCTTGATTTCCACCCCAAGAAAAATGACCTTTTCTGTTCTTGCGACGCTAACAATGAGATTCGTTTTTGGAATCTTAATCAATATGTCAGCACTCGTGCTACCAAGGTCACTTTTGAAACTTGCTTGATATGATTACCAAAGATGTTATGGTTTTTTGTATATTTACTGTTCTGAACCTCAATAATTTAATTGAGCAGGGAGGCTCTGCACAGGTGAGGTTTCAGCCAAGGATAGGACACCTTCTGGCTGCAGCATCTAGCAATGTTGTATCCCTCTATGATGTTGAGACTGACAGACCAGTGCAGTCATTACAGGTATAAAAGTGAATACTAAGCTCCTGGAAAACTAATGGGATGTAATGAAAGTCCTTTTAGCGACCTCTTTTCTTGGAATATCCTGTTGATAACTAGAATCTTAATTATTTTCAGGGACACACTGCAGATGTGCATTCTGTTTGTTGGGATACCAATGGAGATTACTTGGCATCTGTGAGTCAAGAATCTGTCAGAGTGTGGTCATTGGCCTCAGGGGAGTGCATTCACGAGCTTAGCTCCAGTGGGAACCCGTTCCATTCTTGCGTTTTTCACCCAAGCTACTCTACTCTCTTGGTTATTGGAAGTTTCCAGGTATGTTTGTCCATTTCAATTTTTCAACTTGTATGAATGGTTTTCTTCTTTTTTTCCTTCCCTTTTGATATTTTATAGTTTACTTATTTTAATTTTGCATGTTTACTGTTCTGCTCTATCTCTTAGCAAGGAACAGGCTATATACTTTTTTAAGTGTGTGAAAGATGTGGATGGGCAGAGAATAAGGAGATGAACAGATGGAATTGGTACTTTGACCATTTCATAAGAAGCGATGAAGAGACTTAGAAGAGGAAGCTCTTTGGAGACTAACAGGAACCTTTGATAAAACCATACCCCAAAAAGATAGCTCATGAGGTTGGAGAGCCTGAGTTCCATATAATTCTCACATCAATCCCATACTTCCAATGTGGGATTTCACCATACTTTGTAATTGGGTCCTAACATACTACCATCATAGCCTGGGATCCATGTAGGTCAGCTTTGCTCTAGCTTTCTAGTCCTGGGTGAATCCTGCAATACCAGCATCACTACTTGCGCCTTTGATTGCAGCTAGGATGTAGTGGAAGACTTAGATATCAGTTGATAGTAACTTTTGGTAGAACAATCTAAAAGCTAGGCTATGAAGTTAGAGAGTCCAAGGTTCATATAAATCCCACATTAGAATCCCATGCTTCCCATGTCGGACTCAAGTACCATACTTACAATTGGGTCCTATATAGACTATTTCTTCCAAATAAGAAGTATAGGTTTTTAATAATTAGGATTATAAAAGTCAACGAAGGAATGGAAAAGAAATGTAATTTGACACATTTCCTATAGCATAACTACATAGGAATAGGGTTTAGGGATTCTAAATCTCCAGTTTTCACATAAGTGAAAAAAACTTGCTTCTTCGTTGGATAAACTGCATTGATGGAAAAGCTGACTTTTTAGATATAAGTTTACAAACATAAATCACTGTCATGTAAATTTATTTTTAACCGAAGTCAAGTTTGCACAACTCTAATCTTAACACACAATCTTTTCCTGAGTTAGTCTTGACTCGAGTTATAGCATTATAGGATGATTTATTGTGAACATCTCTTTCTCAGATCATATATCTCATCTAACGGCCAAAGCTTGAAATCTGATTTAACTGTTATACATTATATATGATTTCCAAGTTTAATCTATTCCTATGAATCATTAATGATTTGCAGTCATTGGAGCTATGGAACATGGCCGAGAATAAATGTATGACAATTCCAACTCATGAGTGCGTGATATCAGCTTTAGCACAATCACCAGTGTCAGGGATGGTTGCATCTGCCAGTCATGACAAGTCCGTCAAGATTTGGAAATGAGTTTGATTGTTATGTGGTTGAAACAGCCATGTCAAGTGTTCTACTATCTGTTGCATTCTTAAGGGCAGCAAAGTCTGAACAAGAAGTAGTTGAAATTTTAGTAGGAACAAGGGGAAAAGGAATCCTCTGGTTTTTTTTTTTCTTTCTTTCCTTTTACCTTCATTATTTAATATTTACTGTTTTTTTTTTAATAAGGGAGCTATGGGTTTTCGTTGGTCACGTGTGAAAGTTTTACTCTTTCCTTCTTTTACTTTTCTTCATTTCTTTTATTATATTGGCTTTTTTTTTTTTTTTCTGGCTTTTCACCTTGTGCATACTTTCTTTTATCATCGTTCATATGGTTGCTTCCTATTATACTTGTGCAATGAGCTTGTTAGTTGTTTGTTTTCCATGTGGTCATTGTCCTTTGACCCAGACACTCAATATTTACATAATGTTTCAGTTCAACCTCCTTATATATTTTACTTGTTTGAAGCAAACAAAAACCGAAAGTTCTTCCAAAAAAAACTGAAAGTAGTATTTTTGTCTCTTTTTAGTGACGCATTTCCTAACTTTTCTATGATAGTTTTCTCTAACTAGCAGTATAACTTCCTTGATAATGCCAAATGTTGGTTAGAATTACGTAAATAAATTCGAATTTTTAGACATAAAACAAAAGCAAACGGCTAGTTGAATCTCGGTATGCAAAAGACCTAGAGTGTAGACTTACAAATAAGCTTGTAAGCCAGGCCCATGCCCGTATAAGCATCTCCTAGTAGATGGATAAAATAAATTGAGAGAGAGATAGATTTAAGTAGTGGGAGAGTGAGTTTAAGTGTATAGCATCTAGAGTGCAAGAGATCCAAATCTGATCATGCACGAGTATGTTTTCAAGGCATTTCTCCAATCACCATCACAAACTTAATGGAAGTAATGTATAGATTTAAAAGATTGTATCACCAGTGACCAAGGCATGAACCTATTTTTGCCCAAGAATATCCTCAATCCACGCCACAGTTCTTGGATATTTTAATTAGAAGAATTTATTAGGTTTATGAAAGATATAATTCATGGACACAATAATAGTTCAATGGACAAATCTTTTATAGGTTACCCATTTGAAGAATATCTTTCGGAATGCCACTAACTCCCCATTAAAAATATTAGTGTGATAAATCGCATCCATTTAATTCATCAATAAATGAATAGGTTGAATTGGGTATCTTTATGAATTGAATGACTTGTAGATCATGAAAAAATTTTGCCACTATTAATCATACGTAAGTAAAAGAGATAACAGTATATAACTATCTGGACACAACATTTTACAATTGCAAGTCATTGGTAAATCTAGATAATTAATTATACAAAACAAAACTATACTTGGCTTTTCACAACTTTAAATATAATCAATGATAAATTTGTGTGATGAGTTAGCTCTTAAAATTATGCTAACGGTTAGTTGAACTGTAAGATTGACCCAATATAGACAAAGTGCAAACTAAAATGCCAATGATCTTTATTACTTCCGTGGTTGTGATTTAAATCTTTAATAAGACATAAATTTAGTAATAAAGAAAATGCACAGTAAAGTCCCCCAATAATTTTGTCAGAAGATTTTCATATTTATTCCTTTATTAAAATTCTAAATTACAAATCATTTTTAATAGAAAATATGATTAAAATAACAAAAATAAAAGTGAATTTATTGTGCCACCATATTCATATCAACCGTACCATCCTGAAAATATTCAAACAAAGCATGTTTAAGCCTCTGAGGCTTGTTGGGTCGCCTCATAAAGGAAAAATAGAACCTTTGTTGTTCTATTTTTTATTGTTATATTGAGACTAATTATATATATATATATATATTAAAAAAAAAAGTGAGTTTGGTCCTGTTAAACCATAGCTTAAATGAAGCCTATACCTCTTCGATCACCACTTTAATCCCTTCTTTAATTTTTTTTTTAATCTCTCTGAAAAAGTGAAAGCGTGTTCATAATAGAATATGAATAACTTTCTAATTTGATGCTCTGCCACCAGAATCATTGATCAGTGGAAGAGCCGCAACCCACGCGCTAACTTTGAGAGGTGCGTTGCACGCTCCAAAATTCAAATCCTTGTTTTGGAAAAAAATCAATTTCTAATGCCAAATTTGGGTTAAATTAATATATAGCAGCCCACTTAATACACGTTTTCCAAACCGCTTTATTTTTAATAAAGAATTACATTTATTCTCTGAATGTAATCACAAAATTAGTTCATGAAATTTAAAAAGCGATAGAACAAATTTTAAATATTAAAAATAATTTATAAATTAGTATAGGTATTATTTTTTTTAATTTTGGGTTACGATTCAAACGATTTTAATCGAAGATTAAATTTTTATTTTAGTCTAAATTTTAATATATTTTATATTTATAAGAAGTAAAATAAAATTTCTCTCTGCTTTGTTTAACTCTTCAGACGTTACTATGTAAGCACAATCTTTTTTTTTTTTTTTTAATGTTAGTCTTTCCAAGTGAGTTTACCCCACAATGTAAAAATAAATGAGTAAGATCTATTTTTGATCCTTCATTTATTGTAAAATTATCATTCTAGTCTCTTATTTATTGAAATATTTAAAATAATCTCTTATTCATTACAAATATCATGTTTGATTCTTCACTTTAACAAAAAAAAAAAATCAAATTCCCTCATATTTAGAGAGTTTAATATATAGATTAAATTTGGTAATTTTTTAAAATATGCAAGACTAAATGTAATTTTTTTTAATGAGTGAGACATTATTTTAAAAAATTCTATAAATGAGAAATTAAAATAGTAATTTTATAATAAGTGGGGACTAAAAAATATATTTTTCAGAATAAATAAATAAATACATTTTAATATGCTTTTCCTTTTTGGTAATATATGCAATCCATCTTTTGAACCACAAAGCAAGATGAGATTAGAAGGTAACACTGGAATCTTATATATAAGGCATACATCGATTTCAAATTATAAAAAAAAAAATGAAGAAATTAGATGAAAATAATACAAACAAGCGAAGAAATTAAATTAATAAAACTAATTATATATACAATTCAATTTTGCTCTGTGTTTTTATCATACGTAGTTAGGGTTTAGGATGTTTTGTTTGATAGATTTGATTGATTAGGCTTCTGTTCATTGCATGTGCATGAATAATTGTATATTTATTTGAAAATAATCATGCCAAACGGCTTAGGGAAGTTAAATTATATATGTAATGGATATCAAACTAGTCTATATAATTTAACAAGCTTGAAATAATTATTCTTAACATTGAATTATTTATTTGTGTATTTATATTAAAATATTATTTGATCGAAAACTCCATATATGATCACTAACTTCATGCACATGATTTAATAATTTTATAATATATTTGATTTAACGTTGCTAAAATTAAAAATTTTGGTTATATATTAAAATAAACTCTTATAAATATGTTTGTTTAATTTTATCCAAAATACATTTATCTTTTAAATCTC
This sequence comes from Delonix regia, assembly GCA_037074485.1. Taxonomy (NCBI): domain Eukaryota; kingdom Viridiplantae; phylum Streptophyta; class Magnoliopsida; order Fabales; family Fabaceae; genus Delonix; species Delonix regia. The sequence continues at coordinate 31,545,505 of CM073451.1, forward strand.
TATTTGAATGAGAGTTTAAAAATATTATTTTTACATTAGACATATTGTATTAACAGCAAAACCTGCTTTTTAGATAAAAATTTTTAAATACAAATTACGATTATGTAAAATTATGTTTAATAAAATTAATTTTAAAAAATAAATTTATTTAAAATAATTTTTAACTAACTCTAATCTAAACATAACAAAAGGTTTCTAAATTTAACTCAAATTTTGCTTGAATTGATGAACAGTTTTCTTCATATTTTAAATTTAACGTGGGAAATGAAAATTTGTCTTTTTTATTACCTCGCGTTTTGTCCTTATGTTTCTATTATTTATTTTTATTTTTTTGTAATGAACCTACTACTACCTGAACTATTTTGACAGTTGCAAAGTTAAAAGAATAGGCAACTCATGCATGTGAGCGCGTGATACTCACGTGCAAATGAGGAGGGTGGGATATTAGGAAGCTTAGGCAAAAAGAAACTAAAAATAAATAAATAAATAAAATGCACTTTTCCACCTGGCCACTCACAAAGAGAATCCAATGACTTGGCGGTCTTATCAAACTTCTGTGACTCCCCAATTTCTCGCTTTCTTCTCGTTTCGTGATACGCTACAAAACCAATTATCCTTTATTTTCATTTCTGGTTTTCTTACAATAACCTTTTATTACCAAAAATAAAATTAATTCCCATAAATTTTGTACATATGAAATTAACAGTTAAATGTTGACTCACGTTTAAAAAAAATATTTTATTTGGCATAACTGAAGTAGTCACAATCGTGTTATTGCTTCTCGTACTTATTCGAGTAATTTAAAATTATATTTTAATAAAATAAAAATTATAAATTATGATATAATAGTTAATAAAAAAATATTTTATTAATCTTATTTTGTGTTCTCCTCTTGATCAATAACAAATAATTAATTTTTTGGTTAAATTTTATTCAATTAAATGTGTGATTTTGAAATGTCTTAGATTTTTTTTTTTGGTTTGCCAATTCAAGATACTTGATTGAAGTATGACCTCTTTATATACCATAATTTCACTCTCACTATCAACTATTTTAAAACAAGTAAATTAAGTAAGATTTTTCTAGTGTACAAGGAGAATCAAATTCATGAAGATCCTTATAAAGAATATTGTTGATGATTATATAATTTGCAAGGAATCAATTTGAAAAAACATTCATATGTGAAAAGCCAAATTTAGAAGTAAATTCTAAAAATAATCAAATTGAAAAGTATCTCATTTTATGAGCGGTTAAGTTGATAAGATAATTCTATAAATGATTAAATTGTAAAATATTTCATCTTCTGAAATGGAGTTTACTCTCAAATAAAAATTACAAATAAATTTTTTAATATATCTTTAAGAATAGTTATATCAATACAATTATTATATAACACATTAAGAAAAAAACGTATACTAATAATATATCAAAATATATTAATTGGATATTAAGCTAAAATAATTTTTAATATTTATATTTAACCATAATATTTTTTAGATTTTGTTTGCAAGCACTAATGAATTTGCCAATATATCCCTTTTTTTTATTTTATAATCATCCAAAAACATCATTTTATAAATTGGAAATAAGGAAAGAATTAAGAATGTGTGGGGTTATTGAGAAATTGAGAAATTACATAGATCAGTTGATAAATTTATAAATTAATATTATTAAGGGATTATTAGTTGATAAATTCAAAAATTAAGTAAGACTTTTCTAGTGTACATGGAGAATCATATTCTTGATGATCATTATAAAAAACTATTAGTAATAATTATATTATTTGTAAGGAATCAATTTAAAAAAATATCCATATGTGAAAAGTCAAATTTAGAAGGTAATTCTATAAATAATCAAATTAAGAAAAATGTCATTTACAGCGGATTAAGTTGATAAAATAATTATGTAAGTGATTAAATTAAAAAAATACTCCATGTTCCAACATGAAAGTTACTGAAAAAACAAAAATTTCAAGTAAATTATCTCGTGCATGCACATATACAATTGTAGTTATATTGATATAGTTATTATATGGCATATTAGAAGGAAATTTCAAAATACACTAATTATATGATAAATTAAAATAATTTATAGTATTTATATTAAACCATAATAATTTTATAGTTTTTTTTTTATAAGCACTTTTGAATTTTCCAACTTATCACTGTTTTTATTTTCTAACAACCCAAAACATCATATTTTTTTAAAAATTGAAAATGAGGAAAGAATTAAGGATGTGTAGAGTTATTGAAAAATAAAAAAAAAATTACATAAATGAGTTGATAAATTTACAAATTAATATTTTTAGGAGGTTATTAAGAAAAATTAAATAGTGAATGATATAAATTGAAAAATTCAAAAACCTTTTTTGGTTCATAAAAAAATTTAAAAATATTAATGTTTAAATATAAATACAATAAATTATTTGAAATTAATATTTAATTAATATATATTTACATTTTATCCCCGCATACTTTTTTTTCTTTATATATTATATAATAATTACATTGCTATAAACTCAATAATAAAAAAATGCAAAAGAAAAAGAATTGAGCAGACAGCAGGCGATAAAAAGGGAACAGCGAGAATATAGTGATAAGGAAATGAAATGCGGAGAAATCGAAAGTACAGTGGCCCTCTCTAACGCCAAAACCCCAACCCTACCATTTTCCCCTTTCTCCTTCTCTGCCATTGGCATTTATACTTCTTTTTCCAAAACCTCTCTCTCTCTCTCGCTCTCTCTCTCTCATATGACACTGAGAGCAGCTTGATGGGGAAGTACATGAGGAAGGCCAAAACCGCAGGCGAAGTGGCCGTCATGGAGGTCTCTCAATCCTCCTTCGGCGTCCGAACTCGCGCCAAAACCCTAGCCTTGCAACGCCTTCAGAAATCTCAGTCTCCGGCGCCTCCTCCTTCTCAAACTACCTCCGGTTCGTATCTGCAGCTCAGAAGTCGCCGTCTTGAGAAGCCCCCGGTTTTGATTCCGCCGACCCATTATTCCAAACGACAGAGACAGGCTTCAAAGGATAGCGTCCCCGTTCAAAACCCTAAATCAATTCATAATACCAGGGCCAGTTCCAGACTCAGACTGGGTTCCGTGGCATCTAAATCTAACGCGTCCGTTTCTCTTAGTCGTGTGGGCAACGACGAGGATGGTCAGAGAGACGAGGGGGCTTCTTGTAAAGTTTTGAGTAAGGAGGAAGGGGTACAAGAGACGCATGAAAATGTTGATGTTGGTGTCGAAGAAGCTTCGTTTGGAGAAAATGTCCTGGATATTGAAGGTAGAGAGAGGTGGGTTTTTTTCAAAAAAGAAAAAAAAATTAATTGGTTTCCTTTGTACTTCCTTTTTAGCTGTCCATCTTCCTGTTCAAATTTGAATGGTTTACTTGGTTATTTTGATTGCCTCTTTTGCTAGCAGCTTAGAGAAAATGAAATTTGATTACGAATTTAGTGACTTATTTGTTTTGTTTCGTAAAGGAGGAAATTTTTGTGTGAATTCGAGATCTCTGCCAGTTTATCTTTCGAATACTTTTCATTTCAGGGAAACCAGAGCTTTGCAGAGGTTGCAATTATTATTATTATTTTTCTCATCATCAATAATTTTTTTATAGTTAAAAGATTATGAAAAGTTGGTTCCTTTTTTCCCTTTAAATCTCCTGGATTGTGTTCTTGGCTCCAAAAGAAATAAAAACAAATAAATGAAAGCCGGTAACAAAGAAGAAATTGAATTTGAACCAGGAGATTTCATTTTCTCTGCGATCATGATGTTTAGTTTCGCAAATTTGGAATCTCCATTGTCTAGCGTTGCCTTGGGGCAACCTTAACCGAGCGAAGAGAGTGAAAATTTAAATTGAAAGAAAAATATTGTTTCTTGCTTTACTGCTTACTTCTCTTCTTGGTTATCAATCGTGGGCCTGGTAGTCTGCTCTTTGTGTTCTTGCTGTAAGGAAGGGAATAGTTTAATTGAATCCGTGTGTTTTGAGTTCCAAAATCTAAGTACGAAATTTGAGCAGATTTACGTTTTCGTGTTTGACGGGCATGTGTAATTTTAATTGACCTTCTTAATTAAGGATTTGCTAGTCGATAAATTCACTAGTCTTTTTTCCTTACAGACGTTGGTTTGTGTGTCCGTTTGTTATTTTATTACTATGTCAGAGGTGGAAATAGTGTATTGATGATATATGAAGTGAGATGAGGTTTAAGATTACTGCAACGACTCCTATGGGGTGTGGGTTTTGCCACAAGTGATGTGATAAATCCATTCGGACTCATTAATTTGTTGTTCTTGTTTTTTTTTTTTTTTTTAATTAATTTCTCTCCACAAACTCTTATATTTTGCTCTCCAAAGCTTTTAATATGTTTACAACTTTGAGGTGTCATCAGGGGCATTTTGTTTGTATCTTTACCTGATCTTCTGAAAACATTTCCTTCTATTAGCATTGCTAATTAGTTATATTCTGGGTTAGTGGCTGATGATTCACTGCTATCTTCTCAATTTGATGTTTTCTCTTGTTTTTCTGTTGATGGGATTGTGTTTATTTCCTCGGTCATGGTTGATGCTATTGGACTTGTATGTAGTAATAATCACAGTGGTCTTTATGTGAACGATGTGTGGGTTAAAGCCAATAATTTTTTCCTTCCATTCAAGTCTTTGAAGATTGGTTTCGACACTATCTCAATATTCTCTGTAATCAGGATGATGCATGGGTATAGAGAGAGGAGACTCTACTATGAGTAATTTCCTTTTGCTTTATACTCTTCATTGATAGAATCATTCACCTATTTATATGGAATCTATAGGAAATTTATATTGGCATGCAAGCAATGAAGTTGCAGTAGTTTAGTTTATTGGAATTATTTTGGTCTACTATTTTCTTTTCATATTTGTGTCATGCAGATAAGCCTCGTAAATGTAAGCTTGAGCATGCATTCAGTTTCCACAGTTTCTATAGTAAATCTTTGTCTAGATTGTTCCGTTATTTTTCTTTTTGGCGTATTCCGGGTATTTTGTTTTACGTTAATGTTAACGTTACTTTCTCAGTCTTATTGTTTGTTATTATCTTTGACAGGAGCACTAGAGAATCCACACCTTGCAGCTTGATAAGGGACCCAGACGTTGTCCGGACCCCTGGTTCAACTACAAGACCTACTTGCTCAACTGAAGCGAATCGAAGGTCAGAAACGACAACAAGAAGGCACATTCCAACTGCACGTGAAATGGATGAATTCTTTGCTGGCGCTGAAGAGGCACAACAAAGGCGGTTCGTTGAGAAGTATGCTTTCATACTATATAGGGTTTGGTTTTCTTTGTTCTTTCTCCCCAAACCACTGATTCTTTTCCATCCCCTTGAGCTAATATAGTCCCTGTGGTTTCAATTGCAGGTACAACTTTGATCCTGTGAATGACAAGCCACTCCCTGGTCGTTACCAATGGGAAAAATTGGAACCCTAGAAGGCTAGTGTTAGTGTTCCATCAAGACTTCTTTTCCTGCACATTATCTGGTTGATCTAGATCTTAGGAACTTTGAAGTAGCAGGGTTAGATTTAGTTGAAACGGTGGTGGTGTTATTTCCATTTTCCATCGCCCGTTTATTTTACTTGTAAAGAAAGTAGGGCTGTCAAGATGTGTAGACTAATGGTCTGTAACATAACAGAGGTGATGATGATTACACAACAATACAAAATCAAAGTCCTTTGTCTAACAGATCATCTGAGAGGGGAAGGGAATGAAGGTGTAGGTCGTAGGGTTAGGGATCAGTCAACTAGGTCAGTATGAGGTACAGGAATTTACTTAGGTTTCTTTTGTTCTTGTATTTTCCTCCCCTTTGTCTATACTTGTACTGATGGAACCTGAACAAACTCTTGGGAATAAAGATTACCCTTTTCCCCCCTCTTCACGTTTGTCTCTTTCTCTGTGTACTGCTTAGCTAAATATTGGCCTTCACTTCATGCGAGACTTTGTATCTTCCATATGGTAAGATTCTAAAATAGACCCATTTTACAAAGATAGGTGTATCCAGATCAAACCAAACATGAATAAATATGGAAGCATATTAAAGTTGGACTCCACTAAAATAATCTTCTTGCTTTTAACATGCTTACCTCTTCACTATTTGTTGATCTATTTGTCATTCATATTCAGAGTTCATAGAAGAACTTTCAGGCATTGGCATTTAGCAAGGTTGTCGAAACCTGCTGGCTAACGTTTTGAGAATTGATTGGTTTGGTCATAGTTGTGGGGTAATGCAACCATTGGAATATTGGGAGGACCTTTGTCTTCTCTGTATTCAAGTCTCCAGTCTGCACGTTGAGCATCCTTGTCAATAAAATGACATTATGGGGGGGCCATTTTGCAAATTTGTTCAACATAAAGATGAAGTGAGATATAATTCCATTACAAGACAGGAAAGGAGAACAATGCGGGTTAACAAGTAGCATCAAGTGCGAAAATTTTGGCTTTTGAAGAGGTATTTTTTTGGGTAAAAAATCTCAAGTACTACTTGCGAGAACACAAGGGCCATGGTGGTTTCTCTTTTGTCAAGACATTGAATTTTATTTCTCAAAATATTTATTTTAATGAGTTTTCACATTAAGTGTAAGAAATGTATTTGAAAGTTCTTCTCAATATGAATTTGCGAGAGAAAAACAAAAAGGACAGCTAATATTTTACTGTCTGAAAACTACTGCAAATTTGGGAGTTCAAATGATTATGAAGGGGCCCTTGAATTCATATGCTGACTCATATTTTATGAGTCATTTATTCAAGGCATGCGTATGAGTGCCAGAAGTAAGGACATGGTTTGATCAGGAAGCCTTCTATTCTATTGCTCAAGAAAAAGGGGAAAAAGAAATTGCATTATTATTTAATTTTCAGGTTGTTTTATTACCATCCTGGCTGTAAAAACACTGACCCTTCTCAGAGCAGGAAGAACATTTCAAGTACGTAATCAAATGACTGGTTGAAAATGGTCATGCAAGCATCAAAAGTTGTCTCAGGCGTAGAAATAAAGGGTGCCAACTGCTGCCTTTCATTATCCTAAAGTGATAGTGATTCTTTCCTTTTTTTTTTTTTTTTCCTTTAATTCATTAGGTTTTCAGGTAAATTCGTTTATAAAAAAATATATGAATATGTCAAAAATAAATCTTGATTAAACAAGTTTTTGACTTATTTTAGAATTAATTTTTTATAGACCCACGTATATAACAAGTATTAAATATATATTTGATTAATATAAAAATAATTAATCTCTAGATGTTGAATAAATTAAATTTATAATTTTAACACTAATTAAAATAAAAATAATTTTGTTATAAGTGATATTTTATATAGACTAAATTAATTTTATTTTTAAAAGCATTTTTATCAAATTTTAGCTTTACGAATATATGTAGAGAATATATATATATATATATATATATATTATATAACCATCTCTTAATAATAATAATAATAATAAATACAATATATTTCCCCCTTTGGTTAGAAAATCTGGTTGACAACAGACACATCATTTAGAATAAAGGTAAGGATCTGTATAAAGGGTCTTGGATGAAACTGAGGGATCTTCAATTTCCAATGAAACCTCTTTTTTTAATTTTGTGTGTGTGGGTGTGTGTGTGAGGAAAGGTTATTCTGTGTATCCCAAAATCTCCCACAATATTCAAAGGAGTATTCATGAGTTGCTCACCCAATGGATGACTCTTAACACTGAAACTGCCTCCCACATGCACCATAGCTTTGACTATATGGGGAATCACACTTATATGCTAATTTAGTGGATCCCCTTTTTTTCATTCATCCAATTATTACAAAACCCCTTTCTCAACATCCAGCCAAACAACTCATTATGCCCTACCATTATTATTATTTTTTTCTTGCAAATATTTGTGGGTTGGACAACTTTTTATCAATTACAAAAAAAATTACAATTAAACTAACTTGTAGTTATTTCTTTTATAATTATTGGATTTTTTAATTAAAATATAACAAACGTTTGTAAGAATAAATATGCTTATTATATTTTTATTAGATAATTATCTACTTGTTATATTATAATTAGAGAATGTAATAATAAAGGTGTAAAGAATTGTACATAATTTTTTAATAAAAATATATTCGTAATTTGTGTGTAATTGTATTGATGGGATGTTTTATTTGATGAAAAAGAATTGGAAATGAAGAAATGACATATTTATAAATTATATAATTTAAAAAAAAAAGTACTTTGAAAATTAAAGTTAATAAATTAAAAAAATAAAAATATATAGATGTAGGTATAAATTGGTTTCAAATAGATATTTCCCTTTTTTATTTTCTTTTAACAAAGAAGGCTTTTGCTATATATGCAGTTATATCAACTTAGTTAATAATACTCTAGATTAATAGAAAAATTAAAAATTAAACATTAAATATAGTGACTCAATAAAGGAAAGTCTTACTAGCATGAGTATTTTTTATTATATAAAGTTTCTCATATTTTTTATATATTATTTTTTAATTATAACATAACAAGTGTTTAATTATTCAATAATATTATAATATATGTATAGTTATTGTAAATAATTATTTTAATTTTAAATTAAGTTATGTATTATTATTAATTAATTCAACACTTATTATATTATAATTAAATAATATGAAATCATTTAATACACTGAATCAATCAACATATTGATTTCATAATTATGGTAATATGAATTTTTATGTAAAATTATATATATATATATATACATAATGATAATAATAAAATAATTAATACACTCATAATTTTATATATATTAATATATTTTATTATAATATAAAAATATAATTATAATTATATTTCTGACTGCATTTAATTGTACCGTACAATTATCAAAGTGGTTACAAATTATTCACACGACTGTCATAAAATTTTCTAAAAATTCGTGTAAATCCTAGAGTGTGTAGGGCTTAGGCCCATAGAGAGGAAGCCTAACCTAATAGTTATAAATGAAGTGTGTGAATGACAAGAACGTATGTGTGAGGGGTGGCGTGAGTTGCACGTGCTGAGTAGTAGCGGTTCATTTATTCAGGTGGTCCGAACTCGTCATCTCTTTACACTGCTGGGAACATGCTGACGGCAATCTCATGTTTCTTTTCATTTCACTTTAAGTCTGCTCCGAAGTTTATTTGAATTGTTTTTTCTTTTTTTGTTATTGGTGATTATAAAATTGTATTTTTCTGTTTCTACATTAAATGCATTAAGATTATATTATTAAAATATTTTGAGGTAGTTAGATCTCATAAATTGTTTTAGGTATAATATAGATAAACTAAACTAACTTGTTTCACTTTATTTGTAAATTAAACATATCAATAGATTCATAAGTTAATTCCCTTAAAAAATTTTGTAATATTTCTTTAGTAAAAAGTTAAATATTGTATAATTTCATATAGTTTTTATTCTTGTTTACTTTTAGATATTTAAGATTTGATCAATAATAACAAAATAAATAAATTTTTAGTATTACAATTAGATATTTAGCTTGATAATTAAATATTTTGTTATTATTTTTTAAACAATATTTTACTTTTTCTTCTGCAAAAATTAGACAGTCAATTATATCGTGCAATCCACTTACTCTCTCTTTTTTATTTATCTTTATGTAACTAATGCAATCGATTAGATGATTGCAGAGAATCCTCTCTCATTAGTAAACTTCCACAATTATTTTGATTGTGTTGGTATGCTGCCTAGAATAGTTAATTAATTTATGAATTTATATTAATTAATTATTGATAATACCTAAATTTACAGTCCATTACTAAAATTAGTTATTTTATATATATTAGTTAGGATTTTAGTTTTAGATTGAAAAATCTTTTTGCTTATTTATTGGTATTATGAATTGTAGTCGTTTTTCATTATACGGAGATAACACATGCATCAATAGATTTTAAATCAGATTTAATTATTTATCTTTGATCTCTTTTTTCTTTAATTTTTAAAAATTAATATATATCGTATATGATTTTGTAAGAAAGAATCTTTGCGTACATGTGATCGTCACTCTTTGTTGAATGTACAGTTTCCTGGCCTAGTCAAGTATGTATTGAATATTCCATCTCCAAAATAACGGAAATGTTTTTATTATCAAAAAATTCAATATTGTGTTGAATTTAAAATTTGAACTTGAATTTTTTGTGAATTTCATCAGAAAGACTTTTGGAAATTTTGGTATAATATACTCCATACTTTGAATATACACTCACTTCACTTATTATCGATGAGATGAAACATGTTAGTAATGGTGTAATGTGACTATATTGATTATAAAAGTCTAAGTATATGCTCAAAATGAAATGTTTAACTTCAAATAGTTATAACTTTTCATATAAATAGAATTTTGTGCTTGTAATAATTTTGGAAAACTCATTGATGAATTACCAAAAGTGGTCCGATCTAAATTTTGGCCAAATTTTCATTGTTTTTATTGACTTTTAGAACTTTTATGGCTTGGGCTATTTATTTTATTTTGAAAATTTTGGTTTATCAATTCATATACACGACCCAATAAAGAAAAATTTGTAGTATATTTTGTCAAGTATATTCCTAACTATTTTAGGCAATTTTACTAAATTTAATTAAAATGTACCTTTGGTTAGATATTCTCTAATTTTAAATAAAATTAAATATTGAAAACATGATTTGTTATATTGTAATTCAAGACCCTTTGGCGAAATTATGATAAACAATTTTGTGAATATATTTACACAAATAGAGTCTTTTTAAAGTTACTTTGTTTTATAATTATATTCATACAAATAATTGATATTTCCTAAATTTTGTTACCTTATATCTTGTATTCTAACAACTATCAATAGTAAAAACTCTTAGTAGAACAAATTGTAATAACTTGAAAGTTTTTCAAAATTATATTTTGGAAATTCAATTGATGGCCCTAACCCTGGGTGGATAAGCATATCATACTTAGCATCAATTTCATTATCAAGATATCCTTTATTGCATTGAGACACTACCCAATGGGAATATGTCTGGGTAGGCATTAATGGAACATAAGCCACTTGTGTTGCAGGAATTTAGTTCCACCATGATTAATATCATGATTTCTTTAGTTTGCCATAAGAAACTCCTACTGACTGAATATTTGTAGAATTCAAATGCACTCTTGTTCCTTTTGCTATGCACCTATATAAAAAGTTATTAATATCATTTGTGTCCTTAATATAACATGGAAAGGATTTAGATAATTTTCATTTGCTTTCACTATTGTTAGCTTGGTTTATACTCAAGTATGTACTTCGAAATATAACCTTCTTTATATGTGCTTAGTATATACTTGACTAATCTTATTTTGTATCATTGGGCAACTACTTTAAAAGTCATAAAATGCCTATAAGGGCATTGTTGATTGCATATTGTTTTGCAGTAAATACGATCTACTTGTAAGCATAGACTAATTAGACTTAGATTTTGCTATTTATGTAAATGATTTAAAATCTACTATTGTATACATCTTATGATGTTTTTAGAGGACCAATTTTGTGGTGTAGTGTCAAATTGACACTTATAGCTGCCTCAAATTTTGTAAACATCATTACAATTTTTCAAAGAGTTGTCTTGTTAAAAAGTGTTTTGGAAAAACACTTACAATTACTTTAATATTTGTATACATCTTAATTATATTCGAAGGAATTGTTTTGTTGAAAAGTATCAAATGGACATTTTACAGTTACTAAATCTATGAGTGAAAAGTATGTTATTTGTTTTGCAATGGCCATTTGTCATTGGATATGGTTAGGAAATAACTTTTTGTTGTATACATATTATAAGTCATGACCATTTTTGTTGTGACATTGACTCTATTGTGGGCTTCTCTTAAGATTACAAGACTTCCAACGATTTGAAATTTTGATATCAATTTCACATTCGTTAGCGAGAAAATTTGAACATCTTTGTCGCATATTGAATATTTCAGATGATCTGTTAACAAAGGACTTACCCATTGGAGTTTTGGTAACTCTTGGATGTTTTAAATTTTAATGTCTTAGTTTAATGAAAATTTGAGTTGTATTCTTAAAGGACATTTTGGTGTATATTGGCATTCATAACATTTATTTCTTTATTGGATCCAATGTTCTTGGTTGTATTAAATATATTTTATATAATTCAAAATTAAAATTCTGCTAACATTTATGACATTATTTTCTTTTTGAATTTGATGTTCTTAATTCATTGTTTCAAATTTTTTTTTTAAACTTTCTTTATCTCAAACTCATATAGTTTACATCCTTAATGAACATATGTTTGTTAATCTGTTGACCAAAGGATCATCTATATGAGTATTTCAAAATCATATAATACATATAAGCATTATTGAATCATTTGATGTTACCTTATTATAAATGGTTGAGTCCTTAAAGAAACTTATGTGATGCAATATGAAGTCATAAAAAGTTTTTGACATATTTATTTATTGTTCCTTTTAATTCAAAATTGAGACTATGTTAACATTGAATTCGATGTATTTGATTCACCATTTTCAATTATGGGTTTTCTTATTATCAAACCAAAATTATCAAAACTTAAATTACTAAAAAGATATGTTTTCACTCTTGCATAATTTAATTATATAAAGTAAAACGATTCGTAAACTAGTGTGGTGACGATTTCGTCTGCAGCTCATCACATTGCCTTTATTAACAATTTAATATGAGCATATATTCTTGAGAATATTCTCTCAGGACCAAGATTCCAGTGTTTATATTTGATAGAATGTTCTTTTCAAGTGCTTAAGCAGATACTCTGGGAATATTCTCTCAAGACGATCCAAATTAAGCCGCGAAGGATATTTCAATCAACAACCTCGCTAGCATCTTCTACATTGAAAATTTGAATATTGGTCTTGAAAATTACCGTTGCACTGCCAAAGATTATGAATTTTGGTGATCGTTGTCGTTTGCCCAAGCCTCTACTCTCTTTAATTTGGACGTTTCTTCTTGTGCTTGCATTGTACCTCATCTATTCCATCATTACATGATAAAATCACTATCATTGTACCTTGAAATATCTTCCCTCTCATTATGTTTTACTAATCTAATCATATACTAGTCAAAACCCTAATCCTCAATGTTTTTAGGGTTAAAAATAGTTACTTTTAAATACAAAATAGATAAGCAAGTAAATATTTATTAATAAATTTAGACCGTCGAATTTTAATTTAAAAGTTTAAATATTTTTTTTTTAAAAATTAAATATTTTGCAATAATAAATCTAGACAATTAGATAAAAATTTAACGATTCAGATCATTATTAGAGATTTTTTCAATGATAAATTTATACTATTGAATTTTAATCTAACAGTCTAAATATTTTTTTTAAATTAAATATTTTACAATAATAAATTTAGATTATTAGATAAAAATTTAACGGTTCATATCATTACGGGAGAAAACTTGAGGGATTTCATGTTTAATATTCTAATGTTATTTATTATTTATTTATATTGAATCAATAATAAGGTAGACATAAAGTGTAAATTAAACGTGATATAATATGTGTAAAAGTAGCATTTTCCATTAAAAAAACAGTTGTAATAACCATTCCCAAAACTTCATAAAATGAGTTGGGTAACTAGGAAAGGTCTAAAAGAATAACCTATTGCACATATGGAGAGGCAAAAGCCGGAGAAAAAGCTTAACACCACCTTTTAGTGGACAACAAAAGGCCTTTATCAAACAGAATAATTTCTTCACTTTGAAATATACTTAATTATTTTAATAGAATTTTCAAGTATTTAAATGAGGTTCATTTTTCCATAAAGCAGATTTAGAACCATTTATGAAGGGCTTTATATTATTGACTTGGGATATGAGTATCACAAATTAATCAAATTTGGTCCCAATAATTGTAATCAGACCCCTAGCATCTAATAAAAACTACAAGCTAACAAATACATAAGGATACTAGAAATATTATGAGCACCATTTAAGAGAACAAACAAGGGGTTTAGTATACCTATTTGTGGACCCAGGCGGGCTGCACTTACACTAAGCCCAATCAAATTTTGGGCCTAGAATAAGCCCACTTTAATTTAATCTCATAAACCAAACTAAACTGTAAAGTTATCCGAATCTTAATTTTACAGAAATATATATAATCACCTGAGAATAGTAAGAACTTGACTGGATTTCTCAAATATGAATAATGAGTCATAATTTTTTGGGAAATTAAATTTACATGTAATAGGAAGAAACTTTTTTATGAACTTGGTTTGATTCGTTTAAGAATTCTTCATCAGAGGTCAATGCGAGAGAATATGTTCTTAAGATCGTTTGAAAGGAAGATCTGAGGTACACCTGAATCTATTTTTGGGTTTTATATTTTTAAAGTAGTTTTATCAAATTAATTTTAAAAATTGAAAAAAAATTTAAAAACCTATTTGAATGAAAACTGTTATTATAATGTATTCTCTGTATTTTTTAAATTAAAATTCCAATAATACAATTAATAAAAACTGTTCTCTTGAAATGTTTTTCTTGTTTTCTATATTCCTTGTTTTTAGTTCTTTCCTTCAAACACAATTGTATTTTTGTGGTTTTTAAAGTTATGGATGAAAATAAAACTGTCAATCAATCTTTTTATCTTCTTTTGTTATTGCAAATAAAAAGTTATTTTTCTAAATAAAATTAAACTCTTTATTTTGGACAGGGTTCAAGAACACCCCAAACCATAATATTGCAAAAGAAGAAGAAGCTAATTAACGTGAGGAAGTTAATTAGAGTAATCAGTGCTATAAAACTTAGTAAAACAGATAACTCATTAAACAAAACAAAGATTAGTTTCAAGAATTAAACTTGTAATGTTTCAATAACAGAAGAGAGTACTGTCACATACAATACAAGTGGTCCATGAGTCTGAAAATTACATGCATGGTGCAGCAAGAAACAAGCCAAAAGAAGAAGAAGAAGATCACAAACTATTTCTAGTTATCATAAACTGCATGTGAAATATTATTTTGTTCTGTGCAATGAATACAACTTTGAGTTCTGAAATTCATGTGCATAATTCCACTTAGAAAATAGCTCAAAACATGCATGTTTCCCATGCAGAAGCAGATACTCCATATAACGTGGCTGTGATGTGAGAGCTCAGCAGACGAAATTGGAAATTGGTCCATAATAATAGAGACACATATCAGCCATTCTTCACAGATTTCAAACAATGAAATTTCATGAAACACTCAAGTCGACATCTATAATTCACAGATAACAACATTGTATTCTGACATTAGCTTTGATCGGTATAACGTAGTATGATCAGATCTCAAATGCCTAAATATATGTTGCCTTGCTCTATCTGTGTTCTCTTGTCACAAACTTGAATTATGTGGTGGTGAAATTTATACAAAAAATGATCTTCCATTGTGCATGGTACATTATGGTTAATGATAAAATCCATGGTTTATGTCCAGTGCGAGTAGAGTGGAAGTGGAATAAAGTTTATACGATAAAATTGGATACGTCGATGGATATATAATAAAACAAAAATTATAGATATAATGTAAAGTGAGAGATGAGATAAACTTTGATATGCTAGGATGATTGCAAGTTCAACCAAGGACGGATTTAGGGATTGAATCCAAGGGGGTGAAGAGTTAAAAACACAAATAGGAGCAATATGATATATTTTAATATTTTACTAACAAAAATTCGTATTTGATAAATCATTAAGATTCTACAAAAAAGTATGCAAAAAATGAAATAAACTTGAACTATCATTTATTTTTTTAAATTAGGCATTCTAAAACATATTATACATATTTTCAAAATATGATTTAGCCTATGCGCTAGCCACGACCAATGAATTTGGTCGTGACAAAGTTGGTTCATTGGTCTTGACCTGCGTATAAGCTAAATAAAATTAGCATAACCAACCTAAAATAACTTTTTTTTTTGTACATTTTCTAAAGAAAAAATATTGATGATACACATTAGACACACTTTGAAATGTAATTCAACAATTTCACAATATATATTTGGTATAATGAGGAAATAGCCCACACATGCTTACAATATTTCACAAAATCCTAAATAAATAGACATTTAGTAGCCACCACCTTGGAGTCAGATATACGCTATGATTAACTTAGAATGACATTCCAAAAAGTCTGGACAATAAGAAAATTCCCAATGCAACTTCACTAGCACTTACTGATTTGAAAAATATTAAAGAGAGAGATGTAAGTCTACCACTGACTTATTAAGTAAATAAATAACAAAGCAAGCAGAAAGGAAAATAATAGAAACCTTAGGATTTTTAACAAACAACAAGTTTCGATAATATAATTTTATATGAAGTGAGTATCAAGGAAAGAACTAAGGTCATCATACTCGTATTCTTTTACTAGATATGTTTCAATAATTCATAATGTATTCCTTTACTGGATACATCTCAATAACTCATACTCGTATCCGTTCACTGAATACATCTCAATAATTCATACTCGTATTCGTTTACCAAATATGTCTCAATATCTCATACTTGTATCCCTTCATCGAATACTTCTTAATAATTTATACTTGTATCCCTTCACTGGATACATCTCAGGTAAAGGATGCCACCAAGGAAGAGGACAATTCCTTAAAGGTTTGTTCCTGATGAGGCTTACTACTTGCTTTGTAATGTCGTTTTAGCTTTTAAAGGCTGAGGACGTAGGGGTGATAAAGGCCATGGACATAGCAGTAAACTAGAACGTGGTCAAAGAAATAAGACCATTAAAGGGTTTGGAGATGAATTGCCTAAAAATAGGCAAGAAAATGTGACAATAGTTGATGTAGTTGCTAGAATGCTCAATACACAACACACAATGAAAGAAATGATGGGCATGATGATGCAACAACAACAGCAGGGTAGATAACATCATGTAGACCTCAAGCCTCAATAACAGGCTAGACTAGTTAGAGGGCAACCAAGTACACATGGGAAGGACATTAAGGTTCAGTTATCTGACTTTATAAAACTCAAGCCTCCTTCCTTTACAAGTGCGGAAGCAATAGAGGGCACGTATAACTTTTTAGATGAGGTAAGTGGGCTTTTTAGGTCACTTAGGTGTTCCTCAACTAAATAAATAGAGTTGGTAGAATTTCAACTGTTAAAAGTAGCCTGAACTTGGTTTAAAACCATGATGTAGGGAAGACTTCAAGATTCGCCTCATTTAGAATAGGAGGAATTCACACAATTATTTTTTAGAAAATTTCCTCCTCAATTAGTAAAGGACATTAAGGTTTAGAGAATTTGAGGTCTTGAGACAAAGAGAAGGCCAGCTGGTCGGGGAATATGAAGTGATATTTACTTAATTGTCATGATATACTCCATACTTAGTGAAAACTAAAGACATGTGTGCAAAGCGATTTATTTATGGGCTTCTAGATTATTTATATAAATAAGTGGCAAACCCACGATATGATTCCTATGAAGATGTTGTTGATAATGCAACACTTTTTAAAGTTAGATTTAGAGGTAGCATAAATATGCAATGGCATCGTAAATGACAACATACTAGAGGTGATTAAAATGGTCAACTAAGTCATGGTGGTAACAATAGTGGTAAAAAGATCGTAGTGAGTCATCAAGGCTGTCAAAAAAATTCTCACCAACGGAGAGGCCACAATAGTCATTCTTCTAGCATTGTGTAGAGTAATGGTAAGGGATGATTATTTGTGTCTTGTCCCCCTTACCCCACTTGTGGAAAGATGCATACTAGTATGTGTTTTGCAACTGAGAGGGTATGTTACCATTATGGACAACAATGCCACTTTAAGAAGGATTGTCCTATGTCATTTGCACCACCATTCTCTAGTCAAACGTCTGCCCCTACTATGTTACCATCATCTCTAATACCAGTATTACCCTTTAGGCAAATTGAGGATCCTATAAGTTATGGATCTAATGGATCTCAAACTAGAGGCAGAGGTTTAGCTGGTAAGAATCAAGGATATGCGGGGAGAGGATAGACCTATGTTTTTGCTATGACTCGTTAAGATGCTCAAACATTTAATGTTGTAGTTGCAAATATACTTCAATTTTTTTTTATGCATATGATTTATTTGATCTGGGGCTACGCATTCCTTTATGTCCCCATTCTTCACATTACGATTTAGTAAAGATGTAACATTCTTAGATACAATATTAGTGGTATCTACACCTGTCAAAGATTCATTCATCATTGATCGTGTATATAGGGAATGTGAAGTCTTTGTAAAAGGAATTCAATTACTAGTTGATTTGATAGTTCTTGATATAATGGACTTTGATGTGATTTTAGGCATGGATTGACTATCTTCATGCCATACCACACTTGAATGTCACAACAAAGTAGTGAAATTTGAGTTGCTATAAGGGGAAAATTTTACCTTCCATAGAGATCAAAGTTTAACACCTAATAATTTCATTTATGCTATTAATGCTAGTAAGTTGTTAAGAAAAAGGATGCAAGGGATATTTGGCGATGGTTAGAGATACACGGGGGATAAAAGAAAGCTTTGAATATGTACCAATAGTGTGTGAGTACCCCAATATTTTTCTAGAAGAATTGTTAGGTTTACTTCAAGATCAAAAGATTGAGTTTTGCATATACTTGATTCCTGGTACTCAGTATGTGTCTATACCTCCATACTATATGGCCCCTATAGAGCTTAAGAAGTTGAAGGAGAAATTGCAAAATCTTCTTGACAAGGGATTCATACACCAAAGTTCTTCACTGTAGGGTGCTCCAGTATTGTTCTTGAATAAAAAGGATGGTTCCATAAGGTTATGTATTGATTATAGGCAATTGAACAAGGTAACAGTGAAAAACAAATATCTATTGCCACGAATAGATGAATTGTTTGACCAACGTTAAAGGGCCCAGTATTTCTCTAAGATTGACTTGCAATCAGGGTATCATTAGTTGAAAATTCGAGGGGAAGACATTCCAAAGACAACATTTAGGACTCGTTATGGGTAATACAAATTCTTGGTTATGTCGTTTGGTCTTACAAACGTTCTAACAACTTTTATGGACTTAATGGTAGTCAACCAATATGGTTGCACTATAAACATTGAAAACATTTTTATTCTTCATATTAGCATCATAAATGTCAAAACCCCCCAACCTTGCTTTAACTCCATAATCACCTCTCCCTCTTTCAAACTATTTAATGCATTGATATTATTAAGTCTTTAAGTCATACTTAGATCATTTTGTGATCGTCTTCATTGGCGATATCTTTATGTACTCAAAAAGCAAAGAGGAACATGAGCAACACTTAAGGATGACTTTACAAACCTTGAAAGAAAATTGGTTGTATGCAAAGTTCTCCAAGTGTGAGTTTTGGTTGGATAATGTGGTTTTCTTAGTGCACACAATATCCAAGGATGACATTAGTGTAGATTTAAAGAAGGTAAAGGCATTTCAGAATTAGCCCAAACCCACCACAATGATTGAGATATGTAGTTTTCTCGAGTTAGCTGGTTATTATTGTAGAGTGTGAAAGACTTTTCCAAGCTCACCATTCCATTAGCTAGTTTAACTAGAAAAGGTATGGAGTTTCAATGGACAAACACTTATGAAGAGAGTTTTCAAAAATTGAAGGAATGCTTAACTTCAGCACTAATATTGGCTTTTCCATGAAAAAGTGGTAGGTGTATAGTTTACTGTTATGCCTCAAAAGAAGGATTGAGTTGTGTATTGATGCAGTATGGAAGAATGATAGCCTATGCATCCAGCCAACTTAAAAAGCATGAACTGAATGATCTTACTCATGATTTAGAAATGGTTGTGGTTATATTTGCCTTAAAGATATGGAGGCACTACTTGTATAGCGAAACTTGTGAAATTTACATAAATCACAAGAGTCTTAAGTATATATTTCAACAAAAGGACTTGAACTTAAGACAAAGGAAATAGGTGAAACTCTTGAAAGACTATGATTGCAATATTTTATACCACCCAAGTAAAGCCAACGTAGTTGCTGATGCTTTGAGTAAGAAGTCTATGGGTAGCTTGGCTATAGTTTTATTCTACCTTGGCGAATATAATTAAGGTAGTAAAAGACTAAGACATTCTATTAATAAAGATTATGGAAGAGGTCTATGAAAGGAAGGTACAAGAGTTTTCACTAGATGATAAAGGTGTTCTAAGATGTGGTCATAGGTTATGTGTACCAAATGTGGAAGATTTATAGAGGAAGGTATTGGAGGAAGCTCATCACTTGCATACACTTTTCACCTGGGTTTTAATAAAATGTACCACAATTTGACAAAGTTTTATTAGTGGAAAGGGATGAAAAATGATGTAGGAGGGTTTGTTTCTAGATGCTTAGTGTGTCAATAAGTGAAAGCTAAACACCAAAAACTTGCAGGCTTGTTTCAGCAGAACGAGATTCCAGAATGGAAGTGGGAAATGATCGCAATGGATTTTGTTATCGGCTTACCCATAGCCCTTAAAGGTTATGATTTAATATGGGTAATTGTATACTAGTTAATTAGGACTGCACACTTTCTACCTGTAAAGGCTACCTATAGTGTAGCCCAATATGCTAAGCTTTACTTAGACGAGATCATTTCCCTTTTATGGTGTGTTAGTGTCTATTATCTCTGACCATGGGCCACAATTTATAACCAAGTTTTATAAGTTTTTTCCAACAAGCCTTAAAGACTCACTTAGATCTAAGAACTACTTTTCATCCTCAAATTGATGGATAATCAAAGTGTGCAATTCAAATATTAGAACATATGTTTCGTGCATGTGCTTTGGATCTTAATGGCAATTGGGATAAATACTTGCTTTTGATGGAGTTTGTTCACAATAATAGCTATCAATCTAGTATACAGGTGACGCCTTTTAAGGCATCATATGACAGGCGTTATAGATCACCAATTGGTTAGTTTGAAGTAGGTGAATTTAAACTTTTAGGCCCAAACTTAATACAAGAATCAGTGGCCAGAGTGAAATTAATTTGCGAAAGGTTATAACAGCCTTAAGTAGGTAAAAATTATACACAGATAATATAAGGTATGACTTAGAATTCGTAGTTGGAGACCTTGTATTCTTACGAATATCACCCATGAAAGGTCTTTTGTGGTTTGGAAGGAAGGAAAAGTTAAATCCTAGATGCATTGGGTCATTCGAGATACTAGGGAGGGTGGACACTGTAGCATATCGTCTAACTCTTCCACCAAATTTTGCGAATGTGCATCCTATCTTCCATGTATCTATGCTCCAAAATATTTACCTGATCTTTCTTATGTCATTCAACTGCAAATAATACAATTAGAAAAGTAACTCTCATATATAGAGCAACCTATTACCATAACTGACAGACAAGTTAAAAGACTAAGAAACAAAGACATAACTTCAGTCAAAGTGGTGTGGTAGTATCATACAAGTAAAGAAGCAACATAGGAAGCTGAAGAAGTCATGCGGGACAAGTACCCCTATCTTTTTGCTTCTAGTAATAAGTAGTCGGAGACAAACTTTTTTATTGGGGGAAAGAATGTAATAACCCAAAAATATATATGTATAAGAATAACATTAGAAAAATAAAATAAAATTTTATACACAGTGTTAAATAGTAACTTAAAAATTTCTATAAATAGCACGAACATTTATTAATTTTCTCATTCAAATTGGGAAGATAGGTTGTGGAATGAGTATTCATAATTGTGTGAGAGGTAGCTTTGCAAAAGCCTCTTTAATCTAGGATGTGCTATAAAAGTAGGGGATCTCTATTATTGATCCTTATCGGTGAGTATATAATTAGCAAAATAATACTTTTTATTTTACCGAACGTCTTTATTTTCTTTTCCAACTTTCAATTTCTTTATTTTTATATGGATTATATATAGATATATTTTTTTTCTCTAAACTAGTTTTTTAAGAGTATTGATCTATTTTATATAATAAACTTTTATATATTATGCTCATGATGATGGTGGATTCCCATTTAATATATTAAGTAGAATTAAAACACTAAAATGAAATTTAATAGTACTTTTATGGAGTCTTATGAACTTTGTATAAGTAAGACTATGACAAGTTATACCCCCTAAATGACTAATTTAAATTTTATGAGTTCTTTAGTAAAGCAATTCATCATATTACTCTTGAGATCTATGGCAAGATTACACCACTTAAATGGTCACCAGTATGTGAGGTTACTATATTTTCTTACTATGAACATTTTGGAACCGAACCGTGTTAAAGGCTCCTATATTAATCTAGGCTTAGAAAAACGAAAACTAAATATTTAATAAATTTTAAGACATAAAGGGAATTCCAAACTATTAATAGTATTAAAATTAATATTATTATTTTTAAAAGAGTAGACACTCATATAAGATTTATGATTTTCATATAAAATTATATTATCGAAACTTGTTGTTTGTTAAAAATTCTAAGGTCTCTATTATTTTATTTTCTGCTTATTTTGTTATTTATTTACTCACTAAGTTAGTGGTATACTTACACCTCTCTCTTTAATTTTTTTCATAACAGTAAGTGATAGTAAAGTTGCCTTGAGAATTTTCTTATTATTTAAACTTTTTGGTATGTCATTTTGGGTTAATCACAGTATACGTCTGACTCCAAGGTAGTGGCTACTAGATTTCTGTTTGTTTAGGATTTTGTGAAGTATTGTAAGCTTTGTATGGAATATTTTCTTATTATATTAAATATATATTGTGAAATTATTAAATTACATTTCAAAGTGTGTATATTGTATATCATCAATATTTTTTCTTTAGAAAATGTAAAAAAAAAAAAGTTATTTTATGGCTAGACTAAATTGATTTAACTTATGCGTTGGTCACAACTAATGAATTTGGGTTGTGACACTTGAATTTTGGGAAATAATTACTAGGTCTCAAATTATTTTACCAATGGCAAATAACCTTTATTATTTACTATGTCATATATTTATGAAATCTCACATGTTATTGCCAAAAATGAAAAAAAAAATTCCAAGGAGAATTTATATAGGAGCATTATAGTGGAATCGAGTATATACCAAATTAAAGGTGAGTATATAACTTGATGTCTGGTTAACCCAGCTCGACCTAGTTATATTGGGCTAGATTTAAATAAAAAATTACAAATTTATCGAATCAGGTCGGGTTTCATTATCGGGCGACTGGTTCTTAAATTTGTTTACTACTTAGCTTGGCCTAGCCTGGTTATATTTTTATTTTAAAAATATTATGTTCATAAATAAATTTAACTTATTTTTTATTTATAATAAATTTATAATATATTAATTTTTTGAAATCAATTGTTTTCATTCCAAATTTATAATTTATATTTTTTTTTTACTTTCAAATCTTATATTTTTCTATTTTTATTTTTAAAAAGAATATTTTATTAATTAAAACCTTATTTTTATAAAATAGTATAAAAAAGTTGGAATGAACTTTGCCCAACCCAGTTTAACTCATTGTGACCTGATTATTTACCAAACAAGGTCCCGAATCTTGCTTAAACCCAACTCATGTGCACCAAATTCTCACTTTGATCCCATTTTCTTTCTTCCATTTACTTCTTAGTGAATTGATGATTTCTATTTTCGCACTAATAATTAAAATGTTCAGGGATTAATTGCGTTAGCTAAAAGTATAGAACTTTATTTGTATAATATTTTTCCGTTGATGGTCATTCCTGGCATCTCCCATATGAAAAATTAGTCGTAGAATGGACTTTAAAATCCACATCACTTTTCGTTTTTGGAGAATATTTGGGTTTCGCCTTATATGGCCCTTGGACTTAATATGACTATGTTGGGCTAAGGCCTTGAGGCCAAGCCTTTTTCTAAAACAAAATTTTATAATTTTATTGGATTCTTTTTGAAAATTTTTTTTTTAATAAGTTCGTACAACAACAAATTATTTTAACCTTAAATGGTCATCAATTCTTCTCTCTTTTTTTTAATATATAACAAATAAAATATTTTTAAGCCATGTACTTGTGATATCTTTTAAAGTCTAATCTCTTGTAGATCAAAAGCAGGATAAGTACACCTCTCTTCAAATTGACATTAGGAATCAAATCATTTTTATTTTATGGAATTCAAATAATCACCAACATCGGCTACCATAAATGTAAATAATAAATTAAAAAATGATTTATAGAAAACATTTTTAAACCTTTAATCTATATAAACTTGATCAATTACTATTGAACTAACAGTAATTTACCAACTTCGCCATGGAGATCTATGATAAAAAAAAATAGTTAATCTTTGTATAATTATTTAGTAATTAATTTGATGTACTAATCATAATAAAATTATTCTTTTAATTGTCTTTACCTTGTTTAAAAATAATTTTATTAGAATTGGTATACCAAATTAGTTGTACATAAATATACTATAGCTAATTAATATTTTTTTAGCACCTAAGCTCATAAACTGTGATTCCCAACTTTTGGAATAAATTGGGCCAAGACTTGAGTTAGTGGTGGCAAAATTAAAAAAAAAAGTTTATATTTCATTCTAAAGAATTATAATTTAAGATATAAATACCAAATTGGTCTTCTACTTTTAGATTTTGAGATTATATGCCCCTCACAAATAATTGTGACAAATTAGTCTAGTATAAATTATTTTTTTATGTAAAATTAATCTCTCATTAATATAAATAGGGAAACTAAATTTGTATAAATTTGAATTTATGAAAAATTAGTTTTGTACAAATTTAAATTTATGAAGGACTAATTTGTCACAATTAATTTATAAGAGACCAAATTATCACAAAATATAAAAGTAAGGGACCAAATGTGTACTGTACTCTATAATTTAATATTATATTTTTAAAATAAATTTTATTATTTTAAATTTTAAATTAAATTAAATAAAATTAATTTACTAACAATATATTGAGTTTCTTATTCTTAAGTTTAAAAGAAAATTTAAATTTAAATTTAAATGAGTACTATATTATATATGAATCTTCATGTTAATATTGACATCACTATCGAAATACTTGTGAAGATATATATATCATTATTCATATTATGTATTATAAAGATATACTAAACAAAATATATCATTACTTAATAATAACATGATAGCTTTTCAAATAGCCTAGAATAATATTTTGATGGAAGTTAAAAAGTTTATCATATAAAGTATTAAAATTTATAATTGTTCATTTGCAAAAAAAAATATTTATAGAATATTATCAATATTATTTTATCCATCAATATTTTAAAAATAGTTAGCATTTTAGAGACAATTTTTGAGATCTAACTAAAAATAACATATTAACATTTGAATTTAATTATATTATATTTAATTATTGTAAAACTACTATTTACAAAAATGTATCAAATATTTACACAAAAATTAAATATAAAATTACACACATAATTAAAATCGGTTCAAATTAAAATGTTCAATAATAAAACAAATTAACATGATCCAATTATTGAAGATCAATAATTTTAGTAGTTTTAAAAAATCAAGATACATGATAGCATAAAATTAAAGTGTAATATAATAAACATTAAAAAAAATTTGAGAAGGGCGAGTGCCCTTACATGAATGTGGCTCTCTCACTGCTTGGAATCACACATATGAAACATATTTTTTAGATATTTACCCTTTGACGGAAACTAAATGAATAATTAATTAATATGACTAAAAAACTATAAGTAGGTATAAATTAATTCAAATGTAATTAAACACGCACATTTACTTTGAATAACATGCATTTCGCACGAACTTCAAATACATGGGAGGAAAGTACATTTTGGTTTCATCCAAATTGTAAACGAAAATATATTTTATATATATTTGTTAATATTTTATAAATATATTTTTTAGAAATTAACGCTATATGATTAATTGAATGGTTTTAGTTATGATGCCAAAAAAATTGTTTAAAGTAATTTTTTAATATGAGGTTTTATTAAAGTTTTAATAATAGATACAGAAATATACTTCTTTTTTGTTGGGTTAAATAAAAAAGGAGACCTGACTTGTGGGATAAGTTTGGGTAGATCAAGGATCCGATAGTCGAAAGCAATAGATATTTCAAATTTGCATTTCAGTCCCTCTCTTGTACTGTCTTTCTCTCTCTTTTTCTTTTTCTGTCTCTCTCTCTCTCTCTAACGCTTAGCTGTTTGTCTTCTCCTTTCGGAACTCGCTCTGATAGGGTTTCGAATCTTTCTCTTCTAAGCCCTAACCCTAGTTACTTTGAATTGTCTGTTTGAGATCGAAATCCTTGTGGCTCTCCTTCATCGCCTTCGTGCAACCATGGCGACCACGATTGTTAGCTCCGCTGGTGGCTTGCTGGCGATGCTGAACGAGTCCCATCCGTTGCTCAAGCTTCACGCTCTCTCTAACCTCAACAACTTGGTTGACAACTTCTGGCCTGAGATCTCCACCAGTGTCCCTGTCATGTACGCTTTCTCTCTCTTTCTCTCCTTCCTCTTAATGTGTGTGTTTGTCTGTGCGTCAAGATGTATTTTTTTTATTGATGCTATATGAATTGAGGTTTTGTAGTGGGTTTCGCGTGCTTATGCCAATTAGTTCACTGTTTATTCTGTGAATCATGGTGATCAACCCAAATGCATACAAGGTTAAATGCAGACTTAGTTGTTATGACATAAAAACGGGTAAAGTTAAGATAGGGGTTCTTCATCTGAGAACCCAATTAACACGGGGAGATAAATTCAGGAAGTTTGTTAACAATTGTAGGCTCTGGAAATTTAAATTCCAAGGTATACTTGGATCTATAGAAGACCATGTTAGGGAGAAAAGTGGCAGGGGATGGCAAAGATGAAGTGGTTAGTTACTGGAGAAGATGACCAGAGAAGAGAGAGAAAACAAGAAGGAGCAGATCTTAATCAAGGGCTTTTATGCTGCCATGGCTGACCTGTGTACTGCTGTCACTGGTCTCTGCTTAGTCAGAGTCTGCTGTCACTGGCGGTAGTTTTATCAATGGCTGGGCTGAAATTTATTTCAAATCTTGGCTCTTTTACATATAGAGCATTTGAAAAAGGCAACACCATGGATGTTGTATGGTGCAACATGATGTGGTGATGCACCATGCATCACTAACACCGATGGATTAGAGGCCATGGAAAATCAGCTTAGGTCATGCCGATGGTTCCTTGTGCATATGGTTGTATTTTACCAAAATCAAGGGAGCTATCTGGCTTAATTAATTCACAAAAGTGATCTTTACAATTGCATCCATATGTATAGACTTACTCTATTTGTGTTGTAAGAAATGTGAATAGTCTTAATCCTGTAGGGATTTAAACTCCTCACTAATGCTAAATTAATAAATGAAGCATGGACAATAAAATAAACTAGGACCCAATAATTTGTATAACATGAAACTCATGGTTAAACAGAAACTTCTTATATACCCTATGCTAATCATGCTCAACACAAAGTTGAACCAAATATTGTTTCAGTTACTGAACTATTTCAAGGTGGTGTGATGAACTTCTGTCATCTTGATTTCGATCTTTAGAGCACCTCCTAAGTGGTTCATCTGGATATTTTTATTGTGTACTGTTGACTGAAATTTTTACTTTGTTAGATCTGTGTTGTAATTGTTAGAATCTTGATAGTTTCAGTGATAAGCATTTTAGTAGTGTGGCCTCTTATAATGTGATTATGTTTGTAATTTGTCCTTGAATGCTCTCTTCGTCAATTAGAGTAGCTTTCTAAATGTTATATGCCCCATGGTATTTATTCTGTCCAACAAATACTGGTAAGCCATAAGATATGGACATCCTTGTCTAATACCTGTTAAATTGCCCAAAATGCTTTGTTGGAGTTCCTAAAGGGCACAAACATGCCTACAATTGCACTCAGAAGGCTCAAAAAACTTGCTAAACAGGTTTAGAGTGCTAATAGGGTTGAATGGCACCGTTATAGAGTGTAGGCATGTGAATTGCTTGTGTAGGAGTGTCTCCTGTGCTTGGCACTGTCTTTGGCAAACCACTGCCTCTGGAGTTAGGCTGGTTTGGGGCCTACATTGATGATGGTGGGGTTGGCTTCTGCGTTGATTTCTCAGGGACATTAGGCTTGGGTGTGACAGTGGCAATTTCTATATTAGGCAAGATTTGAGCAATCTCTAATTCTCCTGAGTTGTAGATTGGGGACATTTGACGTCTAAGGTTGACATAGTTAGCTGTGTATTGTTCTTGGCCTGTGGTACGTTCTTTTTTTCTGAGAACTTGATGAGATTGGTTTGTGGTGTGATTGAATGGGTTGATGTCTCTGGTGATTTGGTTGTGTAGAGGCCAGGAGCCTAAGCTTTGATTGGTGGTGTAATGGCATTGGCTAGTGTTCAGGGAAGGGTGGCTGGATTCTAGGAACTTTTATACCACTTGATGCAGAATCATAGAGAGATTTGGGGGAGAGGTTAGAGAGAAACAGAGAAGAATAGGAAGTCAGGAGTTCAGTAACTTAATTCAGTTCAGTGACACAGGTTTGATAATTCAAGTGCACTAATTCAAAATTCTAAGCAATCTCTAAATATTTAACCAACTAGATAATTGCTTCCTAAATTACTTATTCTAATTTTCTAGTGAATTCCCATGTCTTAATTAATATATTACATAATAGTCCCAATATACCTGTCTCATTCCCCATCATAAGTCACTGACGCTCTTTTGTAGTTCAATTTGCAGACTTCTTAATTGAAGCCTCCTGTTCTTATTGGATATTGAGTTTTTAGCTCCTCTCCTGTTATTCAAGTTGCTTCAATTTTCGTACATACACTTGGATTATGGAAGTCTTGATGAGTTAAATTGTTATGTTCTGATATACAGCTGTTGCAACTGTGTGTATTTTTTACAGAGAGAGTTTGTATGAAGATGAGGAGTTTGATCAACATCAAAGGCAACTTGCTGCGCTTCTTGTATCAAAGGTATTACTGTTCTGTTTATTACTGAACTTAGCATCGCTAACAAGTCCAAGTTTTGTTAATAAAAATATTTTCCTTGAATATCTTGGTGTGTCCTTAGTTTTAATTAGCTAAGGCATAAAGAATGAACATATGGGGAATAATTCATTCGTCCTAATGTTTTGAGTTTCAAGAAATAAGTGTTGGCTTTTGGTTTACATTTTCCTCAGCTGATTCATCATAGGGCCTATGTTTTCTACCTGTACAATTTTATTCTTATGTATGGAAATCAGTGGAATAGTTTGTCATTTGTCATCAAGTTATTTTGCTTCTTGCTTTTCAGGTCTTTTACTACTTAGGTGAACTTAATGACTCATTGTCATATGCCCTTGGAGCGGGTTCTCTGTTTGATGTTTCAGAGGATTCTGACTACGTGCATACACTTCTTGGTAAGCATTATGATCTGTTCAATTCAACTGTGAAATGGAATTGTCATCTTGGTTTAGTTGTTTGCTTTTGTCTTCTTTTGGTTTGCTATAGTAAAAAACAGTAACATTAATATGAAGGGAGTTTGAAGGACCTTAAATATACGGTTGGTTCTCATGGAACTTTGTTTATATTCTTTTGTATTCAGCTAAAGCCATAGATGAGTATGCTAGTCTAAAGTCTAAGGCAGCTGAGTCAAGTGATGATTTTGTGAAGGTGGACCCTAGGTTGGAAGCTATCGTGGAGAGGATGTTGGATAAGTATGTAAATTATGATTGTTCTCATGGTTAGCATGGTATAATAATTTTCCATAATTCTCATTTTGCACCTACCACCTATTGTTGTTTCCTTGTTTAGGTGTATCATGGATGGAAAGTACCAGCAGGCTATGGGAACTGCCATTGAATGCAGGAGATTAGATAAACTAGAGGAAGCTATTACGAAGAGTGACAATGTGCACGGAACTCTATCATATTGCATTTATGTGTCTCATTCCTTTGTAAACCTTAGAGAATACAGACAAGAGGTAAAGGCATAAAGAATCTGATAGTTATTTTCAAGTCCTGTATGTTGATTGTGTGTTGTGAATATTTCTTTTCTTTTTCTCCCCATCAGTATTGGTTTTGGGATGTAGTCTATTAAGTTTTTTAATAACTTTTTTCTTTGGTGCTTAATACTTGCACTGGAATGTTAAATCTTGCTCAACTGTTATATTTGTGTCTTTTTTTTGGCCCTGCTGGACTATTTTAAGCTGTCAATGTATTGGAATATAAATGAAATAATATATGAAATGAAATTGAATAGTAGCCTCTGATGTTTTAGTTTGACTATCTGTGGAGTATTTGTTCTAGTATGCCAAGGTTTAAGTTTTATACACACACACACACACACACACACACATACTGTTACATGGCAGTTGTTAGAAGAAGTGGTTAATCTGTTTGTAGTTAGTCGGACTGTTAGTGGTTAGACGGTTGAGTTAGTTGCAGGAATAAGGTAGGGTCTGGTGTGCTTATAAATAGGAAGGTATTCTGTTGTGTGGGTTGTTGTATTGAATTTTGAATAGTAAAACAGTATTCCTCTTTACCATATACAAATTTAATGGCTAGAAGACTCTTAATTATTTACTTTATGAAAAAGCAAATTGAAAAACATTGAAATTATGAGTTATGACTAGTCAGTGATCAGGAACATTAGTGTTCTAGTTTCTAGGTTCCAATATAATGCTTTATATACTTATTTCATCATTTATGATCTATGTTTTACAGATTGCTGCTTTCTTAAAAGGTGTTTTTAGTTTTTTTATGAGTTATGACTAGTATGTTTGCTGTACTTTGTGTTTCTTAGAAATAGAGGAGGAGGTTATTGGATAAGTTTACTAGTTCTCGGTGTTCCAAAAAAAGTTATATTTAACTACTGTGTGTGATGTCTCTATGGTTTGCTTTGTGTTTACCACTCATTTTATCTGAAACTTTACTCTTCAAATATCTTGTTTTGGTCAGTAATCAGTTGTGGCATTACATGATAGAAATAGAAGAAAATTTTCTTTTATATGGTGTGACTTGTACTTCTCAAAATGTGAGGAAGACATTTTAACATTGATGTGTCGAATAAGAAAATGAGTGAAATTGATCCTGTCTTTTTGTCCAGGTTCTTCATCTCCTTGTTAAAGTATTTCAAAAGCTGCCCTCTCCGGATTATCTTAGCATTTGTCAGTGTCTAATGTTCTTGGATGAACCAGAGGGTGTTGCAAACATATTGGAAAAACTTTTACGTTCTGAGAACAAGGATGATGCTCTTCTGGCATTTCAAATAGCCTTCGATTTGGTGGAGAATGAGCACCAAGCTTTTCTCCTAAATGTTAGAGATCGCCTTTCACCCCCGAAGTCTCAACCTTCAGAACCTGCACAGCCAAAAGCCAGTGACCCAGCTGCAGATGCTAGTGTGAGTGGACCAGATGATGTTCAAATGACAGATGAGGATTCTGCCTCTAATGTCAATGTGCCTGAAGATCCAAGTGCAACTATCTATGCTGAGAGGCTAAACAAATTAAAGGGAATTTTGTCTGGAGAGACTTCAATTCAGTTGACCCTGCAGTTCCTGTATAGTCATAACAAGTAAGGCTTTTCTCTTATCATAGTTTAGTACTTTATCAATTTTTGTTGATTACAGTATCTTTCTAAACTGGATGTATTTGGCATTCAGATCTGATCTCCTTATTCTTAAGACAATAAAGCAATCTGTGGAGATGAGAAATAGTGTCTGTCACAGTGCAACAATATATGCTAATGCAATTATGCATGCTGGAACAACTGTGGACACTTTCCTGAGGGAAAATTTGGTTAGTCATGTTTGGCTTATTGCTTTTCTTTTTTTTTTTTCCTCTTGTAGTTTGATTATTTTCAATTATTAAGATTGTGTGCCCTTGAAATGTCAGGACTGGCTGAGCAGAGCTACTAATTGGGCCAAATTTAGTGCAACTGCTGGTCTTGGTGTTATTCACAGAGGCCACTTACAGCAGGGAAGGTCATTGATGGCACCTTACTTGCCTCAGGGTGGGGCTGGTGGTGGTGGTGGTAGTCCATACTCAGAAGGAGGTGCTCTCTATGCTCTTGGTCTAATTCATGCTAACCATGGAGAGGGCATCAAACAATTTCTGCGTGATAGCCTGCGGAGTACTACTGTGGAGGTGCTCATTGATAATGATCATTCTCTTCTGTAGAAAAATTATATTGCATTATTTTACTTAGTTTATGGTTTATGGTGCAGGTTATTCAGCATGGTGCATGTCTAGGTCTTGGGTTGGCAGCTCTAGGAACTGCTGATGAGGATATATATGATGACATTAAAAGTGTTCTCTACACTGATAGTGCTGTTGCTGGTGAAGCAGCTGGTATAAGTATGGGCTTACTCATGGTTGGGACAGCCAGTGAGAAGGCAAGTGAGATGCTTGCTTATGCACATGAGACGCAGCATGAAAAGATCATTAGGTAAATGGGTTTCACTTGACAAGGTGCTAAACTGATGCTTCTCTTTGGCTAGATATTTATGTGGTTATGTAATATTTCAGGGGTTTAGCTTTGGGAATAGCTCTTACTGTATATGGAAGAGAAGAAGAAGCTGACACCTTGATTGAGCAGATGACACGGGATCAGGATCCAATATTGCGTTATGGTGGTATGTATGCGTTGGCCTTGGCATACAGTGGAACAGCAAACAATAAGGCCATTCGCCAGTTACTGCATTTTGCAGTGTCTGATGTGAGTGATGATGTCAGGAGGACTGCAGTTCTAGCATTAGGGTTTGTCTTGTACTCTGACCCTGAGCAGGTTGGTGTTGTCCTCTCTAGTTTTATTTTCCCTTGCTTGAATCTTAGTTCTCTTCATGCTTGGGCAAGGCCCAATTTAGATAATTACTTGTTTTAGCGATATTGCTAAATGCAAATGCCAACTTGTGCACAAAATTTAATATTTTCCTTTCTTTGCCATCAAATTTATGTTTTATTTTTGCTTGAGTAATTGTGCTGAGATATGGAAATGTTTTATGCTTGCAGACTCCTCGAATTGTTTCCCTCTTATCAGAGTCTTACAATCCCCATGTTAGATATGGTGCAGCACTTGCTGTGGGCATTTCCTGTGCTGGTACTGGTCTTAGTGAGGCTATATCTTTGCTGGAGCCTCTGACATCAGATGTTGTTGATTTTGTTCGTCAAGGTGCCCTTATAGCAATGGCTATGGTCATGGTCCAGATCAGTGAAGCCAGTGATGCCCGAGTTGGAACATTCAGGTAATCTGTTTCCTAATTTTTCATTGAGGAAATAAGTTTCTGGATTAATGATGGATTTCTGACTTCCTCCTATTATAGGCGACAATTGGAGAAAATAATTCTGGATAAGCATGAGGATACCATGAGCAAGATGGGAGCTATTTTGGCATCTGGAATTCTTGATGCTGGTGGAAGAAATGTGACCATAAGATTACTGTCTAAGACAAAACATGATAAAGTTACTGCAGTTGTTGGTCTTGCAGTTTTCAGTCAGTTTTGGTATTGGTACCCTCTTATTTATTTCATTAGTTTGTCATTTTCACCCACGGCTTTTATTGGTCTGAACTATGACCTGAAGGTTCCAAAGTTTGAGTTCTTATCACATGCAAAGCCTTCATTGTTTGAATACCCTAAGCCTACTACTGCACCCACCACTACATCTGCTGTGAAACTTCCCACTGCTGTTCTGTCAACATCAGCTAAGGCCAAAGCTAGGGCTAAGAAAGCTGAAGATCAGAAGGCTAATGCTGAAAAATCATCTGGGGCAGACTCATCGTCTGTTGGTCCAAGTACTGGGAAAGCAAAGTCTTCCAATGAGAAGGAGGGAGAATCCATGCAGGTAATCCATTTTCTTCTTGTTTTATTGATGAATGAAAACACTTAATTTGGACTTTTCTGAATCATGCAACCCATTTGGTGGAATAGACTGTATTGAGAGGAAAAGGGCGTGATTAAAATCATCTTCTAGTTGTTTGCTGTCATGCATAATTTGTTGCAGCCAGTGAGTATGCTTTTGCATGTTTCCTCCTTTATTTTGGCTGCAGGATGGGAGGGATTACTCCCACCCCCATCTCACCCTCAGTTCTTTAGGTTTGTTCTCTATTTCTGCATTAAGTTTTCTTGCCAAAATTTAGGGTAGTTTTCTGTTGTGCAGGGGCTGATGGTTGATAATTTTTCATGATTAACGCTAACTTGATGATATTATACGCTAAGAATTGCTGATTTCAGTTTCCTTGTCATTTTGTTCAGTTTAGTCAACTGTAAACTGGTTACACTTGTGTTTGCTGTGATCTGTGGACGTTTTAGATATATGGTTATGCCAATTTAAAGTTTTTTCCTCCATTCTTTGAAGGTTGATAGCCCACCAGAGAAGAAGTCAGAGCCTGAGCCTTCTTTTGAGATTCTAACCAACCCAGCTAGGGTGGTTCCTGCTCAGGAGAAATTTATTAAATTTTTGCAAGATAGCAGATACGTTCCAGTTAAGTTGGCACCTTCGGGGTTTGTGCTTCTTAAAGACCTCCGGCCCACCGAACCTGAAGTGCTTGCTCTGACTGACACACCCTCTTCAACTACGTCAGCTGCTGGTGGATCAGCAGCAGCACAGCAGGGTTCTGCATCAGCCATGGCAGTGGACGAGGAACCTCAACCTCCACAACCATTTGAATACACCTCATGAGTTTGGTTTCCTGATTAGCTAAGAGTCTTCGTGGTGCTTAGAAAATTGGCATTTCAAATGAGAGCAGCTCGAGTGGATCAATTCATTACTGCTTCAAGGGAGCCTGGGCATGGAAATACATTTTTTTTTTTAAATGCACTGTCATAGATGTCTCATGCTCCAGTATGCAATTGATCTATGACCTGGTTCTTATTATTGTTATTATTTGTTTTCAAAGAGTTACAAGGGAATACAGAAGCAGGAATCGGTCAGTCCGCAGGATTTTAATGTGTTTTATTGTGTCCCATACGTTTTTCAAGGAACAAATTGGGGCCAAGGTTTCTGTTTGTAGAGTAGTAGTACTGGTAGTCACGTTTTTCTTTTGGAAAATTGGAACTGTATCCCATATTTCTAATTTACAATTTGCAATTATGTGCTTCTAAAGTGATAAACATATGAAATATCTATTGTCCATTTTTCTCATAGTTGTGCGAATGTACATGTTTTTGTATTAGGTTCCTTTTTATAGTGGTATCATATCGTTTTTAATGTATCGTCCTCCTAACGTGATTGTTTTTCGTTTATATGAGTGTGTCATAAAAGAAGTAATGGCGGCAATCGTAAGGGATGAAACGTAGCTACATGGATGATGCTAGAACAGTGGAGCCTGAGGGAATCAAAATGTTTTCCTTGAATGTTAAATCTTATTCAGTTTTACAGTAGGCATTATTTGATTAATTTTAATATAGAAATGATTTTTTGACCACCTTGAATTAAGATTTTGTTATAAATTTAACATGAACCTAAATTGTAAATGGCGATTATTTTTTTTTAGCTTCGGACAAAATTGATGATATCCTGTTTATTTAAAATTAATTTCAAGTTTATTTTAATAATTTTCAGGTACTACCCTCAAGTTGAAATGAGAATATAATAGTTTATGAAAAAAATGTATTTTTAATTCTTTATTTATCGCAATACTATTAATTTGATTTTTTACTTACTGAAATGTTTAAAATAGTCCTTTATTTATTAAAAAATATTATATTTAGTTTTTTATTTTTTAAAATTATCAAAATCAATTCATTTACTAAATTATAAACTCTAAATCTAAAGGCTTAATTTGGGTATTATTTTAAAAAACAAAAGATCCAATGCGATATTTTTTAATGAATAAGAGATTATTTTAAATATTTTAATAAATGAATTATTAAAATAATAATTTTATAATAAGTGATAGATTAAATATGTGTTTTACTCTATAGTTTATTTCAAGGTTTAAAAAAACAGTGTTACATTTTAAAATTCGATGGAACAATTTTGTGATTGAGTTATAGTTTATAAAATAAAATATAATTTTCTTTAATTTCAAGCATGCTTTGGGCACTTTGGGCACTTACTAAAATCACACTACAATCGTTATATTTTATTTAAAACTTGTCTTTACCATCAGCTAGTCCAAGCAACTTAATGCAAATATATTCATGGAAGAATATTTGTTCAGGAAAATATTGTCATATAAAAATAGCATATATATATATATATATATATATATATATATATACACTTCAAAATTTTGAAGTGTCTTTAAATATAAAAATATCAAACAGTCCAAAATATGACCACACGCACTCTCACATCACGCTCTTCTCACATGCTCTTAAGAAGTAGATAGACGACCCCAACATATATGCACAAATTTGGAGGCAATTTTAGCATCTTCACTCTCAATAACTAGAAAGTATAACTTGAACTGCCTTCACGTAGAATTTATTATAATTTAAATAGTCCGTTCAGTTCAAAAAATTTGGCTTGAAAAAAAAAGTCCAAACAAAAAAATTTAATCTAAAAAATTTTATTTGTAAAATAAGTTAGACTCAAGGTTTTTTTTTCAAACTCAATTGAAGTCCAAAAAGCTCAAATTAAAATTTTTTTAATAAATAAAAATTTATTATTTTAATAAAAACTTAATGTAGCATGACACTTATAAAGAGATAAAAACAAATACATCTTATTTAAAGGATTTATACCAATACAACAACTCATTTATATTTACAATTTTTTATATATAATCTTAAATATAATAATAATAATTATATATATTATTTAGCTTAAATCTTAAGTAACATTAATTTGACTATTTTTAAAAAAGTTTGATTAGTTTGATCAAAAAAATATAAATAAAAATTCTATTAAAATACAAGTTTGAGTCTATTTTTAACTCAAATTTAAATTTAATTTTTAAAAATTCAAACCGATGATCAGCTTTACCTTTATGCGCCAAAATCTTTGTGGGTAACCACAGTTGCTATATATGAGAGTAGGCCAGGTTTCTAAACAGTGTTCATCATCTTCATATTTCTGTGACATTTTATTTTCAAACTCCAAAATTTCATGGTCATTTGATCTCTCTCTCTCTCTCTCTCATAATCTATCCAAATGAACACCGTGTATTCTTCGCAAGCTTTTTGTTTATCATTGATATTTTTTATTAATGATAACAGGATCACAAAAAAAAAAAAAAAGAAGATGAGTTGCTAATAACATTGATATTCAAGTTCAACCATTGCTTCCAATTTTTTTCATACCGAAGTCAGAATTAAATTCGTGTAAAATGCCTTTTAAAGTAGAGAGAGTATGATACAAGAAAAGTGAATATATATGAAATTCACTTCTTTTTTCATTTACTTTTTTTTTCTCTCTATTTCCTTTTACTTTAAAAACACTTCATAAACTAAGCATTCAAATATGATAATATTTATATAAATGGAGTTTTGACTCAAGGGATGTATCAATTTTTTCAAGAACTTCTAGCCTGTATATAGAAAACATTTCATGCTTATATTAAGGCCTAATTAAATCTCTAAAAAAGGTTGCCCCTAGCTAGTAGATCTTAAAAACTACTCTATACTTCAAAAATATCATGAAACCAAGGAAATTAAAGACCATATTCACTGATAATATTGTTGGAAATACAAGCATAAAATTTATTAAGGTTAAATCAGCAATTAGACAATTAATTGAACCTAGAGCATTTGTATGAGTTCTAAATGATGAAAATAATTTGTAATTGTGATGAATGTAGTAAAACTGAAGAAAAATATACCCTATAAATGTGTGTGTGTGTGTGTGTATATATATATTGAAAATTCTACGTGTTTCACATTATCTGTAAACTATATTCAATTAAATGAGAATCAAAAATTGAATTTATATTTTTAATAAAATAGAACTCCCTTGAGTCATGTATAACAAATATTAATTAATAATTCGATATATCTGCCTAGCTTAGCCTGCATAAGGGTCCCTTTATACAACGCTCATTCAAGCTCAGTCAACAGTACTACCATTGGAGAGGAGGACCCAGATAAATCATCTAACAATTATTAATAATAATGTCAATTAAACAAGTACTAGTATACTTTGAATATTAAAAATAAAAAAAAATACACTTTTAGTCCTTCACTTATCAAAAAATTATTATTTTAGTCTCTTACTTATTAAAAATGTCACATTTTATCTCTCACTTTTAAATATATTTTTAAATTTAGTTACTTCGTCAAAATTTAAATTTTAAATTTAAAGAATTAAATCAAATTTTTTTTTTAAGTGAAAGACTAAATGTAATATTTTTATAAAAGATTATTTTTGATATTTCAATAATTGAAATACTCTATTGTATTCTATTCTAAAGAATTGGCCATGATCAAAATGTCTCAATCATTTAGGACGCGAATTGGATCAGTGGTCACAACACGAGAGAAGGAAGAAGGAGAAGAAGGCTAAGAAAGGCACATGGGTCAACGATGAATGAGGACGAAATAGTGAGAATGGCAGGCATGCATGATTGAACAGAGAGACACAACAAAAAGAAAGAAGTTCAGAGAAAAAGTCATAGGGACCCCAAGAACCATCGATCCCACCCTCTTCCAATTTATAACCATGGGACCCTACAAGCTATATATAAATGGCTCTGTGTATTCATCTCAGACTGCAGCCTAATACCTCCAACATCGTCATTTCTGACAAGTCAACGACCCAGAAAGCAACATGGTAAGGGACGGGTTGACTTTACTCCTCTTAGTCATGTACTTCGTACTTTCTTATATATATTGCTTGGTTTAATCTGATTGTAACAAACATCGATCAGATGTCAAGATCTTGTCTCCATGACTCTCTTCCACCACACCCACATTAAATAATTACCCACCACCCCATGTTGATCGGCTATAATCTTGTGAGATAGAGATGACTCTATCACCAAACTGGAATAATATTATCAAATTCGTGACTAATAGGTTGATGAATGCTTTAGCATTAAGCTCTATGTTAACGATTAATTCAAGTTATAAGTATAAATCTTTGAAGTTACGAGTTTGTTATACCATTTGCATAATTTGATTGATTCTTAATGGATATAAATATGAAGTTTTTTCCATTTCCAAGTCCCATGCAAACCATGGGATAAAATATGAAGATTTTATCATCCCTCATCTGTATCTTTCTATAATTTATGGACTATGCGTAGTATCGAATAATTTGAGAAGCAACAAAATTATAAGTAACATCATTTAAGATATTAGTTAGTAATAATGAACTAAATAAAGAACATATTCATAATTTAATTCATGTTATAACACTTGCGGCATTCATTCTTATTTATCATAGAATGAATTAAATAAAGAACACATTCATTATTTAATTCAAATTATAAGACTTAATATTTCTGCTTAATTATGGAAGTTAATCTGACTCTGGTTGGGATTACTAATCATATGAGATACTCACAATGTATTAGGTGTATATTAAGTTTTCACAACATAAATTCTCTCTCTAATCACGATTGCAGAATACTCATAAGTATTCTTTCAAAGCGTTTTAAGTCTCTATTGAGTATATTTTCAATATATCCTTCTTCTATCGTATAATAGTCTAGTCTTTTTATAAAAGCTAACTAGAGCTAGGGTCTAATAGTAATTCCTGTAATTACTATTTTATCTTTATTTAGTAAGCACCTTTTATGGGTAGACATTATATAATATCTTAATAGATTTAAACTATAGATATTATATGCTATTCTAACAATCACAAATGTTATGCTAAAATTTTCAAAGAGATGGATCTATATATATATATATATATATAAACTAATCCAAATCACCTACAGATATCACATAGCATAGATAACATAATATTAGATAATAGTAGTATTACATTCCAGTGTTCTCATGAATAAAACTGAAAATCTGTTGGACAGAGCTGGCTATATCTTCCGCTGTGAACCTTGAATCGCTTGCGACCTGCACAGCCATTAGTTCACACAAAAAATTAAAATTTAGAAATCAAAGTTAAATCTTCTTTCTGCTAGATTATATATATACTTCCATACCTTGACGTTGAATGAATAAAGAACTGTTTGTTCAATGGTGGTGATGTTGGTGTGAAGGATGATAAGCTGCAAATCTTCAAGTGCAGCAATGGTCTTAATCAACTGGCCTGGCCTTCTTCTTGATAGGATTTTGATCATAGCATCGAATCCTAGAAGCTTCACTTCCACGTCAGCCAGACACGACTTGTTCTCTGCTGTTTCTTCCCTAAGCCCACTCTCAAACTCCACAAGCTTCATCTGATCGTTTGGTAAAGGCAAAGGTGGGAAAAATGGTGGCTGAAGTGGCTGCTGCGTCTGTATTGCAAGAGAAGAATCTCCAACTTGCCTTGAATGAGCTTCTCCGAGTAGCCTCCTCCTCTTCTGTGACTCCAAGCACTGAAGAAGCTGCTCCAATTCCCTCACAAACTCTATTGCTCCTCCAATTATAGAAGCCTGATCCCCCTATATATATATATATATATATATACCAAAACCCATTAATTGATCAATCATAGATAAGAAGAAGAAACACAGAAAGCTTCTATGTGTTGGTAAGAACTAGGAAGAGCTAGTATGCTAGTATATATGATATCTTTCCTTACCAACCTTACCAACCTGGGTTCGGCTTCTTTTAGAAGCATTTTAGTAGGAAGAGATAACATCTCTCCTTAGCAATTTGAGGAACACATTAAAAGTAGAATCTTAAATATACCATAGCGATGTAGAGAAACGCACTATAAAGATTTTTATAGAGAGAATTTAAGTGGGAAAAAGCCTAAAATAGAAATGACGAAGAAATCTGAAGAAGTTAGTTCATGATTAGTGGGAGGATATATAGTATCTTTCTATATTAACCTGGATTTTACTCCCAGGGATTTGATTCCTCTAGTAAGTGGGAATAAAATCCTAAAGCACCAAAGGGTGATGTAAGAGCAGAAGAAGGAAGAAAACACATGGAGATGTAAATATGGAAAATATATATATATATATAGGATGTAAGACGGACCCTTTGGACGTAAGAACCAGGCATGAGGGATCTGAGAACGCGAAGATGCTCGTTCATTTGCTTCCTACGGTTGCGTTCAACGGCGATGTGAGTCATACGCTGGCTCTCTACTTCCTCGCTCGTCTTGATGGTTCTGGGCCTCTTCCTCTTGCTCTTATTACTGTTCATATTCTCCTGTACTGTACTTGTAGGGTTATCATTATTCTTCTCCATGTCTTCCCCTACAAACCCAAGCTGCTGCTGCACCGACTTATTACTATCACAAACCCGACCTTCTAGTTCATCCTCTCTAACTCCTTCTTCTTGTACCTTTTCTCCTCCACCTGTCCCCATCAGATTCTCATCTTCCAACGACTTGTCGTTTAACACGGGAAACTTGAGGAAGAACACTGGGTCCATCCCAGACTCTTCCTCTCCTTCACAGTTCTTGCTCTGGTTCAAGGCCAACTTGGGTCCGAAGTCTGCAAACTGCATCACATCTGCAAAACTCAGTTTATCAAAAGAAGAAGAACATGTGGCTGTGCCGTAAAACCCACAAGGTTGTTGTTGTTGAGGAGGATTATTGTTGTTGTGGAGCATATAATCCACCATCCCATTGTTATTGTCCTTGATATGACTGCTTTCGCCGGAAGCTTCTCCGATCCGAAACTTCATGAGATTCTGATAATGGTGATGATGATGATCTTGGTGATACTGATGAGACTGAGAGTAGTCCACGGCGTTAAAGCTCTGAGGAAAAGGAGGTGCCTGTGGTGATTCAACAAGATTGGAGCAAAACAACATCGGATTTAACACAGTGAAAAGATCTGACGACAACATATGTGAATGCAAACCTTGAATTCTGCAAAACAAATTAAGCAAAAAGAGAGAGAGCTATGTATGTAGTTATGTATGTATGTGTGTACCGAATGATAGTTGTCGTGATCTTTCTCCATTCTATATTTAAGGAGATGACTTTAATCGAAAGAAACCCTAACTAGCTCTCTTCATGTAAGACAAATCCCAAAGAGAAAATTTTCTTCCTGCAGGGCCCCTCCACCTGACAAATCCCACACAAAATATATAACAAACACAAATAATCGACGATGCCCACAAGCACTCGAATTCTGACACTGTTAATCTTTTCGATGACATTTATATATTTCTTAAACATACAAATCTTGAGATAATTCAACGGCAAAAAACACAATATTTACATTCGAAAAGGTGGGACGACAAATTATTTACATATGAAATACTGAGAGAGTTCATAATATTGAGATATTACCATACATAATCTGTCTCTAAAAGGAAGGAGTTCAAAAACAATATGATGTTTTTTGAAGGAGTGACAGAAAATGGAAGGAGACAAGGGTGAAGGAAGTGGGGTCTGGAGGAGTAATGTAGAAGAGGGAAAGATGAAAGGTGGGGTACGTATGAGATGAGAAAGAAAGAGAGTGTTGGAAAATGAAAGTGGACTTTTGTGTGTTTGATTTTATAATGAGTCAAGAGATAGATAGATAGAGAGGTGGGTTTTTGGGTTTAACTTGAGAATTGTGAAGGAGAGGCTCTCAAATCTCAGAAAGTAAATAAGGAGCTCACAGGTTCACCTCCTTTTAATTAATGTGTGTCACAGGTCACCAACGCTCTTGGGCTTTACTTTACCGCCTGTGTTCATGAGTTTACCCTGAACTTTCTGCACTTTGTTCTCTAAGCTTCAACTTTGAATTTTCCATTAGGCTGTCACCTCCCACATTTTCGTTTTGAATTTCCCTTTCTTTCTTAATTCTTCCTCCCTCACAATCACGGATATTACACTTGAGTACATGTACTACACATATATTAATAGAGTAAAATCCCTTTTTTTTTTTTTTTCCTACCTTCTTGTAGTATCCAAAATGATTTTTTACCTGTTAAAAAATCTCATATTTAACTCCTTACTTTTTAAAAATCACCAAATTGAGCTCTTCAATTTTAGGGTTTAAGATTTAATAAAATGATTAAATTCTATATTTCATTTAAAAGTGAGGGATTAAGTATCACATTTTTTAGTGAGTGGAGGACCATGTATTGCAATGAATGAATAATTAAAATAATAATTTTGTATCAATTGAGGGACTACAAATTTTTTTTCTTTCTATATTAACAAATACTGCTAATTATTAACCAAAAAAAAATAGACTACGTACTCTATTGGTGCCAAAAAAAAAAGAATTAGAATTCATAATTATAATTGTAATTGTAATCTTATAATTCATTTATAATTTTAAAATTTGCATTTGGGTCATTAGAAAAAATGAAATTGTAACTGCTAACTTAATCTTAATTTTATTGTGTAGAAGAGTGATAAATTTTTTAAAAAATAATTAACATGAATATCTATATACAAGTTATTTTATAAAAATATATTTGTACACATATATATACATGTGTCATGTTTACTTATATGCACATATGCAGTCATATGATGTGGTTGTATATGTATACGAGTATAATCATTGTATTGTGTGAGTAAATGTGTTTTTATTTTTTATTCTTTAAAATTTGACGTATTAATATATGTTTGTGTGCATAATATTGTGTGACTAATTGTATATACTTGCGGTATTGTATTCCTTGTGAGTGTATTATATATTATTTTTGGTAGTTTAATGAATTTACATTTTTTTGTTACGTTGCGTATTTGTATATATGCATTTATAACGTCATGTTCATTTGTGTTTCATTGGTTAATAGAATGTAAAAGACAAAGTATTAATTATTTTA
This sequence comes from Delonix regia, assembly GCA_037074485.1. Taxonomy (NCBI): domain Eukaryota; kingdom Viridiplantae; phylum Streptophyta; class Magnoliopsida; order Fabales; family Fabaceae; genus Delonix; species Delonix regia. Next base: position 31,589,193 of record CM073451.1, read on the forward strand.
TCAGAATATTTATATTGAAATTTAAAAATCTAACATTTTAGGATAAAAATTAACAATAACATTTGAAAATATGCCATGTGTTATCTTGGGATAGATGACTCACACTACAATTTTCACTTTTAAAATTGTAATTTTTTTTATGTTGAAATAAGAATTTAAAATAACTTTCACTGAATACTTTTTAATGTTCTGGAATCAAGAAGATAACCAGACGAAAACAAAAAGAATTATTGGGTCCAACTTTCTTTTAAAAAAATGAATAAATTATATTTATACTCTTTTACAAGTATTTCCTGTTTCGTATGATTTTTTTTAGGATAAAACTTTAAGATTCTTTTTTAATATTTTTATTACTTATCAACTATTAAAACATGATAAGTATATATTTTTCAATAATATTACAACATGTATATAATTATTATATATAATGTTATGATTTTAGCATAAATTATATATTTTTATGTTATTATTGATTAACTATATACTTATTATATGTTAATGACAAAAATGTAAGGAAGTATATCTAAATCTAATTTTTTTTATTATATAATATAACGGTAAATATTTTTGCTGTCCAACAAAAATTGAAATGTTTAGCTAAAAAGCTGTAACTTGGATTGAGACTGCAGACAGCGTACTGAGTTTAATTACTCTTCTTCTTCTTCTTTTTTCAAGTTTTTTGAATTTTCTGCCATTTATTTGTAGTTTGAGGAAGGAGAATGTAAATGTATTTATAGATAAATTAACTTTTAAATGCCTAAATGTTTAAAATGCATGCTTACTATCTCACTTCAATATTAGAATTATATTTCATTCAATTTATTTTTGTATAAATAGAAACTTAGATAACAAAATTAATTTTATAAGAAAATCAAACACTAAACCAAACAATAATATTTACAAAACAAATTTCTATTTAAATATACAAATACACTCTTAAAACTAAATAAGTATTAGTATAGAAATATAAGTTGTTTTAGTTGCAGTTTTCCTACCGCTACAGTTTGTTTTGTATTTAAAACACGAACAATTCATAACAGGTTTTTGGACCGACACTATATATATATTTTTTAAATTTGTTTATAATGACATATTATGGCGGTTCTGTTGTCGTTGCTAAATCCAGATTTAAAATTACCAGACCTTGAAAAAGAAACAGGCGACCCACATGAGCCCACATGAGCAATTTTTGTGCACCAAACTATGAACTTTTGTAATGCTCAACAACATTAAGTCAACTCATTTATTTTTATACGTTATATAGGTCCTACATAATAATGGTGCCAAGTCAATGGCTGGCTTGCATTTTGATTTGATGGGAATAAAAAAGTCTTCGCCAAAATTATATATTTTGTGATAAAAATTATCATATAAATAAATTATAATTAATTAATATACACAAATAAATTTAAAATAAATATGAAATTTTTGGGAACGATATGAGTATCCACCTCACTTTATAATTCTAAACTCTGAAGAATAAGTTTTTTTTTTTTTTTTTGGGAAGAATGGAGATTTGAATCTATTTGACCTTGTTGTACCAATAAGTCAATATGTACTGTAGCCATCAAGCCGAAATTCAAGGTAGCCGTTTGATGATTTGTTGTCATCTAATAAATTATGCACTGTGTGGCACACATGATGTGTAAAAATAAATAAGTTGACTTAATTTTATTAGATATTGTATGAATAAATATGGACAGTTCAATTTCTAAAATGATCTAATTTTTTATTATATGTTATTATTTTTTAATAATTATACATATATCGATAAAAATTTTAATGTTTCAATAAAGTTATTAAACTCGCAAGTTTAGGTAAATTCGTAACGGAGACTCGTAAGAAATTGCCTCGATTAATAAATAGTTATCAAAATAGGTAATTTTATAGTTTAAATACTATATACATTAAAAAATTATTTAAATATAATTCAAATTATACTTAATCAAACAAAAGTTATTCATATTTTATAATTATTCAATATAACTAATTAAATAATATTTATTTTATTTTATTTAATAAGTATATATTAAATGTAATTCTATTATTTTTTATGCATATTCAAACTTGTAATAAAATAAATTATAAAAATTTTATAGAAAAGAAGTTTGTCTATATCTTATTAGTCTTCAGTTGAAATTATTATATTACTAACTTTACAAGTTAGTTGACACGTTAAAATCATAAATTTAGTAGACTCGCTAAGTCAACTTGCGAGTTTACCCTAATTTATATTAAGTTCGAGTTTACAATGAGTTGACTTATTTTTATTATATACAATCATAAATTCAAATAATAAACTCATCAATTTGAAAATTATGGCCTCAATAACTTAAGCCATATTACTTTCTCACAGTAAAAAGCCATACCCTATTACATCGAACATACCACACTATTCACACTTTTGCAAAATGCTAATTAAAGAGACTATATATTCACAAATTTAAGTAAATTATTTTTTCGGAAGTGAGAAGTATCGTTATATATTTTAAAAAATGTCAAAATAAAATCAAAAAAAATATTTAGTGGTTAAATATAAATGGGAAAAATTTTCAGTATTTACAATCTTCTTTTACTATATTTGGTGATTGTAGCTGTAAAATTACAAAAGAAAATAATTAAATAAGAACTCTTATTCAAAACTAACAGGCCAAAAACATACTAAAAAAATTAAAACCACTTGAGGTTTTGGGCCAATGGGCCTCATGATAGTTCCTTTTCTGGTTTTGGTCATAGCCTCATGACTGAAAAAATGATATTCTTTCTGAGTCCATAGGAATTTGAAAAATAGGGAAATATAAGTGAGCAGAAAAATAAATTATAAATATACAGGAAAGCGTACTGCATCTCCAGATAATATTGGAAAGAATGCTATATAATTTGATTATAATTTATACAATTTATGAGTTTGCATTGTTCGCATCTGAAAATTCCAATTAATAATAGATTAATTATGGGCTAATTAATGTTGAGGATCCTCCCTAGTCCCATCCTTCATCAAGCCTTTATAGTTCATTTTAAGTCACTTATATGGAATAAATTTGAACTGAATGTAGGGTCTATATATAAAAATATATAAATGAAAATTAATTATAAATTTAATACAAGTTTTGAGTTGAGATGGAACATTAAGATGAATGAGACATATGAATCGATGGTTTGACATGGGACAATTATAGGAATAAATTTAGCATTTGATAGTCAAGGGAAAAGTTTTTTAAATAAAATGAGATAATTATTTAAAAAAAAAATTGAAGAAAATAAACTCTTATAAAACAAAAAATCAATCAAAAAATAAAATTCATACCAGCCCCTCATGGATCCATCTCCGAACAAATATGAAATGGCGACCTAATAAATAGAGTAAACACTGGCGGAGCCACATATGCTTCAGCCCCCAGTCAAATAATTTTTTTATTCATATAGTATTAAGAAATAATTTTATGCCCCCATAGAGTTTAATTTTTTGAACTTACCGAAATTTTTTATTTTATATGATTGAGTTATATATATTTTTTGATATTTTAATTAGGACTTATCAAACTCACATATGTATTGTGTATATAATTAGACATGTAATTTATGTGTAAACATTTAAATAGTAGTTTTACAATAATTAAATATAACATAATCAAACTCAAATATTAATATGTTATTTTACTTAGACCGTGAACAATTGTTCTTGAAAAATTGTAAAAGTTTTTAAAATATTAATGGATAAAATAAAATTTATAATGCTCTATAAATATTAAATATATTATTTTTGTAAATTGGCAGTTATAAATTGTGATGTTATATTATATAAACCTTTTCATTTCCTTCAAATTAATATTCTTTTGAGCTATTTATTGTTAGCAGAAATGGTTTTCTAAAGTTTATAAGGAAATTAGATAAGGAAAGTGGTATATGATATATTCAAGGTGTGAGCAGTACTTTCATTTAAGCTTAATTCATTCCATCTATTTATGTTATATGATGCAAGTTGGGTTTATCAAATTTATTCCAGATACAATGAAGACCATTAAATATAGATTGTACTTTTAATACTTAAGTCAGAACAATAATAGTTTTTTTAAAATTATAATTTAACTTTTTCTTGTGTGCACTCAAAAATAAAGGTAATAAGTTTGAAGTTGTTGAGTATTTTGTTTTGTGTATCCCAAATGGAGTGATGATAAAAGGTTTATATAGGCCATGAAATAATGTATTAAAGAGATGTCTCTTAGAGCAATATCTCTTCAATTAAAAGTCACAACCATATATTGATTCATGAACTAACATAACTTAATAATTTTTCATAAATAGTTACACTTTTTAAGTATGCAGGGTTTCTTTAAAATAACACATTTTTTTATCAAGTGGTGGTTACTACACTTTCTTATATATGTCTTTAGAAACTAAAGAGACACAATCTTAGTGTCTTTTAGTGTTATAAATCTCTACACAATCCTTCATATAAATTATATAAATTTATTAATTTATATGAGAACATGACTTTTCAAAAACATATATCTTCATTTTAAAAATATTCCAACATTTATTGAACTATTAAAATATTGTCAAGTGATGTTATATTCTTTTAGTGCATGTTTGTTATGTATTACATGAGTAATTAGTATATACAAACGTCCTCATAGGTATTTAAGTAATGAAATTAATATTAATATAGAAAGTACTTAAAATACAATACTAATTTAAATTTAAACTTATTTTTAAATTTTAAAAAAATCAAGATATTGTTAGTAAATTAATCTTATTTAGTTTAGACAAAAATATATATATGATTATTTAATTTGATCTTAAGTTTTACTATTAACTCTTAACTTCATTTAGTACCAATTTAGTCTCATAATTTTATCTTAAGTTTCTTTTTTATCCATATTTTGGTTCTTATATGATTCATTAACTTTGTTTTATATTTCACTTTCATTTCTTAATTTCTTTTATAATTTGGTCCCTTAACTTTATATGAAGCCTTATTTTTATCCTTTAATTTCATTTTCTTCTTATTTAACTTTCATATTTTTGTCTCCTTTCTTTATTTTTTCATTTACCTATTGATATAGGTAAGCGTTTGTAATTTCTATTTGGAGGTTCAATTCTATATCTTATTATTCTACCAATCAACTTTATTGGTGCCTTATAGCTAAATTTAATTTTATCTCTATGTTTCCTCATTTTGTGGTTACTAGTCAATTTGCTTTTCAATAGTTTTAATTCTTAATTTATTCAAAGCTTAAATATTTAAAATTTTTATTTTGGTGGTGTTTAAAAAATAAAACATTTGAGTAGATTTTAAAAAGGACTAAATTGAAATAAAATAATATTAAGGAATGAAAGTAATATGTGAGGAAAAATTAAAGAATTAAATTGAAACTAAATGAATTTAAGAAACTAAAATAAAATTTAAAGTAAAGGTAAAAAATCAAATTAAAATCAAATAAAAGTTGAAAAATAAAAATAAAACATAAAAAAAGAGTGTAAAATCGAATTAGAATGAAATAAAATTAAGAATGAAAGTGCAAAATTTAAATAAAATAAATAACCAAAAATATATTTTTGTCTATAGTTTAATTCAAAATTTTAAAATAAATAATTTTATTTAAAAAAATATAATATTAAAATGGAAAATAAATATCAAAATATAAAATATTAAAATAAAATATAAAATAAATTTCTTAAAAAAAATTTTATAGCCCTGCCAGTCCGAAGCGTTCGCCACTGAAAATATAGTGTGACCCAAAGCACATGAACTATGGAAGTTGACCGCGTACATACCAAGTTATTTCGATATAATACCTTAAAAGAACGAAATTATTTTTGTTAATAAATTATGTTGAAATAATTTTAATATTTTATGGATTAGTATTAACTATTTTATTAAATTAGTATCTTGTTAATTCTAATTAAGTAATTAATATTATAATTTATAAATTATGAATGAACTGAGTTTTATTTTAATTTGTAAATAATCGGTAATGTGTTTAATTATCCATAAACCCACTTGCTAGAAATTTAACCCACGATCCAAGAGCATTAATAATCATTCCGTCAAATTACTAACTTGAGATTGTTATCCAGAAAGATTTAATGAGCTTATTTTTCTAATTAATTAAGCAAAAATTATTTTAAAGATTCTGAAGGATTTTATTTTAATAATATTGATTGGTCATATTATTAAAATAAAATCTTATAAATAGAACACTAAAGCCCTAGACACACAAAATAACTCATATTCTTTCTGTCGTCAAACACTCTGAGATACGCTTTTGAACATTAGGGTTTGAACTATTCTGACTTGATCATTACTCACAGCAAGAATGTCGTTTTTATTAGGTCAGATTATTAATTTATTTATTTTTTCTATTTATGATCACGTTTAATTACATGTTCTAATTTTACTATCAAATTATTGATAATTAGTCTACTCCCCAACAGACCCATTGACCCACGTATGGGTGAAAAATGAATTTTTTGTATTTGAGAATTTTAAATATAAGTGAAGTTGATGAAATCTTGAATATTAAATAAAAATTTAATGATTTAAATTTTATAAAGTTAGTAATATTTGTTAAAATTTAATAATTTAAATCTCAAATACAAAAAGTACAAATATAAATAATCTAAATCGATATGGGCTCGCCATTTAAACGTCTATAGTGACTACACAAGTTAAGCCATGTGCCTGTGCCTCCCTACTGATGGCAAACTCACCTTATACAACTCTCAATATTCCAATGGAGGGGGTTTAATCTGGAGAAAATATTTTTTTTATTTATTAGAAGACTTTAATGAAAATAATAATGGAGGCCCTCTCAATGTGTGGATTGGTTTCATTGAGTTTGACATCTTTTAATTTGTTTTCTCTCAATTTTTTTGAATTTTAAGAGATATTATATGGACAATATGTGTAATTTATTTGAACGGTAAAACTTATTCATTATATATTTATATTTCTTTAAAATAAAAAAAAATTGAAGGACGGTAAATTGAGGAGATTCATTCACAGTTTTATTGCTGTAGACTAGGTGTTGGCCATTAACAACCAAACCAATAACAGTTGAAGCCAAGTATCTAATAATTCAAATTTAATTTAATAATCACGTGTCATCAAAATAATTAATTGTAACCACATATAATCATAATTTATTATAAAATTACCATTTTAATAACCGCAAAAAATTCAAATCCTAAAGACACCGTTGAAGGCTCTAAAACAAAGGATTCGAATCTCTCTGTCTAATCAACCAACTAAAGAAGAAAATCTTCCTACTATCCATAAGTATGCTTACTTCATATATTGTAATATATGGTGCTTAAGAGCCTCTATTACAAAACAGAAGAATTTTTTGATCCAACGGTCAAAAATTAAAACTTTTAACCGTATATGATTATTAATTTTAATCTAACAATTTATATTAAATTAATTTTATGATTTAACGATGTAAAGACTGTAAATTAATTTTAATTTAACGCTCGCTAGCTCAAAATCTGTTCACTAATGGTGATTAAAACAACATAATCGAGCTTTTCTTTGTCGAAGATGTTCTTGTAATGTTGGTCAGGAAAACCCCAACACCGCACCATAATTAAGAGAGACAAAGCCACAAGCAAAAGCAGGAGGAGACATGATTGAGCGCCACGTCTTCACTCACGCGGGTACGCACGCACGGGTGAGTGAACGAAGACTAGAATGGTGCGTGTGTTTGGTGGATGATCCACTGCGTGGGTCCCACTCACACTAATTTGGACACGTGTCAATAGATTGTGCTGGAGATGATAACCATGATGCATGTCTACTGATGGGAAGTTCTTACACTATTCAATTATCTTAAGTGGAGTCAAATTGTATGGTAAACCCTGTATAACATTCTATTGTGATAGTGTTGTAATTAATGGAGAAATTCTTATTTATCCTTAGAGTTTGAAGTTATTTATATTGGAGTTGAGTAAAAATAATTTTAAATTAAATATGAGTTTGCATGATTGTAGATTATGTTAAAAAAATTATTTAAAAATTAAATTTTATCATTAATATAATATTATAATTCATATATCACAAAAGGAAGTTTTTTTATTCAACCAAATGAAGGACAAAAATAATTGTCAAAAAATAAAATTTCAAATGCAAGGGTGAACATTTAACTTGGTGAATCAGTTAATCTAAATTAATTTAATTATATCAAGTTAGGTTAAGTCGGAGTTAAAATAGAAAAAAGTTCAAACTTTAATAAACCTAACCAAGTCTTTAATTCACACAAAACTTGTTTCAAGTATTTTTTTTAATTTTATTTTTTTATTATAAATATTTATAATATCAATTCTTTCTCAAAATTTAATCATTTTTGGTTCTAAATCTCAATTTTATATTTCATTCTACTTTTATTCATTTCAAATCTTAAATTTTTTTATTCTTTTCATTAACAAATTTTTTATTAATTAAAAATTTATTTAATAAGATAAAAAAATTAAAAAAATTAATTGATCTGACCAAATCTGACAATGTCACTTATTAAACTAAGCTTGGGTTGACTAAGTTTTCAATTTAAAAAAGAGATTAATCTAAAATCAAAGTTTTAAATTATGTAAAAATTTAACCCGACTTTGCCCATGTAAATTCCAAGTCAAACCTAAATGAGACCCTTTGTAAAACAAATATTCATTTTGATGTATAAAGACTTTTAAATCTTTCCATAACCAAATACATTATACGTACGTATAATTGAATATAAAGCGTATTCTATTTAATGTAAAACATATAACAAAATATAAATGATTGAAAACGAACCAACGATATCTTCATATTGATTCCCATGAAAACGACTATGTAGATGTGCGGGTCCCAATAAAGGAACGACACGTGTCAAAATATCAGAGATGAAGGATGATTCCTCAAACCGTAATCATGGTGTTCCTCCGCCCCTCGACACTGTCATAAACTCCGTACAATGCCTTTAACTTCGCACTACTCGCAGACACTGCACAATTTAGTCTTTTTGACTAACTCAACTCAGAAACATTTTTTAAGAAAGATGTAATGATGTAGTATTCCGAGAATTTTCAATATTATAGTCAGAATTTTCAATTTTCAATAATTTATTAGTTAATGAAAACTCCCTATTTCATTAACATTATTGCGATATTGTAGTTAGTTAAACCAAGAGAACATAAATGCATTGACACATTCATAATAAAAATTTGAAGTAACATTATAAACGACATGATCAACTAAATTACACTTGTTTTATCACATGATTAAATTTTTATGTTTGGTTTAATTGTTTTAAGAAATTATCTAAACTTATAAAATATAAAAATATGTAATCAAAATGTTATATTATATAAGTTTATACGATAAATTATATAATCAACTTCATTTAATATTGTATATTATTATATTAGTAACCAAAATCTATATTATTAAGTCTTATCATACAATATACCGAAGAAACTAGGTCTTTCGAGTATTAAATGTACATAGTAAATTGTACTAATTAAAAAGAAAATGTCTAACTATATATATATATATATATATTACTATTAGGGTTTGGATCACTGTTAATACAATATTAAATAGCAAAATTAAGAGACAAGTAATTAGTGGGGGAAGTTGGTTTGCTAGCAATGTTTCCCGCATTGTAATAAAAGAAGAATGTTGAAAGCCGAAAGAAGAATGTCTGTGTGACACTTTTTCAAAACATGGAAGATGTTCCATTTTTCTTATTTCCTTCGTGACCAGGTTCACCCTTGTAATCATTGCTCACGACCCCCAAAAAAGAAAAAAAGATAATTATTTAATTAAAGTTCAATGCATAACGCTTTACATAAAGTCCTGCTTTTTAAGTGTGAGATTATTAAAATTGGAATTGGAATTTCTTATTTTTGATTTTTTTTTAAAGTTTATATGCATAATAATAAAAAATTATTGAATTTATACTACTATCCTATTCATACCTGAAGCAGCTCCTTTCATGATAATAGGATTAACTTAGTTTGACATTGAATTGGCAACAAAGTCTTGGAAATTAACACTTTTTGGAATTCTGAATGTATTTAATTAATTAAAGGAAATATATTTTTAGAATAGTTTTAAAAATTAAGTTTAGGCAAACTCCAGAAGTAAAATATATCATTCCCATGAATGACGTTGAGATTAAGAAATTTACCCTTTTAGAAAATTCTTGTGGGTGGACTATCTTCAATATAAGTGAGTACTATATATTTCCTTTTAAATTTTCTAAACAGAATCTCAAGAGAAATATACAAATTTTCCATATATCAGAGTTAGGCTTTGTTTGGAAAATTCAACTATATTCATCTATGCGACATTAGTATTTGCAGCTTATTTATATATATATATATATATATATATTTGGCATGGAAAGAGACGAAAGGGAGGGGTAGAATCTTTCAAAAGTATTTATTATATTTGCATAATACTGAAAAGTTTAGTATTATTATCATTTATATTTTGTATTCTCACATAAAATTTAGAATCCAATCCAATCATAACTAGTTTATCTATTTGCACATTGTTTGGGTCTTGAAGAATAATTAGTTTGTTTTACTATATATCAATACATTTTAAATTTACAGTATTTGTAAATATTAATAAAAAAATTAAATGTAGTAATATATTGTGAAAAATACATAATATATAAAAAAAATTCATAAAATTGGTTATATGATATTGATGAGAGAAAGATAATAATCATAAACTATTCAACTATATATTTTTAATTTTGGACAATGTCAAATTATATTTATAATTATTAATTTAATAGACGATTAATAAATTTATTATTTTTTGCTCACTCTAAAATTTTTTTTTACTTTCAAGAAATAATTTATTAATTTTCTCTTTCATTTTAAAAAATTTTCACTATCTAAAATTTTTTTTATTTAAGAAGTGATTAAACATTTTATAAATAATTACTTCATTGTTTTTTTTTGGACTACAAAAAATTTATACAAATTAGTAATTTTATTATTTTTTATTAATTATAAAAAATTTATACACTTCAAAAAATTCATACCACCACAAAGGTGAAAAGTACCAAATAATTTTACCATTTGCACACAATTTTTTTCTCGTTAAAAAAAAAACCGATAACATCACATAACTTGAATTATGTTCTTAGCCATGTATTAGAACATTATATCCACACATTCTCACTTTCTACTAATATGAGTCCTAAAGTCACCCAATAGTGTGCTGCCACATCACCTTTGAGCCATGAATTTGATATTTAATTACTCTCTCAATTAGCCAGCCTACCCTTATCTTATGTTAAAACCTTAACTTTCCCAACTTTGTAATACCCTTTGGAATTTACAAGATGATGATTCCGGAAAAGTGATTTTGCAAAATAGGAAAAATCAAAGTTTTTACAATATAAGAATATTTTGATCAAGTGAAAGAATATCCGATGCCACACTGGCATATCAAGGTCTTGTAGGGGAGGTAATTGACAAATTATAAAATAAAAAAAATATTAAAATCAAACATGATTTTATGGTAAATGAAATTTTATATCCTTATTTTTTTTATGTTAAATAACATATATACTTTTCCATATACAATATACAGTTCAAAAAATGTTATCCATAATTTACATTCATCTTTCCCATAAAAAGGTTTATTATTACATATAGGAAGAACTAGAGATTCAACTTTTGTAATTTTACTCTTCTGAAGTTCCACATGTGCTCATGTTGGGAGAAATTGTCATCAATATCTTTCATACTCCACCATATGGCATTCTATGATTGTGCCTACTAACACAATTCATTATTTGAGAAACAAATGTTAAAATATAAAAAATTTTTACTTTAATTTAAAGAATGGTATAATTTTTTGTAATTCTAAAAATTGACTACCAAATTGTAAACTTTTTATTTCTTCTGTTAATATTATCTTTCAATTTCTTAATAGTATTTATTAACAATATATTAATACAAGGAACATACTGTCCAAATTTACGAGTTTTGAGAATTTATGATCAATTTTTATATTTAAAAGGACAAATTGCATAGCTTTCATGGTCTTGAAGTGAATTTCTAGCAATTCCGTCCGTTGGATTTACCTCTTAAATTTAAGATAAAAATTTTAAATTACGAACAATTAAATTTTACAAGTTTTTATTATATGATTATTAATTTTAATCTTAACTGTCAGATTACACATTTTTTTTAATAATAATCATTAAATTCATACATTTTTTCACTAAATGCAAGAAACCCATTAATCCCAAGTTCACCACTTTTTTCATACGTAAATAAGGGTTATAATGGTTTTGAACCAAAAAAAATAATAAATGGAACGTAATACGCAACTCAAAAGTTAAAGCTTTATACTCAACTTGTAAGTTAAATAAGATAAATAACAAAGCTTGGAAGTTGAGAAAATTTCTTATATTTTAATTAAAATGAATAAATAAAACTGAAAGAAAGTTGAAACTTTAAATGGTAAAAGAATTACAAGCCAAGTTATGCATTTTGTTAATAACTCTCTTACTTGGAATTTTTTATATAAAGTATTTGATAAGTGAACGAAATTAAATATTATTTATAGTCCTTTCATTTCATAATCATATATTTTGTAACGACAAATTTTTATTGATACTGTTTTAAAATTATATTAGCTACTAATTATGCATCAACATGTAATTTATAGTGTTATTTGTTGTGCTCTTTTGAGTTTCTAATACACTTAATTTTAATATAAAAATAAATAATAATATTATAATTATATTTCTATATTATAATTAAATATATATAAATATATTTAAAATTTGTTTCAAAATAAGTTTCACATGCTACTAGTATTGGAACACAAAGTTTCTAGAATAGGATATTCTGTGATCAATTATTAACATCAAATTTATTGATATATTTGACTTAAAAAATCCAAAAAATTTACTCAATAATTACCAAAAAATAAATCAAAATGTTTATGGAAATAAGTTTTTGAATTAGGCATACGACAAAATGATAAGCGTTGCCCTACCTGTTGCCCCCCAACTCATCTCCCTCCATTGGCATCCAATGATAGCGAACCAGCAATTATTCCGTACACTCGGTTCCACAGTACTGTTCCCATCTCACCGTTCGTCTGTAATCATCAGAGTCCACCATCCCTGATCAACGGTCAAAGTTAATTCAAAATTTTAAAAATTACTGTTAACGAATCGGTATATAATAGTAGCGTTCCCCGCTTCTCTCTTCCCACCTCCACGTTCTCTCTGGCTAGCTGCTGTCTTGATTCGTAACGGTAAATCTCTCTTTCTCTCTCTAAGATCCTCGGGATTTCTCTGTTGGCTTCCGAATTCGTGTTAGAAGATTCATCAGAATTTCTCTTGCGATCTTTGATTTTCCGTTTTTGTTTTAGTTAAACTTCGGAGCATGAAAGTTTAGCTTGCAATGAGTATGCAGATCAGCGGCATATTGTTTTCTCTTGGTTTTGTTTCTGGAGAAATAGTTTGTTGGTTACTAGATTGTGTTTGGCTGGTGAGAAAGTGTGCGAAAGTTTGGAGGAGATTATAGAAAAATGCTTTGGCTCACTTCAACTCTGTGAATGGTGATCAATGTTTCTGCTTATCAAAAAATCAGATTGAATTATAGATCACATGTTTTTATTCTTCGATTTTGAGCGGTTCTCTGAGTAGATCCAGTTCTGCTTTAGTGGTCCCGAACTTTACATGTGATGGGTTGGAAGGCATTAAATGTCGTTTTCTCAGCAACCAAACAGAGAAACTTAAAAAGACTATTATTTATTTATTTATTATCTTTGTTAACCTGGCAGAGTTGGCTGAAGAGCTGGGATGTGAAGCTGGAAGCATGTGAAGTGAAGTGCCGCATTGAAGCTTGAGGCTGTAAACTTTGAGGTGGAATTTGACTGTGAAGAAGTGGAATTCTGATTTCTCTTTCTCGAATCTGTGGGACATCTCAACTGCTAATATGGCTGTCGAAGCGTTAGTCACGAAATTAACGACATTGATGACCTCTGATCATGCTTCAGTGGTCTCAATGAACTTATTTGTAGCACTTCTTTGTGCTTGCATCATTATCGGTCATTTGCTGGAGGAGAACCGATGGATTAACGAATCCATCACTGCCCTTGTCATTGTGAGTTCATTGCTGCACACATATTCTCCCTATCTTTGAAAAGTATTGCAATGTTAATAAATTAATATTGTATTTCGGTGAATTACGTATGATTTCTGTGGGCTGATGACAGGGTCTTTGTACTGGGATTTTTATACTGCTTTCAACTGGAGGAAAAAGCTCCCATATATTAGTTTTCAGCGAAGATCTTTTCTTTATTTACCTTCTTCCACCGATCATATTCAATGCCGGGTGGGTTGCATACTCTTGCTTTTTTTTTTCCCCTTAATTTTTTTTGCTAGCAGGACAGAACCTGGCAATTTATTGTTTAGAATCTCAGCTCTTACAAAGTAACTACATATAGTCGCATCTCAACAAATTATAATAAAAATGCTCATTCTGTATCAATTGGACAATCGCATAATGCTGACTGCTCTTGTTGATGTTCAACAGGTTCCAGGTGAAGAAGAAACAATTTTTTCGCAATTTTATGACGATCATGCTTTTTGGTGCAGTTGGCACTTTAATATCCTTTGGCATCATATCACTAGGTAATTTAAACATGATAAATCTGCGTGAAAATAAAATTAAAATTTCCTGGCATTTGAGAGTTAAATTTCTAATTCATTGAAGAAGAGGGAGGGGGATGATCAACATTCTAAGGCTGATTGATGGAAATAACTTGCTGTTATTATCAAAGCCGGCCGGGAAGAGTGGGTGAGAGAGAGGACAGAACGACTAAATTTGCTTTGTGCAAGTTTCGTTTAGATCATTATTAACATTTCTTATAGGACAGTCAGCGCTAGATATATGTTTGTTTCAATTGTTCATTAATTTTATTTATTTTGACTTAGGGGCTATACACTTTTTCCCAAAATTGGATATTGGATCCCTCAAGCTTGGGGATTATCTTGGTATGATCGGATTTACTTTCTTCTGTTCCACGTGTCATCTTTGACTTAGCTCTAGCTTTGGTCAACCTTCTCGTAACCCATCTTTACTTACCTGAGTCTCTTGAATACAGCAATTGGGGCAATATTTTCAGCAACAGATTCTGTTTGCACTTTGCAGGTATAAATTTTAATGTAAAACTGCAAAGCTTTCAATATTTTTCGTTGTACAGAGTAGTTTCTTCAAATGATATCCAATTCCTTTGTTTCAGGTGCTTAATCAGGATGAGACACCTTTATTATACAGCCTGGTTTTTGGGGAAGGGGTAGTAAATGATGCGACATCTGTAGTGCTCTTGAAAGCAATTCAGAACTTTGATCTCGCTCACATCGACTTCATTACTGGTTTACACTTAATAGGAAATTTTTCCTATTTATTTATAGCAAGTACTTTGCTAGGAGCCTTGGTAAGTCTCTCCCTCCCCTCTTCTCTATTTTGATGCGCTTGCTTGATATTATCAGATTTTTTTTTTTAAAAAAAAAAATTTAATTTCTTCTCAGGCTGGATTGCTAAGCGCATTCATCATTAAAAAGCTTTATTTTGGCAGGTTGGTAAAGCTAAAGCAAATGATTTTTTTCGTTCGTTGCCATTAGTTGATTCCTGCTAGTTTTCAATAGGAATAGAGTATTGAGCTTACTACTGAATTGAAACAAATCAGGAACCTAATAAGAGAAACACTGCAATGAAATAGTGGAAGTTATTCTATAATATCTATAATGTCGTTGAAGTCTAGCCAACACCCAAATTTGTTGGTTTGGATGATATCTTGTTGACGATTCTCTAACTCGTTTTCTCTAATACCAGGCATTCTACTGACCGTGAGGTTGCTCTCATGATACTCATGGCCTACCTTTCATATATGCTAGCGGAAGTAAGACTTATCTCTGGTTGTAGGTCATTTATTTAGTGAACATGCTTCTCAGAGAAAAGCATATAATGCCAATACTAATCAATTTATCTCTTGGCAGCTATTTAATTTAAGTGCCATTCTGACCGTGTTCTTCTGCGGCATAGTCATGTCTCACTACACATGGCATAATGTGACTGAAAGTTCACGAGTAACAACCAAGTATGTCTAATTCTCCAAACATATATTTTTTTCACCAATAATTGAAGAAACAAATTCATGTTGACTCTCATATGTTAAACAAGATTGCTGTCAAAACTATTATTTATTTTCTTCAATCTCTCCTTTTCAGGCACGCTTTTGCTACTTTGTCTTTCATTGCTGAGATCTTTATCTTCCTTTACGTTGGGATGGATGCACTGGATATAGAGAAGTGGAGATTTGCCCGTCAAAGGTAGAAGTATTCTAAATGAAGATTGACCGCATTGAAGTAATTTCGTTTAACAGTAAGAAAAGAATGTAAAGCTTTTACAAAATTTGGCATTGACTTTTTGATGTCTTCCTTAGCCCTGGAAAATCAATTGGGATTAGTTCATTGCTGTTGGCACTTATCCTAGTCGGTAGAGCAGCCTTTGTTTTCCCTCTGTCCTTCTTAGCCAACTTACCCAAGAAGTCTCAATCCGAGAAAATCGAGTTAAAGCAACAAGTATGAATTTTTCTGTCTCCAGCTCAAAGATCATGATCTCACAGAAAAATCACGTATTACAGTCCTCAAAGTATCTTCGTCTTGTAGGTAACAATCTGGTGGGCTGGTCTAATGCGTGGAGCTGTTTCTATGGCACTCGCGTATAATCAGGTGAAAAATCAAAGACTATCCCTTCCTAATTTACCTCTCTGTGGCTGGAATCCCTGTCTTAATTCTGAAGCATTATTACAGTGTGTTGGGTAGTGACGAATTCTTTTCCGCATGCAGTTTACCAGGTTAGGCCATACTAAATTTCGTGAGAATGCCATCATGATCACTAGTACCATCACAGTTATACTCTTCAGCACCGTGGTAAGATACACTGTCATCGTTTTCTAATCTACCCTGTTCCTAGAACTATGCCAGTGCTCGTATATTTGATGTTACATCAATAGTTACGTAGAATAGTATTGGTTTGATCGTCTCATGATTTTCATATAAAAGAAATTGTCCTAAAATGACATTATTAGGTGAAAATATAATTTAAGCCTTTGTCACGGAATATTGGACGAGCTCCTGCCTCTTCTGGGTCCAAAGATGATTTCAGTAGCATAGATTGACCTAATTTGTAAGAAAAAAACAGTAGTAGATTAAATCAAGAGAGAGACATTAATTGGAATGTAAAAGACAAAAATAATTTCCCAACCTTGAAATGTGCAGGTGTTTGGGTTGATGACTAAGCCGCTTGTGAGGTTATTGCTTCCTCCATCAAAACACACGACCAGCATTCCGTCCCCACCATCTACTCCAAAATCGTTCATTGTGCCACTTCTTGGGAATGGCCAAGAATCAGAGGCCAATGGTGGTACACAGAATGGGCGTCCCCCAAGCAGCTTGCGTCTGCTCCTAAGCTTACCTACTCATGGCGTCCACCATTATTGGCGAAAATTTGACGATGCTATAATGCGACCTGTGTTCGGTGGGCGGGGTTTTGTACCTTTCGTACCTGGTTCACCCCTTGAACAGAGTGTCCACCAATGGCAATAAGTAAGTTTCCATTGAAGACCCAAGCCTAAGAAGGAAGGCGCTAAATGGTTGCGTGTAAAATCGGTTTTCAGTGTGCAGTTTTGTCAATAATTAAAAAAAAAAAAACATATTATTACTTCAGGGATATGAAAAGTAAAAGAAAAATATGAAGAAAAGAAACAGAGGAAGAGGAAAAAAAAAGGAGACACACCTCAAGGGAGGAATGTGAACATCATTTTATTGGATTGGTTTTTTGACCTTTGGTTTTTAACTTTTCTGATTTTTGCTAACAATTAGAGTGGGTTGCTTGCTTGTAAGTTTGTAACTTGATTCCTGTAAGGCAAAATTTTGGGGTGTACACAGATGGTTGATTAAAAGCTTATTAAGCAATTTATTTATAATGGAAGCATTTTTGCGAGTTTCGAATTCCAAGATGTATGTTGCTTGCGTGTTCTATGTGATGTCTGTCCTTTGCTTCCAAATCACAAGAATCTACGGTTCTTCTGCCATATAGAAATATGGAGGAAAATAGAAGCAGGACCATGTAAAAGTATTAAAATCCAGAGTCTACCTTATTTTTCTTTTTCTTTTTTTCATCATCATATCGCTCTATTTAAGCTTAAGAAAATAAATTAAAATAAGGTCTATCATCATAGCCTTCTAGTTATATCTAATAAATGGAGTTCATGATTGCAGGATAATAATATTAAGTTCCAGAAACAAAAATCTATAGGAGTTTCCACGCTCATCAAAACCATCTTCTATTTGAGGGAAGCAGTGTCATCATCCACAATGTAAGATAAAAATATCATAAGGCTGCTTATTATGCTTTCTATTGAAAGGTGTAGTTCACTTTACATGCATTTCACAAAGGTTCCAATATCACATATTAACATTTTCCCACTAGTACCATCATAATAAACAATGAATCATCCACTATCGATTTGTGAGGGGCAACTCCGAAGACCTTTTAGAATATGTCTGCTGTCGCGCCAAGAGCTTTCTCTCTTATGGATGAATATAGTATCCGATTGCCACACTGATAATAGCGACCATGCAAACATACAGTAATGGAAAGCCCACCTGAACATTTTTCACGTTGATTCTCCTCTTCAACACCTCCTGGAAAGGTCAAGTAAATCAGAATCAAATGGTCAAGTAGCCGCCAAAATGTGTAAACAACCAGCAAGAAGCAAGGACGACCAAGTAACCACACGGAACACAACTTATAACGAACTTCAAACTAAATGGAGGGAATTGATACACCAAAACTTTTAATTTGTACTGCCAATAAAAAAAAAAAATTCACAATGCCACCTACCATTTGTTCTCTACTGCAGAATTAAATTTTTCTTTATTTCACTAGAAGGACCAGTCAGAGAAAGAAATGATACTTTAGTAAAAACCACTGATCATTTACTTTAACTCCTCAAACTCGGGAAAAGAAAATACAGTAAGCTGAGTGAAATGATGCAATCCAAGAACTACGACAGAAGACTACCAAGTTATTTGCTTTCTATGCCTTACTTTTCTCAACTATACTTTCTCAACTCTCAACAGTTTCTATTCAGCTTCCTAAAGGAACTAAGTAATATGAAAAGTGAAATTCATGCAGTTCTCACAAAGATGAATATTGGATGAGAAAATAAAACCTACCAACTCATGCTTAAGCATATCTTTTTCTTGAATATTCACTCGCCTCTCTTCATTCAGCCTCTTGATGTCAAGTTCAGCCTGCAAAGATTTATACCTAACAGTTAATTGCAACCCCAAGGAACTGGCTCCAGGAATTGGACCGATAATCGAATAGAACATTAACATGGCACCAACGTTTAAAAACCATTATGGCACTAGGTGATGTTTAATCATTAACGACAAACATTTTAACTTCAATAACAGCAGAGACGTAGTGTTGGTATTAAACTTTCTTTATGCTTAAGCTAGAATAAAAATATTTGGTAAAAACAAGCTTATTTCTTCTCAATTCAGTACGAATAGTCCATAGCGGAAACATTAACTTGTAAGATTCGAACTTTTCATTAGTTCCTTCTGGAGAACAATAATATAGCAAAAGTTCCAAAAATTTTTACACCATCCATTGTGATAGAATTATATCCGCTGGCCTCAACATATGGACTAAAGACTTGAGATAAAGGTTGCCATGATATTAAAGTTTAATTTAAACTATAAAACTCTTACCTCTCTTAGCTTTGAATCCATTAAACTTAACCTTGACTTTAATTCCTCAGAATCCTTAGCTAAATTCAACTGCATAGCATCTTTTACTTCCATAACATCAGCATTGTCAGCTTGTCTTGAGACGAAAACCTTGTTTGCTCTATCCTCCTCCCTATCCTGGGCTGTTTCCAAACCCTTGACATCCTCAGCATCCTGGTACAAGGTAAAATACGGAGGAAGACTATTATTTTATGCAAGGTTGCCCAGAATTCTTTTCATTACCATGTTAAACTAATTGAAAAGAAAAAAAATCTATCTACATATAAGGTAGCTATCAGAATATTGACAAGCACCAAAAAAAGTTTCAATACATGTCCATATAATTCCCAGAAACTGCTAGGGAAGGGGGATTGAGGATAGAAACAATCAACTTGAGAGATTGAAGTTTGAAGGGGAAGTAACTCACCCTAGAAGGAGGAGGAATGTTTTCAACTCCACTTGGCACCCTATCTTTTTGCACATCAGTTTCATTTAATGGATCCTGCTTCATCCCTGCATTCACTGGAAGCAGTACTGGAGATGAAGGTCTGCTGACTAGGACAACCCTTAGTTTCTTCTCCTCAATATACTTCCCACTATCTTTTGCAAACTGTCAAAGGAGAAAGAATTATATATCATTCAAGAAAAATAAAAAGGGAAAAAAATGTAAATATTAAATTCTTAATCCTTTCTACCCCTAACAACCCGGTGACCCAAAATTGGGAGAAAAGGAATAAATAATTTAACGTTACCATGCCAGATGTGATATCATCTTCGGTTGTTCCTGAGGGGACAACTGTGCATTGAATCAAGAATTTGTCTTTACACTGCATATCAGGTGGCGTTGAGCGCTGAGCTTGCATGGTAACTGCATGCAAACAAAAAACATTAATAATTATGTTTGGGCAATCGTGATTTTTGTGTTTAATGATGCATAATCGACACATATACAGAACAACAGCCCATCCATATTTAGAAATATGTAAAAAGTAAACATGATTTTTAAAAAAAGTCAAAATTGCTATTAGCATTGGACAAAGAGATAATAGACACATACCAGTAAAATCGCCTCTTCCTCTGGGCTTAATGATGCCTATGTTTGGTCTCACACAATATTTCTTGGGTGATGTTGTTTTAACCTGCCAAGATAGTAGTAAATTTTACAAATGTTTCTTCACATTGGCATTCAAATTATAAGTGATTTACTTTTGGTTGTACATAATATGCAGAGAGATACCAGAAAAAGATTATAGATTGCAGACATTGCTAAAATTAACAAACTTCAATGAGAAGTTGGGAACAAGGGGGGACAGAGAAACGCTACTATGCGGGATCAATAACCATACCTTAAACGCAACATAATTATCAGACTTGTTACCAAGACGAACCAAGCATGAACTCTGTTTTTTCAATTCAACTACATATACAGAAGAATAACAGTAAAGTCAGCATCGCAAACTGTGAGAAACTGTACGCTATATGAAAAATTATTATATCGCACTTCTGTATAAATAACGTAATTATCATGGAGGTGGGAGGTACTTACAGACAAATTGGAGATCATGTGGTTCAATCTCAAGAAGCTCTGTAGTCATGGCTCTTCTGCGATGGAAAAAAAAAAATTAATCAGGTTAAGCCAACGTGTAGAGGCCAAAGTTAAATTATCCACAAAGATTTGAACTAAACAGAAGAAAACAATATGCCCATGAACTTGAGTAATATCCACAATGACAGAATGTTTATCCATTACCTATGACCCAGTTATTCATACATGAGAAATCAACCCCAACCAAATTACTCTTAAGATGTGCGAATGTTTATCATTTCACAAAACGAGAAGCACATTCTTCCCATTATCTATACGATCACCAGTTCCCAACTTAATTCTAAACTCAGAATTAGAATCGCATAATTCAAGCAGTTCACAGTTAAGAAAAAAAAAAAAAAAAAGCCTGACAGTGATATCTATCCATACAATAATTGTCCCCTCGAACTCAGCGCACAATTACAGTTCCTACAAAACGCTAGGGCGAATTACAAATGCAGACCACAACACAGTGAGTGAAAAATCTGAAAACAGGAAAACACCAACGTGGAAACACAAAATCAAGAAAATACATACTTGGTGGAAGCAGAGGAAACCTAATTAGAGGAAGAATCAGAAATCGGAGAACGGAAGAAGGAGAAGAAGGAAAGAGAGAGAATATGGAACGAGAAGAAGCGGAACTGGGAAATGAGGAGTGAGGGAGCATTGGAAATCGTGGGGTGTCAGTTACGTGGGTGTGAGCGGTTGTACCAGCTGCACCCATTTCCTTCATTTCTTCACAATTACGCAGTCTTAGCATTTTGGCTCGGCTCGGCTCGGCTGCGTCCCATACGTCTCTGATATATTTTAAATATGATATTATAATTATTAAATACAAATAATATTTTATTCATATTATTATTATTACTATTATTATTAATTTATTAATTAAATAAAAATAAATTGACTCTATTTAGAGTTATTAATTATTAAATAAGTTAACACTCTGAGTATATGCATATATATATATATATATATGTAAGTAATTATATATATATATATATATATATGATGGTTAATGATTATTGTGTCATAACAAATTTATATTATTTTTGTTGCTTTTGAGTGTCATGATTCATTATTTTGGAGTATTCTCATATTATATTGTCTAAGTTTGTTTTACTCTTTCAACAAATTTTAAAGCACACATCATGCAGTTTTTAATTTGAAGTGCTTAACTTCTTAAAAATTAAGCATTTTTGCCTTTGAATTTTTTGTCTGAATATGTATGTTGGTTTATGTAATAATAACAATTTGTATGAAAAATAGGATCATAAGGTGAAAGCATCAGCTTCTCAACCAAAAAAAAAAAGATATTTTATATTATTTTTTCTTATGAATGATGATACTCTAGAGCAATTACTGTTTGTGAGATTCATGATTTATTTTTGCCAAAATATTATCTTGATAAATTTTAAAAGAGAATGATATTTTATATAATTTTTTAAAATATACATAATTAAATTGTTGATGTAGTTGTATTTGAATTTAAATATAAAAAATTATCTTTGATTAACATTTACTTGGCTTGAAGGGGTTGTAAGAGACTAGAGTCACAAGCCTAGCAGCCAGCTGGCATGGCTAAACCAAGTTTGCTCCTGATTAGTCCACCTCCATTTATTTATGTCAAACCTACCGAAAAGGAAAGGGCAACGCGAGAAATGATAAAAAAAATAGAGAGAACTTTTTTTTCACAATTAAATAATAAAAGGTTTTCTTTTATCATTTTTTTTTTTTTATGTTTTTCCTTCTTCTTTAAGATTTTGAAAAGAAAGACTTCGTCAAAAAAGGGATGAAGAAGGGAAAGCATACCAGCATTTTGTTTTGTATATTTTCACTCTTTCTTTACCTTTTATTTTGAATTTTGTAGTACTAAAAACGAACAAAAAGTTGAATTTTTAAAAGTTGATACCTTTTGTGTTTCTTTTTATTTTTTATTTTTTTTTTTTCCTTTTTTATATTATTAGAATTGGTAGGTCCCATCTGACCAAAAACAAATTGGGTGGTCCCAAAACCAACACGCACACAGAAAAGTGAAAAAGAAAGAGGGGGATAAAGGGGTTAATTATCACCGAGAATCACCTGCACATATAGTTTATAATCCACGTGCTTTAAGTCATTAATTATAGGTATTAAATTACATTTTTTTTCTTTTAGTTTTAACACTATAAAGTGTTTATTGTTATTGGGATGACTATACGTGTCTAAAAATTTGTTATAACTCTACTTGTTTGGTATATTATTATTAATTATTGAAATGATTAAAATTGGTCTAATTCATTAGGTTGTCCTATTTAATTTATTATTTTAGTAGATTTTTTTGCGACTGAATTTATTCATGTGGAAGGCACCAAAATGAGGATCACTTTTAATAACACGCTGTGTTTTGCCTCTTGTTGTAAAATTTGACCATTCAATTTATTCCAAGCTGCGAAGCTATCACGTTGAACACTTGCACAATGTTATAGATGAAAGCTAGCGTTTTGTTCTTTTCTGCACTTTGTTTTGTTTTGCTCTGTGTTCCATTCTGTTTGGCATTTCATATTGCAACAATAAGATAGCATTTATCGCCAAAAGCAATAACCCTGTGCATTGATGATTCTACAACTCATGCTCACAAGGCAACATTTTGGTGGATTGGTGGTTTTGCAACCCATGCTTGAAAGCTTTCATTTGTTGAGCCAAGATTGGTATTATTATAGTTTTGATACATATAATAGTAAGCTACAATGAAAAGAGGTGCAAAAGAGCCTATATGTATTTTTTTATATTAGTCTAATAACTACTTTATCTTATGTGTTTACATGATAAACAAATTTTGGTCAACATATGGTAAAAGAATATGACATGAAGAATAGCAAATGAGAGAATCATTATTATAGGTTGTTTTAAAAATAGTTACTGTTGAACATATTTTTAGTTGGTTAAAAATGTTTTCTTTTCATATTGTTTTAATTTAAAGTAATATCCCCAAATGTAGAACTCAAATCAATTTGTTCTTCAATGATTATTCCCTTAATGTGATATAAAGTTATTGCAACTTGTAAAGTTGCGCAATGGCTACCATGTCACAGAGATTATATAGGCTTAAGAGAAAGTCAAAGAGAAGCATGAAATTAACAAAGTATGCATGAAGTTTCACTTAATTGCTGTCATTTTGGCCACCTAGGAAGAGGAAATAAGAAAATAGATGCAACAATATATGCTTTTTTGTTAGCAGTAAAATTTCTTTTTTATAATTTCCTTAAAAAATTTCCTTTGCCATCTAATTCAAATTTTTGCTTGTACACTACAATTTCTATATGTAGTATCATTACTAGATTATATGGCCAAGTAGTATCAAAAAATGTGGGTATGTCATTGATTTACTATATAAAGTTCTTTAGCCTGCAACTTTATTATCTGAATTCTTAGAGTGTAACTTTAAAGTTCATTTTCACATTTTTTAGGTTTACTTTAATATTTTTCTTCATCTATGAGGTTTATTGATGGTATTTTTCTTCACCAAAATATATATTATTGGAAAGCCTACTAATTTTAAGCATGCTTTTTTTTATTTTTTGTGCAGATATCCTCCATGATTTTACATTCTTAGCAATAGATCTCAACATAACTTATTTCACTACAAGACAATTTTAATGGAGTAAGTAATTCTTTATTGATGTCAACAAATTTATTATAAGTTAATTTAGCAATAAAAAAACTTGGTATTACACATAGTTACAATTTTTACAATGTAAAAACATAAATATTGTATTATTGCAGGCACAATTTTATATTCTACTTCTATTATATTGCAAGCAACAATGGATTCTTCCATAACGCTTGATTGGAAGCCTAACATAGGGATAAAATTTGATAGCTTAGAAGCAGCATAGAACTTTCTCAGCTTCATTATGGCAGAAGAATTGGGTTTGGAGTTAGAAAATAATATTTTAATAGAAACAAGAAAGATGACTCTATAACCTTATGTAAATATATTTGTTGCAAAGAAGGTATACTACGAGAGGATAAAAGAAATGCAAATTCTACAAATTCATGTCTTGAAACTAAAACTAATTGCAAAGCTAGGATTAGATTGACACTAGTTAATAAAAAATACAAAGTGCATAACTTTGTTGAAGAACATAATCACCTACTTCATATTGCATAAACTAGTTATATGTTGCGATCATAACAAAAAATATCTAAAATTCAAGCCCATAAGATTAAGTTGGCAGGGGATTTTGGGCTTCAGCAAGAGGCATCTTTTGAATTGATGAGTAGGCATGTGAGAGGAAGAGAAAATCTTGGTTATACCTTCTTGGATGTCAAAAACTATCTTAAAGCAATAAGACAAAGAAGCATGTTGTATGGAGAAGTTGGTGCTTTATTACAATATTATCAAGAACAACTATTAGACAATTTGTCATTTTACCATGCTTACCAAATGGATATGGAGGAACAAATTACTAATGTCTTTTGGGTTAATGCAAAAATGCTAATAGATTATAGCTATTTTAGTGATGTGATTTCTCTTAACACAATGCATTGTATTAACAAAGGAAATAGATTACTTGCTTTCTTTTATGGATTCAATCATTGTAAGGGAATGGTGATTTTTTAGGCAGTTTTATTATATGATAAAATGACAGAGTCACTTAAATGACTCTTTGAGACTTTCTTGGGTGCTTACTAGCAAAAATGACCTATTACTGTCTTTAAGGATATAGATCAAGCAATGGCAAATGCATTACATAAGGTGATGCTTGAAATTTCTCATAAACTATGCATGGGGCACTTGATGCAGAATGACATCAAACACATAGGCCACTTGATGAAAGGTGGATCCCATTTTGTGACTAATTTCAAGCAGTGCATGTGTGAATATAACTAGAGACTGTAGTTTGAGGTGGCATGGAGTGTCAGAATATAGTGTTATAGAAAATATATGGTTAACATTGATTTACAATATAAAAAAGAAATGAGCAGTATGGCATATGAAGAAAGCTTTCATCCTTTGTATGCGAAGCACGCAATTGAGTAAAAGTTTGAATACACATGTCAAGAGTTTAATGAAACTAGATTTAGACATAATTCAATTCTTTAAGCATTTTTAAAGGGTGGCAGATGACAAACAATACAATGAATTAAAATATGAATTTAAGTCTAAGGAAAAACTTCCAAGGTTGCAAATGGAGAATTCAGTTATGCTGTAACAACTTTCTTAGATTTACATTATCACTATCTTTAAGTTGCTCCAAAAGGAATTTGATCTATACATAGCTACTTGTATAAAGCACAAAGATGAAATTCTTGTGGCAATATGTTATTTCTTTGCTTAACAGGGAGGGAGATTATATAATGTCGTTTGATCCTTGCACCAAGTCAATTGCATGTATTTGTAGGAAGTTTGAGATGCTAGTATATTGTGTTATCATGCTTTAAAGGTGTATGATGTGAATGATGTTAAACTATTTCCTGATCAATACATTCTAAAAAAGATAGACAAAGAAAGCAAAAAGTGGTATGATATATGATATTAAGGGAGAGGAAATCGAAGAAGATATTAGGCTTGACACCACACAACGGTATAGGCAACTTTGTCCTATGCTAATAAGAATAGAAATTGAAGTGTATGAATGTCTTGAAGCATTCTCATTGGTGCATACAATCATCTTAGAGTTAGGCAAGCAAATGGCAAAACTTCGTTTATGGTAAAAAAGTTTATATGAAAATATTAGTGCACTGCATTACCAACAAGTGAATGCATAACACTAGCAAAAGGATATAAGAAGAGGTTCAATATAAGGACTAAGAGGCGTATTAAGAGTTGTCTTAACCGTTAATGTATGAGAAAAAGAAAAGTTTCAAGTGTTAAAAAAGCACAAGTCCACCAAATTATGGTAAATAATGATACTCCTGTAATTTTGTTGTTTTCTATTGGATAATCCATTTTATGTAAAATCCTTGTTGGGGAATGAAGAACATAATCAAATGCAATATGGAATATCATATTTAACACATTCAGCACCTTATGTAAATCCTCAAAGGAGTGAGGGTGAATTAACTTTTATAGAATTGTTAATGGTATGGACTCCATACACTAAAAGAAAATGTGGTTGTTATTTAAATATTCTTATAGTAGTAATCATAGTTATTCCTTGATGTAGGCAAGTTTTGATCATCCTATACAGTCACTTGAATCAATAGAGCTCAATGGAGATTTCTTAAATTCCAACAATGGTATATGCAAATTAAAATCATATTGAAATGAGTTTGTCGAAATCAACTTTTATTTCCTTTAATGTCTACTTATACTTGCATTTGAATGGTGTTTATGTAGATTAAAATACATTGGATCTGTCAAAAAAAGCTAGATGATACGATGAAGCAGTTGAAAGAAGTAGCTGGTAGATGATTTAATTCCTATTATCTAACAATAAAAGGGAAAAAACAAACCATGGTAGATTGGTCTTCGCATATTTTTATTTTCTCACTTGATGGAATTAATATTAAGTAATTGCAATAAAATTTTTTTAAAGATAATAAGACCTTATATCTAACTAGGACCTATAAGAATATTACAAACAATTATGAAGTTATAAAGCATATGGTTGCATATTGCTTATGTTGATATAAAGACATTTTGAGATGTAAAAGTCAAAATCTATAACAATCAAAGCAAAAAAACATTCTTGCACCCTATATAAAAGGTTATGGACTACTTGTTTAATCTCCAGGTCGTAGTTGTATAATTTCAAATCATATTTTTTTTTATTCAATCTTACTATCTAAAAGTGTTTTTTTACAGGTACTAATGGCTGAAGATTTAACCATGATTTTACATAGATTAATTGGGTTTTGAAACTAGGGAACATAATTGATTTAAGTGAAAATTTTGTCTTTTAGCATAACAATAAAATATCAAATATCATTGTGCTTCTGTGTCTTAAGTAATGGATGAAAATTTTGTATTTTCATCTATCTATAATTGCAAACTATTAGAAGGCACCAACTAAGACAAGAAAAGCAATTATATCTATGTAAGCTGTAATTGCAAACTTAAATAGTAATTATTAAGATACAATCACTTAAAAATAAAACTCTTTTTAATTTTTCCAACTAAAAAAATATTGAGATATAATGACTTAAAAAAGCAAAAACTTTTTTCAGTTTTGCTAGTTAAAAAAACCTTTTCAGTTTAGTTTACAGAGTATTTTGTCATTTTTACTTTAACTCCATCAATAAATAACTATGAGTAACATGGCTTAACATGAATTTGATATATCTTTTAAATGTCTCTTTATAATAGAAGCATGCCACAGAGTATTATGACACTTGAAGCAACACTATACTGTCTTATTGCTTTGTTACGACATGTTTCATAAACAATTGGGCATGTGATAGTCCTATCAGTTTAATTTTAAGCCATGTCATTTATCTCTACTAACAAAATGTAGTGATAGTATTGAAATAGAACTAAAATGATACATTTAAATTTTAAAGGGACTAAATTAAATCAAAGTACATCTTTGGAGAACTAAACTATTAAATTACTCTTTATTATAATTTGCACTGACACTTCCTTTGAAATGTACTATGGAGTTTATGTTGAAGCATTAACTTAACTTTTTGGTAATTAATGTTGCATTTTTGGCTATTTGGAGTTTGTAAGAGGAAAAAATAAAAGCATTTAGTGTTATGAGAGTATTAATTTCATGAACAATTTTGGTAATCAAGGAGATGTTTTATATATTAAAATCAAATAGACTAAGAATGTGAATGAGTTCTAAATATCTCAGACGAAGCAAATTTCAACAAAACTTGAATTATACTTTCTTGTATTATAACATCCAATTCAAGCACACTTTATGATATGAATTTGATATATTTTGCTACATGACATGACAACGAGGTGGAACCACTGCTTAATGCTTCAAACTTCCAAGGAACACCATTCAATTATGGGGCAGGCTACATTAATCCTAATAAAACAGTGGATTCTGGCCTTGTTTATGATGTAACAATCAATGAATTCCTTAACTACTTATGTGCTTTAGGTTATAATGACGGATAAATCTCTTCCTTCACAGAAGGCCATTTTTATAAATGTCATAAAAAATTTAGTGTCTTCAACTTCAATCATCCTTCTATTATAGTCGCTAACCTCAATGGCTTAGCCAATGTCAAAGAACTTTAAAGAATGTATGTTCTCTAGGCACTTATGTTGCTCATGTTCTGAATCTAAGTGGAATTCCCATGTTTCCAATAAGAATATCCATTAATTTACACATAAGTTTGTTTAAACGAATTAAAGACATATATATATATATATATATATATGATCAAATAAGCAAAAGGAGCAAACATGACCGTGAGACAGTTTTAGGGGTCATCGGTGGAATAACCAGTGAAATAGAAATATTAAGCAACAATGTAGATGGATCCAAGCGAGGCAAATATGTAAGGATGCTTGAGCCAGAGTTTTGGTGACCTCTCTACTTTCAAAAACACATACACACATCAAAGAATCATTGCAATATGAAATGCCAAACAAGACAAAATAGAGTGCATAAGAGAACAAAATGTCAGCTTTCATTTATAGCATTATGCAAGAGTTCAATGTGACAGCTTCATAGCCTTGGAATAAATCAAACAAACAAATTTCACAGCAATAGGCAAAACGTAATATATTATTAAAAGTAGTGACAGTCTAGTGCTGAGCTATGCGATATGAAGGATGGCTACGATTTATGAATTGGATCCTTATTTAGGCGCCTTCCACATAAGTGAATTTGGTCACCATTTTTTTAGCCAATATTATTTTAATATAGGTTGGATTTGTATATTTATATACAAACTTATTTATTTTCTAGTTAGGTAGGTAAACTCAATTAACTTGCTATTTTTATTTTAATAATTTTTATAATTTTAAGACTTGAAATTATATCTAAACTTTTGTTATAACAACTAATTCTTTAAAACAATATTTAAATGGTAAAGAAATTTTAAAAATTTCATTACTTACTATACTTTGTTTTAGTTGTTTGATGATATATTAACTATTTAAATAATTATTTTGCTTGATTGTTAAAGTTTACTGGAATTATTTTAGTAATCTAAGTTTAGATCTAATTATCTAATATAATTGTTTGGAATTTGAAGAATTTCTTATTATTGTAATTACTATTATTTATTTTTAAATTATTTGTATGATAGATCAAACAAGTTGGCCATTTAACTCGTCTAAGCGCTTCACTAAAATGCACATAACTCTTTCAATGGAATAAATTGCTTTAATTTGTTGTTTCAATTTTAGCAATGATACTTCAAACTCAGAAATACATGAGGTATGATTTATCTCATCGATGATAATAAATAATCAGGAAAGAAAAAGTTGAATTTGAATTTATGTGAAAATTTAGCCAAAATGTTAATGGAGTAAAGTGGTATGGATGAGTTGGTTGAGGATGTTCAATCTGCAAAATATGATTTTGGAAAGTAGGTACTCATGCTTTGGAATAAATTTTGACTTCAAGTGCCCAACACCATCATTCTTTTATATTCATACAAAATAATTTTATTATAAAAATCATCACAGTTTTTTTTTTTAGATTACAGTATGAAAAATAATAATTTTATTCATACAAAATAATTTTTAAGACAATTTTTTTGTCAAATGACAAAAGAATCAAATGATATTTCAATTAATTTTTAAAAGTCACTGTATTTATTATTATTATTATTATTATTATTATTATTATTATTATTATTATTATTATTATTATTATCAAGGCTTCAATTTTTATTCATTGTGACTAATTTGTATAAAATATTGCGCTTATTTGGGGTTTCCCAAATGATACTCATAAATTTGAACATAAAATTGAGTTATCACTAAAAATACAAAAGATAAACATGGCAAGAATAATTTAGTGATAAGATTCATTACATACATTAAAGTGGTATCTAATTCGAATCTTACTTGAAGACAAATACTGTGAATTATGAATTAATAGTTAGTAAAAAAACACAAAAAATAAAAATAATTCTACTTATATAATTATTCAATTCATATTATAAAGAATCAAAGTTTAAACAATATCTACGTACTTCAATCATCATGGCAGTATAAATAGGTGACCAAACAGTGCCCATATTGAACGACAATTATTTGTATAGGTAACCTAATTTCAATTTCAACTTTACAACATTGTTCCAAAAGTTTCGTGTAAGCAACTGTTTCTTCTTGTTTTTTTTTTTTTTTCCTGGGCAATGGCATCTAGAAGTTTACAGTTTGCTAGAGTTTATTTTGATTATTATATCTATTTTAAAATTTCTATCCTAATTTTTTTATTAATGATTTAAAAATATAAAATGTTCAACCTCAAAAATATGAAAAAAAAAAAAAAATCATGGCTTTTGCAGGTTTCTTTATAGGCAATTTTTTTTTTTTTCACTCACATTCGTTTTCCAAACTTTCAATTGTACATAATTAATAAAAAATTATTTTTATGTTAGATGAATTATATTGATAATAAAATTTAATTTTTCAAAAAAAATTTCAAATGTAAATTACAATTATAAAAACTCACTTTTAACTAAAATTAAATCAATCTCAAATTAAATTTACATAATTCTAATTTTTCACCATGCATGTGTGTGTTTTTTTTAACATGGAAGCACATACCTGGAGGAGATACAGAATGGGCCAAAATAGGTGATCCAGTGGGCCTAGGCCCAAAATATATGGGTAAAGGCCCATAATTATTCATCAAATGTATTACACGTGTTTCATATTCGAGCCGACGAGTGAATAGGTGTTGAAATTGAAAGGGAAAGCAAGTTGTGTCGCGTGAATCATAGTGGGATTATGACAGCGCCATCCACCGATTTCTCTGCTTTTAATATTATTTTTTAATTATAATATGATAAATATTTGATTATTTAATTATATCATGTATATGGTTGTTGTATATAATTATTTTATTTTAAACTTAAATTTTAGTTAATTTAATATTTATCATATTTAAATTAAATAATAGTATAATATAAATATAAATAAATGCATATAAGTTTAGTCATTTGCTATATAGCAAAATTAAACAGTTCAACTTTTTAATAAGTATCATATAATAAAAGAGCGAGTGATGTTTTTGAAACAAAATATATCAATTATAGTTAACTCTTTATTGTAACCAGTCTTGTCTTATTATGTCACCATCAATTTTTCTATCTAAAGTGCATTTTTAACCAAAATAAATTAATTTTTAATAATTTTTTATAAATAAATATATATTTTAATTATATTATTGATGGGTATTAAATATCCTCTTTATCATTTTATTATTCGTAAAATATCTTCTTACAAGAACTTACGAATATTATGGATAGAGTTAACTTTGTCCGGAAAATCCAATGGTGTTTATAATTTATGATATGATAAAAATATCTATATCACTAAATGATTGAAATTTTTTCAATTTTGATAAAATTTAAAATTGCAGTGAGATATATATATATATATATATATATATATATATATATATATATTATGAAATGAAAGATATTAAATTAGAAAGTTGAATTAAAAGTTTTACTTTTTGAATGTCCCAAATGTATTCAATTATTCATATATCATTCCGGCCAAACAGAAATTATTCAATATATCATAATAACATCGTACCTTGGTCATAAATAAGATCACATTTTCTAATATTAACATAATTAAAGAATCTTTATAATATCAAATTGATGGTGACAAGTTTAGCAATTGGTAAAAAAATATTGTGAAATGTTGAATGAAAATGACGGAGTTGGATTATCTATGGTTTAGATGAAAACTACTAAAAAGAAATAAATATAAATTAATTAAGTTAAAAATAACATATACGCATTTTTCTACTTTTTCGTCTACATATACATGCATGCAACTCGAAGCTCACACATATACTGAAGGACCTAATAAATCTTTTTGGACATGGCAACGAAACAGGGAAAACGACGATAGGACCAAAGACGAGACGAGAGAATGGAGAGACCCATACGAATCCAAACACCGTCCAAAGTCCAACCTTCGATACAACCGAAGCCGTCAATCAAATAAAGGTTACTATAAGAAACCCATTTGTACAATCCTTCCTCACACACTCTTTGTGCCCTCCGTCATTTCCTCTTTGTTCACTCCAATATCAGATCTCTCTCTCCGTCTCTCTTTCTCTCTAGCCGTCTCTCTTCAATGGCCTCCTTCACTGCAACTTCCATCTCCATGACCTCCCTTTCCACCCCTTTCAAGCAATCTCTGGTATTAAAATCTCTCTTACTCCTTTCTCTTCCCTGTCTTACTGTTAGATTTAGCTGCAATCTGCTTGCATTTGCAGTCCCAGCTGTGCTCTCGTGGTGTTCGATTTATGTTCTGTTTGAAATTTTTTATGGGTGTGCTTATGCTGAGGCTTTGGAAAGTTTTCTTTTTGAGCTTGTGTGTATTTGGTTAATAGATGGGGTTGATTTAACTTGGTGGATTTGAGTGCTATATCTGAGTTTCCAGTTCAAACGGATGACTTGGGTATTTAGATTTCGCATCAATTTGTATCCGGTTTGGAGTGTTTTCCCTTTCTTTTTACGAATTTAAAGGAGGGCTAATTACGTTAATTGCTTGTGTTTAGAATTTGAGCTTGAAATTAGGTTAGCCAAGATTACTTTCGCACCTGTAATAAAAAGTCAGAGCTTGATGTGTTGTGATATTGCATACCTGCATTATTTGGAGATGTATAGTTCATAGAAGTTGAGAATTTCTAGCTGGTCTTCATTTGTAGACATGATAAGCATCTTACGATTTTTCTCGTTCAAATATTGAGTCCATGAATTAGACTAAAGAAACTAGGCCTTGATGACGTCTGACTAATTTTTTGGAAGAGTGAACATGCATTTATTGGAGTAAGCTTTTAGCAGCGAAGCACTTTTGTCATTAAGGCTTCAACATAATCATCACAGGTGACATGGGAGCTTTCTCCAATCAGAGTCATTAATGATTCTGTGCCTGCTTTTTGTGGTTTTGATGGTCTAGGTTATTTGCTGAAAGCCATATCTGTCATCATCTAGTCAAAATAACCTGCAACTCCCATCTTTATTTAACAATGCACTAATTTATGGTTGGTGGGTTTCAGCTGTGCATGATAGCGTTTTATGGTTGACTGCAATATCTGTTTCTGTATTCAGCTCTCTGGAATTTTTTAATCTTGTTTAATTCTTTTTCTATGCAAAAACAGGTCCCTGCCAGGATCTCAAACCCTAACTCAGTTTCCCTTTCAACTAAAGGGAGAACTTTTCCATCCATTACATTGCATCCCAGAGTATCCCGGTTTCAAGTTACATGTGCGGTAAGTTTTTTAGTCATAAACCCTGGCACAGTTTCTCCTTGTCTCATAGTCATCCGCCTTAGCAGTGGAACTGGAATCATTTATTAATTTATTGATAAATTTTTCATCTTCGACGTTTAATTTTACAATGTTTTACAGTCAGACATCTGTAAAATGGATTTAAACCTTGAAGAAAGCTCCTTTTACATCATGAAATTGATATTGAATCCTTACATGTAACCATGTATATTGTAAACTAAAAGATGCTGTAAAGTTTGATGTTAGATGGCTTAATTTTCTCAGCTCAGTCTGATGCTCACTGATGCCTTGTATACTTAATTCAGGACTAAGTGCTTGAAAAGTTAGAACTACTGAAAACTATAATTTAGACTTTCTTAATGTTGCTATTGTAGCCAAACTTTTGTTATTTTGGGCAGGCCAAACCAGAGACAGTGGACAAGGTGTGTGCCATAGTCAAGAAACAATTGGCTCTGTCGGATGAATCTGCTGTCACTGGAGAGTCCAAATTTTCTTCCCTTGGAGCTGATTCTCTTGACACGGTATTGTAATAATCTTTATTACGAATTATTGTTGTGGTTTGAATTTGGAAAACTCTCTTCATAGTAAACAACTGTATAACTTAAGTATTGCCACAATCAATTCTACATCATCATTCTTTTGTTGTTAAGAATCTTCCTTTATTTAGTGCTTTTTTTTTTCTTGGTTGGAGCGTTTCCTTGGGTTTTAGTTCTATTCTCTTTCGTTTTTTCTTTCTCTAATCCATTATTGGAGAAAGAACAATAGGTCGTCTAAAATCTTGAAACTCTAATGGGTCTATGTTGAAGTTGAACGCGTGAATTCTCATACCATTACTTGTTTGATGTGTTACCCCGGACATAAATGAGGAGCACCCCTTTGGAGCCTTTTACTCAAGTGGAAAAAGAGTTGGCTACTACAATAACTAGGAATACATACGGATGTTTCATCAATGTTATTAGATGTAGAGAAGCTAGCTACATGTGAATACTTATTTTGCAATTGTTGTCCTTGAAGTGCCTTAAATTGCTTTAACCTTTTAGGTTTGTTTCTTCCTTCGCTTGCCTTATACCATTGAGTCCAACTCATGTTTAACATGATACTGCATGAAACAATGACATCCTGAGTCTTGTATGTTCTACAATCTTTTGCTTGGTGTTCTAAGCTTGCTTTCAAAATTTTGTAGGTTGAGATTGTGATGGGACTTGAGGAGGAATTTGGAATTAGCGTGGAAGAAGAGAGCGCACAGAGCATTACCACCGTTCAAGAAGCAGCTGATATGATTGAAGAACTTCTTGGAAAGAACAGTGCTTGAATATAAAAGATGCAAATGTCCATCTTGGGAGGCTTTTTTGGCCTATTTTGGTGAAAGGGATTATTAAGTTCTAAATTTATCTTGGTATTTCAGTTTGACTTTTCTCTAGTAACTGCTAGATCTTTTATAAACTCTCCTATGGCAACTGTATTACTATTTTTATCTTGGTATAACTTTTGCAATTTTCGTCTTTTGAATGAGAGTTGTCATTTAATTATGTTATATATATGTTCAACTGAAGTCTCCACATGATTCGAGATCGTTCCACTGAAACAACCCACTGTGGTATCTGATATGGATGACCTTTATAATTTCTTTACAAAATCCCAGTATTTTTTTTCCGAATATAATATTTTGGGTGTGTTGAATGGATCTTTCCATGATTAATTAGTTTGCTCTCTACTATAAGGTTTTGTTTTGAATGTTCAATTCCGAAGGGTGACAACACCAAATCTGCATAAAATCAACGTGTCTTAGTCAATTCGGCCTCCTGTTATATAGCTACTTGAACTATTAGATGTCAATAATAATTAAACTAAAAAAAAGAAGGCAATTTCAAGAGATAATTACATACATAAAAGATGACACTAAATAAGGTAAATTTCTTTCACACTGGTCTTTCATCTTGACCAAAGGAAATGACTGTCGAGAAAGTAAACGAGAATGAGAAATGGGGCTTCAGCCAACCTGCGGTTCTGGACTTTGACATATGCTTGTTATTATATTTCTAATTAAATTATTTTTTTATGGCTTTTGTTATTTTTTAATGATTTGATTGGAACTATCATATTGCACTAATTGTCATATAAGTGTATCAATATTAATTAATATTTTTTAATTTTTGTTCGAATTTATCATATAAAACAAGAAGGATTCAATTTCGAAAAAATACATCTTTTCTTTGAAAAACTAAGTCATTATAATTGGGTTGAGGATTCTCATCAATGTAGCACTCATGGCGGATCCCTTTAATCAAGTTTGCTACAAATGATTGTGTTATTCTTTTTCATAATGCCATTAATTCTGCTAATAAAATTATTTGAAGTGAAAACACACGAGCTTACAAGCTATATTTAAACAGGTTGAAAAAGGCATGAATTAGATTAGGAGGAGATGGAAGTACTAAATTAGTCATTTATTTTTATACTTTAGGATAATTTAGTCTCTCATAACTAATTGTGATAAATTAGTTACTTAAAAATTATGTTTTATGTAAAATTAATTTTTTATTAATACAAATTTAAGAATTAATTTTGTACAAATTCAAATTTATAAAGCACTAACTTTGTATAAATGTAAATTTATGAAGTACTAATTTGTATCGATCAATTTATAAGAGATCAAATTATTATAAAAGATAAAAATAAAGGACTATATGTGTACTTTACTCGTATGGATTTAAAGAAGTAAAACGTGTAGTTTAGGTCTGAGATGGATCTGAGTTGTCACGCGCGTCTTATTTAGTTTCTAAATTCATGTGTGATGTCAATTCAAACATTTTTTATAGTAGAATTAATGGCTTGAAAAAACTACGAGAAATATAATAAATTAAAACAAACTTCTTTAATTAAAAAATTAAAACTGAATAAAGTTCAAGGTTAAAAGGTGAAATTTTTTTAAAAAATATAATAAAAAAGAAGTAAATATCATACCATTAACATAAAATACACTTTATTGTATAAGTGGTACCGTATCAACTATATTTCATTAACCTGTAGGCCGAAAAAAGAAACTATAATTCATTAACCAGTGCGGAGCTAAGACCCTTGGCTAGCGGGGGCAAAAATTTGGGTTATTATAGTCATGGGCATAAATTTTAATTCATGTTAATTTGCTCATAAAAAACCTGTTCATATATTAAAAAAAACTTGTAGTTTTATAATAGAAAAAATATTATTTTGGTTATTCATTAATTTTATTTTTTAAAATAATATCTCACTAATTAAAAATATTATTTTTTGTCCATTTAAATGAGTTAGTAAAATTTAATTCGAAAGACTACATATATTAAAAATATCAAAAGTAATATATCAAAAGTGATAATTTTCGATAAATAGAATATCTTTGTGAGAAATAAAATGAGTAAAGAAAATAAAAATTCAGTGATGAGTCGGAAACCAAAATAATGTTTTTCTTGTTCTAAAATATATTGTTTAAATGATATACTAGAAATTGAAATTATAAATTTACTTCTTTACTTCTATATTAATAATAAATAACAAAATTGTAATATAATCAACACTCTGATAAATTAGCAACTTAATATTAACGACTAAATTGACCAAGATGAGTTTTTAAATTGCAAATTAAGTTTAAAGATTATTGTAAGAAAATAAAAATTAAAAATGGAATATGTGGGTATCACACTTTTGAAGATTATATCAAAAGTTTTAATGTTGAGCTCACTCATGATCACAAATTTAGGGGAGGAGAGAAACTGCAATTTTGAAAGTTAAGAAGAAAAGAAAAAAAAGATTATAATGAAAAGAATAAGAGAGGAAGTGAGAAGAAAAGAATAAAAAATGTAAATAAGAAAAATGGTAAAGAAAAGAAGTAAAGAGAAGGATAAGAAAAAAAAGTGGTTATTATAAAGTTTTTTTAAGGAGTTATGTATACATAATACATGTATGAATTAAGTGAGATAAATTAAGATGTCAAATAATAAAATAAAAATTACATAATACATATACAAGTCCAATAAGTTCAAAATTATAACAATGTAGAGATATAACATCAAAACTCAATACTATAATATAATAATATTAAAAAAATGAGGAAGGACATGTGTCCACGCTCAACTCAACCTGGCTCCTCCACGTCATTAACACTTCCGGTCGCTTCTTGTTTTAACAAAAAGCTAGATTGCAATTTCTTCAGTGGGTGGATGGCACAGTTTTTTCAACTAATATATGATATATGGAAGAGATTCTTGTAGTTTGAAAATGTTTGAAGATTCATGCAATGAAAGAAGGTTGTCATATTTTAAGTTGCAATGCACCTCAGTTCAACCATTTGATTGGGCACAAATCGCTATTGAATTTTACCTAAACACAATCGCTATTGAAATTTCTCATTTCATTGTGCAGCATGTGACACTTAATTAAAAAAAATAGGCACTTAATTCCTGACCGTTACTTCAATGGTGTATTTGAGTATGTCATATGCACCTCAGTTACACATGCTTATTTTATAGCCTGCTATGTTTTGCCATCACTTTAATGTATGGCATAATGCCGGCCTGAAAGAGCTAGAGCCTATAAGCAACCCTTAATTAGAAAATTACCATCAATTAAAGATAGAAAAACTAAATTAATTATGAATACTGGATTAAGGTGATAATCTGACCTTTTAATTTCCAACCACAGCAATGTTTATAGCTATAAGCAGGGTGTGAAACTGGATAAGCAAAAGGGTATCATGAAGCTTAATCATGGGCATCTGATTGGAAAGATACAGGACCTTTTCAACATCAATGGAAAGGGAAAAAAAAAAAAAAAAAAAAAAAAAAAAAGGACTCTTAAATAATTACAACTGGGAAGTCTACAGTTGAGTCTCACACTCCCAAATCATTCACATTCTCCTGT
This sequence comes from Delonix regia, assembly GCA_037074485.1. NCBI lineage: Eukaryota > Viridiplantae > Streptophyta > Magnoliopsida > Fabales > Fabaceae > Delonix > Delonix regia. Next base: position 31,628,885 of record CM073451.1, read on the forward strand.
CCTGCATAGACCAGTAAGCTGCTAAACCAGCAAAAACAGCCATTCCTGGGTTAGAAACTATGCATCTAGGGGCATTGGAGGAAGCCTCAAATAACCCAAATGGTGAATATGCAGAAAGGGGCCCAGGAGCAACAGTGTCATCTGGGTTTGGAGGGCTTGGACTTGAAGGAATGGTGGTTATGTCAGAGCCAATTGGAGCAGGCAATACACCACCAGGGGAAGGCAAAAGTGGAGAAATGTCTGGGGACAACTCTTGGAGAGAAGACAGAGAAGATAGAGGAGGGTCTGTTAAAGCTGCTGGCGAAGAAGAGAGACTGGTAACTTTGGTATTAGGCTGTGAAGCTAAAGAAAGCAGCGTTGAATGTGCGAAAGCCACAAAAATTAGAGCAAGATGAACTATGAAGGAGACCATTCTAATATCTAATATGATGTTGAGGGCGAAGTTCTGATGGAGTTGGAATGTTTGTGCTTTTAAGTGAGGAGTTATGATTGCAAGCATTAAATCGTTAAAACTACAAGCTCTGTTGCTACCCTTTTCCTTTCTGCCATTTCTTCACAAGACTAAGTGGGGCCGAACGGCTAGTGTCTATTGGATGGTGATAAGGAAAAAGACTTGGTGTTCTTTGCGAAAGAGACAAAGATTGGAAAAGGTTTTATCGTGATTTGTTTGTTTGGTAAGAGAATCCTATTGGGCCCGTGACATTTGGTGCCCTAAAGTTCTTGATTATCCGATAATCCGGAGAATGGAGACTATTGAGGCCGAAAAAGAAAAAAGAAACTTTGGGTTGCATGTAATTTGGGTTTGTTCACAAGGTTTCATACAAAATAGTGATAATTTGAATTTGAATTTGAACTAAATACACTTTTTAATTATTTAATTATATCATATAATGATCACAATTGAGAATCTATTGATAGCCCATTATTTTCCCAACTAGTTTCCGACTTCTCAACCACCCTTATTTTCTATTTTGAATCTCCACAAAATCTATTTAGTGAAGTTCACAAATTGGTATACCTCGTATTCTTCCCTGCAGAAAGGTCGGGTAACTTGTACGGAATTCCCATCAACACACAGAAGCACCAAACTTCAATTGAAGTGGCATTACTCAAATCAGTTACCATTACTCAAAGAAGAGCAGAATAACTTAGTTTCTTCTGCTTTTGAAAGTCTCATTCTTACAATCTTACTCTTGTCCCATCCTCAGCACATCCTCCCATAGCTATTATGTAAAAGACCAGAGAGAATTTGCTTGTGAAATCAGCACATTAACATTCAAAGCTCTTTCTTTTTAGTACTCACATCATCCTATGGAACAAACATAAATTCAAGCCAAGTCTATATTGTATCCAATGCACTAATGCAACAGCAGCTTGGCCTTTCGTAGACCTAGATTGAATGAACCTGAGTTTTAAAAGAAACTGCATCGAACACAACCAATTCTAGAAATATTTATATAACAATTCAGACCACAGCTACAACCACGGTTGCCACAGCGCAACAGGCATGCCATCGTTATATTATGTAGATGTAAAAGAGAAGTACAATATAAAAGGAGAGATCTTTGCTTGGTCAAGAACTACAATGACCCCGGAAAGATAGTTAACTTCAAAAATTGCAATCACCCCAAGAGAAAATAGGAAAACTTCAACTGAAATGGGGAATCAATGAATCTTATTTCTTTGCAGAGGAGGTTTGGTTGGAGGGGAGTGGTATCCATTGGCGGTATGGTAGTTGCAAGAAACAACTGACTTAAAGTAAAATCGAGAAAGTCAAGCACCAAACAAAAAAAAAAAAAGAGCAAATCGCAAAAGAACTTCAATTGAACTTATAAACAACACTAAACAAAGCGTTAAATTTTAGATAGATGATAACTTAAATGTCTTATTGCACAAAGCATACTCATTGAGTTATCTGCAATCTCAAGACAGTCCTACAGGTATATAACCGTGTTTACCGAATGAAACCAATGGAATGGGATATGCATTTGAAATGTAACAAGGCTTGCCTTGGCACGTGATGCTAATAATTTCCAAGCAATTGTTTCTTGCACAAGATTTTGCCCCATTTATTCGGGAAGGTCTTGGAACACATGTTTGTCAGTAACTTAGTATTATGCCAACAGATAACTATGTACATGATTCAATCCTCACCAAATATTGACTTACTAATGCATATAAACGATGATCAAGCAGAATAAAAGCAATCTTAACTCAAATTTTAATTTGTCAATCCATGCAAAATTTCAGAAGTTGCTTTGACACAGAAAAACCAAGAATGATAAATCGATACTCAGATTGGCACAGATGTGCATCCTATCATTGATAGCCCCCACAAGACAAAAATTAGATATGCATGTCCCTAGTCATTTTGGCAGTGAAGTTAGCTTGTCCATTCAATTCAAGTGTAGATTTGCATGGAAAACCATCACACTAGCGAGTCATTTTTTGGCAGAAGGGAATGAAGGCATGTGTATGGAAAGGAGGCCACCTTAATATCTTTCTTTAAAGAAGTTTGTTAAGTACTTGCACTGTTCAGTTTCAAACAATGGGAGTGTAGACTTGGCATTTTTCTACAACAATTACATCATGGACAGCAGGAACAAAGAGGAACTTAAATCGATTTTATAGCCGATAGCCAATCCTTTTAAGGGAGTGGTGAAATTAATTAAATATTTTAGAGTTCATGAAGATACAAAGTACACGTACTTTACACAAAGGATTGTTAAGTACTTGCACTGTTGAGTTTAAAACAATGGGATAGACTTGGCATTTTTCTACAACAATTACATCATGGACAGCAGGAACAAAGAGGAACTTAAATCGATTTATAGCCGATAGCCAATCCTTTTAAGGGAGGGGTGAAATTAATTAAATATTTTAGAGTTCATGAAGATACAAAGTACACATACTTTACACAAAGGCCAATGAAGCATGAATAGAATTCACCTAAATGCCTGACTCTTGTTTTACCTGCAAAATAAAGGTAAATCATAACTTTGAGAAATTACAGATTCTAGAAATTAGAACAGAACAGACAAATTCTAAAATACTACCTGCAATCTTTAGATGCAGCGAGGCAGCCGCTGCAATTCCAAAGCTGCCAGCCCAGCAGTTTTGGCTAGGTCATGTACACCTGAACTTTTAAGTTCGGAAACGATTACTTCAATTCTTGAAATTTCTGGTATGGATATTGATAATATCATTGCATGCAATAAGTACTGCCTGCAAGCGTAACCTAAAGCATGCAGCATTCGTTGCACCAATAAGTGAGAGATGCCTTTGCGCCAGGACTCTAAGATCACACTGACCTTAGGGAGCTTGGTTAGTAGACCAGTGGTGGCTTCTCTTGGAGCTGCCTTGAACAGTAAAATTACACATTCAGAAGCTATATCAGCAATGTTGGCTTCATTAGACCCACTCAACTCCAGCAAGACACCAACATTGCTTCCAAAATCCATTATATCTCTTACACATTGCTGGGGATCAACTGCATTACTCAACTCAGAAGAACATTCAACTAAGAGAGTAGGTTCTGCTGAGAAGCTAGAACCATTTCCACAGCTGACTGAACGTGCAAGAAAAGCCCTGCACAGTCCAAGAGTTGGCTCCAGAAAATCTTCCATACCCTTTGCGTATACAAACTCCAGAAAGTTACCAATCCTCCTAACTACTTTTAGTTGAGAGAGTAACTTGGAATCCATTTCAGGAGCAGAAGCCAGAGCCAAACACAGCTTCACATTATTAACATTCGCATTTGAGAGATCACCGAGCAAGAACTCAAAGCATTGTGAGATTGTCTTCAGATGCAGAATGTCTGGAATTGTAATAAAATTGAACTCTAGTAACATCACAAGAAGCTTTTGTGCATACATAGGAATAGGATCCTCATCTTCAATCAAGGTCGGGTAGAGAGAGAGAAAACGGGTGTTTGATACGAACTTCAAGTCCTTCAATCTTTGCTCATCTTCAGTTGGTTCACTCAAAAGAATGACCATCACGTCAAAAAGAATCTTAAGGCACAAAAATCTGGCATCACCGTCCTTGTTACCCTTGTACAAAATGGTTAAACTGGGGAGGATTTCACTTATGAAAATGTCAGGGTTCCCAAAAATCACAGAAGACTCTTCTGTGAGAGACTCCAAAATTCGAAGAAGGGTTATTTGGAAATCATCTCTGCCCTGAAAGTCAATCAACAAAGAAAATATCAGACATTTACATTGTCAAATATCATCCTTGTTCTATTAAGCGTAATCTGCCACCAGCCAACATCAGGTATGTCCCCATCCTATCACAGACCAAACCGTAAAAGTAGAAGCCAAAGACTAACACAATTAGTTGGTTAGCCAAACAAAAGTAAAAAACTTGGCAAGAAATTCATCAAATTAAATCAAGCATCCTGGGAAAAAATTCCATTGATAATTAAAAAAAAAAATCTAGTGACTTTATTTCTACCCTAAAAATATTAACTCTATTCAGTCAAGACTCCAGAAGAAAATGGTAGCCTTACCATCAAAAGGATCAAAGATAGAGTGGCTCAGTCACTGACCTGAAATGGTGTCTCCACGATTTTAATAAGGTTTGCCAACTGCAGCAAGATTTGTTGAGTCGCCACTTTGTGCTTAAATGTTGAACTCCCAAGAAGATGAAGCACAACAGGAAACAAATGAATGTTGGTTTTTGGAGCAGACCTGCTGGTAAGGGAAGAGATATGTCCATGGCGCCTTCCTGCTATCATTTGCTGGATATCACAGGTTATAGTATCCAGTAAACCTGGAATAGTAGAGGCTACAATATGCAAGAATGCATCCAAACACTGCCGCACATAGGCATCCTTCTCTTTTCCCAGCCTGTCCACCACTGAAAGTAACTTTGGACTGCAAAAAAAGTGTGGAAGCCACCTTCTACCACCCTTACAGAGAAGAGCCACAAAGACAAGCGCCTTTCCCTTCAAAACTTCACTGCCCTGCTCAACAAGAGCCAAAAGACTTGGGATCAAATTCTTATCCTCAACAAGTTGTAGAAGGTATCTTCCAATATTAGTGAGCATGTGACTTCCAAGCATTGCCATGTTCAGAAGATTTAAGCTGATTTGCTGCTCACGAGGACTGCCCTTGACGAGAGCTGATGCCAGGTCTTTGAATGAGAGTTTCTCTATAACTGGCTGAATGCTAGGAGGATTAAAACGAACTAAGCGCACCAAACATGATCCTGCAGTAAGCCTCATGCTCTCTTGTTTCCCTGCTGCCCTATATATATAGCAAAGATTACAAATGACATCTTGACTGGCAAAACGTCCCACCCACATCCCTCCTTGACTGCAAATATTCTCAATTGTCCTCAATGCATACAATTGAGTTATATCATCCTCTCCCTTACGTAAAAGTGAAGACACAAAAGATATCAATGAATTTGGAACCTGCAGCCAAGGGGAAGTTATATAACCACAAAGAATATGAGCACAGAAAAAAAGACAGAGAGATAAAAGTGTGTAACAATCGTAACAAAAGTTTCTCAATTTGACTAAACAAGATTTAAAAGCACGTTGCAACATGCCTAAAAAATTGTAATTATTGAAAAGTAGAGCAATCAAGCTTCCAATACCCCAGTACACAAACTAGAACATTATATAAACTGAAAAACTAACCTGCCAGCCACATGTGGCCCGACTATCCTTTGATGGAGATTCAAGGTGATTGTTATCTCTACTGTCCTCATTTTGAGTAGATATATAGAATAACAACTCACCCAAAGCAGCCATCGAAAACCTCCTCACTTTGTCCTGCTTGTCTCTAAGGCCATCAGTCAGTGAACCTAAAATTCCACAATTAGCCAAACTATCATCAATATATGTAGAGTGCCGAATCAATAGACCAATCAGTGAAGCAAGTTGAACACGCAAAGCTGAAGCCTTGGACTGACGAAGCAATTTTACAAGCATGAGCATTATTGGCCCATTTGTTAAAATATTAGCAGCATCAGCGTTACTGCTCAACATTTCTAAGTATCTAATGACATTCTGCTTCTCCCCAATGCCGGAATTCCCATTGAAAATTGCTATAATTCGGTTGTGGACTGCATCCAATTGTTCTTTAGACATCTTTACAAAATCAGACACAGGCAAAGCCTCAAAAGGAAGTGAAGGGATGACTTCTGAATTTTTATCAATTTTTCTGCTTGGCATTACAGGTCTGACTGAAAGATCAGATTGATGCCAAAGAACCTGGGAAATGTTACCAGATGACCTTGAAGAATCAGAGTCAAGGGCAGAAACCAAGTCTTCTTTAACTCTATGTTTCTTGATTTGAGGACTCACACTGGGAGAGATAGTAGACATGTCAGGATGCTCAGAAGTTGATTCCTGATCAAAGGACCTTGAATCATCTGAGATGGGTGTGTTGACAACAGAGGGGGTGTCTAGCTGATGTACATTACTTTCCATCTCGTCTGCTTTCCCCTGATTTTGATTTAGATTGGACAGTTTCTCATCTGGCACAGAATTTGTATGATCAGAACCATCAGTTTCATCATGTGCATCATCCTCTGTATTTTCATTAAAATCAAGCTCCATATCAGCATTCTCAATTTTAACTTCAGCGTCATTCTCAGAGTTATTAGGCAAGGGCCGTCGATAATTTTCCTTCTCATTTTCCTTCTGTAAATTTGATTTTGCTATCCTTGAGAGCCTCAATAGATTCACAGCCTTGCTAGCATTGGAAGGATTTTTCTGCTTCACCTCAGCTGTTCTGCCAGAACCCTTTGTCTGAATTCTATGTCCATTTGGTGTACCCCTAGTAGGTGTCTCAATGCCCCTTGGTCCCAGAATAGAATTCTCATCCTGCTTCAACAACCCTCTCACATCTTTTTCACGATATTTGGGAGGAGTTCTGTTCTGGGAAGGTTTATCACCATTGCGTTCTGATAAGCATGGTTTAGCATGCAATTCTATCATATCATCAAAAGCAGGTTGAGGAGGTAAAGGCACCAAATTTAGTTTGGTTCTCCAAAAGGCATGTCCGCAAAGCTCCGGCCACTGTATTCTTTCAGCTGGATCTTTTACCAACAGAGAATTAATCAAATTGGCAAAAGGGCGACTTGGATTACCTGGAAGTGGTGGAGTTGGATCTGAAATGATGGATTTTACAAGTTTAGTGAATTCTCTTCCTACAAAGGGTGGTCTCCCTGCATAACATTCATATAGTACACAACCCAGGGCCCAAAAATCAGAAGCATAAGAATGGACTCCACCATCCTCAAAAAGCTCCGGAGCCATGTAATAGGGTGTTCCACGTTTTGCTTGAGGCAACTAGAAATATAAATATACATATGAGCACATAATTTGTTGAGAAAATTTACAAATGTAGTTGAATAAAAGGCATTTGCATATGCATAAGGATGCTAGATATTTCAACAGTTTGAAAACATACCGAGGAAGAAGGAACTTTTGATATATCTCTCAATTTTCTAGCCAAACCAAAGTCACATAACTGCATCATTCATGCAGAAAGAACACAAATTATCTTCTATAGCAAAAAGATCTAATATTACTCAGGAGAGAGAACAAAAAATCATATATACCTTTGCACATCCATTTTCATCTAGTAGGACATTTGATGGTTTCAAATCACAATATATTATTCCAATTGAATGCAAATACCTGATTTAATAGCAATTCACAGTGCATATAAGAGTAATACAACTGAATGGTGCAAAAACAAATAAAGAAAATTAAAACTTGAGAACATACTGCAAAGCTTTGACTAGGTCATGAGCAAGATCATGAATTGAATCTTCAGGTAGATGATTATCCTGGAATTCATCCACAGAATATGAGGTAACTCAAAATGTTCAAAACCGCAAGTTGCGGTTCAGTCACTCAAAATCAACAATTTAATGTGAATAGCCTAAAGGGTAATGACCTCATATTGAAACTTAAGAAGAAATTTCTGTTAAATAAATCATTTAATTACTTATATTCTACTATACTTGCACGACAATTTGCCTTCTGAACAACAAATTCCTGGGTAATAGGAATAAATTACTCAACTTGGGAAATTTTTTTCCAACAAATACACCTATCAATTATCAAATATAGCAGGCTGACAAAATTAATTGCACATCTCAGAAAGGCTTTTTCCAAAACAATTCATAGGATATAGCAGATGGTTCATAAAGACCAACATGCTGCTATGCCTATACTATTCTCATCATTGGTAGCTCACCAGCTTCCAACATAAAATGAAACCTCAGAAATAAAAATCCCTAACAACAATTGTTATATAAATTATAGGAGCACACACGTCTTCCCAGGTCTACATATTTTTATATAAAATTTCATGCAGAAAAGAGAAATTTCAACAATGCTATGTGTAAAAGCAAGCATGATTTTTCCAGTCTTTTCTGCTCTGCAAAAGAATTAAAGGTTACATTCAACCAAGGGTCACAAATTACAAGCAATGAAGTAAAGTACCTGTTGTAATAAGGAAAGCAGATCTCCTCCAACACAATACTCCAAAACCAACCATATGTGAGCAGAAGTTTCATACCTAAAACATAAATTGACAACCCATGGTCAGGGGCTCAAGAGGTATGAAAAAATAGTTAAGCTTAAGTAAAGAATAACCATTTGTCTTAGTAAAAGAATAAAACTTACCAAGAATGAAACTTGAGTACATTTTGGTGATCTAAAGAGTGAAGAATCCTAACCTGCAGAAGAAGACAACACGTCCAAGTCAATTATATAAGAGTTATAACAAGGATCTGATCCAATAATCTAGACCTTCTCTATCATTTAAGCTAGAAAACTAATAAAGAATTACAAGTGAAAAAGGTAAAAATGTAGAACAGATCATTCCTTCATTCTTAAAATTGAAATCATGCACAATCATGGGCATCAACACAATTATGGGATTGTAATAATTTTACTGTATGTTTAATATGGAAAGCATTAAACAAGCTCAAGTCCTTTAACCCAAAATAAAACTCTAATACAAAACAAGACTATCTAATCTGAATTCTGAGCTGTCACTTCAATTAAGGAAACTACTATATTTTAGACAGTTATTTGAAAGTAATTGCATGCAATGGGCAGATGTACTTGAGCACTGTGAGCTATCTCTTTTCCAGTTCCGAAAACTATACATAATAGAATGGAACTTAAAAATACAGTTAAACCTGGTTCTTGAACAGCCAAGATTCTTCCCACATCAACACACTGACTCACAAATTTGTCTTAAGTATGATCAATTCACAAAATCAAGAGAGAACTGCCACAATGACAGTGCAGCAGTACTTAAAGAAAAACCCATGCTGCATACCAACATCCATATTCTAAAGATGACAGTGGCTCATCCTTAGCATAGTTATCCATTGACTTAGAGTTACCATTATCATTTGCGTTTTAGGCTAAATATAAGAATGGAGCACTCTCAGCACCAAAGGGGAAAAAAATCATTCAGAGCCAAAAACTGCAGCCCATACTGAAGTGATAATCCATAAATTTCTTTAGATCGGCTTGCTCATCCCAAATTCATCATACGCTTTAACTCTTGAAAAGAAAAAATAAATGTACAAAAAGAAACAAATCAATAGGATACTAATGAATTATACTATAGAGCCTGTTTCGAGTTCAAACTTTCCGTGTCAAGTATGTTCAATCACTTATGACCACTTTATACTAATCCTGCCAGACGCTTAATTTTAATTAGTTTCCCAAAAAGGAAAATAAAAACCACACGCAAAGCACTTACCAAAACAAAGAACGCGGAAATCAATGACTTACTTCTTGAAGAACTTTACTTTTCTGTGACTTATCAACACTCTTAATGGCAAAATATTCAATGGTCTTCTTCTTCCGGCCTTTATACACAGTCTACAAGTCCATAAACACAGTCACAGAGAGAGATAGTACATCATCTGTTCGACCGGATTAAACAAGAAAGCAAAATGGAGTCCAGAATAATCGAATTCGAACTAGCATAAACAGCGTTACCGAGTATTTGCCGCGACCAATGGCTTCGTAGATGTGGTACTGGTTCATTGTCGACGTAGCTCAATCTAGGGTTTCAGATATCAAATGCAGATGCAAGCAGTGACAGATGCAGAGATCGGAAGAGGAAGGAGACAAAAAGAACTAAGATGGCTTTGGACTGCGGAAATGAAGACTGAAAACTATGGAGAAGGTTTTTGAACGTTCGATTCATCAGATGGATAGGAAGAGAGAGAAAGAGACTGTAGCAACGGGCGGGAAGATTAGACATTGAAAAATCAAAAATGGAGTACGCTATGTTTGTATAAAAAAATACAGAAACTTTAAATTTCGAGCAGGGGGAAGAGATAAAACTCTTTATCACGCCGTTAATTTATTAACCAACCAAAAATTTTTGTAAATAAATTATATACGTTTTTTTATATTTTTATTATAAAATTTTATAATAAATTTTAAATATTATTAAAAATATAAAAAAAAAATTTGTAACTAGAGTTAGTCTGAAAAGAAACTCTAACAAGACAACATATTGTTGTTGCCAGTGAATCACCGCTAAAAAAATACTTACCATATATTGAGTTACACATTTAAAGTGTTTTAATTTTTTATTTTATAATAAAAATATAAGGATAATTTTTTATTCTTATTTATTAAATTAGAATTTAATATTTTATACTTATAAATAATAAATATAACTGTTAGTCATCTTTTATAAATAAAAATTGTATTTAAAATATTGTCACTTACGCATTAGCCCATTAAATATTCAAGTTGAATTGTTTTGTCCAGTTATTTTTATTTCCTTAGTTAGCTTTGTAACTTAATAATATTATAATCTTCTTTAAAATTGAAGATTTTTTTGTCATTGAAAAGTAAACGAATAATCTTTCATAACTAAATATTAATAATACTTGATACCTTAGAAAGTCAAACAATTTAATAAAATTGACCAAAATAAATATATCCTTATAATATTTTTGAGGGAAACAAATGTTTTTGGCCTGAGTTTAGATGAAGATAATTGAACCAATTTATTTTTGTTGATTTAATTTAGTTCTATTAAGTATTTCCCAACAACCAAAATAAATTCAATTTATCTGTAAAGTGATTGGTTTGATTTATTTTACTTATAATACAAAATAACCAAACTGAACAACACACATATTTGCCTTCCATCCTACTAAAAAGAAAAATTCAGGAGCCACAATCTTTAGTTATACTCTGTTTGTTTTACTTTTTTCAATAAGAAAATAAATTTTAAAAGTTTACTTATTTTTTCATTAAAATTTAAAATAAAATGAGACATTTATTGTAGTTTGACTTCAACTTACTGCCATATCACCGAGAACAATCACCAACATCTACAGTTGAAAAAGTTCCTGAACACTAAAAAAATTAGTAGATCGTAGGTCATCCATAATAAATTATCAATACTTTAAAAAGTTATTATTAATTATTAAGGAGAAGATATCAACACAACTAACACTAGTTTCCTGGTGAAAATTCAAATGTTTAAAAAGTTAGAAATTAGTTACTGATATATTAATGATACATTTAACATAAGTCGGTGACAACACCTATGTTGTGCCATGATGCATGTAAAATATAATATAGGTCCTAAAATTCATATTTGACCAAAAATATATATAATTTTGTAAAAGTTGTATTTTTTTTCTGGCTAAAGAAACAAATAACTTCGTCTCCATTATGGGGTAGAATTTCTAAAGGTACTCTTTGTGCAACTATCCTTGCCTATTCTATTAAGTATAATCTCATATTGTTTGCCTAATTTTCAAAAACTAATTCTCTATTGTTACAACATATATTGTTTGTATTTTGAATTATTTAATGATAATGACCATGTGCTATCACCTACAGAAGGCAATCTTGGAGTATTGCAACTAGTTCATTTGGTATTCCCTTTCTATTTCTATTACTTTGCCTTTTGATAGGCATAACTTTTAGTATAGGTTTCAGTTTTTTACGGAATAGTAATCATTTAATTCCTATAATTTGCAACAATTTCAAATTGATCTTTATAGTTTAAGAATTTTCAAAATGCTCCCTATACTTCATAAACATCTAAAAATCAATCAATCCCATCATGCATTGTTATAATGCAATCCAAAAATTATTGACTAGGATCACAGTCCTAACAATGGTCTAATGAGTTAGACAGGCAGGTGGAGAGTGAGCTAACGTGTTTACTTGTTTGGAAAAAAATTTGCAAGCTAGTTGGGTTCCAAAACACGACTTAAAAGGATATATGCAGAAGGATATTGTTGAACAAATGGTGAAAGGAGAGATAAGGCAAGATCAAGCAAGTGGAGGTGAGATTAATTTCATTGAATCCTTCAAGGTCACATATGACATTTGACGGCAAGAAGAAAGGATTCAAAGTTGCTTCTTCCCATGGAGTCTAAGATTGATGGTGGTTCAAATAGAAGACGGGGAAAGGCACTTTGCCATTATGGAGAGCAATTGGTGACATTCACTTTATGGAACAATCAAAATTCTAAAAGGAGATTTCTTTAATGCCTAAATTACTAGGTAAAGTTAGCAATTTGGTCTTTTTGCTATAGATTTTTATAATCATGATATTGTTCTAAATTGAGCTCATTCTTGGTTTGGCCTCAAATGTTCGCTTCTTATATAACTTGTATGAACTTTCTTTCATTTTCCTTTGTATTTGATTTCTTTTACAAATGATTGTTAACATTCTCTAAACAAGCTTATGTATAGGTGCAGCCATTATTTAAGGAGTTTTAAATTTATTTTTGTAATGTATGGATCATATAGTATATATAGTCTTCTATTTAAGCACAACCTATAATCATGAATTTAATTTTTGTTTAGTTTGCTAAAGCTCCCTAGCTTTTTAGCTCAGTTTTTTATGTAACTGTTGTTATTATTTGCTTTCTTCCTAAATTATGTTCTATCTAAATCACTCCTCTTATAGGATATGAATGTATAATATCAATGTGCTCTCCCTCTCTTTCTCTCTCTCTCTTTATTTTATTGATAAAAATTTATAGGTTCATTATATGCTCTTTTCTTTTAATTTACTTTTCTTCTATAACTCTTGTATTATATGTTTTTTTATTATATTATTTGTCCTTTATTAAAGCGGATTACCATTACGATATAGTTATTAGTTAGTGGTTTTGCTACTATTGGTTAATCAATGGCATTTGACTTTTTTGCTATTTCCTTGGTTGGTAACTGTGGTTTTGCTATTTATGAACTAGTAAGAATCTTGGAGATGCAACTGTTTTGATTATCTAATCTCCAAACATATTGTAGAATTTGTAGATGGCCTGAAGAAAGATATTGCAAGCTACAAGCAGAATAATAAGATATTGAAGATATTAATTGCAATATCATGGCTCATGACAATACTTTTGCTATGGTTTTCATAGAGCACGTAAGGTGACATAGGTTAGTTGTTAATGTAATTCGGTTGTACTTATAATTTGCAATGGCAATGTTAAGGTACATTTCCAATTTATGGATTTGTACTTTGTCTTGGTGAAATTGCAATGCACTTTTCCAATGGATGCTTGTTGCAAAATTAATCTACTTAGTCAATGACAAATAGAGTTTATTTTCTATTTTTTTTCTCCTTAACTATGACAAACATGCATATTTGTACTTAATTAGTGTAATGGCATGTAATGTTCCTAGTTAAGGCAAAGGTCGTGTACAGTATGATATACCTAGTCAATGCAAAGGCAATTTAAAATTAATGTACTTTTTTTAATGACAAACTTGTAGATTTGTTACTAGTCTAAAATTTGGACAAACATTTAGATTTATTATTAGTCATTGAAATAAGAACAACATGCAGATTTGTTGTTGGTTCATTATATGATTAAACCTTATTAGTTGTTCATGTCTTTACACACTTATACACTTTGAACATGTAGTTATTTAAACATGTAAAGTTTAAGATGCTTATAAAGCCTATCCATTTAGCCAAAACCTTGCAAATTATAAATGAAAAATTTGTTGTGACTTCTTATTATAACCATATAGATATCAATATAAATAAGATGAAATAAAATACTGTTAACACCTGCTCTTTTGACATAACTATAACTATATACATATCGATACATAAAAGATGAAATAAGAAGCTCTTACAATATCCAATGAGCTACAACACATTAAGATAAATTGGAAACCAATAAAAAAAATCAGATGATTGGATTTACTGGAAATTAAGCAATAACTAAACACCAAATAACATAGTATTTCATATATCCATTGCCACCAACATCTTAATAACAAAATAAAAAGTCACATGTGATCACTAGTAGGCAATAACTAAAATCTAAATAACATGAACCCACATAAACTATCAAATACAAAAATTACCCACACATATTCGAAATAAAGAGTCTCCACCATAAAAAATATCCCATGTGTGACATCACTAGTTCATTGAGCGTGGGGCTGCATTGACTAACTCTTAAGAGCATGGCATGACAGTTTGTCCTTAAGTTTACTTGGTATGACCATAAGTGCCATATGAAGTTCATCTAAGACTCGTGTTTGTTCTTCTAATCTTATTTAGCCTAACAGACTCACTAGGTGCTCTTCTTCATAATTTCTTTAGTCTCTCTAGTTTGTTGTGATATTTTGAAAGTTCCATAACTCTTACCTTATCTTTAACTACATGTTTTCTCCATTTGTTGGCTATATGGTGAGAGAATAACATGTTGCATAAGATTGGATCTTTAAGTACGAATGCATATAATCATGAGAATCTTCTCGCTTAACATAAATGCAGTTAATTGCATGCCTGCAGGAAAGAATAAAGTGAAGTAAAATATAATTATACAGATGGCATTAACACAGTTAATTGCACATACTTACATAGCAGTCTTGTTAATCCCCACTATCTACACGAACAACTTATTGTGTAAATTTTGACCATTAATTTCTTGTTATGGAAAGACATCTCAAATTTCATTTCTCCAGCACGTTTGGCGACCCTTTTTTTAAATTCAAGTACTTCTTAATCCAACTTTCTACTTAACTTTAGGCACACATCCCTTTTCCTCTTTTACCTTTCTGCTTTGATCTTATTATCAATAAATCTAGTCATTAAGTATGACCGGATCCATTCGAAAATACTAATGATGTCAAGTTCTTGGGTCTTTATAAGTCATATGTTAAAAGATTTTGATATATTATTATGATTATGTCACACTATAGGTATTCCAAAAAGTGAGATTTTCCTAAACATGTGGGAGGAAAACTCATTAAGTGGTCATGCGCTTGCTTTGAAACTCATTTAAGCTTAGCCATTTTTTGCTGCCAATCTTACACATACATTTTTTTTTTTTTGCCCTAAGAAACAAATCTCTAATCACAGTTTCATCGTTGTATTCGATTTTGATATTTGCATATAAATGCCTAATATATAACTAGTGTTCAAGCCCTTTAAGAATTTTATCATAGGTAGACATCAATCCTTGTAACATAAATCAACAAGCATGCTAACTCAAAAATATGCATGGCTTGCATCGTATTAAACATTGTTAAGTAATTAACTAACTTTCCTTCTATTAATCTGAGATAAATACCATTTTTTCCGTCTTTTGTTAAAAATCGTGTCCACGAGTCTTTATTTTTCCCTTTTACTATAGCCACAACTAATAGAAAGTACTAGGTATGAGGGTCATTTGCTATTGCCACAAGTAATGTACTTCTAAATAGCCCCTTTAGGAGGCATTCATCAAGGGTAATTATTGGTTTGCATGTTGTTAGAAATTCCCTCTTAACTTCATCTAAGCAAAGATATAGTCTTTTAAACATTGTGGCTAATCTATGAACAATCTTTCAGTTTGAAGATGATGCTGACTCGAGATTTGAATTCTTAACTTCGTTGTAAAAATCTTATAATTTCTTATATTGTTCTTTATAACTTTCTTATAAGATAACTTTCGCCTTTCTTCTAGACTAATATACCTTACTAATGAACATATGAGCCATGTAATTCTCTCTAACAGATGAGATTACATCCATAAACTTCATATTCTTGTTAGACTTCATTGGCATGATGAGCCTGCATGCAATCCATTTTGTAGTTGCCATTTTCCCATTAAATGTAACCCTACAAATGTGGTGAGGATTGAATGTCTTTAGCTTGTGCACCATTAACCCCTTACTTTACTTACAAACATAAGCCATTCATATTTACCCTTGTATACCATTATTGGTGTATGTGTAATCTTGTACGAAGGTAGAATTCGAATTTTTAGGGATTCTCAAATATTATTATGCATCTTGGAAGTGATTTAAAATTATTGGAAGTTTTAATTTGAATTATAAGTTGAATTGCTAATTTTTCTTATTTTTTCTATACTTTTTCATAGAGAAAAAGAGAGAGGAAATTCGAATAAGGGACCTTATATGGCTTGATTAAATAGCAATGAACAATAATGTAAGCCAAATGATGAATTTTGGAATTTAATTGTATAATCTCTATGGAGACATTGGTGATGATGATAGGTTATTGGAATTTTAGTAAATGCATAATGGAGTAGATTGAATAAAAGTAAAGGCTATGAGCATTTTGAGGTATTATCAAAGAATGTGGGATTTTATTGTAGAATGTGAGCATTTTGTCAAATAGGAGGGGCAAGTAGAACTAAAGAAGTTATGAATTAAAATTATTCATAAATATTAGAGGTTAAGAACATTTTATTTAATATTATAGGTGGCTAAGACAATTGTTAATAAGGAAAGGGTAAATAAAGTTAAGGAGAGGTTGGTATAATCCTCTCAAATTAGTAAATATTATTGGCTATACTTTTTGTCTATATTTCTAAATTTTCCTTTTTGATCTAGCCATTCTTGCACACTTTAGTGCCCTGGAAACAAGCTTTATAAGAAAGACTATTTACTTTCAAGAATTTTTCTGTTTTCTTCAAAATTCTATTGGACATTATCATAAGTTTCATTTACAATTGTATTGATTTCTGTATAATGATTTAAATAATGTTTGATTGACTGCATTAGAAATTTGAAGTGTTACCATTAAGAGTGACTACTTTATTGATTGATTCCTATAAAGTTTTAAATGAAAGGGCTTTATATGATTTTTATATGCTTTTTGAATGAAGTTGCTTTCTGGAAATTTTATCTTATACAAAACTCTATAGCTAACAGCAATAGGCGTTAACCATGGTGCACTGTGAACTTTATGTTGTACCATGGATTGTGTGTAAGCTATTATGCTCACCACTGCTACTGTACAGTATTGCTACCACTAGCAAATATTGGTATATGATTACTGATATACTTTTTGGTTTTGCGGAATGTCTTTCCACTAAAATGTTTTGAAGTTTAGGGTTTAATAAATGTTTATTACTAATTTTATATTTTGTAAAAAGATTGTGAAATATTCCATCATCCTCGTCTGTTTCCCTTTCGATATAGTTAGGGATATTTACTCATTGAATGATTATCACTCTCTTTTATTTCTCTACATTTTCCATATAGTAGTATCAAGCCTCAACCCTTCTCCGTAGTATAGCATTGAGTTAGACTCCTTTTGATGAGCCATGCATTGTCCACAAGGGCAAAAATATTCTTTTATTGTAATTAATGTATGTATTGAACTCCGGTGGCTCCATATGTCACATGTAGAGTTTTGTAAGTTGTATATATATACTGGGTTATTTGACTAAGAACTATTGTGAGAGCGAAGCTCTCTATATTTTTTTTTTATATGTGTGGATGTCTATGGAAATTTTGGAAAGTTCTTATTTCAAGAGAAACTTTGCCAAAATTTCCACACAAAAGTCACGTAATGTAATAGATATTTATCTTTATTATCTATAAATTATGTATGTTCACTGACTAGTACAATTATATGATTTATTGTTGGTTCACAAAAGTGAGGTATGCCTTACCCTTTGTGCCAGTCATATCTCTTGTTGGGGTGTGACAACTCTGCACCTCATTTTATCATTATTTTCAATTCACACATCATATCTATATTGCAACAACTACTCTCTCACATCTTCCTTAAACTAAGCAATTAATTTGAACTCCATTCTAAGTTTAAATGGGAGGTCCTTACCCATATCCACATGGTTATACTAAGGATAATTGATACACTCATTACATTTATTCAAGTTATCAAAATCTAAGTTGTTGTTCAAATTCAATTCATCTATGTCAAAGTCAAATGGAATTACCTCCGCCTTTGCTTTAAGCATTGCAAATGGAAACACTATATTAGAATATGTTTATTGGGACAATTACAGCACAATCTCCCCTAACTTCTTTAACCACATCTTTATCAATGTACTGGTCAAAATAATCATTATCGTTTCATCCTCATTATTATTAATCGAATCCCTTTAGTGTTGTCATCTGTACTAGTCTCACTTTGATTTGACATCTCTTTATTACTTACTTGCACATCATGACAAGCTTCCTTAAGCACAACAACTAAGTAAGAAGGAATAGTTGCATATAAAAATTTGAACATCATTCAATGTAGGTCTATAATTGCTCCATTTGTATCATAAGTAGTAAATAATATTACATGCTTATAGCTAGTGAGATTCTTGTCCATTGTTGAGTGTAACTTGCTTCTTAGATTGACATTTGTATTTTCCTTATAAAATATAGCAAATACATGTCACCAAAGAGTCCTGCATTGCATAAGAGGAATAAAAGGTATTAAACAATAAAAAGGATGAAGTAAATTGTAATATTTTTAAATTAAGGATATTTATCATTACATAAGAATGTTTTGTATATAAGTCCCTTTATTTTCTCTAAGTGTTTATTTCTATCATAAAAGGATCCATATAATCTGATTCTCAAATACACCAAATCCTAAAATTCAAGATTTTGTTTAGAATAAACTAAATAAATCCATTTGTCATCACTTATAATATGAAAAAAAGCAAGAAGGTGACTAAACTCGTGTGTACATTTAAAAGATATATGAATCAAAAGTACTTTTAAATAATGATACAAGATTTAGATAATGTATTGAATCTGTTAAATTTCTACTTCTGTAATGAATTTTTTTTTTGTTTGCATAATTTACAATAACACATAAGCATAACATTGCATAAGAGTCATAACAATATACAAATGGATTGATTAACTCCTCAACTACCTCTACATTAGAAGATGGTAGCATACACATGATAGTTAAACTAATGCTAACTACTATTTTTAACTCTTTGAAGATAAATTTTCTTATATCTGCCACTTCCCCTCAAACCTAATATATATATATATATATTACTTCCTAATACTACTCTATGTACTTATCCACTATACATAAAGCTTTTGCCTCCTTCCTATGTGCATATGTACCTATATTGCTGCAACTTTAGTGGTCCCTAATTGCATAAATTTTGCATCCTTATATATCAACTTACCTCATTATTCAATAAAACATGGTTTTTTATTTAGTGGTCTTATCCCATGTGATCTGACAACATATAGACAAAAAATTTTGCTTTCACTTGGTGGTCCCATTCCTAACCCTAATGTATCAATATAAAGCTACTCTCTTCAAGATTCTCACTAAGATACATTTGTTGTCACCATTAATTGCATTTCTCACTTTGCCATCCGAATTCACTCTTTCTCCCTTAATTTAGTTCGCATAAATCAGATTGAAAAGCTGAAAATCTTGCTCTAGTAATAACAATAATAGTAAAAGAAAGCATACTATTGTATTTCCACTGTGTTATTTTCCTTCTTTCTCATTTCTCAAAGAATCAAGCTTTCATTTACTATGTCTTTAGTCTATGATGCAAAAAGCTTATCAATAGTGGTGTTGTGTTTTTGTAGCTGAGCCCTAATACATATATTTTGTTTTTATTTTGTTTTATCTTTCTTACCACATTAGCTCACTTACCACTTACCTATCTAACTTATCCAGCTTTATCAACATTGTGATCTTAGTTAGCGATTTTTGGATGGTGTTATAATATTATATGACAGAAGGGACTGATTTTAAGACGTTTATAAAGTATAAGGATCATTTTGAAAAATTTTAAACTACAAGGACCAAATAAAATTTTTTTGTAAACTATAGGGATTAAATAATTAATTCTTCCACTTTTCTATTATAGTATATCAATAAATTGCCCTCTTTAAGCTCTATGCGCACTTAAGGCAAGAAGGGTAGGGTGTAACATAAGGACTTCCCAAGTAGTCACCCATCCTATTATTACACTCACCCAAAGACGCTTAATTATAGAGTTTTAAAAGGGATTTGGTGCATTAATATTGATATGATTGCACCTATCGAGTTGAGCGCTATAATTTATTACATAGTATTGCTAAGTTAGGCGTTAAAGTTCTAATAGAAGTATCTACACCTTGTTTTTTAAGCAACAGAACTTTTGACACGGGTTCTAATATGTTTATTATAGTCTGTTTGTGGATTTCTCTCTTTGAGCTCCATGTGCACATGGTATTAATACTTGAAACAAATCTCACATAACATGTGAAAGTTGAAATAGAGGCATTTATATCGTACATTGTTGTAAAAAGAAGGGGTGCAATAAGAGGATTTACCAGAAGGTTACCTATCTAAGTACTACTCTCACCAAGTAAGCATAAATGTGTAGTTTTGATGAGTTTTGATGTGTTAGTGATAGTATGATAACACCAATCAAGTTGTACGTGATAATTTATTACATAGTGTTGCTAAGTGAGGCACTATCATTCTAATAAGAGTTTCCGCATCTTGTTTTTTTAAGGAGTATACCTTTTAGCATGAGTTCCAGTATTTATATTATAGTATGTTTGTGGATTGCTCTCATTGACTTCTATGCATACATGACATGCAAAGTTTGAAATAGATCACATACAAAACACAAAACTCAAAATAGAAGTATTCATATCATATATTGCTACAAAAAGAAAAGGTGTAATTAAAATGTCCCCTATCTTATTACTATTCTTATTTAAGCATGCTTTATTACAGAGTTCATATGGGATTTGATATGTTAGTGTTAGTATGATCACATTCATTATGTTATGTATTATAATTCAATATATAGTGCTTCTAAGCTAGGCACTGCCATCCTAAATGGAGTTTCCACATCTTGTCTTATGAAAGGTATAACTTTTAGCACGTGTTCTTGTCTATCTATTATAATATGCTTGCAGATTGCTCTCTTTAACCTCTATGCACACATGGCATACAAAGTTCAAAACATATGACATATGACATATGAAAGTCAAAACAGAGGCATTCACATCGTACAATGCTACAAAATGAGATGTGCTACATGAGGACTTCCCAATAGGTCACCTATTATAGTACCTTTGTTGCCCAAGCATGCTTAGCTGTAGAGTTTTAATGGAATCTAATGCATTGATACTGGTATGATCACATTTGTTAAGTTGAGGGAGATAATTCATTGCATAGTGTCACTAAGCCAGACACTAACATTCGAATGGGAGTTTCCACACCTTGTCTTTTGAGGGCATATCTTTTTATACATGTTCTAATGTTTATATTATAGTATGTCTGTTGATTGATCTCTTTGAACACTATGCATATATGACACATGTAGTTTGAAACACATCTCATATGGCACGTGAAACACAAAATAAAGGCATCTACATTTTATGTTGTTACAAAAAGAAAGATAAAACCTAAAGACTTTCTAGAAAGTCACCTGTTCTAATACTATTATTACCCAAACATGCTTAACATCAGAATCTAATAGGGTTCGAAGTGCTAGTGTTGGCATGATCACACTCATTGATTTGAGTGTAATAATTTAATACATAGTGTTGCTAAGTTTAGAGCCACCGCCCTAGAAAGAGTTTCTGGATCTTGTCTTTTAAAGGGCATAACTATTAGCATGAATTATTGTTTTCTATTATAATATGTCTATGGATTTCTCTGTTTAAGCTTTATGTGCACATGGCATGTGAAGTTTAAAATAGATCTCACATGGCACACAAAACTCAAAATAAAGGTATCGACATCGTACGCTAGTTAAAAAAAAAGTGCAACACAATGACTTCCTATGAGGTCACCTATCATAGTATTACTATCTCTTAAACTCACTTAACTATATAGTTTAGATATGATCTAATGCATTAGTGCTTAAATATTGTACTTGTCAAGTTGAGGGCGATAATTCATTACATAGTGTTGTTAAGCAAGGCCACCATTTGAGTTGGAGTTTTTGAATCTTATCTTTTGAAAGGTATAAGTTATAGTACAGGCTCTATTGTTTTTATTATAATATGACTGTGGGTTATTCTCTTTGATCTCTATGCGTACATGGCACATGATATTTGAAACATATCTTGCATGACATGTTGAACACAAAATAAAGGCATATATATCATATGCCATTACAAAATTATGGGTGTAACACATTAACTTATCAGGAGGTCACCCATCTTAGTACTACTCTTGTCCATGCACACTTAACATTGGAGTTTTTATGGGATACAGTGCACTGGTGTTAATATGATTGCACTCATTGAGTTGAGCACAATAATTCAATATAACGTTAAATGAAGTTTCTACACCTTGTTTTTTGTAGGGCATAACTTTTAGCATATATTTCAGCTTTTTTTGTTATAGTATGTCTGTAGATTTCTCTCTTGAACCTTTATGTACACAAGGAATGTGAAGTTTGAAACAAATTTTGCACAAGATATAAAACTTGAAACATAGGCATCTAGGTTGTACATTGTTGCTAAAAAATGGGTTGCAACATAAGGACTCCTGAGGTCTCCCATCCTAATACTACTCTCACCTAATCATGCTTAATTGCGGAATTCTAGTTGGGCTTGGTTTGTTAATGCTAGTATGATTGTAATCTTTGGGTTGAGTGTGACAATTCTTTATATAATGTCGCTAAGTTAGGCATTATAGTTCTAAGGTACTATTATACCTTGTCTTCTAAAGGGCATAACTTTTAACACGAGTTCTAGTTTACTTATTGTAGTATGTCAATTGATTGCATTTTTTTGTATTTATAAGCACATGACATGTGAAGTTTAAAATAGATCTCACATGACATACAAAACTCGAAATAGAGATATCCATATCTTATGCAATTACAAAAAAAAAAGTATAACATGAGGACTTCATAGAGGGTCACCTATCCTAATACTACTCTCATCCATGCATACTTGATTATGTGATTCTAAAAGGATCTAGTGAATTAGTACTAGTATAATCATGCCAATTAAATTAAGTGTAATGAGTCCTTACCTAGTATCATTATGCTTGGCACCATTATTTTAATGAGAGTTTATGTACCTTATCTTTCGATGGGCATAAGTTTTAACACATGTTTCAATTTTTTTTTCATTATAGTATATATGTGGATTGCTCCCTTCGACCTCTATAAGCACATGGCATGCAATATTCAAAACATATCTTACACAACACATGAAACTTAAAATAGAGGCATTCACAACGTATGTTATTCCAAAAAGGGAGGTGCAACATGAAAACTTCCCAAGAAGTCACCCATCTTAGTACTACTCTTACTAAAACATGCTTAGTTACGTAATTCTTATTAGATCTACTAAGTTAGTGCTGGTATCATCACATCTGTTGAGTTGAACACAATAATTCAATATATAATGTTACTATGCTAGGCACTACCGTCCTAAAGTGAATTTTTGCATCTTGTCTTTAAAGAGGCATAATTTTAACATGTATTTTGTTTTTTCCAATTATCATATGTCTATAAATTTCTTTCTTTGACCTCTATATGCATATGGAACATGAATTAGAAATAGACCTCTCATGGCACGTGAAACTCAAAGTAGAGACATCTATATCATATGTTATTGCAGAAATAAATGGTGCATCATGATGACTTCCCATAAGGTTTCCCATCCAAGTGTTACTCTCACACAAGCACACTTAACTGCAGAGTTTTAATAGAATCCAGTACATTAGTGCTAGTATGATTGCACCTGTCAAGTTGAGCACTATAATTTATTCCATAGTGTCGCTAAGTCAGGTGCTTTAATTTTCATGGTAGTTTTCTCACCTTGTCTTTTAAGGAGCACAACTTTTCGCACGGGTTCTATAAATCTATTATGGTATGTTTGTGGATTACTTTATGTTGTTGCAAAATGAAAAGGTGCATCATGATAATTTCCTAAGAGGTTACCCATTTTAATATTACTTTTGCCGATGCATACTTAACTATGAAATTCAGATTAGATCTGATGTATTGTACTTGTCATGTTAAACATAATAATTCATTACATATTGTCACTAAGTTAGCCGTCATAGTTTTAATGAGAGTTTTCACATATTGTCTTTTGAATGGCATAACTTTTAATACTGGTTCATATAAATTCTTATGTTCTTGCATTGTTAGTTCAAAAAACACCTAAGAAAACAATAGAATAAGATATGACATAACTTAAAACTCTTTTCATCAGAGTTCAAGTTCTTATTTTGTATAATTGTAGAATCCAAAATTGTTTATGAGCTAGTCTTTTCCTTATTATAGGTTATAATATCTTAAGAGACTTTCTTTAAACTTATGGTAATAACAGATATTCACAATTTTAAGATAAGTTAAGCACTTTCTGCTATGAGTTTAAAATAAACACTTATTATAATCCAGTATCTAAACTATTCATTGCACAAAAATATATAGAGGTTTACATCAAGTTGACCATATATCTTCTTTCTAACCATAGCTAATATAAAGAATAACTAATATAGAAAAGCAACCTTCAAAATAAGAAAAATACTATTTTGATTTGCCACAATTTGAAAATTTCAAAATGGTTTTTCACTTTGGAAGCCTCATTTTGGTCTTTAATGAATTGAAAATCTTAAAATGATCATTAACTTTTTAAATTTTAACAAAATGATAATTTACTTTTGAACTTAGTTTCAATTATAGAGTAATTGCTTTGATTTAGATATTGAAAAGTGGAATATTATTTTAATATTTCAATTTGTGAAAATTTAAAATGAGATTAAATTTAGAAGTGTATGATTAAAATATTATCTTTCTCTTAAAATAAGACTTAACAACATCCATTTGCTAGCTTATTAATATTAGCATTGCATAACCTACCTTTTTTTTTTTTTTTTTCCTTTTTAGATTGTGTTTGGATAAATGGTAAAAGATGGAAAGATATAAATTAGAATAATTAATCCAAAATAAATTATTGTTTAAAATTTGTATTAAGATGAAATAAAATAACAAATGAGGAACTCCATAATCCCCTCTTGTTTGAAATGAACAAGTGGCGCAGTTATCAATATATATACATATATACACACACACACAAATATATATACTATAAATTTACAAAAATAACATTCTATTTATAATGATAATATTATAAAAATAATTTATAAGTCATTCTATTATATTATAATTTCCTTTTTACCATCATTAATGATCAAACAGTAAAATATTGAAGCATTAAAGTTGTCATGTCTATTTATACACTTTATTGTTCATTTTCATTTCTTTATTAGTCATTTTATTTTATTAATTTGTAAATTTCCAAACAAAGCTTTCACATTTTCCCTCCCAATTTTAATCTTTTTGATTAACAAGCCATGAAGATCATCAATTGCATGGTCTTAATATTGTAGCATTAAAATCTTCATGTATTTGTCAAATTTAAAGCATAGGAATTGCTAGGAAGATTTAGGACTTATGATTATTAAGGTTAGATATGATAAATAGAATATGTTATGATGTAATATTTAAAAAAGCTTTAAAATTTGAGGAGGGGAAAGATTATACACTTCCTTCAATTCAATCCTAAATAATTGTAAAACATATACTAATATAGAGTCACCACTTTAAACACTCACTTTAGCGAATTTTTTTTTACCAAATTAGTAAATATAGTTAATTATTTACTTTTAATTTGAATACAGCCATATGACATACCGTTTCTATACAATTTAATAGTATTAATATTGGAAAAAAAATTAAAAGTCAAACTTTAGACTATATAAAAATTTAAAAACAATGTTAATACATAAAAATAATGGTAAGAATAAATTACTTTAAATTTACTAGCTAGTTAGGGCACTAGTGATACGATGAAGATATTAAAGAAATAAGTAGAGATACAAAGTAAAAAATGACTTCTATGAACTTAGATGATTGATCACCAACTGAAATTAAATCTTGCATAGCAGGATGTAATGCCTTAAACTTGGTTCTGTTCAATAATTAAAGCCAACTCGTATTAGTTTAATTTAATCAATTTTAATTGGTTTGCTTTGATTCATTAAGTTATTCTAAAAAAAACTAAGTAAGGTCAAATTGAGCAAGAGAAATAAATTATGTCTAGCAGAATTATTTGATAAGTGATTTTATTAATATTATTATGTTTGGTAAAATTTAAAAAATACTTATTTATTGTTAACTACTTAATAAAATATAAAATTAACACGTCAAATAATACCACCATACGAGACTAAGTAATTAAACGTTTAGTTGCCATTAATGTTGTGGCTGAAGGTATCTTCATCTAGAAGAAAAATCAAGTTTTTCTTAATTATTTCTACTTTTAACCTACCATATTTTCGCTGCAAAAAGACAGTTTGTTGCGTTCACAAAAGATTGGTCAAAAGCTTTATGTAATATATAGCAGGAGGGGTTGTTTCATTTTACTACATAACTGCCTCAAATCATATGTGCTAAGTGCTAATATATTATTAATTTTTATTTTTAATTTGATTTCTTACTCATTTAAATTTTAGTATACTTAATCTAAATTTAATTAAGACGGAAGGCTTAATGTGTTAATTCTTTAAATTAGTAAACGATTAAAGTGAAAATAGATTGATAAATATGGGATAAAATTAAGAATAAATTGAAAAATAAGGGATCAAATTAAAAATAAAAATTAATAAAAATTAAATAAAAATAGAATAATAAGTGATTGATTAAATTAATAATAAAAATTAATGAAAGACTACATTAAAAAATAATATCTAAAGGATCAAAATAATATTTTACACTATTATTCATAGTTTTATTGCATAAATAAAAATAAATATATTTCGTTTAAGTTATTGCAATAATTAATATTTAATAAAAGTTATTAGGCGTTAGATAAATAAAAGTTTATAATATATCAATGCTGAAATGTGTTTGCATATTTCATATTCAAATGCTATTTACTTACTAAAAATTTAGAATTTTTTGTTTTGTCTTGGTCAATCACGAAAGTTTCATGTTTTTTTTTTGTCAGAAAAGTTTCATGTTATAAAATTTATTCTTCTTCTTCTTCCCTGCATGAACTGGTTTTGGGCCTGCTTTCCGATATGTTTGATTTCTTTACTTAGCATTGTAGCTTAATCATTTTGGGCTTTTGCCCTTCCAGTTTCACTTAACGTTTCTTTGTTTGTTTGTTTGCTTTGTTTGCTTTTTTTTGTTATTTTTTTTAAATGGTGTCCTTCTTTAAAGGGAAATGTGAAATTCACAATTCACGCGCAAGGGCTCGAGCAAACGCACGCACGTACAGGATTAAGGACCGCGTTTGGGGGTCTCACTCTGCAAAGGTCGGATTATTTTCATCGCGAGTTAGGATTTCAGGGGCGAGTTCTCTATGTAGCTGACCTCGCTTCACTTCCCGGAGTGTCATAGCTTGGATCTCCGATCAGGTACTTTTGTATCACCCACTTAATTTTCACGTTGTTGGTAGTGTCGTTGCGTTTCCAATTGGATCTTTCACGCTAGAACTCCTCTAGAAACTATTTTCGTCAAATTTCACCGTTTTGAAACTAGACTCAGTTGTTCTTTCTTGAATATTTTCTGGGTTTGTTTTTTCCCCTGCTAACTATGTAACGCAGCCTTAGAGAATTGCAGCTGGTTCAGCTGGCATTCCCCCTCTGTGTGTTAATTGTAATATGGGTTCTTGTGCTCTCATACAAACCAAGGATGCGCGATTTTGTGCTAATGATGTGATTTTGTGGGTGTAATCATAAAAAGGCAAGGTTTTTCTTTTTGTGTTGGTTTTGGCATAGGAAGGAAAAAGGGTTTATGCATATGTTAATAGGTTGGTGGATAAGTATATGATATCGGTTTTGAAAGTGTAAGACAGGGTACAAGTGAGAAAGTTGATAGCTTTCTTGGAAAATTCTTGGCTCATATATTCCTAAAATAAAGCATTCGCACAGTTTCATTTATTTATTAATGCTCCTCCTTTTCCTTTTAGTTTATGGAATATTGTAGATAGCTCTAGAGAATGTAACATGAGCAGTACAAATTTTGCATGCTGATATGCTATGCTGTATAACTATACACTTAGGCTGACAAGGAAGGTTTGAAGTTCATTGGAGTCTGCATCACTATAATCATTCTTTGCATTGAGTTTAGTCATATCACTGTTGTAATTTTGTTCAGATAAATGGCATAAAAGTACTTACGCTTTGAATTTTTAAAAATTGTCAACAATTCCAAATTTATTTTGATATGATAGTATTGGTTTTTACTTGTGTACTCCAGTTTAAATGATATGGCGTCCTCACATAATGTGGAGTTGGAGGCAGCAAAGTTTCTGCACAAACTCATTCAAGATTCTAAGGATGAGCCAGCCAAGTTGGCTACTAAACTCTATGTGGTGCGTTCTATTTTCTCTTTAATAAAGTTCTGTTGTTCTTTTACTCTTTATATACAATTAAGTGTGCTCGTAATGAATATCGTGTGCTTTTCAGATACTGCAACACATGAAATCAAGTGGGAAAGAACATTCAATGCCATACCAAGTGATATCAAGGTAAGTATATGCAATCTAGCATTCAAAGACATGAATATATAGTTTTTCAATTATTGACCCGCATTTTCTTGTAATTTTTTTTTGGCTAACGATGATACTTTTGCCCGGACACAAGGGTGTACATAGATAATGAACTTGAAAATTTGATACTGATTGACTTCACACGGGCACTAAATTACAGTGAAGGATCTTCAGTTATGATAATTTTGATACCAATGAGCACTGACATGCCTCTACTGGAAAATGAATTAATTTTTGTAAAATCTTGTTTCGGTACCTTGACATAGGTGGAAGATGATAATTTGTTGGGTTTAGAATCTCTATTCAAACTAAAGTATGGTGCCTGCTTTGATTAAGTGGGCTTCAATTGCATGCTTGAATCCTGGGCTACTTCCCAAATGATAATCTTGATTTGATTTTGCCAATGAATGGTAAATTCAAATCCTAAGGCATATATGTAACTCAACATGTAGATCACCTTGATGTTATTTTTCCTTCTTGCTACTTAATGATTCTAGTACAGTTTATACCTTATCATCCATGGCCCTGGGCCTTTTTTGTTTTGCTTTCCTAAGATGGTACCTAATTTTTGTTGTCTTGATCATTGTTCTCTCTTACTAAAGTTCTTCTTTTACCTCCTAAAAAACAAAACTATCAAACTATCTTTGTCTTTCATTTTATGCATTTTTTTTTTCTCCTACTCAATCTTGTCTATTATAGGGCTATGGAGACAGTTATCAATCAGCATGGTCTTGATATTGAAGCATTAAAGTCTTCACGCCTTCCTTTAACTGGTGGAGCTCAAATAGGTAGCTATACAGGGGTGCATTTTGAAGGAAGAATGTTGACCATTCTGTATGATAGGTTTTCTTGCCATTATTGTTGTTATTATTATTATTATTTTTTGTTTGTGTAGGGCCTTCACAGGCAGTAGGTGTTGCAAAGGATTCCAGAGTGGGCTTGGCTGAAAATGAGATGGCCAAAATGGAACCATTTGCTTCTAATCGGCCACCAGTTGCCCCAAATAGTGGAGCACCTGACTATTATCAGGGATCTATAGCTCAGAGGAGCAGTCAGTCTTTTGATCAAGAAAGTCCATCTAGTTTGGACTCAAGGTCTGCTAACTCACAGTCACAAGACAGACGTGATACTGCTAACTGGGATAAATTGGTGAGTCAAAAGGAAGGTAAGAAAGCTACAACAAAGAGAAAGAGGGGCGATGCATCTTCGCCCATGGAACAGCATGCTGATGTTCCTACTCAACTTGATTCCCGTAATACTGTTGTTAATGCAAGGAAGGGAAAAATGACAAAAGCTGAACCATCAGATGGCCTTACAGTCAAAAGTGGTGAGCTACTAACTTTAACGTGGTTTTAAGTAGCAGTCCAACACAGCTTTTTCTGGCTTTGTCGGGTGGCATGGAAACAATGCATAAGGCCAACCAGGGCCATCATTTATGGGAAAAACAAACAGATTTGACAAAGATTGGCAACCCAATGCTATGTGTTTTATATTCATCATATTTAGGAGATATAGAAGTTTCCTCTGCACATGTTTTCTAGGTAGCTACATGGTGGTTCCTTATCTCTTGCACATTAGATTAAAGGTGTATGAAATCAAAATAAAGCTAGGTTACATTTGGAAAAATCTTAGGTTCTCAGGTTTTCTTATAGTGTTTTCTGAGTAATGTGGTGGCGGAAATTATAATGCAGCTGTTAATACTTCCACCCTTTCGCTTAAGTGAGAGATTTGGAAATTTGCATAATTGAAGTTATGTTATAATGTGGTGAAACCTTGCTCCTGACTCATGTGACCAAGTATTCAAGAACTTCTTTGCATGGATATTTTATGTTCACTTTGATTCTTATTTTAATCTTGGCTGTTCATAAATTATATTCGAGCTCTTCGATACTCTTTTCTCTTCATGAATATTTCTGCAAATGTGAAATTATGACAATAAGGACTTGGGAAAATATCTGTTCTGCTTACATATAGATGTTTTTAAGGATAAAACTACCATATTGGAATTTCTGAGTTCAAGTATTGAATAAAAACACTTATCTGCTAAGTTTCAGGTGCTTATGGCAAGGCTCATGGTGGGATGACAGTTGCCTCTAGTGCATATCCGCTGGCAGAACCGGTTTTCTCAAGTCCAGTGCAGTATGGTGGTGCACTTGAGCAGGATGTGGGAAGCGCAGCTACTTTAGCTGATGGACATAAAGTTGCACAGGTACTTTATGTTAAGAGTTGGGAAGCTCAACTACTTTAGTTGATGGGCATAAATAGTTATTGTTTTGTTTCATTTCCCATAAAATGCATGTGTTTTCCTGCTCACCAGGTGTTATCACCTAGCCAGGGATCCTTGTTCGAGGCAATTTTTGTATGTGGCATATGTACTATTTCTGTTGTTAAATTGATGGGATGCTTCTTCTCTGCTATACTTTAGTTTATAAGGAAAAAAATAGAAAAGGGAAAAAAAAAACTGTGCATGGACTTTGTTGATGGTTTGCAATTGTGTTCTTTTGAATTAAAAAATTGGTTCTTTTACTATGCTTTTAATGTTAACTTCATCAGAAGCAACTGAGAATAATAGAGCTGGTTGTTCTATGTAGTGCTTTGACATCCCCCCCACCCCCCGGGTAAAATAATGTGAATATTTGTTTTGTTGTACTTAAGATGAAAACCACTTTCATGGCCTTTGATGGAACCCCACAGAAATATACTCCAATGAAACTGATATGAAATTACCAAAGGAATTTTACCAGAGTCACTGAATTATACTCAGTAATACAAGACACAAACACCAAACAACAGAATATGACTACACAAATGACATCCACACTCTAATCACACTGAATACACGAATAACACTGACAAACACAGATCTCCTAGCTCTCGTGAGGCTAGGTCTCTCCCACAATCATCTTTCCAGAATATTCTCCCATGCCCACACTAACTCCTCTTTCCTGCGGCTGTGACTAACTTCTGTCATGTGAGATGAAGTTTGCTGCTGTCAATTTCCCTTTCTGCCCTTCCTTTCTTTTTCTTGGAATAAGTAATACATTAGAAGCTCCTCTTGGGCCCTGACTTGGCACACGAGCACTGTCAGGTCCATCAGCCTTTTTCACAAGTAGTTATCCAGATGTTTCTTTTTCTCATATAAAAGAATTTACTAAGACAGAAGAAGTAGAATGAGGGAGGATTAGATATGTTACCGAAGAAGTAGAAACAAAGAAACGCCAAAGGCTAGGGAAGGAACTTATGTGGAGAAAGGGACTTTGGTGGACAAATACAATGTTCTTCAAAAGGCGTACTCTAGGACTGCCAAGCTATATTACAAGAATTTCCTTCTTTTAGAGCATTTATGACATGTAAAGAATGTCAAAAATGGCCCTAAAAAGCATAGGCACTATTGATTCAGAGAAGTATAAATATTGGCAACAATCATCAGTGCTATTAGGCTATTACACATTGTAAGGCTTCCATTTTCCTCTTTTTATATTTCTGGAGAAGACGGGTGTCCTTTTGCCCGCTTTTCTGTTCTAGAGCAGGGGAGTCTTTTGACTAAGTACACTTGGTAGCCCTCACTTGTTGCCACTAATTTAGCCATTTTAGCTCTGCGGATATTTGATTCTGACTGGGAGCATCTAAATATGTTAGAGATACTAATAAATTCATTTATGGTGTTCTCCTAAATGCATGAGCTTCATGGTATTAGAGCTTGTATAATCTGGTGATGAAGAGCTGAATTCTTGTTGCCCTTCATTCTTTTACTTAGATTAGATTTCAGCTCATGGTATGGTGGGCTTGTGTTTTGTTCACTCTTCAAATCCAAGGGCATTTGTGTGAGAGAACGTTTAATGATAATATTTTAAGGGCCATCTTCTAACTGCTTAAACTTTTGGGTGAAAGTGGTCCTTGGTGACAAATCCTAGTTGTTTGGAAGCTTGTTTGATCAGTTCAGAAGGGATGCTGCTTTAATTCTACTTCTTGTTGTGCACAAATTTTTGCGTCTTGGTTTGTCTCTATGCTATTTCTTACTCTGTGCAATGCCTATCTAATTTTGATGGAATTGCTGTGGCAATTTGATGATTATAGATATGTAGTTAATAAATATGTGGTTCAAACCTTGCATGCCTTGTGTCCCCAGAAAAATTCTGCCACTGTTATCCGTGAGGCTGTGACATGAATGTGAGTCAACTTGATTGCTTGACTAGATAATATAATTGACAGATTGGCAGGCAAAACAGTGCCTCTGAAATGGCAATGCTAAGACAAGGTGGTCCTCCCAGAGATACTGGAAAATCCTCTGTTTCTTCTATACCTGCATCATCTTCCACGCCATTCAAAGAACAACAGTTAAAACAGCTTCGAGCTCAGTGCCTAGTTTTTCTAGCATTCAGGTAGATAGAGTTCTGCCATTGCCTTTTAGGAATGACTTGAATTATCCTTTGAGTTGTTTGGTAATGATTGTTGTTTAATGTGCAGAAATGGTTTGCCACCAAAGAAATTACATCTTGAAATTGCTCTGGGAACCACCTTTTCCAGAGAAGGTAAGTGGTATCTAGTTTTTTATTTGATTTTTCCTGTTTTAGTCTACAAATTAAATGGTCTTCATTGACTAAGTGTTGAGCAATGAGGTGGCAATACAGATGGTACCCGCAAAGAGCTGATTGACCACAAAGGAAAATCACTGTCTTCAAATGAACTCAGTAATGTACCTGGAATGATGATGCCTTTTGGAGGACTGAACAATATGAGACAAACTGATAAAACCCCTTCAGGGTCCTCTTCTGCTGGAAAGATTCTGGAGGCTGATTCATTGTCAAAGGGAATTGAGAGCCCTAAAATGATGGAGGACAGAAGTAACCTGCATTCTGATGTCCATGCCCTTGTTGAAGAAAGGAAGCATCTCCTAGCCTCAAAGAAAGCAGAAGTTGAAAGACAGATTCAAGAAAGAGTGGCTGCACAAGCTTGTTCAAACACAATGTTTCAGCAGCAGGATTCTGTGAGCGCCAGGGGTTCTTTAGTTGTTAATAATCATTTGGATGATGTTGAAAATGGTAACCTGCAGGTTGGAAGGTCTAACCAGCCTTCTTCTGTCATGGTTCTGAATAAGCCAGTGAATCCTGAGGTTATTAACTGGACTGGATTTGTCAATCATAATGAGGCTTTGAAAGGACCCCTACAGGTCTCTGCTGTTCAGCAGGATTTACCTATTGAAAGAAGAGAGAATATTCCTAGTCATTTTCAAAATATTGGTAATAATAGTGGTGGATCTAGGAATCTCAATTCTGTTAATCCCTTGCCTTCTTATTCCTTAAAAGAGCACTGGAAACCTGCTTCAGGAACTGACAGTGATCCTCAGGGGATGACCATGTTGAGGGATATGAATGTTATGGCAAAACATGTTTCTACAGGTGAGAAGGACATGCAATTGAACTGTGTCCTTGCAATCAGTTTCTTTAATAGTTATTCCTATGTCATTTATTAGAGCATATATCTCAGGTGTTTCTGATATTGAAAGTGATTATTTGCAGAGCAAGATGGAAATGATAGGTTGGTATCAGCTGATTTGTCAGCGTCTCCAAAATATACTATGTCAGAGAGATGGATTATGGATCAGCAAAAGAAGAGGCTTCTTGTTGAGCAAAATTGGGTACGAAAACAGCAGAAGACAAGGCAAAGAATTGCATCATGTTATGACAAGCTCAAGGTTTGGTTTAACTGTCAGTCTTTTAGTAGTTTAATTCTTGATTCTCTATGTGCACTTGATCTTTTTTTGCTCTGCTACACTACACATTGTTTGCGGTTTGGTGATGATTTAATGTCGTTTGGTTCTCATGGCCTGTGTCGAAATCCTTCTGATGTAGGAAAATGTGAGCTCATCTGAAGATATATCTGCAAAGACAAAAAGTGTCATAGAACTGAAAAAACTTCAACTATTGGATCTCCAGCGTCGTCTCCGCAGGTTTTTTTATTTTTGTTAGTTCCTTTGATTGAAGGCTATAGATATTCTCTCAGTTTAATGGTATAATTTTCCTTTATGGACAGTGATTTCCTGAATGATTTTTTCAAACCAATTGCATCTGAGATGGACCATTTGAAGTCAATCAAGAAACATAGGCATGGTAGGAGGGTTAAACAACTTGAAAGATTTGAGCAGAAAATGAAGGAAGAGCGTCAGAAGAGAATTCGTGAGAGGCAGAAGGAGTTTTTCAGTGAGATAGAAGTTCACAAGTATGTGCTCATTTTGTCCATTTCTCCAGATTTTTCTCCCTGTTCTGATGCATTATTTGTAGTAGATAGCTACATAGTGGTAGATGAATCTTTGTAGAAATTTCTGTTTTTTTCTTCCTATCTTCTTCTCTTGGTAACCTGCTTTATTACTTGAACTTTAGGGAAAGACTGGATGATTCATTCAAAATCAAGAGGGAACGATGGAAGGGTTTCAACAGATATGTGAAGGAGTTCCATAAAAGAAAAGAACGCATTCATCGTGAGAAGATTGATAGAATCCAGCGGGAAAAGATTAATTTGTTGAAAGTGAATGATGTGGAGGGGTATCTACGAATGGTGCAGGTTGATTTATATGCTTTTTAGATACAATTGAAAACCACTTCTATAGAATTTTTTTCATGCGTAATAGGTTTGGCTAATATAACCTTTTGTGATTGTACTAGGATGCAAAATCTGATCGGGTTAAGCAGCTTCTTAAAGAGACTGAGAAGTATCTTCAAAAGCTTGGCTCCAAGCTTCAGGAGGCAAAGGCTGCTGCTGGACGTTTTGAGCATGATGCTGAAGAGGCAGGAAATGACAGTATTTTTGAGAAGTATGAAACAAGTCTTGAAAACGAGGATGAAAGTGATCAGGCAAAGGCAAGTTTTCCCAATACACTTTTTTGTTAAGTTTTTTTCATAAACATATAACTAATTTGTTGTCATTTTGTTTTTCAGCATTATTTGGAAAGTAATGAGAAGTATTATATGATGGCCCATAGGTACTAAATCTGCTCTTGTATCTTTAAATATTGTTTTCTTCTTACTTTGAATTGCTTATATTTAACTCTTTCCTAATAATTACGTTTAGATGAACCAGACTGGGGACTGGGGGGTTTTATTTTACATTGAAGTGCAAAAATATGTCTTTCCAAAATTAGGTTCATACTCATGGTCTTTTGAGCCCATTGATCTGTACATCTCTTCTAGGAATGTCTGGTATGTTGAGTAATCCTGTTGCTTCATTATAAACCTTTTTTTGTTTTTTTGGGTGCAGTATAAAGGAGAGCATTGCTGAGCAGCCATCTTCTCTGCAGGGTGGAAAATTAAGGGAGTAAGTGAAGCTTCCACCTTTTCAAGTGTGTTTTTGTGCCATAGGGATTGAAGTTTGGCTGTCTTTAGCTGAGCAGTGGAGAAACTTTATTTGTTTATTATTATTATTGAAGATTAAATTATTATGTTGATCCCCAGAATTTCTCTCAAATTTCAATTTGGTTTCTATAATTTAAGTGTGTAATTAGGCCCTTATAGTTTAAAAGGTATTTAATTTAGTCTCTGTCATTAAAGCTCTGCTAGGGTGCCGTTGACGTGATCAACCATATGCTTCTTGGCACTTTGAGTATGCGTAATTCATGTGAACTCACCCTAACTGCTTTACTTAGTTGGCATCGCATGCCATACAAGTGAGTTTATTTCACTATGTCAATTGCCTTAACTCCCTTGGTTGGCATGAATCATGCATTTTTGAAGTTGGCATATGGTTGGTTGTGCTAATATAATTTAAAGATACACAAACAGATGTTCAATCCTAATCCCTGAATGAAAAATTCCTGAAGCTATTAGTACTTGATCACAAACTTATAAACTATAAGGACCAAATTGGAAATTAATTGAAATTCTGAGGACCAACAGAGTAATTTAATTTTTTTTGGAAATATTTTGGCTCAGATGTTTAAGGGGGATATTCTCACTGTATGTTCTTTTTGCTTTTTTTTTTTTTTTTCCTCCATTTTATTATTTTTATTTACTCTTGTTTGATATGGAGAGAGTTATGGTTTACATTACTTGTGGTTGCAAAATTTGTCCTTTAGGTATCAAATGAATGGCCTGAGGTGGCTGGTTTCACTATACAACAATCATTTGAATGGAATCCTTGCTGATGAAATGGGACTGGGTAAAACTGTTCAGGTATGAATTGGCTCTGTTTAGATGAGAAAGTTGATTATGATTTTAGGTCCCTGTTCTTTCATTCTTGTATGAATTGGCTCTGTTTAGATGGACATGAATTTTAACATATGAAATCCTGATGAACTTTCACTTTCACTTTTCTAGGTTATTGCTCTAATTTGCTACCTGATGGAGACCAAAAATGATAGAGGACCTTTTCTTGTGGTTGTTCCCTCTTCGGTTCTACCAGGATGGGAGTCAGAAATTAATTTTTGGGCTCCTGGTGTTCATAAAATTGTTTACTCTGGGCCACCAGAGGAGCGGCGGCGGTTGTTCAAGTAATGGACATATTATTGGATGATAACCCCTCCTCATTTTTTTGGACTTATGTCTTGCTATATGATTCTCAGATTCTAATTTGTTTTGTAGGGAAAGGATTGTTCACCAGAAATTTAATGTCCTTTTGACAACGTATGAGTATCTGATGAACAAGCATGATAGACCTAAGCTGAGCAAAATACATTGGCACTATATAATAATTGATGAAGGTCACCGCATAAAGAATGCTTCTTGCAAGTTGAATGCTGACTTGAAACACTATCAGAGCTCTCATCGATTGTTGTTAACTGGAACGCCGTTGCAGGTTACACCTTTTTTGTCTTTTCGTCTCCTTACGTTTTTCTGGCTTTGACTTCACTTTAGATCTCTGCTTGTGATGCCTGAACCTTTTTTCCTTTTTAAATAATTTTCATTCGTGTAATTGTATTTGTGCTTACTCTGAATGACACAGAAGGTTCTGCAGAATCCAGCTTTGCCATTACTTTTCCTTTTAAACTTCTTTTCCATGATAATGATGTTGTATGTGTGTGCTATTCTCATATGCAGAACAATCTTGAGGAACTGTGGGCACTACTTAACTTCTTGTTACCTAACATATTTAATTCATCAGAGGACTTTTCTCAATGGTTCAATAAACCATTTGAGAGTAATGGAGATAGTTCACCTGATGAAGTAAGCTTTGGATTATTATTATTATAATTATTATTTTCCTTTTTTGATATGTTGATGTTACACAGCACTCAAGTGAAACTCTCAAACTCATTATTTTGCTATGCTTATGGGTGTTGTTTGCATTGTGTAAGAAGGCTTTACTTTCTGAGGAGGAGAATCTTTTGATCATTAACCGCTTGCATCAAGTTCTGAGGCCATTTGTACTTCGCAGGCTGAAACATAAGGTACTTAATCCTGTACATCAAGCTCATTAACAATAGTTTCTACCCTCCTGATTGATTTCCTGTTTACCATAACTGCTGTTCATTATTACCATCAAACTTCTTTCGTGTGTGATTCATGATTTACTTCAAGTAGTGAATAGTTAATGATTATTATAATTATATATGTGTAATTTCGGACATGTGTACATTTTTATATTTAGATTGTGATACTATTTTTATTTTATTTTTCTCGTCCTTGTGAACTCACAAAAAGTTTTTCTGTGAAGCGAAAAATGTAGTTTTTTACGGGTCTAAGTTGCTTGCTTTGGTGATCATTCACCCTGTTCTGCTCTAATATTGCAGTATGCACCATATAGCTGAATTTTTGCCTAAGAGTAACGCTAGAGGTCTGATAATTAATTTCCTGCTAAATAGAGGATTGATATTCAGCAAGATTATGACTGTTTTGCTTGTGTGATATAACTTTTATCTATGTCATGTACTGCATTTGCCTTGGTTGCTTTTTTAACTTATAAGCACAAAGAAATATAACTTTTGAGATTTGAAATTGTTCTTGTCTATCTTGCAGTTATTATATTGGGAATTCAGCATGTGTTAATTATCTTGCATTTCCAACTTATTGTAGGTTGAAAATCAGCTGCCTGAAAAGATTGAGAGACTTGTAAGATGTGAGGCTTCTGCATATCAAAAACTTCTGATGAAGAGGGTGGAAGAAAATCTTGGTTCTATTGGAAGTTCAAAGGTGTCCTTTCTATCTGTGTGGAATGATTTATTTCTTCATCTTTTGACAGAGGAAACAAGAAAATATTTTCCTCACCTTCTTTTCCTTTTAGATAAAAGAGCTCCTCATATATATGTGTGTGTGTGTATGTGTATAATATAATTTACTCTGTTTTGTGATATAATTGGAAACCTCAATTGCTAGGGTCGATCTGTACACAATTCTGTCATGGAGCTTCGTAATATATGCAATCATCCATATCTCAGCCAGCTTCATGCAGACGAGGTAAGTTCTTATCTTTCTAAGAAGATGGAATGATTAAAAAAGTATATTTAATGTCACACTGAAAGATTGAAGAACATTTGGTGTTCTTGGAAGTAGTTATCTTTAAGCTTTTCTATATTATTGTTCCTGAAATTTTTTTTTAAAAAAGAAATCCTAAATTTTGTTGTCACAAGTGTCCTCATAAGATTTGCCTTTATTTTTTTGATTCCCATGATGTAGAGGGTAAAGGTTTCTTTGCATAGCCCATAGCTTTGTGCTGTATTCAATCTCTCTTTAATCCTTCTTTTCTCCTTCCATCTATTTGATTATTTTGGCATAAGGTCAAGGGCCATGTGATTCTATGTGTTGCTGTATACCTAAGTTGTGATTTTCACCCTTTGTAGGTGGATAACTATATACCTAAGCATTATTTGCCACCAATTGTAAGACTTTGTGGGAAGCTTGAAATGTTGGACCGATTATTACCTAAGTTGAAGGCGACAGATCATCGGGTATGAAAGATTTCATATTACTTGACTACTACAATCAAGTTTGTCTATAGTATTCTTGCTCACTGTAACTACTATGAAGAATGATGTCTAGTTCTTTTTTTTTTTTCACTTTTGTCTTGTTCTTCGAGATTCTGATGGTGAGTTGTAGTTTGCTAGTTGCCCCTTGAGATGTGTTTGGTAATTTTTCACCCCCGTCTTTTCTGATGCTATGGGATTGCATCTGTTTTTCATTTATTGAAGTATTTTATGTTTTGATTCACCTTATATTTTTGGATGTTTCATCTATAGTGTTTGATTTCATTCTATCGATGCTTTTACAGGTTCTTTTCTTTTCCACAATGACTAGGCTTCTTGATGTAATGGAGGAATACTTAACCCTAAAACAATATCGATATCTCCGATTGGATGGACATACATCAGGAAGTGATCGTGGTGCCTTAATTGATATGTTTAACCAACCTGGTTCTCCATATTTTATATTCTTGCTCAGGTGATACTACAATACTAGGTTGGGCTGTTAAGTTGGTGATGAGGGTAGGAAAGAATTATTTTTCATATGTAGGTTTCCATTCAGTTTTCAAGAAATTTAGTTAATTTTGCTGCTTTCCACCTATTGAAATTTAAACCATCGCTTTGCAAACCTAGAGAACCTTGTCCAAATCTCATTCTATATTAGATATACTAATAATATGAGATTTTTTCATTTTGTGGCTTTGATCAACTAGCTTATTTTTGGATGCAAAATGCTTGTTTCATTCACATCTACGCACAAACAAACACTTATTCTTATGCCTCTAATATTAATATCTAAAACCAGTTGATGATTAATGAATGCTAGATTTAGATTGCAGCAATCCCGTAAACAAATGTGAGCACACTAGCCCACATTGAGGTCTCATATCTACGGAAAGAAATTCTCTATCTAAAGGGTATGGTTGATAAGAAAAGATAAAGCTGATAAATATCCATTAGTAGAACAGTTAGAGTGGAAAAGATATAATAAAATTACGAGAACCCAGAATGCAATTAGTCTAAGCCTGAAATTTGGACATTATTTGGATGCAGCTGTGGAAAAACACGGAGTAACTACTTCTAAATCAGCAGTTTCTTTAAAGAGCATTAGTGGGAACTAATACCACTTAT
Source organism: Delonix regia (assembly GCA_037074485.1). Taxonomy (NCBI): domain Eukaryota; kingdom Viridiplantae; phylum Streptophyta; class Magnoliopsida; order Fabales; family Fabaceae; genus Delonix; species Delonix regia. Next base: position 31,669,675 of record CM073451.1, read on the forward strand.
GGGTGATGATATAAGCATCTCACAATAATTGGAAACAATTGGATGCAATTTTCGTCTTTAGAATGAAAGACATATTCTTGGCTTGTATTCTTGTAATTTTTCATCGAAGTCTACTGGAAAACCTGTTTGGCAAAGACCCCCCTCCTGCGAAAAAAGCTTTCCTTTCTTGGTTTTAGATAGACTTTTATGATGCAATTTGGGTCCTAATCTTCTTGAAGTTCTTGTATATTTTTAATTTTGAATTAGCTTTAGTATGCTGACATACATGTATGTATCATAAAGCATCCGAGCTGGTGGTGTTGGGGTGAATCTTCAAGCTGCTGACACGGTGATTATATTTGACACTGACTGGAATCCACAGGCAATGAGATTTCTGCTATGTGCTTTTGAATTGCGTAGCTTTAATTGCTGAATTTCTAAGGTCTTTTTATTTGTTGGTATATTGTCAGGTTGATCTGCAAGCACAGGCAAGGGCTCATAGAATTGGTCAAAAGAGGGATGTTCTTGTTCTTCGCTTTGAAACAGTCAGTACTTTTTTTCTTTGATTTATGTTTTGCATCAATGATATACTGACAAGTGACCATAAAGCAATTGAAATCTACTGCTGTATTTCTGTGATCGTATTTGATATACTTGAAGGTTTGCTGTATTATAGCCACATACAACTTGGAATTTAGGAATACTTTGCTACTTTGATGCCTGGTTGAAATCTCATGTGGCACAAAATGTAGTTTGATGTTCTGTGTACGGTTTCTCTAGAGGAGTTTCTTGTTCAACATTAAGAGAGAATGATCATCTTTTTTGCATTCTTGATCTCCTTTGGCTTAGGGTTCTCTTTTAGTTTCTTTGTTTTGAAGGATATCGTTGTCTCCTCACTTGTTATATTATTCTTATCTTATAAAAACAAGAGTTCTTCATTTATTAATAACAGGGGTCTTGTAGAGCTAAATTTCATAACAGTTGGTGATTATAATTGTGTATTTGTTTTATTTAATCTGCAGTTACCCTAGAGAACCCAGGGTACAAAATATATAACTGATACAGTTTTAAACTTAGATTCTAATTTAAACAAAATATCCTTAATAAGTAGGGATTTTATTTAGCTCCTATATGATCTACACTTAATAGAAAAATAACTGAAGAATAAAAATAAAATAATCAACAAAGTATCTAAGATATTGCGTTAGATCTTCAAGATCTCTGAAATCTAGTGTCAAATCTTCCAACACTCCCCCTCAAGCTGGTGAATGAATATCCATCATTCCTAGCTTCTTGTTTAAATCTTCAAACTTCACTCGAGGCAGGGCCTTCGCTAGAATGTCAGCAATTTGGTGTTTTGATGGAATGAAGACCAATTCAAACAACTTGGAGTCTAACTTTGATAAAATTTTTGTCCAATTCCACATGTTTGGTCTGGTCATGATGTACTGGATTTTTAACTATGCTGATTGTGGCCATAGTATCACAAAAGAGATGTATAGGATAGTCAAAAGGTACCTTGATCTCTTCAACTAAATGTTTCAGCTATAAACCTTCACAGATACCAAGGGAGAGCTTGGTATTCACCCGCTGCACTGCTCCTGGCCACCATTGGTTGCTTCTTACTTCTCTAGGTCACCAAGTTGCTCTAAAAATAAGTGCAGTATCTAGTGGTTGATCTTCTGTCTGTAGTTGATCTTGTCCAGTCAGATCTGAGTAGACTTTTACATTTTTGTCACTTCTTTTCATGAATGAAATCCCTTTCCCTGGGATTCTCTTTAGGTACATGAGTATCCTATACACAAGATTCATGTGTTCATTAGTGGGATTATGCATGCATTTGCTTACCACACTAATGGGAAAAGATGTCTGGTTTGGTATGTGAGAGATATATGAGTTTTCCAATCAGTCGTTGATATCTCCTAGTTTCTCCCATTGGGTTATCCCTGTTTCTTCTAATAGGTCTAGGGTTCTTAGATCAAGCAATTTCTATCCCTATGAAGTATTTTAACTCACCAAGAATTTTGATTTCAAATTCCCTAGCCATGGCACTCTTTAGGTTCTCTATTTCCTCCTCAAAGTCTCATGTAACTCTAATATCATCAACATAAACAATTACTATAGGGAGTTTTCCATCAAGTGAGTATTTCATAAACAGGGTGTTTTTCTCTGGATGTACCCATAACCTCTAATTACAACTGACAACTTATCAAACCAAGATCTAGGAGACTGTTTAAGTCCATTAAGAGACTTATAGAGTTTGCATACCTTATTTTTCTCCACATTAATACTTGGAGGAATTCCCATATATACTTCTTCTTCTAAGTTGCCATTCAAGAAGTCATTCTTGACATCAAATTGGTCAAGTTTCCAGTCTAAATTAGCAGCTATAGAGAGAAAAACTTTAATGGTGTTGAGTTTAGCAACAGGAGCAAATGACTCCTAATAATCAATTCCAGGAGTCTGTGTAAAGTCCTTGGCTACTAGCCTAGCCTTATGTATGTTTATGCTTCCATCCGGATCATATTTTATGGTGAAGATCCATTTGCACCCCACTGCCTTTTGGCCCACGGGTAAGTCAGTTATTGCCCAAGTTCCATTCCTTTCTAGGACAGTAATTTCCGCTTGTATAGCTGTTCTCCATTCTGTGCTATTCAAAAGGCTTCTTCTATATTTTGAGGTATCTTTTCATGGGATAGGTTAGCAATGAACATGGAATATTCAGGAGAAAGTTTATCGTAGGAAATAAAGTTCCCAATAGGATGTTTGGTACAAGTTCTTGCCCTTTTCCTTAGTGCAATTGGCCAACCCAATTGGTTTGGGTCGTTTTCAAGAGCCCTGGAATTCAATTTGGACTCTTGGCAGTGCTCAAGAGTATTGTCTTCTATTTCTGCAATTTCAGATTCAGTTTTAGGCATGGATGAGGTTATGGGTGTTGTGGTGTATGGTTCTTGGCATTGTGGTGAAGTGGTCATTTTTGGATTGGTTATTTTGGACTGAGATTTAGGGCTGGAGGCAATGTTATTGGGAGCAACGAAGGTGGAAGGTATTGTTTGGTGTGTGCTGCAATAAGTCCATTCATCAGGACTCTCCCCCTAAATGGATTTATTTGCAAAATAGGGGTTTGTTTCAAAAAAGGTAACATCCATAGAAAAGTGGAATTTTTTGGTGATAGGTGAAAAACATTTGTACCCCTTTTTAGAGGATGAATGGCCCACAAATACACAGTTAAGGGATTGGGGATCAAGTTTGCCATTGTTATATATGTGAACAAAGCAAGTGCATCCAAAAATTTTGGGAGAGGCGCTATAGGTAAGAATAGTAGTTTCAGGGTAAGTTTCAAGTATTTCCTCCAGTGGGGTTGAGTACTTTAGGGGTTTTAAGGGCATTTGATTAATTAGATAGGTGGTTGTCAATAAGGCGTCTCCCCAATAGGTTTTTGGTGCTTTGGAGGCAACTAGGAGGGCTCTTATTACTTTTAGGAGATGTTTGTTCTTGCATTCAGAAACACCAACACATGAACTTTGGTGAAGAATCCCATTTTTGTGAAGGAAGTCTTTAAGAACAGTATTGAAATATTCAGTTAGGATCTTAATGGAGGTTTGAAACTGATTTCTAATGAGAGAGTGGAAAATTTTGAAAATATGTAGGACTTCAGATTTTTCTTTCATTAAATAGGTCCAAGTAAGTCTAGTATAGTCATCAATGAAAGTTACAAATCATTTGTCGCCGGTTAATGTGTGTGTTCAAGATGGACCTTAGACATTGCTATGGATTAAAGAGAAAGGGTGAGAGGGAATGTGTGGGTGTGCAAGACAGGAGATGTGTGTGTGTTTGGATAATTGGCAGATATTACATTGAAACAAAGTGAAATTTATATTGAATAGAGAGGGATAAATTTTCTTCATGTAATTGGGATTGGGGTGCCCTAATTTATCGTGCCATAAGGTAGTCTTAGAGATAGGGTTACAACTAAAAAGTGCACAAAGCATTTTTGGTTCTTGGTCAAGTAGGTAAAGACCGCCCCTTTCCTTAGCATTGCCAATTGTCGTCCTTGATGCCGGGTCCTGAAAATAACAATGACCAGGGAAGAACTTAGTAACACAGTTAAGGTCTTTTGTAAGTTTACTAACAGATAAGAGGTTACATGTGAGGTTAGGGACTAGAATGACTTGATGGAGAACAGATGGTTAGATAAATAGATTGTCCCAAATTCGGTCACCTTAGAAGGGGTGCCATCGGCAAGGGTTACAACTAAGGTTGGCTTACAAGGTTTGAAATTAGTAAGGGAAGAGGAATTACTCATCATGTGGTCTGTGACCTTAGAGTCAACAACCCAAGTGTTGGTACCTTGAGTTTTGGAACTAAGGGCAAAAGATGAATTACCTGTATGGACAATCAGGCTGGTGGCAGTGTCCGGATTGGGAGAGGTATTGAGGTAAGTTCCGATCAACTTGTGGAGGGCTTCTAGTTGATCTTTATTGAATACTTCAAAATCAGAAATTCTTTCTTTAGAGGTAGTTGTCGTGTGAGCTTGTCCTTCATATTGGCTTCATTGTCTTTTGTTTGGTAGTTTGCCATGTAATACCCAACGTCTTTCTCAGGGATGGCTAGCCTTATTACAATGATCACACCCAGGTCTGTGTGATTTTTTGTGTTCGTTTTCTCTGGATTGTGAAGTTTTGGCTACAAAGGTAGAGTTGTCAGGAACATTATAAGGAAGGTTACGGGTTGGGACCAGCCTTCTATCCCGGTGAGCTGGAGGTAAGTTTTTTTGGACTTTCCTCTCTTTTTACTAATGAAAAAACTTCCCTTAGAGATGGAAGGGAGGAGGAATTTGTAGTCTCTCTTTTCCTCCTTGAGTTTTTTTGAAATACATTGCATCAGGAACACATGACCATTGATGATTTTCATATTGGTCTGGTTGATGCCAATAACGCAGTAGGACGTTGAAGAAGTGAGTGACATTAGAGTCAGCTTGGCGGAAATCATGGAGAAAGCCCTCAATCTCATAGATGATAGCTTTAGTTTTAGTCGTTGAGTACAACTCTCTAGCAGCTTCATGAACTTCATAGGCTGTCTGATAGAGGAGAAAGTTTTCTCAAATGTTTGGAGCCATGAAGTTGATCAACTAGGATTGAATTAGACTGTTTTTGGCCTCCCTGGTTTTGTAGAGAGTTTCAGTAGGTTTAGGTGGAGTTGCTTTTTCCTGTTAGGTAGTTAGCTTTTCCTCTTCCTTTCACAAACAACATTACGCTTGTTGACCATTGGAGGTAATTATGGCCAATCAAGCGATGTGATGTGATTAGAAGAGGAGTGGGGTTGGGATTGGTTGATCCATGAGTGGTAGTAGGGTTGTTTGTGCGATTAGGGTGGTCGCTTGATGGTGTCACCATGCTCCCGTGTGTGTCGCTACTGTAGGCAGCAAGGATAATGCCAAAGGGTATCATGAAGCCTAGATTGGAGGCTCTAATACCATGTGGATTTGTTTTATTTAATTTGCCGTAACCTTAGAGAACCTAGGGTACAAAATATATAGCTGATACAAGTTTAAACTTAGATTTTAATCTAAACAAAATATCCCTAATTAGTAGGGATTTTATTTAGGTCCTATATGATCTACACTTAACAGAAAAATAACAAAAGAATAAAAATAAAATAATTAACAAAGTATCTAAGATATTGTGCCAGATCTTCAAGATCTCTGAAATCTAGTGTCAAATCTTCCAACAAGAATCTTGAATATGCTTGTTGGATGGTAGAAAGTCTGAAGTTTCATGGTTTCCTATGTTTATTATATGTATGATTAATCTTAATCTCTGTTGTTGGTGTTTATTTTAAATATGACCACCATGGGCATCTAAACCTTTTTTTAGTGATTGTATCATTGTAATGGGGTTTATTTCTGGTGGGAGAGAAACATATGTTCTGCATTTGCCTGGAAAACTGTCATGCTAGTATCAAACTGGAAAATTACCTCTCTGAGTTTGATCTATTGCATTATAATGAGTTTCCTTAGATTAAATTTTTTTGTATTTGTTAGAGAAACATATGAAAACCTTTTCTTGCCATCTGCTAACATCTTAAGCTTTTCAGTTGAATTGATTGTTGACATGGGATTCTGTGTTTAAATGACCTGTCAGTCTAGAGTTTGGTCCTTGTTGTCCCCATTTTAACACAAGCTATGGTGGGCTTATGCTTTGTCCATGTTTTAAGCCTAGAGAACTTTTTGTGAGGGGGCGTGGGGCGTGTAATTCATATACAAAACAATCCTGGATAATTATCTTTGCAATTTCATCTTTGGTATGCTATTTGCTTTATTGACATGTTTGCTTTCATACTTTCCCTAATAACAAGGTTCAAACTGTTGAAGAACAAGTCAGAGCTGCAGCTGAGCACAAACTAGGTGTTGCCAATCAGAGCATTACTGCTGGTTTTTTTGACAATAATACAAGGTTGATATGATATCAATTATCTTCAATTGATCAGAATTATTTTGAGTCAGCTCTTATTTACCTGCCTATGGATTATCTCAGTGCTGAGGATAGAAGAGAATACTTGGAATCCCTTCTGCGGGAGTGTAAGAAAGAGGAAGCTGCACCTGTTTTAGATGATGATGCTCTGAATGATCTCTTAGCCCGCAGGTACATATTTTGGATGCTTTCACCACCTGGCTAATCTATTTATGGCCTAATTCATCTATTTTTTCTGATGATGAATTGCATCATAGGTGTTTCTCTTTCCACTTTTGTACACAAGTGATTAGAGAGTGTGACTGTGTTAACAAGAAGGACTAATTGATCAGTGTAACTGAAGTGAATGGAAATTCTTGATGTTAGAAAAGGTGTAACACTAGTTTTGTCATTGTCCTATTGTGTATGTATCTGTGTATATATCTGCTGTTCAGATTCTTGGCTCTTAATAAATTCCATGGCTTTTTATATCAGTGTTTTCACTGGCACATAATCTAATATTTAAGGTTTCCTCTTTTAACCCTAGCTTAGCACTAGATATCACATACAAGTCTTCACTGTTTACCATCCTCATCTATATATTTCTTTTCCTGACAAACATATATGGATGAAGCCCCATGATCCCCATCTTTAATGATCATGGGTGTGTCCACCTTTGTCCTATTCTATCCAGTGGTGATATTGATTGAAGACACTTCTATGTAACTAAACCTAATGGGAGGGAAATAAACTGAAGTTGATCCACTCCCATTTATGGGGACCTCTTCATAATGTATCGGTATTTTAAAATTTCTATCTTTCATTTGCTGATTTGAGTCAATTTTCCATGTCAATTTCTATGCTGATGTTGTTCTTCAATGTTGAGGCTCTTATAGTACTTCAAATATTGTCCAGTTGATTCCAGTCTCGCATTTATAGCATGCTTCCTATGTCCTGCCAACATTCAAGATAAAATCACCCTTGAAATTATGCTGTCATTTGGTTTTTGAAACTTAGATGCTTCTTCATCCGCCCTAGTTCCTTGTCAAATGAAAGAAAAAGAAATTTGACAGAAACTATGTATTTGTTGGCAGTGAAACAGAATTGGATGTATTCGAGGCTGTTGACAAAAAGAGGAGAGAAGATGAGATGGTATGCTATCAATTATTTACTTCGAATTTCTATGTTTTTTATTGTGTAGTATCTTATTGGAGGTCTGAAAAAATTATTGCAGTCTACATGGAAAAAATTGATACTTGGGCATGCAACTGATGGTTCTGAGCTTATAACTCCCCCTCCATCTCGTCTTGTAACTGATGATGACCTGCAAAATTTCTATGAAGCAATGAAGATATATGATGTGCCTAAGGGTGTGGTAGTATCTAGTGCAGTAAAGCGGAAAAGTGAATATCTTGGGGGCCTTGATACTCAACAATATGGAAGGGGAAAACGTACCAGAGAGGTTTGTCTACTATATGTGATTATTTTGGTTTCTGCTTGTGCAGCTTGATTCCTTGTCTGTTCTTTGTATGACTGTACATGAATATACCTCTATTTATATATATTTATCCAGGTTGGTATGTATGTATGTTTGTATGTATGTACTTGTGTATGTATGTATGAGTTGTTTCCGGAGGGTTTTCGAATGTATACTGCTTGTTTAACAACTTCAACCCTGGGTCACTTAATGACTGATTTACTGGTGTTTAATTAATTAATTATTTTTTTGGGCATCGTAGAAGTAATCCTTAAGAAGCCAATCAATAGGAAATTGGGTGATCTGTAAAGTATCTATCCAAGAGCTTATATCCTTGTAAATGATTGTTATAGGTGCGTTCTTATGAAGAGCAGTGGACAGAAGAGGAATTCGAGAAGATGTGTCAGGTTGAATCTCCAGAATCGCCCTCCAAAGTAAAAGAAGAAGTGGTAGAACCTGGTTGCCCAACAAATTCTTCGAGCTCAGTTGCAGCTACTTCCAACATTGAACCTGTACCTGCAGCCATCCCTCCTGCAGTCCTGCCTTCTGTGGAGAGCTTGCCAGTTCCACAAACCAAAGAGATAACACCACCTGCTAAACGTGGCCGTGGAAGGCCAAAGAGAATAACATCTGACAAGTCGCCAGCAGCTGTGGTCTCTCTGATAACTTCGGCAGCTGTTGGAGTGGACGTGCAGTTACAGAAAGGAACTTTGTCTGGGCCTTTAACATCATCTAGTCCTCGTTCTGCTGAAGTTGCAGGTTCTGTGGGACCTATGCAGCAGTCTGATGCAGGGGTTGCTCCTAACCCACAGGCTGCCATTCCTTTATCTACTGGTGTACCCAACTTTCTATCTACTGCTGCTTCTGTTTCTGTACCTATTCAGGGAAGAGGACAAGGGCGGAAAAGTGGAGGTGAAGCACCCAGACGTAGAGGGAAGAAGCAGGGTGTGGTGCCATCTCCTATTGCTGGCGGTTCTGTTGGTCCTGATTTGAAGGTGAATGAACAATTAGAAGATAAATCCACAAATCTTTCTGCAGGTCAAGCTGTTTCCCAGAGTGGAACTGTTTCCAGTAGTGCCACAGTTCACCATCCAAGTACAGTTTCAGCTTCTGCTTCTTTAAACAGTGGAAATGATGACCAGTTGGGTGTTGGGATTGCTTTGAATCCTCAGATACCCCCTCCTTTGCCTTCAACTGCTCCTGTGCCTCAAAGTGCGCCTACTTGCCCCACTGTTCCTATACAAAAAGGTCAAATTCGGAAGTCGCAAAGTGGAGGAGGAGCTCCCAGGCGAAGGGGAAAGAAACAGGAATCCATATTGCCAGTTATTCCAGACATATCAGGTCATCAGGAATTACATTTGAATTCTAGTCTACAGGTTTCTTCAGGCAGTGCACTAAGTGATAAAGCCACTGAAGTGAAAAGCTTGAAAGAGAATGATGTTCAAGAATCAAGAGATGCTATGCAGAAGCAGGCCTCACTGAAACCTGGTGAACAGGATTTAAAACTGTCAGAAAAATCAGATGATTTAGCTAAGCAGAAAGTGATCTCACCATCAAATCATGATTCTACTACCAAACCTCCAGGTGAATATGCAGTGCTTTTTATTGGAGTTTTTGATTTATATTAGGAAAATCTGGGAAGTAATTTAAGTTATGCTTCCTTGTGCAGGGTCAGATTTGGAAAATGTTCAGAATTCCTATGTTCGTGATTTCGCTTCTGTGGGTAATGAGAGTTCTCTTGAAATCAATTCATCCAACATTAAAAGTAATGATAATTCAGGGAATGAAACTGTCTCTGTCTCAACTTTACCTCTTACTGAGGTGACAAAGGACCAAACTATGGAGGGCAGAACGCATCAAGTTGTGGAAGCTTCAAAACCTGTCCCTTCACTTATTGATCCTCCAGTCAGTTCAGTGGCTGGTAGTTCAACTATGGAAAACACTGGTAAGTCATTAGGTCATACAGAGGTGAAGGTTGTTCCAAGTGTCCCAATAAGCATTTCTTGTCCTTCCACTCTGGGTTCTGAATCTACTCATCCATGCCCATTGCCATCTGAATCTGTGCCAGTCAAAAGGCAAGGTCGTAAAACTCAAAACAGAGTGGAGCCTCCACGACGTAGGGGGAAAAGACAAGCTTCAGCTTTACCTGTTGTTCCTGATGCTCATGCTGGTCAGGATCCTAAACCAAGTCAGCTTTCCCATTTGTCTGGGGACAAAGCTACTACCCCAGTTAAGCATGGAGGTGAGGTTCAGGAATGGACAAATGCTACTCAACCTCAATCATTCCAGATCCATTTGCCCAGTGGTACAGGTGTTCATGATTCAAAAAGGAAAGAGAGAGCCACCAATTCTTCCCAAAATAAGCAGCTGAAAGGTTCATCAACAAGGACTGATAGTGCTCCTGGATCCTCAGATAAGGTTACTCCTATTGGCCGAATTCAGAATGTTAATGATGTTGCTCGTGTGATGAAGGAAGTTTTCTCTGGAACTTGCTTGGCAAAACCTAAAGCACATGATTCTGTAGGGATTGAAGATAGGAATGCCCCAATAGTATGTGTAACAACTAAAACTGCAGTGGAAGAAAGGAATATCCAGAGTTGTGAGGATAAAACCTGTTCTGATGTACCGACTACTGGAGCAGCATGTCTAACTTCAGCCCTCTCAGTGAACAAGCATGAAAAACAGTCAGGGGATATATCCAATGATCAGAATCCTGAGGGTGAAGCAAATTCTGATATACCAACTTCTGAGTCAGTGTGTGTGACTTCAGTTGTTCCATTGAATGGCAATGAAAAACAATTGGGGACTTCATCTGATTCAGAAGCAGTTTTGAAAGAGACATTGACTAATGTCAATGAGCCTGAAACCTGTGCCAGCGGTGGTGATGTTAAAGAAAAGGAAGGGATTGAAGATTGCATTGAATCCCCATCCACTCAGATTGAGACTGAGGCTCTACATGATACAAGTCCACTTAAAGCTGCCCAAGAGATTGGTGGCTCTTTTGAGAGTCTTCCTACTGTTGATGAATCTTCTTTAGAGAAGGCTACAAGTTCCTCTCCCCTAGATATTGGTGGCACTGGATGTCCAAATCCCTTGGAAATTAATAATTCTAGTAATAATCCTGTATCTGGTCAGGCTGACACCTCTAATCTGGATCATTCAGCCACAACGGAACCTTCTTGTATTGCTGAGAATACTTCTGATAAGAAATTGAGTCCTCATGCTGATTATCTTTTAAAATCTTCACCTCTTACTTCTTGTCATGGCGATGACTCTGGATTATTGGCACAGCCTGAAGCTGTGGGTGATCAATTGGAAGTGATCCCATCTAATTCTGCAGCAATCCCTTGTTCAAGGACAATGGTAGTTTCTGGTATGTCTGAAAGTGGTGAAAATAATTGTGAAAAGGAGACTGAGTATTCTTTACAAGCATCTGCTGAACCTTCTCTTGATGGATCCAAAACTTCCACATCATGCAACATTGATAATAATAGTGCGGCAGAGCCTCCAATCAAGAGCTTAGATCCTGCCCCTTCAGGTCTGCTGGGGCCTGAGATTAATGTTACAATTGTAGATAATTCTCAAAATGAATTTGAACCTTATGTTAAACGGAGTTCAGAATCACCTGAAATGGGAGGCCTTGGGACCCTGAAGTCTGTTCTTGGAGATCAGAAGCTTTCAGGTCTTGATAATTTTGATGGGGGTAATTCTCTGAAGTTAGGAGAATCTTTAATGCAGTCTGAAACTACCAAATGTTCTGCTGAAGCCACTGTGGAGTGTCCAACGAGTCCTCAAAAAGTTGTTGAAGTTGCTTCTATGTCATCCGCTACTCCTTCCACTTTGCATGAGACTCCACTGCTTGAGGGCCACTCAGAACCCCTCTGTGGGGTAAAAATGGATAAAGGGGATTCAATAGGTGAGCAGTTGCAGTCAGATGTTGCTGACCCTACAAGTAGTGACATGGAAATAGACACATCTGAGAGTAGAAGGATTAATGTTCCTCAAGTTGGAGAGATTGTGCTTGAGAATACATCATCAAGCATAAATATGTCTTCTTACTCAGCAAACGTGGAAGAACAATATAAAGACCATTCCCATGAGGACCCTGTTGAGAGGGCAATGATGACACAACCATCTGGGTCGGAAGCTATTTATGAGTCTCTGGGTGTTTCTCAGGTTGGTCAAATTCCTGAGGATATATCATCTGGCAAAAGTTTGCCTTCTCCCTTAGCAAGCAAGGGAGAAAAGTTTAATGGCCATTCCCATGAAGATCATGTTGATAAGTCCTTGGTGTCTCAACCTTCAGGGTCAGAAGTAGTGAATGACTCTCTGGATGTTCCTCAGAATAGAATATCATCTGCAGATCTGTCCTCATCAACCTTGGTGAAAGAGCAAAATAGGATATCATCTGAAACAGATCTAACTAAAAGCTCAGAATCTCTGGAAGAGTCAAAGGAGAACGATGTGGGCAACAGCTCTATAGTCCTGGAGGAAGCAAAAGATGCTAAAGCAGAAACTGATGTTCAGAGGGACTCATCAGCTAGTCATATCTTGCATGAAAATTGTACAGTTTTGCAACAAAATTTGAATTTTGCTTCTTGTTCGGTGACAAAGGAAGAAAACTTGGGAGGCTCAATCACAAGGAGCTTATCAAGCAGCACATTACCATTGGATGAATTAAATGATTCTAAAGTTGAGTTGGGCAATGGAAATATATCTCAGGATGTTGATGCTCTCCCTGGAGATAAAACATCATTGAACTTATGTTTGCCTTCATCTCCCTTGGCGAGTAAGGAAGAAAGGATCAGTTGTTCTTTTGATGATGGTTCACATGGCAATGCATTGTCTCCTAGGGTACCAGAGAGCTATGGTGAATTAGGTGATAAGAAGGAAGTACCTCAGGTTAACCAAGTTGAAACTGTGATAGATACTGCCCAGCCTTCATCATCCCAAGTGAAAGATAAAGAACAGGTTGGGGAATCATTTGAGGATAATTCAGTTGTGAGTTCTGTGCCCCAGGAAAATTTGGAAGGCTCCATGTTGGATCAGAGTAATTATAATATTACATCACAAGCTGGTGATATTTTGCCAGAAAATTCAGTATTAGAAATCAATAAAATGCTTTCATTGAAAGAAGCTAAAGAATCGGAAGTTAAAATTTGTGATCAAATGGGGGGTAAGGCTTTGGAGGCTGATCCGGAAAGATATGCTTCCAAAAACATGGATGTATCTTCATCAACCTTGGTGATGAATGAAGATAATATTGTTGTGTCATCTGACAATATTCTCATCTGTGGTCTACTAGCACCAGAGGAATTAAGAGATTTTTCAACTGAAGAAGAGGGTTACATGGATGCCACTGAGGTATGTTCTTGTGCACCTATTAAGCATATTTGTCACATTGCCCCTCCAATTTTCTTTATGACGTTATATTTGCAGGGGCTTGTTACAAATACATTACCACAACAGAAATCAGATTGTTCTGAAGCTGATATGAGTAATGAAATGGAGACAGATCAGATTCCTGGGGCTGATCCAGAGAAACTTATATCTCAAAATATAGATAAGTTGTCTTCCTCTGTTATGGTGGCTGATAAGACTGATGTGCCCTATGATAAGGGTCACCTCTGTAATCCACTGGCTTTCAGGAAACCAAAAGATTGTCTTAATGGTGAAAAGAGTCAGAGTGATGCTGCTGAGGTATGTTAGTAACTATTAGCATACTAGCATAGTAATTATCACTTCAATTTTTATAATAAATTCATTGTGCAGGGTGCCATTACAAAGCCATTGCCAGTGCAGGAGTCAGACCTTTGTGAAACTGAGATAGGCGATCAAATGGAGTCATCCCAGGTTGCTGAAATTAATCCAGAAAGACCTGCATTCAGAGACATGGATGAACCCTCATCTTCCTCTGGGATTGAGAAAAGTAAGATTGATGTCTCCTGTGACAAGGGTCCTTTATGCAGTTTACTAACAACAGGGGAACCGAAAGTTAGCTTGATTGTAGAGGAGAATTGTGGGGATGCCGTTGTTGTAAGTCTCTTCGCACCTATTGGCTATTGGTATATTGAACACTGTGGTTATCCTTTAATTTATGTCATGAATTCATTTCTGCAGGGTCCCATGACAGGTCCATTAGCTGTCCAGGAATCTAGTAATTCTGGGGTTGAAATGGGTGATCAAATGGAGTCATCACAGATTGCTGGAAATAAAGGAGAAGAACTTGAATTGAGAAACATGGATGTACCTTCATCTTTACTGGAGATTGAGGAAAGTAAGATTGATGCGTCATATGATAAGGAGACGCCTTGCTGTTCACTAGCTCAAGAAGAGAATTGTAGGGATACCGCTGCGGTAAGCCATTTTACACCTATTGACCACTAGTATGTATGGCGGAATTATTATCTCTTAATTTACTTCATGAATTTATTTCCACAGGCTTCCATTACCAATCCATTACTTCCCCAGGAATCAAGTAATTCTGGAGCTGAAATGGGTGACCAAACGGAAACAACTCAGACTTCTGGAAATGAGCCAGAGAAACTTGAATTGGGAAGCATGGATGTACCTTCATCTTCCATGGAGATTGAGGAAAGCAAGAATGATGTGTCAGATGAAAAGGAACCTCCCTGCAGTTCTCCAGCACATGGGGAACCGAAAGGTTGTTTGACTGTAGAGGAGAGTTGTAGGAATGCCACTATGGTAAGCTATTTTGCTCCTATTGACTACTAGTATATGTGGCACAGTTATTATCCATCATACATCATGTATTCATTTCCACAGGATCCCATGACAAACCCTTTACTGGTCGAGCAATTAAGTAATTCTGGAGCTGGAATGTGTGATCAAATGGAGTCATCTAAGATATCTGGTAATGAACCAGAAAAACTTGAATTGAGAAACATGGATGTACCACCTTCATCTTCCTTGGGGATTGAGGAAAGTAACATTGATGTGATGAATGATATGGAACCTCCCTGCTGTTCGCTAGCACCAGGGGAACCACAAGGTGATTTGACTGGAGAGGAGAGTTATAGGGACGTACCTATGGTAAGCTAGTTTGCACCTATTGGCTATTAGTATACATGTCACAGTATGTAATGTATATCTTCAACTTCTTGAATTCATTTCTGCAGGGTCCTGTTGCAAATCCATTACCGCTCCAGGAATCAAATAATTCTGAAGCTGAGGTGGGTGAAAATAATAAACCTAGTATATTGATTTTAAGATTATTGAGAGAAGCAGTTTATGTGTCTGTCTATTTAAAATCATACTGTTGCAGTTCTAGTGCTTATCACTAAGTCAACCGCAATGCAAATTAGATATTAGCTTGCCTGAGTTTGTATGTGTGCACTTGTTATTTATAAAAATCAGAATGCACTTACATTGCTTTCTACATTTTTAGAGTCTTATATTTGATATCAGTAAGTTAGACAAATGGGAGATGACTGTTATATACATTTCATATTTGCTTGTGTAATATACGGTTTCCTTGAATTCTGATTTGTGATTCCATGTTGTGTGCATTTTAGGTTGGTGAAATGCCTATAGATGATAAATTGAGATTTGAAGCTTTGACTCCCCCTGATGGAGAGCAAAAAAATGAGCTGGAGACCTTGCCTGATAAGCATCCAGTAGACACATCTGAAGCACAGCATGAATCAGAAGGTCGTAGAGCTAATATGGAGGATGAGGCAGATATTATTGAGAGCCGTGCAGCTGAGATAGAAAATGTATCAGAAATTCCATGCTCCTCAACTTCAGGTGAAAAGGGTGAGTGCTTATCTGAGAAAGATATAGATGGCAGCATTGTAAGAACGAAGGTATCAAAAGAACCCGACGTGGATATAATAGATGGAAAGGATGTTCCTAAAAGTTGTTCAGATGTGCTAGCTACAGCATCAATGGAAGGGGTTTTGCCTCCATGTTCTTCAGCAGCAGATGGTAATCATGTGGAGAGCTTGGAAACTGATGAGAACAATAACCCTATCTTTCCAGAAAACGCTTTGAAAGAATCTGAAGCTGATATAACTGATGGAGATGTTACCAAGGGTTATTCGGATGTGCTAGCTCCTGGATTGACAGACAGGGTTTCATCCCCACGTTCTTCAGCAGCAGAGGATAATCAGGTGGAGAGCTCAGATGCTGATGTTACAAACAGTGCTGATGTTGTCGTGCAAGATGTGTCAGAGGAATCTAAAGCTGATATTACTGATAGAAAGGATGTTCCTACCTGTTGTTCAAATGTGCAAGTGACAGCGTTGATAGACAGGGTTTCGCCTCTATGTTCCTCAGCTGCAGAGGGTAATCAGGTGGGGAGCTCAGAAATTGATGATGCGAACAACAGAAGTCATGTCATGCAAGAAAATGCATCAAAAGACATGGACCAACCCTGTTCTTCAGCTTATGAGCGTGAAAATGTAGGGAGCTCATCTGAGAAGGATCTCACTGCCTGCTCCATAGTACAGCATGAATCAGAAGAACATGCAGTGATTGAGGATGGAAGGAACACTGCTCAAGATTCTGAGATGGTAGATGCAGAAGCACCAGAAAACACTAATCCATCTGAGTGTGCTTCACCGGAAGTGGGGGGTGATAATGCACAGAGCTTGCTTGAGAAAGAGCTGGCTGAGAGTTCAGTGGCATCAGAAGTCAAGGAATCTGAAGCTGAGTAATTATATGGGTGTATATATCTATAGAAGATATATGTACAGAGATGTAATTTTCTGCTCAAATATGACAATATGACCCGATATCTGTCTAGTTAGTTGTTTTGGCTGTCGGTTTATTGTAGGAATGGTTTCCCATCGATGGTAGCGAATCTTCTGTCTACAGACATGAACAAGGGATTCAAATGTCTTTGAAGATTTTGTTTAAAAATATAGCATTATTAAATTTAATAGCAGGGTTCTGAAAAGAATTATGATACTCCAAGTCTCCCCTTGGATAAAGAGGAAATTGGATTGAGATATATATTATAGAGATTATTGAATGTCTCGGACTTGCCCATTAAATCATGTGACATGGTTTAGTTTAGGTCAATTGAGCCGAGGAGGCCTATATTGTCATCTTGATCAAGGCTTGATTGTCATTTTCTTACTAGAATTTTTCATGTCAAATCAGCATTTATGATGTCTGGTAAATTGGTTCCATCTAAGATGACGCTGTTATATAACATATTATGGTAATGATTATTGAGTTAAATTTTATACCATTTGAAAGTAATAGATGTCACCTCATTCTTTTAAATTTTGCTTGTATAATAAAAGTACAATCAGTATAAATTTTACGATAAATTAGTTATGTTAAACATAAGCAGCTAAAATTTTAATTTAGTCTTAAAATACATTTTAATATTAATTTTAAATTCTTTACTATTTTAAATAAATTGATAATTCACGAAAATGTTTCAAATGGATTTCAAAAATTAATATGGTAAGTGAAGTTCTCTTATATATTTATGTGGTATGACACGTAATTTTTTAATGCTTGTGTGACACTGTGTGTGACAACATGGCATTCTAGACATATATTCATTTTCCTTTTTTCTTCTTCCTCTCTCTCCCTTCTCTGTATGAGGATCAAGTAAGAAAACCCCACATTTCAAGATGAAATCACAATTGAATTTCACTTGGTTTCAGCAAATGGCTAATTTAGTTCTATCAAGGTGCCCTCCTTGCTCAATGATGATCTTTTTCTATTTGGTTTTGCCTTTAGTTTGACTAACAATGGAGAAGCCGAAAGAATGAAATTAAAATCTGAAGACATCAAGAGAAAAATACAATATTGGAAGTGAATACTTGCAATTTCTTTTTGTTTTCAATGGAGGGTTTCTCTGCATTCTATGGATATTTTCAATTTCTGTATGGCTTTGTTGAATGGTTTATTATATTTGCAATTTATCAATTTCTCAACTGATTTTCGCTTTTCTTTTGTTGCAACATTCCTCTTTCTTTCAGACATATAATGTTTTAAATTATTTCTTATATAAAATGATATTATGTTAAAAAAATAAAATACAGTACAGTTTAAGAATTTATATTTTATTTTATCTTTTTTAGTAAATTGTCATTCTGTAAAAGGAACGATTTAATATATTAATTTGCCTTATCATAATTTTTTAAAATTTAATATTTATTAAAATTTAAACTATTTTTATAAATATTTATTTAAATATTTACTAATAGCCTCAAGTCTGATATCAAAAAGTATTAAATATAGATGTAACACTAAGGATTAATAATAAAACTGTTGAAAAATTTCCAGTTTAGAATTTTAAAAAAATAAAAAATAATGAGAAGTAATAAAATATAAGAATCAATTTATTTAAAGTGAAGTACATCAACCAACTAATTAATTTTCATAACTTGGGCATTTGAGAACTAATTTATCTTATATGAACAAATTTGGAAAAAGAGCATCATACTATGTCCCTCGTTTTCCCTGGCCAAAAATCCCGCTTTCTTTTCTTCTGGGAATATTAGTTCAGAAATAATTTTAATTTTCTTTTCCTCTTTCCAACCTATCAACCCCCAAAGACAAGACATGTGCCTATGTGGAAAATCCAGTCACATTTGTGGTTCACAGGTATAAGTCCGTTAAAGCTCACCAACTCTACTAGCCCACTCTATTTACTTTGTAACTTCCTCCTGCGTGCTTCGGAGTCAAACAAGGCGCAATGGAGGTAACTCTTCTTCTTCTTATTCATTTTCTGTTTGTTGCTCAGAAAATTTAGGCAATTTCTACTCTGTTTTACTTTCGAAGTTGATTACTTTTGTCTTTGGCCGATCCACCAAATGTGCTGAAAATTAAATCTTCCGATGTTGTTTAAATATAGCAGGTTTAATTGAGGTGAACTGGTTGCAATTTTAATTTTTAATGCATGCTTGACTCTTCTTAGACTATGTTTTAAAACTTGGGTTTAGCTGGATTATAATGATGGCCTGTCATACGATCATTGCTTTTTGCTTTATTTTTGTTGGGGTAATTTTCAGCTTGCATCTCCTTCCTACGGTCAAAGGGGAAGTGAGGTAAAGAGGAAGAATGGAACCTTAGTATGTGTCCCTATAATGGGGGAGTCAATTGACACGATGAAGATTGATATAGATAAGGCTAAAGCTAGTGGTGCTGACCTTGTTGGAATACGATTAGACTCTGAAAAATTTCAGCCCTTTCGAAGATATGAAGTCTCTAATTAAAGGCTGCCCTTTGCTGGTGTTATTTATTTACAGGTTTGGTAATGCGAATTTCTCGCATTTTTGTAGCTATTCTAGTGTATGTTAAGCTTGAATAGTTTATTAGTACGAGATAACAAATCTATTGTCTTCTACTTAAAGTAGAATAACCCAAGAATTTGTGAGATATTGACTAGAGGTTTTTTTTTTTTTGGTTGAACTTGACCGGAGCTATTTAAATGGTGAAACGGTGAACGTTAATTGTGATCAAGAGAGTATATAGAGGTTGTCAGTGGCCATTTACTGTAGCATCTTTTTGGAATGTTAAATATTGTATAAAATTCATCTGGAAAGGTGCTTATTAAATTAGAGTAAATAGAATGGTAATTTCAATAATTATTACTAAATTGTAACTTAGATAGCCTTTTATAATAAGGTCAAGTCTGTTATACAATATAGAGATCAATTAATTTATAGTCTCTTAGATACTCAATTAAACACCTACTATTGTACTATAATTGAGAATGAGAATTTAGGTTATAAGAGTTTAGAGATACATCTGACATACCATGAATATCTCAAAATGATTAGTGATCTCAATGCTAATGAGGTATAACTTTCACTGTTGAGGAGAAATTTGTAAGTTTCCTTATTCATTTGATTTAATTTCCTTTTATATTTCCTTCATTTATATCAAGCCAAGTTTTAGAATGGTTTTTTGATCGTATATGTATGACTTATTGGGATTTGATATTACTATTTTGGATTGTGTTAATTTGGGTTTTAGAATAAAAAAGTTTGGAAAATTTTCAAGAAAATTCCCTTATGTTTCAAAGCCTTCTCCAACTAATTGAGAAGAGGAATATAGGCTTTGTTTGTTTGTTTGTTTGTTTTTTTTTAAAATTAAAAAGATTAAAAATTTTAATAATATTTTTTATTTGATACCTTAAATTTTTTTGGACCATTGGGCTTGTTCATTTTAAGAACTAGCCCTTTACATTCTTAAAGAGTTTTTTTAGACTTCTAATTCTTAAAAGATTTTGGGCCTTTAATTTGAAGAGGATTTGGACCATTTTCATTTTTGAAGAGTTTTTTTTTGAGAGAAATATTGGGCCGTACACTTTTTTGAAAATATTCTGAGCCTCACATATTTTTTAAAAAAATTTTCTTTTAATTAGGCATGTGGCTCATTTTAAACAATATTAAGAGGCCTAAATTTTTTAAAGATCCTAATTAATGAACATTTAGACATGTTTCAAAATATAAATTATGTATTTAAATTTTACTCCCAAATAAATACAATTAATTAATTTTTTTGAAAAATTAACTTTATATATATATATATATATATATATATATATATATATATACTAATAAATTTAGATCAAGTAATGTGTGATTACTTGTTATTACTTAATGTTAATTAGTTTAACATTATTTTATTAAATTTTCTTGTTAATTTTCTTCCTATAGAAAATTTAGACATAAAATGTTAATTAGTTTAACATTATATGTTAATTATTTAACATGTTAGTTAATAAATGCTAATTAGTTTAACATGTTTATTGTTAAATATATGTTAGTTTAACATTACATAATTGATTTATCTGTATGTTAATTAATTTATATATGATATATTAATTTGTTAAACATGTGTTGCATGTTAGTATTAAATATTATTAATAATTTTCTTTAAATAAAATCCTCAAATTCAAAATGTTAAATTGTTTAAAATTTGTAAAATCATGCTTTACAATTAGTTTGTAGTATGATTGAAACATTGAGTTGTATTTTGATTTCGTTAATTTTACCTTGCATACAAGCTTAGGATGATGATTGACACTTTGTGCTCTTTGGACTTCAGGGTATGTATAGATTAATAAGCTTAATCAAATGATACTTACTGTCATGATATGTATGCATGGTGAACATTGAATCTTGTGTGTTTTATTTTAATAATTTGATCCTTATTGTTTTTGTCATTCTTTTATGTAAAGAATGATTACCGCTTCCAAAAATACTATCGTTGATCTCAACAAGGGGTTAAAGCTCAATAATGACAATTATGAGATATAGAATACAAAATTGTAGTATCTCTTGGAAGAGCAAGAGGCTCTGAATCATGTTATGGAAGAGTCAGAATCAGGTAACATGGCCCAACATAGGTGGGATCGTGAGGCTTATGACACTTTGAAGAAGAACTCCACTACTTGCATTATGTTATTGAGTACTCTGGATGATGACATCATAAGGGAGTTTAACGGTCACAAAAGTGCTCTGGGGCTTTGGAATGCTCTAAGAACATAGTTCGAAACTATGTCCGTATCCAAGTTGCATTATGTAATGATCAAGTTTGATTCATATAAAAAACGCTTAGAACATTCTATGAAGAAACATATGAGGTTAATGACAAACAAGATCAGAGAGCCGAGGAATGCTGAAATGTCCTAATAGACGAACAACAAATCCAAGTTGTCATTCACTCTTTGCTTAGTTCATGAGAGTATATAAAGATGCATCTCATTCACAATAATAGAATCACGACTTTGGAAGATGTCCGGAGGCATCTCAAACTTGAGAAAGAAATGCTTAAATCAGCTAAGCCAATACCTAAGTTGCATATGGCAATTTCAGGTGGAAGATGTGATTAAAAAAGAAAGAACTGTGGAAAGAACAAAGGATCAACTTAACCTAAAAAAAAAAAGCCAAAGACAAATCAACAAGGTAAAATGAAGTAGCAAAAGGTGAATATGTCAAAGGTTAAGTGCTATAGTTGCCAGAAGAAGGGACACTATATGAGCATTACCTAAACCTTCCAGAATAGTAACTTATACTATTTATGCTAGTGAACTTTGTGTTTTTAGCTCAGTTATGCTAATTGAATTTGTTCTGTGGATTGCAGACTCAGAAGCCATGAACTACATAGTGAAGGACTGTAAAGCTTTTGTTGATTTCAGGTGAGTTCCATATAGAGCATTCTAGATATATATGGGCAACAAGACTAAGGTTATTATCAAGGGGATCAGAACATATAAGTTAATCCAGCGTGGTGTCGAGACCTCATCTTCATGATGTCTTTAATAAGTTTCAAATTTGCTGGAAGGTTATTTTAGTTTTAGTTTTACTTAAGCTAGGCTATGATTTGTATTTCCATGACAATTTGTTAAATTAAATAATGGTTGAATTTTTTATGGTTATGGTCATGTAAATGGAGGTTTGCTTCCCTGCATTGAATGAGTATATTTATCTACTTGTGAATCTTGTTAAGCAAGAAAATTTGCTAGAAAACTTTTCAATAAAGCAACCAAAGCTGAATTTCCATTGCAAATAGTTTGTTCTGATATTTGTAGGTTCATGAATGTTAGGGCCAGGTATAGAGCGAACTATTTTATCACATTCATTGATGATTACACTCATTTTGGTTATGTTTGTTTGATTTCTCATAAGTTAGAAGCATTAAGTTGCTTCAAAAACCTATATGAGCTTAGTTGAGAATCAATTAGATAAGAAGATTAAGGCTCTTTGAACAAATTGAGCATGAGAATATTTGTCGGCTCGATTAAATGAATTATATGATGGAAAATGGATAGTTCATCAATTGACTATTCCAAGTTCTTAAAAACAAAACCGTGTAGTGGAATGAAGTAATAGAGCACATCTTGATATGGTTAGGTCTATGATGACATATGCTAATTTGCCAACCACTTATGGAGATGATGCTTTACTCTTTGCAGTCTATGTAGTTAACCATATGCGTACAAAATTAGTTACAACCAATCCATATGTGTTATGGACCTAGCGAAAGCCCAACCTAAGTGTTTTGAAACCTTGGGGATGTGCTGCCTATACACATGATTCCTTTTATAGATATGGAAAATTGTGCCTGAAAGGGAAAAAAAGTATCTTTATTAGATACTCAAAAACCTCGAAAGGTTATGTGTTTATAGGTCAGTAAGACAATGAAGTGTGACTGAATTCAAATTAAAAAATGTTACATTCTTAGAGAATAAATATCTTAAAAATGATGAAGTAGGTCAAGACCTATCCTTATTTAAGATAGAGGATTTGAATGCACCAGGACCATTTCATTTTTATGGGAGGATTATAGCTAATGATGAATTAGTTTATCATCAGTAACCGTTTTCTTCATTAGATGCGAACAAAAGTGTTCCTGAGCTAATTGCTGCAACTAAGAGTGACCAAATGGATCTCGATTCAGGTGGGAGCAAGACTATCATTCTTGATCTGAGTAGGAACAACATTGATCTAAATAAGAACAAAGAAGTAAGATTCAATGAGTCACAGCTGAGACGTGGTTCATGTAAAAAGATTCTTTGTAAACGTTATGAGAAATCTAAAAGAGCCTATTTTATCCCTTTATAAGAGTTAACAACGTTTGGTAACTTATTAACCTCCCAGAGAAATGCAAGGCTATTAGGAACAAGTTGATTTTCAAAATTAAGAAAAGAGTTGATGGCACAATTGAAATATTTTAGGCTTAGCTGGTGGAAAAGCGGTGTACACAATAGGAAGGAATTGACTATGTGTAGTCTTTTTTTTCTTGTTGTACTATTTACGTCTATTTACTTACTTCTAGCTATAGTGGTTTGTTTAGATCTTAAATTACACCAGATGGATGTAAATACTACCTTTTGTAATGGAAAATTAGATGAAGAGATTTATATGGAACAATCCAAGGGTTTCAATAAAGAAGGCTAAAAAGAAAAAGTTTGTAGACTACTAAAGTCTATCTATGGCCTTAAACAATCTTCAAGGCAATAGTATATTTGTTTTCACAATGCTGTAATCTCTAATGGTTTCATTGCGATGAGTGAAGACAACTGTGTATATACCAAAAGATTTAAAGATAAGTTTGTGATTATGACATTATATGTTATTAATATACTCATAACTAGAAATAATATTGAGTTCATCAATGGGGTAAAGACATGGTTGTCATTTCGTTTTGAGATAAAATATATGGGTGAAGCTGCATACATTCGTGGAGTTATGATTTCAAGAAATCGTTCTACGAAACTATTGTATCTTTTGTAAGAAAATTAATTCAAAAAAGTTTTAACACATTTTAGTATGGATAGTTGCAACCTTGTAGACACTCCTATAAGCACAAGTCAAACATTGAGTGCGAAATAGGTCCCAAGACTTCCAAAGAAAGATAATGTATATGTATTACTCTTTATAGGAATATAGTTGGTTGTCTAATGTATGCTATAATGTGTATTAGATCTAATACTTGTCTAGTAGTTAGGTTGGTGTGTACATATCAAACCAACCCAGGTTCTAAATATTAGGAAGCAGTAAAAAGGATTTTAAGATATCAAAAAGGGACAACTAATTATGCGTTCTACTATCAAGGTGGCAGACATATGCAATTGGAAGGATACATAGATGCTGATCATAGAGAAGACTTAGATAGACAAAAGTCTACCTCAAGATATGTTTTCTTAGCGATAGTGTCATATCGTGTAGTAGTAAGAAATAATCCTGTGAACTAGAAAACACTAAACCAGTATAAGTTTACCGTAACAGTAAGGCAGCAGTTGCATATGCTAAGGACCCAAAGTAGCATTGCAAAACCAAACACATAGATATCAAATATCACTATGTGAAGGACATAATTGATGCAAGACTGTGAACGTGAAGTATATATCTATGCATGAGATGCTAGTAGATCCGTTGATGAACCCTATTTCTAAAGATGTTTGTGAAACGCATTAGGTCTCTAGGATTGTGTAGAGTTTAAGATACTTCATTTATTTTTCTTTGACATTTTTCCATTGTTCATCGACACATTTATTTTGATATTCTTTGACAATCAATAAAGTTTGATTTCCATGCTTTCATATCTTTATTTTAATGTTATGTACATTCTTTATTTAATCATTATTGTTAAACATGCCAGGCAGACAAAAAGGTTAGCCTTCTCACATAGGTAACCGCCTCGGTCTCTTTGTAAAATTGGAAATAAGGCAAAATTTTACAGTTATTATGATTGATTTGATAAAATAAATTCATCATTTCTAATTTACCTTAGTCTTCATATGTGAATTGTGTAGATTAAAAAGCTCAATTTTAGACTTGTGGTGTCTAAATATCATCATTACAACATTACTTGTGAAATAGACATACATTTCACAGAAAAGGAAGAATGTTGTAGCATATGTTTCATACTATGTGTGTAAGTAATGACCATATGGGTTAAAATGAGTGCAATCTCAACTCATGTTGTGTGAGATACTCAAACCTTTGTGCTGACTCTATATTTGTATTCTTGGATTCCAATCTAGTACTTGAGATGCAGTTTGGTGTTTACTATCTTAGCTTGTTGCTAAAAGACTATGAGTAATGATTCAACCTAATGAGACATGTTTTGAAAAGAGAGCTATGTCTGTGTTGATAGGATTATGAGAAGGGAAAGGTCATAAATAGAATCTCATTATTCTGTATTTACCGAAATACTAGTTTTGACTTGAGTTATGATTGTGAATGCAAGATATTATAATATAAGAGATCATTGTGAAATATCTGAATGTGATTCTTATGATCTAGGGTGTATGTATACTTTATGATCAACATGCAGGTTCATTTTCAACGAGAGACTATATACTTGTAAATAATATAATGCATTGATACTCTCACAATATGCTGGTCACACAGTTTACTTTCCCTGTATGAATGATTGCAAATTATAAAGGAAAAATATTCTCTTGGTTTACTGAGAATGTATTTCTTGGGTTAAGAGCGTATAAGCACTCCCATTATGTGTGAGTAGAATATGTTGGATATCGTATAAAATCCACTTATAAGGGGTGCTTATTAAATAAGGGTAGAAAGTAGTAATTTCAATAATTACCAATGAAACCTAATCCTAACTAGCCCTTTATAAAAAGGACAAGCTTGTTATACGATATAGAGATCAATCAATCTATAGTCTCTTAGACGCTTAATTAAACAACTACTATTGTATTGCAATTGAAAGTGGGAATTTAGGCTATGAAAATTCTGAGATATATCTAATATACTGTATCTCAAATGTTCAGCGATCTTAGTCCTAATTAGATCTAAATTCTCCTACTAAAGATAAATTCGTAAGTCTCCTTATTCATTTGATTTAAGTTCCTACTATGTTTCCTTTAGGCTGGGTAAAATATAAAATGGTGACATTCTCTAGGTTTGCTACTTAGCCTTACTTTTGTATTTAGAAAACAAGAATAAGACAAAGCAACTGTAGCCAAATTCCCTAAAATGTTTTGCTTGGGTATTAGAGTTACATACGGTAGTCTCTTCATTTCAGTTGGTCAACATTTTTTGTTCGAATTTCAATGCCTAAAGGTCCTTAGTTATGACAACGTATGGAGTATAATAGATAATTTTTTTTAAACCCATTTCCTTACTTTTTACTTTAGTTTCAATTATCAAATATTACGAAACATTTTTATTTCTCTACCGTCCTCTTTTAACTCTATTTTTGCTTATCCTAGATTCTAGTCATAAATGAGAAATTGCTGGCTAAAGTGTGGGATTCTTGTTTCCTTGACCTCTCTGATTTTATATTGTTCAAGGCCAAAATGGGAAGGTGGAATGTATGATGGTGATGAAAATAAGCGATTGGATGCACTACGCTTAGCCATTGAGTTGGGAATTGATTACATCGATGATGAACTTAAGGTTAATTTTCCTTTGTTATGTAACTACCCCATTCCAATATGGCTTCACTATTATAGACAGTTGATCCATACGCCAAAATAATTTTTTACTAAGCTAGGAGGAATTTTCTTGTAGGGCAGAAAAACCTGGTCCGTTCAATTGATCTGACAATTCAAAGAAACAATCAATAAATTTATCTTATTGTAGTACCTTAATTTGGTCAATAAGGCAATGTAGTGCTACAAGTATGGACTAAAGATAGCTACAGTACACTTATACTTGCTTTGTTAGAGATATATACCATTCTTTTTGTTCATCAAAAGCTATGCCCTTAGTTTACTAGCCATGATTTATGAATTAGTCATTCATCTTGATGATGCTGTACAAAATCTATATCCCATTTAGTAATAAGATTTTCTTTCAGAATTCTTTTTCTGGCTGAATGCCTTTAACTTTTCTATTATAAAGATGATCAAAGCAGCATGTAGAAACATAAGGTGGTAAATCGGAAAAGCAAAAATACTTTTATAACATTTTAGCTTGTTTATCCCATCTGATAAGTCTAAATAGTGTCTTCATATTATTTGCCAACTAATGTCTAAAAATAAATGATTAATTTTATTTATTTTTTCCACATATCTAAGGGTTGCTCATCAATTCTATGACTCCATACGTGGAAAGGAACTCAAAAAAACTAAGGTCATTGTTTCGTCTCACAACTACGAGTGCACACCATCAGCTGAGGATATTGCCAACCTTGTGGCACAGATACAAGCAACTGGGGCAGATATAGTGAAGTTTGCAACAACTGCCTTGGACATCACTGATGTGGCACGCGTTTTTCAAATAACTGTGCATTCTCAAGTAAGCCACGTATGTAGCATTTTGATCCATGGTAATTTTATTCTTAGATTGACAAATGTAAATTCTTCTGTTACTAACTTATCAAAATTGAGAAGGACAAATGTTCATGAACCATTCTGCTAAAGGACATTTTGAACAAACTTTCAAGTCCACAATTTTTTCTTATGAGCTGTTGGCGTAATGCATCATTGGAGTTAATTAGTGTAGGATAAAGATTCAAATACTTCAAAATTGGTAAGGAACTAAATAATCATTATTATGAAAGTGCAGTTTCAAAGAAAGAGGATCATAAATATATTGTTGTCCCACCCATTTTAAATTCATCTAATGAGGTAAGTTCTTGAAGCACTCTGCATATTCAACTCACCTATGAAGAAAGGATGTCATAAGGCTGGATTTTAGCAGTGTCTTGTATGTACAAATTATAATGGTTATAGCTTAATACTTTATGATGCTAACTCCAACTCTAGTGCCTCTTCAAGGAGTACACTGGCTGAGTGTAATTTGACTAATCAACAGCATAGAAATTAAGGTTTATTCTGTTGAGTTTTTTTTTTTTCATACGAAAAGAAATAACAAATTTTTAATGAAATTTCCAGGTTCCAGTTATTGCACTTGTTATGGGTGATAGGGGTTTGATTTCACATATACTTTGTGTGAAATTTGGTGGATATCTAACTTTTGGCACCCTCGAGTCTGGAGTAGTTTTAGCTCCAGGTCAACCAACCATTAAGGATTTGCTTCACCTATAACAATTTCAGACAAGTGGGTCCTAATAAAAAAGTACTTGGGATTATTGGAAAGCCAGTCAGCAACAGCAAATCACCCATCTTATACAATGAAACATTCAAATCTGTTGGTTTTGACGCTGTTTATGTACCTCTACTGGTTGATGACCTTGCCAATTTTCTCCGGACTTACTCATCAACAGATTTTGTGGGATTCAGGTTCTGACTCCTAGCTAATATTGCGAAGATTATTAACTTTTTGCTTTCTGATGTTTTATGTTCCTTGTTTTTCTGCTATGGTTACGTTATGGTATCAATTTATAGATTTTTTGAACTGCTAGTCATCCTCCAAGGGTTTGCTAAAGAATGGTGTATAAAAAGTAAGATGTTCATATAGTGCTTGTTCTTTTGTGCTTGGGTTTGTTAAAAACAAAAAAGGTTCTGCTTGGCACTGAGGATACTGCACTACATTTCAAACTTAGAAAGAGTTATCAAGGCAGCTCAAGCTTTGATTTGACAAAGCCAATGAGGATTTGAATTCTTCTTTAGGCGTTTGCATAAGTTCATTTAATGACTTGAATTGAAGTTTGCATTGTTTGAGTCTTGATATATGTTAACTTACATCAACTGTTAAGACTTGAATGGTGTTCCTTTTGTATCTCCTATCTCCTAGAAGTTAGAGTATACATCTTCTAGGATACTATTGGTCTATTGAGCTACATATATATGGTTCTAATACTTTTTGTACAAATCCCAAGAGCATAAGATTTATCGAAGTCTGTATCTAGAATTGTAATCTTTATTTTGTAGCTATGGGACATAAGGAAATTCAATAATTGTGACTATATGCATATAAGTCATATTATGTCATACAATATATCTTCTATTTTATGTATATCTTCCCACCATTAAACTCGTGAAGTTATTATCTGTTTACCCTCATTTTCTTCTGTTGTTGCTACCCATCTCCTATTGTTTGTTCAAGTCTGTAATACAATTTTCCCTTATCATCTATCTTACTATTTTAGATAGTTTATGCTCACACAACCTACCAGAATTTGATCTTTACAGAATTGTTTTTAAATGTTGGCATTCCTCACAAGGAAGCTGCACTTAAGTTCTGTGATGAGGTTGACCCTGTAGCTAAGGTATTTGATAATGTCTCGCATTGTAATGCATGTTTGACAATCTTGGATTAGTATATGGCTATGTCTGAGTGCAGTCAATAGGAGCTGTGAATTGCATTATAAGGAGATCAACTGATGGGAAGTTGATTTGATATAATACAAATTATGTCAGTGCTATTACTTCCGTTGAGGATGGTCTATGAGGTCTTTGTTATGTTTATTGGCTAACCATCTTTTGTTGCCATTGTTCTTGGTAAATATTCTTTTGATGATCTTGTGTACTTATATTATTTCTTGGCAGGTAAGAATAGTAGCAACACAACTATTTCACCGTTAGCTGGTAAGTTGTTTGTTGTGATTGGTGCTGGTGGTGCTGGGAAGGCACTTGCTTATGGTGCAAAAGGGAAAGGAGCAAGGATTGTAATTGCCAACCGCACCTATGGTAATTATTTTATTGACCTTTCCATTTCTTGAGCAATAAGCTTCTTGTGCTGAAAATGTGATGAACTCCTAAAATTGATTCAAGGATGATAATTGTGTTAAAGATGAGTTTTTGCTTATTTTCCCCTCTAAACTAATTCTCTTGAATGATAAAAAGGTAGCTCCACGTTCTATGTACTTGTTTTCCTAATGTCACATGGATTACTCTCCCAATTTTTGGATAAGTATGATTTACTGAATTAAAAGTGGAACAGAAATGCTACTGCTACCTGTTGTAGGCCTGTTCTTGACCATATGTTTTCAACTGACTTTGAAATTATTGTGGAACTGATACCTGAACTTTTGGCTTCTGCCCATTTAGCAACGAAGGTGAAAGGTGAAGGTTCACAGTTTAGAGAAATTGACTCAGTTCAATATGATTCAGGAATTATAGTTTTTTTCTCTTTTATCTTGTTCCATGGAATAATAAATAACGACATGTAGACACATGCAACCATATACTATTGATGCATCCAGGAATAGAAATCTCTTATCAGCAGACCTGGTGAAGACCCAAATACCATTTTTTGTGTTTTATGTGTTTTTTAACATACACATATAATAACATGACTATCTTTTTATCCCAAAAACATCAATCACTAAAGTTAGCATTTCTTTAGGATGTTGCTAATATAATAGACATTTCATGCCCCAGAAATCAATATATTGCATTAATTGTGTGGTTTTTCTGATAAACGTAGCTGCTAGCTATCACCTCCCTGTCTTAATTTAATTTATTTAAACTAAGATTTTATTTGTGTATAGATCGTGCTAGGGAACTTGCTGACATGATTGGAGGAGAAGCTTTAGCCCTTGCAATCTTGTTAACAGAAATTTTGAAACTACTTTGTAGTATGATGTTATATATAGCCTGAATTTTTTAAAATACATTGGCATTTTGCTCCAACAAACTATGATATTGCTACTTGCATACTTTTAACAACTTTGTCTCCAGGTATGGTATAGAGAAAAGAAACACAACTCTATTCAATCATTTTACAAGTCTTTTCCCTTATGTTCCCCTTATTTATAACCCTAAGGTAGTGAAGGTGATCACAATAGGTAATTACATCCTTAACTACTTAATTTACTTCATAACAAATCCTAACTAAGTATTTTTCGTCTAACTTCTACTAACTACTATTTTGATAACCAACTACTAATACACTTATCCCATGTAACAGTACTCCCCCTTGAAAATTAATCCTTGTCCTCAAGGAGTTGTACAACTTTAAGTTTTAGGTTAAAATAAAGGTAATGTCTTCTAGTGGTTGGTAGGATTTATCTAGTTGTTGGTTCTTGTATAATTGCCATTATTCATCCATGGTCGTTTAGCTTAATCCTTCTTATGTCTTGTTCAAATTATAAGGGAGGTTTAGCAATTAGGAGAGTATCTATCAACCATTGAACTTCTGCCAAAAGGATTCCTAGCATACCAGAAAATCTTTAACTTGTACCATTATACTAGGGGGGGGACTAATTTCAATTACACGTGCAACAATCATTTTATTTGAAGATATGGTTTTTTATCTTTAGTACTTCAGTAGTAGAAACACGAACTTGTTCCTATATTTGTTGGATAATGTGCATACCTATGGCAATTCCAACAATAGAGCACTTAATTGGACCCCCAACATCTTACATTCTCAAGTAACCTCCCTAAACAGATATCATGTTTAAAGAGCCCTTGATTTTAGTATTAATACTCTCAAGATTTATGGTATAGGGAAAGTCATCTTCAAAGGGAATACTTTGTTCAATAACTCTCTCTGTAAGTGTTACGTGTTAAATAAGGGGTTTAGTTAGTCCATATGCAGTTAGCTGTTATCTGTTAGTTTATTTTAGAGTTGTTAGTGAGTTGTCATTACTGATGGTTATCTTCTCTGTAACAATTTGGTATCAGAGCCAGTTGCTCCTGACGATGACGCGAGAAACGCACGCAGTGGTGGTGAATGATTGGGCAC
Source organism: Delonix regia (assembly GCA_037074485.1). Lineage (NCBI taxonomy): Eukaryota > Viridiplantae > Streptophyta > Magnoliopsida > Fabales > Fabaceae > Delonix > Delonix regia. The sequence continues at coordinate 31,701,591 of CM073451.1, forward strand.
GAGACTTGGAACATGAATTGAGCCAAAACCGTGCCTAGGTGACGGAAGTCTGAGGCTCTCTGTCGAAGCTCGAAGGGCTGGTCGAAGAATTGGCGACGAAATTAGTGCATATTACGACAGCAATCGGTGATGGTAATGGTGGTTCAACATCTCACCGAGTTTGGGCTGTCGACAATCGGCCGTAATTCAGATCTTATTAACCGCAAGGCAACGTTCATTGCACATTCCCAACCAAATACTGTCGTATTGATTTTCCAAAATTTGACAGCGGTGACTATAAGGGCTGGTCCTTCCGATGTAAGCAGTTTTTTAAAGTCGATGAAACACTGGTTGATCAACGCATCTGTTTGATAAGTCTTCAATTAGAAGGTCGCGCATTTTAGTTGCACCAAACCTTCATAGCCATAAGGCGCTTGAGTGATCTTCCCTAGACAGATTATTTGAATGTGAGTGTATGATTTGGAGATATTAAGTAGATCGATCCCTTAGCTGAATTGAAGAAGCTAAAGTAGTCAACCACAGTTATTAAATACTAAGAAAAATTTGAAGACCTCTTAGCAGAAGTAGTGTTGCCCGAAGAAATGTAGATTAGTTTGTTCTTAGCCAGATTAAAACCTGAAATTGAGGCCTAAGTCCGGATGTTCAGACTGAGCACATTGTTGAATACAATGTATTAGGCATGTCTGCATGAAGATGCTCTTTTCTCTGCTACTGATAGGACCAGATTATAGTTTCGTTATTCCAAACCAGGATTCAATTCTGATGTAAAGAGCAACTTCTGGAAAAGCCTTCAGCCCAAGCAAGTAGCTCAAGATGTGATGTTGTTAACTCGTCTAACAGCTTGGGTAAGCCTGTTAAGCAATTAACCATGCGAGAAATGGATGAATGAAGAAAAAAAAAGGTTTTGTTACTGGTGCGATGACAAGTATTCTGCTACCCATCGGTGTAAGTTCATGCATGCCTTTATGATCTGTACGGATGAAGACGACAGCAATAATGACGGGAACAAGTTAGGGACAGAGAAAGTAGAAGGGTTAATGGAGGTTAGTTCTCCAGCATTGTCCATTAATGCCATTCAATGGGTAGAAGGTTGTTCTGCTCTGCGAGTACAAGGATTCGTTAAAAGACAGCCGATTCCTATACTAATCGACACAGGGAGTACCCACAACTTCATTCATCCATTAGTAGTCCAACAGCTGCATTTGACAGTATCTGTTGCTGGAGAACAGAAATAGTGTTTATAAACAACTGGAGCGGTCTATGCAGAATCAGAAATTCTGTGCTGATTTTTACGTTATGAATTTAGGAGGATTTGATGCCATATTCGGTGTCCAGTGGTAGCAGTCATTTGGGAGAATACAGATTGATTTTCAGATACATTGTCTGACCTTTGAGATGGTTGGTAGGATTCTTCACTCTTTATGGGATTAAAAACAGCCATGAGCTCCACTCCTATTTTGGCTCTACCCAATTTCAAGATTCCTTTCATTGTTGAAATGGATACATCCAAAGTAAGAATGGGTACTATTTTGTCTCAAGGGGGTCACCTCATTGTATTTTAGTTCCAAAATGCAGAAGTTGTCAGCTTATGAATGAGAATTAATAGCTATTACTTTCACAGTTTAACAATGGCGATAGTATGTTCAGGGCCGCCATTTTATTATTAAAACTGACCATCTAACGCTGAAATATTTGTTAGAACAGAAAACATTGACTTTTGATCAATATAAATGGCTTTATAAACTTTGGGGTTTGGACTATACTATAGAATACAGGAAGTGAAAAGAGAACACAGTAGTGGATGCTTTGTCTATGAGGCCACATGATGGATTAGGTACATGTTATGCAATAACTTCAATCTTCTTGGGATTAGGTACATTTGATCAGCAAGTCGCAGACTAATCCACTATCTGGTGGGAATTATAAGTGGAAACATGGAACTTTGAAGCGAAAAGGTTGTTTTGTTGTAGGTGATAATATACAGCTTAGAAATGACTTCCTTTATAACTTCTACAATAGTCCTTATGGAGGTCATTATGGTGTGACTCCTTCCTATAAGAGATTGGCTTCAATTTTCTATTGGAAGGGCATGGAGAGAGATGTCAGGAATTATGTACAGAATTATTATACTTGTTAGCACTTCAAGACTGAGACAGTGGCAAGTTCGGGGCTTTTACAACCCTTACCTATTCCATCAACTATAGAGATCTTGCCATGGATTTTATTGTGGGGCTTCCCAAGTCCTACAATAAGGATGTTATACTTGTAATAGTTAACAGATTTAGCAAGGCTGCCCATTTTGCTGCATTAAAACACCCTTATATGGTTGTAGAGGTTACTCGGGTGTTTATGGATGTTGTGGTGAAGTTGCACAGCTTTACAATTGTGACAGATAGGGTTCCCTTATTTTGTGGCATCTTTTAGCGTGAGTTGTTCAAGTGTTAAGGAGTCAAACTGCATTACTGTTCTGCTTACCATCCTTAAACATATGGGCAAACTAAAATGTTGAATATGACTCTTGAATGTTACTTAAGATGTATGATTGGTGACAATCCTAAACAGTGGGTAAGATGGCTTTCATTAGCTAAACTGTGGTACAACACCTCATATCATTCAGCTATCAAGATGACATTTTTTGAAGCAGTCTATAGGGCTACACCTCCAGTGCATGTACCTTATATAGCTGGAGATTCCACTAATCAATGTGTTAATACCCAATTGAAGGAAATAAAGGTTTTGTTGCAGACTGTTAGAGCTAATTTGTTAAATGCTTAGCAGTGAATGGTACAACAAGCAAACAAAAAGTATTCAGAAAGGGAGTTTTAGGTTGGAGATATGGTGTTTACAGCCATTTAGGCAAAATACTCTTTTTAGCACTTTATTTCACAAGCTGTTTGTAAGATATTTCAGACCTTACAAGGTCTTGGAGTGAATTGGGAAGGTTGCATATAAGTTGCAACTGCCAGATCAGAGTCGTATTCATCCTATTTTTCATGTTAGTCTCTTAAAGAAGCACAATAGGTCAGACCATTTTCTAGTCACAAGGTTACCCCAGATGGATGAGGAGAGGCGGTTTATCATGCAACCAAAATGAATTTTAGCTAGAAGAGTTGTAAACTATCACAATCTGCCACAAACTCAAGTTTTAGTCCACTGGCAACATGCAGCTTCAGAGGATGCAACATGGAACCTATTATTGCTATATAGCAATAGTTTCCTAATTTTGATGTGTTTTCTACTTATCCTTGAGGACAAGGATCTTTGTAAGGGGGGACGCTATTGTTACGTGTCAAATGAGGGGTTTAGTTAGTTTACATGCAGTTAGTTATTATCTATTAGTTGGTTAGTTAGAGTTGTTAGTGAAGTGTCATTACTCATGGTTATCATCAATATATTAACAAAAAGGAATAATATGGAGGTGTGGAGAATTTAGTCAATCATTTTGTTTTTTCTTTATATAAGTAGGCTTCCTATCAATACTATTATGGAGTTATTCTCTTTCGTTGGTAACTAATTCATTTCTTAGTAAATCTTGATGTTCTTGAGCCACTATACAACTTCCTTGTCAAGTGAAATTTATGTGTTATTGGTCCAAATAATCTTTGCCTTCGTTGTCTTGAATATTTTTCTTGATAATCACTGTCTTTAGCTGCCAATTTCTGTATACATATCTGCCAGTAACCCCTCTATTGTGAAGATCGGGAGGCTCTGATACTAATTTGGTACAAAGAAAAGAAATATAATTTTATTCAATTATTTTAGAAGCCTTTTCTTTTGCCTTCTCCTTATTTATAACCATAAGATAGTGAAGGTGATCATATAGGTAGTTATTTCGTTAACTACCTAAACTACTTCTTAACAAATCCTAACTAAGAATATCTCAACTAACTTCTACTAACTATCATTTTGATTAACAAACTACTAATCCACTAATCCTATGTAACAGGATATTTTGCATGGCTTATGTACATCTATATAATTATAAAGGAATTAAGGAAATTTCTGTTTATTTCATTGCAAAATTTTAGAATAGAAATTTAGGGTTGAAGTTCCCTTTATTTATATCTAAAGGACCACAACCTAGGTTTCCTACTTTCTAAAGAGTTTGTCCCATAAGAAAACAGAAAATTAGGGCTTCCTTAGATATCTAAAAAATAAAAACTTAAATAAGTAAAACATAAGATAAAACCTAACCCCAGTGGCTACTGTTGCCAAGTTAAAGAGAAATAAAATAAACAACATAAACGCATAACAACAACATCCATTCTAATTTCATGTTTTTTAATCTTAAGAGATTATTTCTATGTTCTTGATAGATATTTGTGATCATTTCATGGCCACTTGGCCATATTAGGCTAATAAGAAGTAGCTCTTTTACCTAAGTAGAGAAAAATGCAAAGAAGTCTTTAATGCTTCATTAGAAATCTCATTTTGTGATGGACATTTGAGGAAGATAAACATATATTATGCACTTTTATAGTTTTGTGGTGGTAAAGAGGAATTTGTTTATTATGGCTTTAACAAATATAATGCAAACAAATATAAGCATTCAAGAATTGAGGAATATGATCTTATGAAGGCACCAAAATCTCTTGATATTGAACATGAGTAAAGTTGAAGGCCAGAGAATCAAATCCATTATTTATTATTCATTGTTTGCGGCATGCTTTGATGTATTACTCTCTCATTTTTTATGTCGTCTACACCCCCAAAATGACAAGACTCTTGAAGGAAGCAAAAGAGTCAAGAGCTACCATTGTAACTGGACTGGAGATGTTCTTTGGACAGGCATATAAGCAGTATGAGAGGTTTACTGGGTTGCCAGGTAAGCTGTATGTGTAAATTTAGCAAACAAAGTTCAATGTACTTATTTCACTTTAACCCTTTTTCGCTTTATTTGATCTGAATGGTTTGGGTGTCTTATTTTCTTTCTTTGATTCTATTTTATATATACAACACCCAAGGAGCTTTTTAGAAAAATTCTCAAAAACTACAAATGAGGTTTGCAAGTCCTGACTTTAACCCCAACTGATCATGTTTCCCCACATATTGAAGTTTAATTTTGCTTTTTGGTTAGTTGTTATTATTGTTTTTAGCATGCAAAATAGTGGATGTGATAATTTCTTTGGGTTTTTAATTACTTGTGGATAGTATATGCTAAATATTGACTAGTTTTGATGTGGCATGCTACATTCTTCGTCTTCCTCTATTTTCTTTAAATATTAGCTTGTTTTTCATCTTTTAAGAAACATTATATTTTATATGGTCAATGAATGAAGCATTGTAACATTTAATAATGCATAATGCTTCTTATGCCTACATATGTTATTATATTTAGTGTATGTTGAGTGATTTTCTATATTTTCTGCCTATTATGCATTGAGCATTCTTTTATGCAATGTTCGCTGATCTTATTATCTAGGTTTCAATCTAATATTTTTTCTCATACTTTCTCTTTAGTAGTACTTTAATAATGCTAGTCTAAGTGAAAAATTTGTAGGGTTTTTTGTCTAAAGATTGCTCATTGCTTTTTCACATTCCAATAATAGGAATGTTAGGCCAACATTGCTTCCATCTATTGCTTCAAGGTAAAGTATGTGGGTTGTGAAACATGTACTTGCCAATTAGTCCTTTTTTACAAAATGAATTATTGGCACAATTTGTAGCCATTAGAATTTTGAATTGCTTACTTTGGGATATAGTGACTTTCTACAATTATCCCAATGTCTTTTACTGGAACAAATGATTGTATATCATTGAGTGAATAATTTTTAAATGTAGTTCCACTTTTTTGTGGAGGGTTCTTGTTAATCACAAATGTAATGCCAAATAAACTTGTCTACCTATTTTTTCTGTTTGCCATATATCTCATATACTAAGTTGCCATGAACAGTGTACCCTTACATAGCCGAATTACTACTTAGCGAAGGACATAATACCAAAAGCAAAAACTATACACAAGATTTAGTTAAGAATAATATAATAAGAAGATTAGAACTAGTAAAACCATGGAATAAAAATGTCTACTAGGTAAACCACTTAAGAATTGCAAGAAGGAATAAGCTTAAATTGTACTAGATGTTTCCTTTTTATGTAAGTTACAAGTATTGGTGATTTCATCAACTAAATTAACACTTTGAATTTGGTTGATTTTTTAATTTTGTTTTAAGAAACTTAATGTGGAACCCTAGCCTAAAGAGACTGAAATGCCAACACACATTTGACTTAAGTAACAATTAAATCTAAATTCCCTCTCTACTAAACTCTTAAGAAACCTGTTATTAAAAAAGCAGATGATAAGACTTGAAAACTTAATAATCGAAATCGCCACAAAGTAAAAATTACCTTGATAAGATATCGATTTCTTGTGCTACAAAGAACGTACACGTGCCTCACTTGCAGAGAAATAGTGGAAACTCAATATGATTCAATCACTTAAGTTTGTCTAGCTTACAATGCCTAAGTATACTATTTATAGCCTAATATTAACTTAGTGCCCAAGTAAAGAATAAACAAGGCAACTAAATTAATGCCTATGAAAAATAACAAACTCGAAAACTTCATAATGTCTAAGGAAATAACAAATTAGGCAACTACCTAATGTTTAAGGAAATATCAAATAAAGAAATTAATTGATGTCTAAGTAAGAAATAATCAAGGAAACTACTTAAGGCCTAAGGAAATAACAAAAAAGGAAACTACTTGAAACCTATGGAAAATTACAAAGTTAAACACAAAAAGTATACACAATCTAGGCTTGTAAATTAAGCCCACTCACCTAGCATACTGAAACAATATCATTCACTTTTTCAACTTTTATGGCTTGAAGTGAGGGTCACAAAAGTACTTCTTCACTAAGTGGCTCATATATCTTTGCAAGGTTAATCTGAATCTTATGGCCTATAACCTTGTAATTGGCTGTGTCGAAAGTGTAGGGTGTTCATCCCTTTATGATCTTCCTCTAAGACTATTGCTATGGTGACCCATGCTCGTATCAGTCCATCCCTACTTAAAAAGAGTCATCCTTGAATTTGAAACCATATCATAAAAACATAAAGTAAAGACATTAGAAGTTGTAGATATATTATTTTCATATGGAAAACCAGACTTTTAGGCATTATCATTATTCTTTTCCAATTTCAACTTCCTTTAACTAGGAAATGGTTCCTTCCTCATATGCTCTGTATGATTATCAAAGGACTTATTGTATATAAATATGTCATCAAAATTAAAAAAATATCCTAAGATATTTTTGCAAGACATGAGTAATTAATGGTATGAATGTATTAGGTTCATTAGTTAATGTAAAAGACTTAATTAACTATTCATACAATCCATATTTATTCCTAAATGCAATTTTCCATTTATCTCTTGGTATCATCCTGATTTGATGATACCCATTTTTTAAATCGATTTTAGTGAAAGCACATGCGTTATGAAAATTATCAAGCCTATCATCTAATCTGTGAATGAGATTGCACTGCTTTACAATGATTTTATTAACTATCAGCCCTATTAATGATCATACTACAAATATCTCCACCAATCAATCACTTATTGTTAAAAATATTTTCTTTTTGTTCTAGGCCATCTTCTTTGACATTTTACAATTATGCCAAACATCAAAAGATTCACTAACAAAATGAATATTATCTTCATCACTTGTAATGACCTCTAAAGATGGCATACTATAATCGCTAACGTCATCATTATGTTCAGAATCAAAATCAAATCCATCATCTTTCATAACCATAGTTTTTTGCCAGGGCATTCATCAGCAAAATCTTCTATATCAAACATAGATTCATCATCATTAGTTTTAGAGTCAATTTCCTTATCTTTGCTAGCTAACATAATCCTTTCATCGGGACAAAGAGATGCAACCATTATCTAAACATTCAAAAGCATTTTATATCTTTATGTTTGCTATAAGAGTTAGGAATAAAAGTACTTTTAGAATCACTAATATATCCCTCTTCTTCACTAAGATTCTATGCTACCTCTCTTTTTTTAAGTTTCCTCTCCACCTTGATTGCTATGTTAAGCATGCCTTCCATATCAAGATAATAGTGTAAATCTACTATGTCAACAATCTCCTTGTTCATATCACTTATAAATTTATTCATAGTCACCTTTTCATCCTCTTTTATGCTAGCCTTAGTCGTAATTATCTACATCTCCCTGTGATAGTCTTTTACTAATTTAGACCCTTGAGTGAGTCTATGTAACTATTAGTGCAATTTCCTATAATGATAGGAAAGAACATACCTCTTCTTCATCACCCTTTTCAACATATGCCATGGTGTAATAATATCTTTACCATATCTCTTCCTAGATTTCACAAATTCATTCCACTAAATAAGAGCATAATCTGTGAATTTCATAGTTACCAACTTCAATATTTTCTCTTCAAAGTAATTATGGCACTAAAAAAACCATCCCTACCTTTCTCTCCCACCCTAGGTAAACTTCAGCATCATTTTTCCCTTTGAATGAGGGAATATTCATTTTAATGAAATTGTTGTTGCTATTCCATTCTTTCTTAGCCTCCCTTCTTTTACCCCTTGTTGGATTGTATGTTTCTACCTCATTATCATTATCGCCATCATCAATACCTTGTCTTTCTACCTTCTACTACCATTGGATCCATTATGGGTATATGCCCTTGCCATAGACAATTTTTTTATACTATCATCAATCTTATCTATTTTATTAGTCAACATCTGAAACCCTCTCATCAATGCTTCATCTATTACTTTCATATCATGTTCCTCTTCACTAAGCACATGCTTCTTACTATTCACTTTGGTGAAAATTTAGACATTTTTATAACTTGTAAGAAAGTTAGGAAAACAGCCTCACAAATCACTCTTTCATATGTTTCACTTAAAAGGATGGAATCCTTTGTGTTTGCACTCAATGTGTGGCTTTTACCTTCCTTTTATGGTAACACAATCTAGTCTTTCACCACTTAAGCTTCGTTCATCAAGTTGTACTTTAGAACTCAACAACTCAAGCAAGGAAACTCTTAAATGTAGCAATTATAAGAAAGCAAAGAAAAGCCTAAACAATAGTGAAAAGCACGAATCTAAAGGCAAAATTATGTGACTAACAAATAAATGAAGATAACACATGAACACGAATGTATGTTATATGAGTATATATAATGAGTAACAAGAATGCAAAATATGACTCAAATCACGTAATTAGATGCAAAATTGGCTAAGAAAAAAAAAAAGAAAACTAGAATGCAAATAAAATGACAAGATAAAAATTATGTGAAGAATTTGGACAACCCAAAAGGAAGGTTGAATATGATACAAAATAAACCCAAATAATATGAATTCAATCTAAAACAACAAAGGAAATAGGTAACTTCAACTATGCACCACAATTTAGGATATGAATGCCTAGATAAAAAAATCTCCAAATTGAGACACTCAATATTTTTTGCAACTCTTCTTTATTTTTTGAAATTTTGAATATTTTATTTTATTTCAATTTTTTAATTACTTTTTTATTTTTGTTTTTATTCTTTTTCAATAAATTGAAAATTGAAAATGAAAATAAAAGATAAGTAAGAATTTATCTTTGACCATGCTTTGATATTAAAATGATGCAAAACCCCAGCCTAAGGAGACTAAAATGCCAACATACACTTGATTTAAGCATCAACCAAATATAAACTCATGCCTTACTAAACCCTTATGAAAACTGTTCTTAGAAATGCAAATAATAAGGCTTGAAAAGATAAAAATCAAAATTGCGATAAAGTAAACTTTATCTTAATAAGATATCAAATTCTTGATGTAACAAGGAACCTAAGTATGCTTCAATTACAAAGAAATAGTGAAAACTCAACATCATTCAATCACTTAAATTTGTCTGCCTTACAATGTCAAACTCTAGTTTTTATAGCCTAATATTAACTTTGTAAAGAACTATGAGGCAACTAAATTAATACTTATGGAAAATAAAATATAAGGACAATTTTTTATCACTGAGGAAATAACAAATTAAGCAACTACATAATACCTAAGGAAATATTAAATAAAGAAATTACTTGATATTTAAGTAAAGAACAAATAAATAAACTACTTAAGGCCTAAGGAAGTAATAAATGAAAAAACTACTTGAAGCTTTAAAAAAATTACAAAGTCAAATATGTTAAAAGGAAAAAAGCCCAAACAATCTAAGGTTGTAAATTAAGCCCATATGTCTAGCATAATGAAACAATGTCATCAGCATCTTCAATTCCCATAGCTTAAAGTGAGGGTCACAAAGTACTTCAAGTGGCCCACATAGCTTTACAAGGTAGATGAATCTTATGGCCTATAACCTTGTAATTAGCCCCACTGAATGTGTAAAGTTCTCATTCCTTTCTAATCACCCTGTAAGCATATCAAGACTAATCACACTAGTCAATGACAATGTTATGACTGAAATAGTCACAGAGGTATAATTGCAAATAGAAATAAAAATAGATGTCGTAACCGACCTTTCGGCGGAATAAAATAAAAGTTGTTTAAATTGATTCCTAAAAAAGAATCTTGAAAATCAATTTATTTGGAGTCGCCACCAAAATTTTTAACGAAAAACTTTGGAAAACTAATTTAAAATAAAGAGAAAAAGGCAACAGGGTCTGCGAAATCAGAGATGAGTTCGGGAGCCTATTTGAGTGTGGGGAAGGTGTTAGGCACCCCACAACACCCGTCCATAAGGACGGTTACCTTAAACCAGTCAGCTAAAATAGAATATGACTTTTAAATTTATCACGATTACCCTTTTATCGATATACATGCCCGTTAAACTGAGGAGACAAAATAGCAAGAATGAAAGCAAACAGACAGATATTTACAAAGGGCGGACTTGACCTAGGATGCAAGCCTAGGGCCTACGTACCCCATGATAGGGATCAAAGTCCACGTAGTTCGACCAAATGGCATGTTTATCGGTTGATGATTTGTGAATTTTTGTGGTGAGTACAGGAAGGTTTCAATTAAACGGATTTTCGTAAACAAAATGTAATCGGGATTTGGTTCGTGTGTTTTAATTTACGACAACCTAATTAATTTAACCCTTTTGACCTCTTCATTTTTCTCTTTTTTTGTTTAATTTAATATTTTTTCGTTTTTAGGATTTTAATCTTTATTTTGAAATTTAAATAAAATGAAATTATTATAAAGAACGAATTTGATCACATGTAGAAAAGACATCATTTAATTAAGACATTTATTTGTGTAATATTGTTATTATCGCTATTATTATTTTATAACAAATATATGCTGATTTTGGGAATCCAAGGAGATTAAAATCTCACATGACCCCACGCAATCAAGGAGAACAATATTCTCATACGATAATTTCGTAAATAATAGAAGGTATTTAATTAAGGCAAATGTTTAATTATTATTACTTTTAGAAACACTATGTACCCAATTTAAGGATATGAGGAAATTAAAATCTCACATAATCCCGTGCAATAGAGGAGAACAAAATTCTCACACGATAATTTCATAAATAATGGAAAATATTAAAATAAAGTCAATATTTAATTATTATTATTTTTAAAACAAATGTGCTAATTTTAAAGATCTAAGGAGATTAAAAGCTCACATGATCTTATACAACCAAGGAGAACCGAATCCTCACGCGATAATTTCCTAAATAACAGAAAATTATTTAATTAAAGTCAATATTTAATTATTATTATTTTTAAAACAAATGTGCTAATTTTAAAGATCTAAGGAGATTAAAATCTCACGTGATATCATGCAATCGAGGAGAATTGAGTCCTCACACGATAATAGTCAATATTTGATTATTATCATTTTTAAAACCAATGTGCTAATTTTAAAGATTTAAGGAGATTAAAAATCTCACATGATCTCATGCAATCGAGGATGACAAAATCCTCACCGATAATTTCCTAAATAATGGAAAATAATTTAATTAAATTAAATATTTTATTATTATTATTTTAAAAACAAATGTGTGTTAACTTTTGGAATCTAAGGAGATTAAAATCTCACACAATCTCAGAATAATATTCTCACACGATGATGACGTAACTTTATTTTCATATATTCATTTTAAAACAAATTTTGAAATTGGAAATATTTAAACCAAGATCAATTCTCCTAAACCTATGAGAACCTGAGTCCCACATGACCCTTTTATTTAATTAAATTTTATAAAAACCCCAACTTAATCATTTTTTAAATAATTTAATTTTTATATTCATTTTTTTAAAAATTATTATTATTTACTTATTTGTTATTATTAATATTTTTTTTAACAAGTATGTACTAAATTTTGGGGTCTAAAGAGATTAAATATCACATGACCCCATGCAACTGAGAAGAATAATATTCTTACACGATAATTTCGTAAATAATAGAAATTATTTAATTAAAGTAATATTCAATTATTATTTAAAAAAAAAAACCAATGTGTACCAATTTAGGGATCTAAAGAGGTTAAACCTCACATAATCTCATACGATCGAGGAGAACAAAATTCTCACACGACCATTTTCTTAAAACTTTACCTATGGGACCAAGATTAGTCTTATATTCACATGAAAACAAGTGAAATAATAATGATGATAATAATAATAAATAATAATAATAATAATAATAATAAAACAAAACAACACAACCATAACAAATATGACAAAAATGAGAACAAAACAACTTCCTACTGGTTCATTTTTCCTTACCTTATATATGTTTAACTATGCATGCACCCATATATTCATGTATATACATGTATATATATATATATATATATATATATATATATGTATGTATATTCATATACTTGTAGATATCCCAAAAAAATCTCTTCTCAATTCATTCTTTCTTTTGCACCTTATATATATACCTAAGCACACATACATATGAGCATATATATGTATATATACACACTGATGCGCACCAATGCACTCTTTCTTGTTCTTCTTTTTTTTTCTGCCTATATGCATACCGAGACACACAAATGCAAATGGACATATACATATATATATATATATATATATATATATATATACGTTGATGCACTCCTCCTTGCTTTCTCTCTTCTTTCTTGTTTCTTATACTCACTGAAACATACACAGATGCAAATGGACATATACATACATATATATATCATTGATGCACTCCTCCTTACTTCCTTTTTTTCTTGTTCTCAGGCACATCGAAACATACAGATGCAAAAACATACATGGACAAATACACACACACATATATATATATATATATATATACGTTGACGTGCTCTCCTCCTTGCTTTCTTTTTTTCACATCGAAACATACAGATACAAAAACATACATGGACATATACATACATATATATATATATATATATATATATAGATGTTGACGTGCTCTTGCTCATCTTTTATCAGAAGCAACCTAACAGCAAACAAGGATAGATAACAGCCAATCTTCTACATGCATTCATGATAGATTAGACAACAAAACTAAAGATAAAAAAAACCAGAAAAGGGAACAGCAAGCTAAGGAAACCTGGCAGACACCTTTAGCTCACTTTCTCTCTGTTCGTCTCTGTTCACAGCGTCTGAAACAAGGGAACTAGTTTTGGCCTCAGCTCATCCTTCTCGGTTCCAACTCTCCCTTCGGTCCACGCCCAGCTCTCCCTAGTTTTCAGCTTCCAGATTTTCTCCTCGGTTCTCGGCTCATTACCTCTTCAGTTTCAACTCGTTTTGCTTCTCTCCCATCGCGACCTGCACCTTCTGCTCTTCTCTTGGTTTGCTCTCTTTCTTTCACGTTGCCTCAGCTCGTCCTCACCAACCACAACTCACTCTTTTCCTCTCCTCCCCCTCCTTGGTCCAACAGTGCCTTGCCTTTTAAGCCTCCAGCCTTCTTCTCTTTTTCTGATCTCTTCCTTTCTTTTTCTAATGCATACTGCCTCTTTTTTTAGCCACCACCATTGCTTCTGCCCCCTCCCACTTTTCAGCAACAAACCCTCATTTTCTTTCTGTGTCTCCTACTCCTTTTTTGCTTTTTCAGCCTTCCTTGTGTCCTTTTGTTTCTTAGTGGTGTGTGTGTCCGTGAGTGTGTGCATGTGGGAGTGGGAGTGTATGAGTGTGTGCATGTGGGAGTGTGTGAGTGTGAGCAAGTGAGAGTGTGTGAGAGCAAGTGAGCAAGTTTGCATTTTTATTTTAATTAGGTGGCCTTTCTCTCCTCTTTGTATTTGGATTAATTCACAAATTTGTTAACCCTATTCATTTTTTTTTTGCAAGATGATTATCATGTCTTTACTTCAAATATATATTTTGAATTTTTCCTTTTAATATTTTTGGTTTCATATTTGGTTTTTCCCATGTTACTTCTATCTTTTGCTTTTTGCAATTTTGTTTTTAATTAATTAATTTTTAAAATTTTTAATTTTATTTATTATCATTACTATAATTATTATTATTAATTGTTTTTATTATTATTATTATTATTATTATTATTATTATTATTATTATTATTATTTTAGGTGGGGTGTTCACAATAGATAATTTATTTGTAAGTTACAAGAAATTTAATATTTTAGGACCTCTTTGAAATTAGAGTCAAACTATGAGAATGAAAATTGTAACGAAAAATATTCTTATATGGTATCTTTAAATATAAAAAGATTAATGTACAATAAATTTATTATTTTCATAGACTAATTTCATCAGCCAAGTTTGAGACACTCTTATGGTTAGGATAATGGCAACGATGTAATTGCAAATAAAAATAAAATGAGTAAAATGTCATTTTGATCTATTACTTATTAAAATACTCAAAATGATCCTTCACTCATTAAAAATGTCACATTTAATCATTCACTTTTTTTTAAAAAATACTAAATTTAATCCTTTAGGTTTAAGATTTAGAATTTAATAAAATGATTAAATTTGTTAATTTTTTGAAAAATGAGAAACTAAGTATGATATTTTTCTATGAGCAAATGATTATTTTGGACATTTAAATAAATGAGGAACCAACAGAACAATTTTGTGACAAGTAAGAAACTAAAAAATTTTTTTTTCTCAAAATAAAATACAAGAATCCATTTACAAACAATTTAAGTTTTGGACGTATTTGAATTTATATGTCAAACTAAAAGAATAAAAAAATACTAAAATAAAAAATCACTTATTTTATTCAAAGCTACAGTAATAACAGTAAAATTTAGGGAATCTTTTGATTCAAAAAGATTTGGTTAAAAAAAAAAAGGCTTACCCTACAGTCTTTTTCGTCAACAAAAAGCGTACATACCTACACGTTGTGTGGGCCGGTTTGGACTACCAAGGACTTTAATTTTTACATACTACTATTTGATATGATATTTTCTCACCACGTATTATCTACATATATAGTAGGATAAAAACATATAATCAATATATGTTAAAAACAGGAATTGGATCTATCATCAATGAAAAAAAACACTAGTTTCATCCTACATTTTTTGAATTTAGTTTCATTTTTTTCTCTATCAAATGAAAGTTTTTTATTTTAGTCATTTATGAATTAAAAATTTCAAAATGATTATTATTTTGGAGGTTTAATTTAAATTAGTCCCTCTCAAAATAAGACTAAACTCAAGAGTAAAAAATTATTTTAAGACTATCCATTTGTGGAGAATCAGAATAGTAGTTTCTCTATAATCAATTGATCATTAAAAATTTTTAAAATAATATTATAGTATCAAGTTGAACAAAAAAAAATATTTAGTTGATAAATAAAAAGATTGATACATGGGATGGTATTATTCAATCTCATTTGTGAATGAAATTGTAAAATATTCAACAATTTTGTGGCGCCACTTGTATTTCAATTACCAAGCAGAAAAGAAATTGCTCTTTATATTTGCAAGTCTACCAATAGTAATTTAACCAAAAAAAAAAAAGGAACATGTAGATAGTTTTATATGGAAATGTAAATATATCATTAATTATAGATAAACATAAATAATAAAATAGATACTAATTACAAGTGGATATATCATTATATCTTAATGATTCGGTGATTTTATAAGTTGGGTCATCATTATTTGAAAAATATTTAAATAAATAATAGATATATATATCTAAAATTTTCTCTTTTCATTGGTTGATAAAAATAATATATTTGTCTGATTTACACAATTATCTTTTAAATTTGGTCTATATATTAAATTATATTTCTCACCATGTGAGTAGTCGCATAAGCTAATTATTTTTTATGTTTACATTTATTTTTATAATATAATATTAAACAAATATCCACACATCAGGTTGAGCTTTTGCTCTGCTCGAGATCAAGCTTGACTTTAATAGTTAAGATATATCAGGTCATCTTTTTAGTACAAACTAATTAAGGCTGGATTAAAGTGGTTCAAGTGTATGAACTTTGATGCAGTTTAGGTGACATGCCTTCTGGATTCAAGTGTTAGGGACCACCACATGTATTTTTTGTTTGATTCTTAAATCATACCTTTTTCTATTCCTAAATTCCAAAACCTTATGTCTAATTTGTAACTACTAATAAACATATAGGTTTGGCTTCTTCCAGGCAACATATAAGGTGGATTCTTTGGTGTGTTTAAGAACTTGAAGACATCAATGTCTTCAACAAAGTGGATAAATGAGATGTTACCAATTTAATACTGACTAGATTAAGGTGATGATTGTACATTAAAATGTTACAATTAAAAAAATGACCCCAAAATTTTTATATTTTTTCTTTAGCCCCTATGTATTTTTTTTTAAAACAATTCATTTATTATCTCAACTCCCTCAAATTATAAAATTCACAACTTCACCCCTATAGTTTATTTATTTTACTATTAACCCAAAGTTATTCTCTCATAGAAAATAATAAAAATTATAAGACATATTTTAACCTCAAAATTATTTCATGTAAAATCTGTTGTTGAATGATATATAATTTTTTATAAGTAAGCTATCACAGGAGATGAAGATGGTTAATAATAAGAGAAGAACGAAGTATAATGTAAACGATGATGGAATACTTTTGGCTTAATAGTAAAATAAATAAAGTATAGGGATGAAGTTGTAAATTTTATAATTTTAGAGAATTGAGATAATGACTGAAAAGTTTTAAAAAAATAGGGGCTATAATATAAAAAACTTGGGGTTAATTTTCAATTTTAACATTTTAATGTATTATTATTACCTTGATCTAGTCCGCACCTAGTTGACATTTTATTTATTCACTTATTGAATATATTAGGAATAATTCACCTAACATTTAAAAACTCGGGCGCTTAAATGACACAATTTTAGCACAACTCGATAACAAGTCATAGGAATAAATATAAAATTAATTGCAATAAGATTTATAGTTAAATTCTATTTTGGTCATTTATAGACAAAATTTCTTTTTAATTTGATCTCTTATAAAATCACTTTTTCAATTTAACATTCACCTATAAGATATTTCTTAATTTAGTTATTTATAAAATTGCATTTTCAATTTGATACTTCACAAATAAAATTATTATCAATCATGTCTTTTTATCAATTTACTATTTTTGAAACCAACACTCATTCTAAATATTATATAATGGTGAATAAATTGACAAGAAGTTAAAAATATTTCATATATTATTATCTTTAGAGTTATCAAAATGAATTCGACTTATTAGGTTTACTAGTTTAATCTTCATTATTGTGATGAATTGGATTAAGATTATCAATTCATTTAATATATGTGGATTAAACTTATTCAACCCATTTAACTTGTAGGTTCAATGGTCTAACTTAGTGAGTTTGTGGATTGGCCAACTATGAACACTCCAACTCATAAGTAAATAAATAAATAAGAATAATGAAAATAAAAATTAGTTAATTAATCAATTAATTAATTAATTAATTGACCAAACAAAAAGACAAGATGAAAATAAAATCAACCAAAATAAATTTGTAATTAAATATGAAGAATTCAACAAAATAAAATATAAAAGGAAGTTAATTTTTTTTTCAATTCACTAATTAAATAAAAAATTAATTTTAAAAAATAATTAAAGAAAAACTCATAATAATAATAATAATAATAATAATAATAATAATAATAATAATAAACAAGCAAAATAAATAAATAACAAATGAATCAAAAAAGACCCCAAAACATGTATATTCTACCGCCTATTGCTACCTAAAGCCTATCACTGCATCATATATGGAATTGCTACAGATGCCTTCAAAGGAAAACTTATGACAAAAACAAATTTTCTTCATCAATAAGAAACAAAGGAAAATAGAGGAAAGTTTAGGTTATGTGCCAACAGGATTGATCCACCTCTCAAGTCGCTGTCATAAGGCAGTTCAAGGGGAAATAGAAAAGGACATGAGCCAAGGGAAGCAGCGAAGAGAGGAGGCTCTGGTTCACTTTCGAAAAGTGAAGAGAAGAGAGTTCATGCTTTAATGCAATGTGGACAGAGGAGTAGTAGCTAAGAAGACTGAAAAGTAAGAGACAAAAGAGGATTACAAAGAAGAAGAAAAAGAAGAAGGAAATAGAAGGAGAGAAAGCAGAGACCATAAAGGGAGACTGGGAAAAAATGAAAAAGAAAAGGAGTGATAGAGCTCCAAGGGAAAGAGGTGAGAAGAAGAAAGTTGAGCAGAGAGGAATAACATAGGAGGAAGAGAGTTGAGGTGAGCAGGAGAGAATGAAGGCTACTCTATTCGTCCTTATTCAAGCAAACAGAGGCAGAGCATCGCCGGGAAAGCAAAGGAAGATAAGAAGGAGAGAGAGCTAGGCAGAAAGAGAAAAGAAGAAGAAAAAAAAAAAACGAGAGACAGAGGGAGAAAAGGCTAAGAGCTTCAAGAGAGAGAGATGGAGAGAGTGAACCGAGAGCTTGAGAGGAAAGGGGATAGAGTAAGAGCTATGAGAAAGGAACACAATAAAAATAGAAATGAAAGAGAATGAAGGAGGCACTCAAAATAGGACATTTTCCCTATTTTTGCAACGGAAAATAAAGATAAGTTGAGGGCAACTATAGCTTGGCAATCACTTAAGGAGTATTGAAGGTAATATCTATTGTTTGCCTTAAGCTTCATGGTGTTTAAATATGCACCGACTGGAGTGACAATATTCGAACGAAAATGTTAGGAGCTCATGTGAGATGAAGGGCATTTATCTTGTTTCTAAAAGAAAATGGTTGTGGTTATACTTAAAACATGTTGATATGCTTCGTCTAATTTGTGTTTTATGCTAGAAGTGTTTTAATCCAATTCCTTTTGCTGGGTTCATTAGTTATTGGACGGATTGTGGGCTAATTCAAATGAAACAATGATAGTGATTGGTTGATCGTTCTGTCACAGTTTCATATGTTATCACTTTCATTCAACTTGCATATGTTTTTGGTCCATGGATTTAGCTCGATTTTGTCCTATTTCTAGTTCTGGATAGTTACGTTCAGGTTTAATTTTTGTTATGACTGGTTTATGATGAATTCCTGATTTCATTCATTTAGCTCCCAACCTAGTGCGCTTTTGTTTCACAACTGATTTTGTGGGCTTGTTCTAATAAAGTGGTGCTAGGTCTTCGCTATGGGAAAATGTGGAATATCATGATAACACTATCCATATTAATAAGGAAGCATGTTGAAATTGAGAAAATTGTTTTTTTGTACTTTTGCTAATTGTATAAGTGATCTTTGCTTTATTTTAAACCCTATTTTATTTTTGAGTAAATACACTTTTGGTCCATCACTTATTAAAAAATTGCTATTTTGGTTTCTTACTCATTGAAATGCTCAAAATAGTTCCTCACTCATTGGAAAATGTCACCTTGGGTCCCTCACTTTTAAAAAAATTACAAAATTTAATCCCTCACATTTAGAGTTCAAGGTTTGGTAGAAAGACTAAATTAATAATTTTTTGAAAAGTGAAGGACAAAGTATGATATTTTTCAATGAGTGGGTGACTATTTTGGGCATTTCAATAAGAGATGTAGTAAAATAGTAATTTTTATTTTTTTACTAACTTATATTTATAACTAATGTATGAATAAATGATATGTGGTAAAGCACTTATACACACTAACACTTGACATGTTGGTTTTTTTAGCCTAATATCTCCATTTTACTTTATCTTATTTCTTTTTATTTTATTTTAATTTTATCTTCTCATTATAGATGGGTTATCATTATAATTACTATTGTTATAATCTTTTTAAGTTCAAAAGTCACGTTAGACCTTAGACTCCTTTGGCATTGAAAGTTAATACATGTTTTTAAATAAATAAATAATAAAATAGAATGATTCTTGAATTATGAAAATAAATAACTTTTTATTTTCTCTAAAAAGTTACCCCATTAGATCACCAATCTTCTTGGGCACTTAAAATTAAATGGCAAAAGCTATGTGAAACCCTAATCTTTATAGGTTTTGAAAGTTAATATTCAATCTCAATAAAAAAATTTCAATGAAATAAACTGATTGCCAAGTTAACTTAGTAGTCTATTTTGTTGTCTTTTTTAATTTAATTGTGGTTTTGTGAGACCTTGGCCTCCTTAGGTTTTTAAAATTAATACGCAATTTCTAAAATAAATAAATAAATAGTAATAAAAGAAAAAGGATTTCAAAATTATGAAAATAGTTAATTTTGTAGAAGTTGTCATATGAGATCATTAGTCTCCTAAGGCATTTAAAAATTAATCAGCAAAAACATGTGAAACCCTAGTCACCTTAAATTTTGAAAGATAATATCTAATTTTCAAAAATTCAAAATATAAAATAATTGCTAAATCACATAAATAATCGATCCCCCAACCATGCGATATTGTAAGTCTCCTTAGACATTTACAAAATTAACAATGATTTGTTCAACCTATAATTTGTAAACTAAGACCTTTCGAAAAGTTAAAACATAAATCCTAATTTCAAAAAATCCTTAAAATATAAATCCGAAAAGTCCAAGAATATTTCCTCTTAATAGTTTCATTTCTTTTGAAAAATAAAACTAAGAAAACTAAAAAACCATAAATTCCAAAAATCCTAAAAAACATTTACCTTAAAAAATTTCACTTTTTTTAATAAAATTCCAACTCCAAAAATCCAAAAAAAAAAAACATAAATCCAAAATCCTTTTCCATCATCATTTCATTTTGCTTTCAAAATGCACATTTCAAAAATGCAAAAAATACTGATAAGAGAGAAAATGAAAAAAGCCGAAGTTGATATCATAACATTTTCATAAATTAAGACATATAATCAAATCCCATGCCTATTATATTTATGAAAATCAAATTAATTTCAATTACCTTATCTCTTCACAAGAATAAAAAACAAACCTCATCCAATTGCCATACATTTTTATGTCAAACTAGGTGGACTTTGATTTCTATTGCTAGGTAGTAGGCCTTAGGTTCTTCTCTTAAGTCATGTCTACCCTTTATAAATATACATTCTTTCATTGATTTTGTTTTTTTATTTTATTTTTTATTTTTTCAGTTAATCAACATAAATTTAAAGTCGTAATATGTTAATTTTACTTAACAAGTATAGGGTAACCGTCTTTATGGACAGGGGTGTTGGGGGGTGCCTAACATTTTCCCTAAGCTCAAATAGAGTCCTGAACCTATCTTTGTTTTTGTAAACCACTTTGTCTTTTCTTTTTGTTTTAAAATGGTTTTCCAAAATTTTCCTTTAAAATTTTAGTGGCAACTCCTATATAAATCGGTTTTTAAATTATTTTAAGAGCCAAATTGTTTCTCTTTTCTTTCTATGCCATTCGTGACGTGCTTGACCCTTTGACTAAGTTCTCAAGTGTGGCAATTTGGCAACTCCAATGGAGATAGTTTGAGAATCAAGCTTGTTTGATTAGTTAATTGAAGTGATATGACCTTTCTTTTGTTCTGATTGCCCTTTTTGTTTCTTTTCATTGTTATTAGTTTATCTTTCATTGTTTTTAAGTGTTAGTTTATGTATGTTTCCCCATTTTAACTATATAACATGTTTAATTGTTCTTATCTATTTGTTGTTTATTACTGTTATGTGTTATCATTTGTTTGAAGTTTACCTCTGTTGTATCTATTAGGGTAGATAACATGTGGAATAAAAACCTTAAGTTAGATTACTCTTATCTGCTTTATATATGCTCCTCATTCCTTTTAAAGTTTATCTGCCTAGCAGATGAGGGTTGGAGAGACTTTAAGTTAACAAGTTTATATGCTCATTTCCCATATAGAGCATTTCACATCATACCTTACATACCTTTTAGGCCTTATACCAAGGTCCATGCTTGTCCTAGGTTAGTGGAGGTTTATATTAGCCTTCTTGTAGGGCTTTAGACTCCCAAAGTTTAACATGAACCCCTTACTTACATTGTGCCTTGTTATATAGATTTGACTTCAGTAGGATTTCCTTTATTTTATAGTCTAATTCATATCACAAGATCCTCACTCTCTTGGTAGGGGCAATCCAGGGACCAACATTCCTTTAAGATGTTAGACCCACATCTGGCACCATGCATTTTATTAGATGAAGCCTAGTAACTAACCATGCTAGAGCCTCCCATCTTTAGGGAAACATCTCCCTACTTAGGGTAACTGAGATAGGACATCAGGGAAGCATATTTCATCCATATTCAATATGTTATCACTTCATTCATAGTATAATCATATTTTATTTCTTTCCCTTTATTTTTTTTAAACAAAAGACAAGAAAAACATCTTTTAAAATCAAAGTCCTTTAGTTTTGATTATCATTACATAGCCATCTAATACATTATTAGGCTAAACAAGCTACGTTAAACTAAAAAATCTCTTTTGTATGAATTCATTTGGCCTAATGTTGTATCAATAAGGGTGTGAACCATCAAAATCGATGATATTTTGTGAAAAAGGTATATTAATGGATTATTTGGTTTACTTATTTGCATTAAGCCTCACCTGTGTGAGGACTACCTCCTCTTCAAGTTGACCGTTAAACCTTTTTTTTACAATGAATCAATAGGGCTCTTGGTGGGTAATGAGGAACAATGCACCAAATAATTTGCTAATTAAACACAAAAAGGGTTATATACTTACTTCATTTTTTGTTTCTAACTAGTGTATTATTCTAGCACAAACAATCATCATAGTTAGTTGGCATAAAGATATGATGGAATCAATGGGAACTACACAAACTCAAAACCCAAGCCTGACGGGATTAGTATTGATTGGAAAAAAGATCAGAGTGAAAGTAAAAGCTAAATCGGTTAAGAGTTTGATCGTTATGAGTAAACTCTTAACCTATTTAGCTTTTACTTTAATTTGTTATCAATGCCTATTAGAGATATCTTAGATTTGTTATCAATCATTATCCAACCTTATGCTCTTATGACCTAGGCTCAATATTGGGATGATTCATTGAGGTATTTCACATTTTTAACCTTCTAGGTTACGTCCATATTGAAGGAACATGGGGGCTTGATGAACATGCCTATAAGCAAAGACACATTTGTCAATTGCTACCTTGGACACCTTCCATCAAAGGGCACTGTGACCTAAATTCTTGGTGAAAAGCCTACCGAAATCCAATTACGCCATTCAGGGGCGACTAAAGGTTTATATAGGAAGTGCATAGAAAAAGGCTAAAGACTTTAGCTAAGAAAGAATATTAGGTTATTTTTAGAAGGTTTCTCGCTCTGGAAGTATACAGATTGGTATTGTTCTCTTCAGCTGTAAGATTCATTGATCTTGTAGCGGTGAGTGTTTTATTGGAGAAAAACCCAATTTTAACACTTTTAGACAAGACATTCTTGACATTAAGCTTTTACCATCAAGAAAAAAGGGAAAGCTAAAATGCTACTTTTTGCTCTTAAATATATGGTTGTTTAACCATATTTATGGAAAGAAATAACAACTTAGTGTTAGATTTGACAACGTACATCACCCAATTTAAAGCTACCATCTTTATAAAGGGTCAACCTTACAAAGGACAAATATGAATCATGATGAATGGACTCAAGTAATAGGGCCATTGAAGGATAACACCATTTGGAGGAAACTTGCATGGTGAGAGAGTAAGGAGGTCATTTATTGTTATAGGGATTTCCTAAATGTACCACTTATGGGTCCCTGAGGTTACATTAACTACAAACCTACAATCGTCCATTGTCAGTTTGCATATATGCAAGATGTCACCTTCGAAGCCATAATAAAGATCAGTTTCTACTATAATGAGCTACAAGAAAAGGAAATAATTCATGAAGTAAGGAATGCCTGGATTCGAGTGATATGCAAAGGGAGATTTAAGTTAGGGAAGCATATTGTGGTGACCATAGAAGGATACCAAGTATAGCTCAAAGAAAGGATTTGAAGAGTCAACCTGCCCTTTAGACCTCATAATCCCTTATGGAGCAACAATCTATTTGAGGTTGATGAGTGCTTAGCTAAACAATTAACAGACAAGAAAGCTGAATCGAAAAACTTGAAAGAATTGGGTAAAAAGCATTTAAAAGACTTACCTAAGTCCCAAGGGGAAGGAAGAATAAAAAAGCATAAAGAATTGGTGATGATCATTAAATTGAAGAGGTTGAATAAGGAAAATGCCATATTGAATGGTGCTATAAGGGAAATTCAAAAGCAAGTAAAAGAAAATGAAAGGAAGGCTTGTAACCATCAAACTTGATTACTAAGGGTTGTTAAAGAAAATGACGCCTAGGAAAAGTAACTAGAAGAGCTCAAGTCACCCAATGACTTGTAAGAAGAGATTAGTATACTTGTTAGATGCATGGTGGATAAGGCAAAAGAATTAGGCATAATTAAGACTGAAAAGGTGCGACTTTAGGAAGCTTGCCACAAGGACCAAGTGGTAGAGAAAGAAATATGGTTAGAGTAGTTTAAAAGGATGATCCTCTTTGATAATGATGCCTTTTTGGAGTTTTCCTATGCTTTAAGGCAAGCTGAAAGACAAGCCATTCCCTTAAAGACCCCCAAAACTATAATTAAGTTTTTTTACCATATGCCATGATCTTATGAAGGACTTGAAGATGTTGAGGAGATTTTATATCAACCATAGGCAAGGTTAGTTTTAATGTATGGTCATATTTTGGAACCTTATGAAATGCTGTAACTTAACATTTTATTCAAGTGAAATGTATGTTTCTCTTTTTAATTATCAGTCACACCATTTATTATGTATGATGAGTGTTCATGCTTAGTGGAAGCTGATTTAGTTGTATGTTACAAGATGGACCTACACTTGTGGGCATTAAGGGTCCCTTTGTTAACAATTAACATTGATTTGTTGAGTGATCCAACAAGTATCCTTAGGGAATCAAGGCCTAAGGTTTCTAAATCCTTATGTATACTAACAAATCATTATCAAATAAATATTTTATGAATAACTCTACTTTATTATGAATGTTTTTATTACAGACAAAAACAATATTACTTCAGTAAAAAAGAATTTGTTTAACTTAACTCAACTGTGAACTTAAATTTATCTCAACTGTGTGTGTTCCAGAGCCATGGCAGCCATAAATAGTTGGTTTGAATTTGATCAGATTAAAAGCAAATATTGTAGCCTTAAATGACTAGATGGGGACTATGCATTCCCAAATGCTTAAGATGATAAAGCTACTGCAAAATATGAACACAAGTGTGACCGCCAATAATGCAACACTATTTGCTACTAACACAAAAAATTTGAATCACATACCTCACTATACTGGTGTCAAGATCCTATTTAATGACCCACAATGGTAAATCTGTTGAGCCTATTTGCTGAAGACTAAGGTTTTGATGATAACAAACACAAGTAGAAAATTTTTTCTATGTATTACTTAGGTCCTAGATGTTTTCAATGTATTATCATATCTTAAGAACCTTTATAAGTGATATTGAGCTAATAGGAATCATGTAAAATTGATTATAGGTCTTAAAGGTTAAGAAAAAACTGATTTGGAAAACTTTGGAAGTCCCTAGTCGATTGGCTATAAGCTAGTAGTCGACAGGCCCCTTTACCAGCTAATTATCTGGCCTCTCTTAGTCGAATGAGAGCTTTTTGTGAGTAAGATGTCAACTGGCCACTAGCCAGCAATCAACTGGTTACCTTCTAAGAGGCCCCAATCTGTTGCCAACTTAAGCCTTAATCTAATAGAAGCTCTACGTAAGTGAACAATCAATTAACCACTAGCAAGCAGTCAATTTGTCACCTTCTAAAAAGCCTCAATCTACTACCAGCTTAAGCTATGATCAACTGTAAGCTCTCTGTAAGTCACCAATCGACTGGCCATACCTAGATCAAGCATTAATATATTGTTAGTATGCTGTCAGCCTTAAGACCATTGACTAAGAGCTCTATATGAGTGACCAGTTGACTGGCCAAAGGTGAATAGCCAACTGTCGGAGTCTAGAATTTGAATTTCTAATAGGGAAAGAAGGAGTAGTAATTGGTCAATGGCAAACAAGCCATAATAGATTTATAACGAATATTTTTTAAAATCTCTAACTTCCCACTTACTTCCAATAGATCTATTGAACCTCAATCTATATAAACTCAATCTATGGACTCTGAATCAACAAGAGAAACATTCAAAAGTGATTATATCATTAGTTTCTTTCATCTTATTTGCTCTTTATCATATTAATGCTTCATTGTATCATATACTTTATTTAAGTGAGTTTATCATTTATGATTCATTCTTTCTTGTGAGAGAAAAGTCAATGAGGTTCTGTAAAAGAGTCAAGCCAAGAGAAAGCTTGGGTTGAGGGGGAGTATATCCCTGAGTGTATTCAAGGAGGTTCCTTGAAGGAGTCATGCTATGAGAACTTGGGATTAAGGAGAGGTTCTCCTAGGTTATTGTATTTATTTACTAAGATAGTGAAAAATCCTAAGAGATTGCTTAAGAATTGGACGTAAACTTAGGTAGAAGTCGAACTAGGATAAATTATTGTGTCTACTCTTTTCACTTACTCTTCTTACATTCTGAATTCATTATTTCAAATTTGGTTTGATTATTTTACTTCTAATTTAGAAGGGAGTTTTTCAATAAAATTTTTATAACACCCAATACACCCCCTCTTGGGTGCCAACCTTGTTCAAAAAAATCACCCTAAAAAACCCCTGACCTCAGGAATAAAAGGATATATGTATTAAAAGTGGAACTAAAGAGGTGTTTTCACATACAATATCCCTAGGGGAGAATCAACCATTGTATTCCCTAGTCTTACGTAACTGACCGTGAATGCACCTCCTAAAGTTGGGGAACATAATGATAAGATGAATTAGGAAGAAGATAAGACTGAGGTAAAAGACAAATTATGAGCTTTACAAGGACTAATTAATTAGAAATCTATTGAGCTAGCTAAATTGTGCATGGCTACTAAGGTACCAATTCCGAGAAAGTTTAAACTGTTGGAGTTTATTAAGTACGATGGTAGTGGCAACCCATTCTTTCATTTGAAATCATGTTGCACCAAAATGATAGTTTAGTTTAGGGATGAAAAATTTCCATTAAACTTCTTTCACAAGAGTTTAACTGGCTTAGCATAACATTGGTTCAAAAAGTTTGCCTATTTAAATCTCAAGAAGTAAAGAGACCTCACCGATGTTTTCATAAGGCATTACAAGTTCAACCTAGACATTGCCCTTACTTATGAACAATTAAAGGGGTTAAAAAAAAAGACAATTAAAAGTTTTAAAGATTACACACAAATATGGAGAACAATAATGGCCGAGGTCCAACCATCCTTTTTAGAATCTAAATCTTGCCCTTATTTCAATCGCACTTTGAGGGATTCATATCGTAAAATTATGTTAAGAATGTACGTGTATGATCTTGCTAACCTTATCCTAGTAGAAGAAAGAATAGAAATTGATATGAAAGACACGTTATTTAAAGATGCTTTATTAGAAGTAAAGAAGACTACAAACAATTGAAAATGGAGAGGGATGTCAACAATAATCATGCCACATACCAACAACTGCGCACCATGCATAACCAGTACCCATGGGCTTCATCTAATAATTTGAACTAATTTGAACTAACATGCATTTAACTAGTTAGGAGGCTCAGTCCTAAACAATTTTGTAAATTATCAAACCTCGTTGTAACCCTATTTGGGGTCGCAACAAATGATAACTTAAGGTAGAAGGCCTAGACCTATGCAACAACCTCGCGATGATAGGTAACAACCTTGCGATGATAGGTCACTACCTAACTTTAATATTAGCTGGTTGAAACTCTTCAAAGATTTATTAGCATAAAAGCTAATAGGACCCAGACTTTTGAGGCCATTTCAATGACCATTTCCTACATAGTATAATCCAAATGCCACTTATGAATACCACATGAGGGCAATTGGATATAACATTGATAAATATGATGCCTTCAGAAAACACACACTAGCACTATTAATAATAACCACATAAGCATCAAGGTAAGTAATAACCCCTAATATTGTCACTATTTCATTACCAAATCAAGATAAAAGGAAGCAAGTAGCTATGCTAAAAGATAATGAGGTTACCTTGAAACATTTAAAGGATGTGCCATGTACCATGAAACAATTGTACCAATACCTAAAAGATGTTGATTATATCTATGTTAAGGAAGGGAAGTAAAATGTGTTTGAAGAAATATCAAGTGCTTAGTATAAATTTTACAAAGGAAACATGGGGCATGACATTGAAGGTTGTACACAATTTAAAGAGTTGCTCAAAGAATGATGACGCTTAGGGTTTTGAATGTCAAGGGAATGAACGGGTGGCTAAACGAAGATGTATGCATCCTAAAAGAAAGTAGCTCTAAGCCTATGACTAGAGAATTGTCGAATCTAAAAGTTCTCTCATAGTAGTCAACTAACCAATTTACGAAGTCAAAGATGTTACGCTAGCCTAAGGCAACCTCACCCTATGGGATATGCCAAGAAGATCTTACTCATTGTTATACCCCTAAAAAAATCTAATAGCCATTATCCATGTGCCAGCCTCATTTCCATACCATGGCAACCATGCAATCCCATAGAATTATGCCCTAAAGATAGAATGTTCTCCAAATGGCACAGCACTTGAAGCAAGGCCCATCACGAAAGAAAGTAATTTAGAAATCATTTATGGGATTACCCAAAGTGGTCAAGTTTACTCCAAAGAGTTGGATAGAACACTGAACTTAAACTTATAAGTTAGGGAAAGATCAAACCTAAAAGAGGCTATTAGAAAGGAGGAAGGAGAAAAAATTGATGAATTTCTAAAGATAATGAAGTAAAGTGAGTATGACATTATTAAGTAATTGTGAAAAACACATGCACGAATTTCTATCTTAACACTCATAATGAACTCAGAAGCCCACTGTAAGGCACTACATAATGTACCGGATGACTTACATGTGCCTGGACACTACCTGAAGAAAGTGGTGAACATGGTAAATATCGTTAGGAATTCTACCTTGATTGCTTTCTATAAGGATGAGGTGTACCCCATGTCAGCCTGAAAGCCTAAAGCCTTTCATAGTACCTTAAAATGTCACGAATATGTGATAACAAATGTGCTTATCAATAGGTGTTTAGCCCTGAATGTCTAACCATTGTTTACCCTGGGACATTTTTTGGTAAAAATGGCATGTATTGAGCATAACAACCTAGTAGTGAGAGCCTTCGATGAAACACAAAGGAAAATGATCAAGAAAATCAACATCCCATTAGAAGTCAAGCCAAATCTGTTCACAGTTAAATTCCAAGTTATAAATATTGACTCAGCATACACTATGCTCTTAGGAAGGCCTTGGATCCATGCAGCTAACATACACTTTGCACTAAAAGATTAAATATATCAGTGAAGGAAGGCTAATCATCATAAAGGGTGAAGAAGAGTTAATGATTAGCAAGCTAAATGTAATATTATACATCAAGAGTGAAGAACAGGTTATAGATAGTTTTTATTAAAGTTTAGAGGTATTAGTGACTGTGAAGTATGTCAAAGATGTCAACTAAGTGGTAGCCAAGATAATGAAGAACAAGGGGTTTAAAAAAGAAAAAAGGTTGGGGGTAAAATAGCAAAGTATGAAAGTACCCATTGAGGTCGATGAAAATCTAAGACAGCAATGGTTAGGATACGAGCCATCTCTTAAGACCCTCATGAATGAGAAAACATGATTAACTAAAAGCAAAGGAAAAAAAGGAATGGAAATACTCTATATCCAGGAAACATTTCCTGTTCCTGCTTAGCTGATCAACTAAGACGATCCAGTGGCATTAGCAAATGAAGGAGAGGGAGAATTCAAGAAAAAGATGTGGATTCAATTAGACAAGTTAAGAAAAGCTTTCAACAATTAGGAATTTTATATGGTATCAAATGTCATGTCTTCAGAGCATTATTTAGAAACGTCATTTTGAGAAATTTGTACTTGTTAACAATTAAACCTTTTTTTATTGAATAAATGCCAAAACTTCCTCTCTTTTTTTTAGTTTACATAAGCGATTTTCTTATTTCCTTGTCAATTCCTTTTGAATGCTTTCTTTCATAATTATCTCTGCCTTGCCTGTCTACTTTCTAAGGAACTAAAATCCTCAAAATTCTTACTCAATGCAAAGGTTTCCAAGCACCGTTTGAATGAACCACATATTGCTATAGATATAAATGATTTTGAAACTGGTAATGATGATGAACTATCTTGGACATTTACAAAGTCATAGAATCCTCAGAAAAAGGTATTACCCCTTATGCAGAAGTCATAGAAGTAATTAATATGGGAATGGAAGAAGATAAAAAGGAGTTAAAAATAGTCGGTAACCCAGAAAGGAAATAAATGATTAGCTTATTTAAGGAATACATGGACATGTTTGTTTGGTCATACCAAGATATGCTAGGGATTAACTCTGAGCTCGCAACTCGTACTTGTATCCAAACATTAGGCCTAAGAGGCAAAAATTGAGATAGATGAGTTTGGAGATGTCTTTTGAGATCAAAGAAGAAGGAATAAAGCAACAAAAATTTAGGATTATAAAAGTTACCAAATACTTTTAATAGGTTGCGAACATAGTCCCAGTGCCGAAGAAAGATGGGCATGTAAGAATGTATGTCAATTATCAAGACTTGAATCAAGCTAGCCTAAAGGATGACTTCCCCTTACCTCACATTGATGTCTTGGTTAACAACACAGTGAGAACTTATAGATGCTTTTTCATGGATGGCTATTCCGACTACCATCAAATTTCCATGCACCCCGATGATAAGGAAAAGCCACTTTCATCACTTAATGGGGAACCTTCTACTACAAAGTAATGCCATTTGAGCTAAAAAATAGGGGGGTAACCTATCAGCAAGTGAGGATGGTTTTGTTCTATCACATGTTGCATAAAGAGATAGAGGTGTATGTGGACAACACAGTCGCTAAGTCAGCCGAAAAGAAAGCTATGTGGCTATGTTACGAAGGCTCTTTGAAAGGCTGTGAAAGTATAAACTCCGATTAAATCCAAATAAATATGTGTTTGGAGCCTCATCTAGAAAACTCTTAGGATATGTTATTAGCAAGAGGGAAATAGAGGTGGACCCCAATAAGATTAAGGCAATTCATTATATGCCACCACCCTAAAAAGAAAAAGTTCGAGGATTTCTAGGGTATCTAAATTATATCGCTAGATTCATTGCAATCATAACAACCAATAAGAATATCAAAAACATCATTGGGAAAATGACTACTACAAATAAGGATTGGTATAAGATGCTCCGGTATGCTCTCCTTGGGTACCGTATAACATTATAGACTTCTATAAGGGCAATCCCTTACTCTATAGTGTACGACATGAAAGCTTATGCCTGTCAAAGTTAAAGTTCTTTCTTTCTGAGTGTTGATATAGTCCAATTTAGAGGAAAGCAAATGAATCAAAACCTAGTATGAGAAACTGAATATAATTAAAGAAAAATAGTTAATAGCTATATGTCATGGGCAATTATATCAGAAGAGGATGACAATAGCTTTCAATAAAAAGCTTTGGCCCAAAGAATTCAAATAGGAGGATTTAGTTTTAAAGAAAATCCTTCCGAACTAAGAAGATAGCAAAGCTAAATGGGCTCCCTCTTATGAAGGTTCGTTTATTGTTAAGCAAGCTTTCTCTGTAAGTACACTTGTCCTCGTTAACATGGAAGGAAAAGAACTTAGAAAGCCAATTAACTTTAATGCAATGAAAAAAATACTTTGCTTGAAAAAGGAAAAAGGAAGATTTAGAGTGGAAGCCTATTAAGCTAAAAACCTAAAAAGGTAGCTTAAGCAAAAGTTAGGGCAACAAAAATGATTTATGAAAGTTTAAATAGGTAACTTAAGTAAAGGTCAAAGAATTTATCCCAGAGAACTATTGAAAGTATTATTATCAACTAGTTTCAAATATGTGTATCCTTAGCAGCACAATGACTGATCAAACAGGGCCTTAAGGAGCTGAGGTCAGGGATGGTCCTTTTACTCATTTAATCCTGACTTCCTTTGAACCAAAATTTTCATTCTTTCATTTTGAAGCTTTATGATCACTTTTAATGAAACAAAATGGTTTATTCATTTAATAGATTAACTTTATTCTACTTTTTTTCTTTGCAATTCTGCATCCTTTTATAATTACTCAATTTATTCCATACACAAAACAAATGTTCATTAAACATGAAATATGAAATATTGTTTAAATACATGCATTTTGGAATATACATAATTCCCAGCTTAGTGCATCAATGCAATAATAGGAAACAATATTTGAAAGGCAATATGGATCCAATAAAATCAGTTAGCTTTCACTACCAAGTAATTCAATGAAAAGAGATGTAGTATTTCCAAATTATGTGAATGGTCATCAAAACTAAGATGAACTTGTCAATCTAAAAAAGTCAAGCTATTAAGGCAAAAAAAGAAAAAGAAGCAAGAAGTTAAGTTTTCCATTAGCCATCAAAATAGAAAATCTAAAGTCATAATGAAAAAGTTTGGTTAGACAATTCTTTCACTAGGTAATGTGATTTTCTTCCAAACCAGAATGAACAATAAATTGGTATTTTTATATTCCCAATACCTTCTCTTAGCATTTTTTGAAAAAGAACAAACCTCTTTGTTTTCCAACTCTTAATAAAAATAGTCTATCTTGAGTTAATGTTCCACCTCCTCATCTTTGGAATGGATGCTCAAAATATGGGCACTCCAATTAAAATCTATTTTCATATGCAAGCATTCTATAGACACCATCCACTATGCATAGAAAATCTTGCTTTTAAAAGACATCATACATCTCATGTGTGTACTGCACTGCATTTCTGCATGCACTATAACATTTCAAAAATCAAGCATATACATCATGCTTGTCATTTACATGTCACAAAGGATCACATCCCCACTTGGCAATCCACCATTTACTTTTCTACTTGCATCCGTCAAGGCACCCTTTTAACTTTTCTGCCTGCATTTGTTAAGGCACCTTTTTAACTTTTTGCCTACATCTGTTGAGGAACCCTTTTAATTTTTTGCCTACATGCATCCATCAAGACACCCTTTTAACTTTTTTCTAGCATCCATCGAGGCACCCTTTTAATTTCTTACCTGCATTTGTCGAGGCACTTTTAATTTTCTATTAGGTCCTGCATCCATCATGCACTTTTAATTTTTTGCTAAGTCCTACATCCGTTGAGGTACCTTTAATTTTCTACTACGTCCTACTCCATTGAGACACATTTGATCTTCTTTCAAGTCATGTATAGTCAGGGCACCTTTAATTTTTGTCAAGTTACGCACAGTCAAGACATCGTTAATTTATTACACATTCATGGTTCCCAATAAATGTCATACTAATCAAAGCGAAATGTGTTCCTTACTTTTCCTTACATATAATAAGTATTCACATCTTCACTTGCTGTTAGGTAAGTCCTATAATGCGCATCTCTAGCTTCACTTACCTAAACAAGAAGTAAAGAAAGGCAATTATAAACACCTCATCTCATAAATAAATAAGAATAATCACAATGCAAATCAATTAATTAATTGATTGACCAACAAACAAAAAGACAAGATGAAAATAAAAACAACTAAAATAAATTCATAAGTAAATATGAACAATTCAACAAAATAAAGTAAAAAAGGAAATTAGAAGAAAAATCAAATTCACTAATTAAATAAAAATTAATTAAAAAAATTAAGCAACAACTCAAAAAAACTAATACTAATAATAACAAAACATGAAATAAATAAATCAATCAATCAAAAAGGGACCCAAAACATTTACACTTGCTTGTTGCTACCTAAAGCCCATCATTACACCCTATAAGGAATTGTTACAAATGCCTTCGAAAGAAAACTTACAACAAAAATAAGCTTTCTTCATCGATCAAAAGCAAAGGAGAATAAAGGAAACTTCAAGTTATGCAATTCCTCCCCGCTCCATGGCCGATTAGGATACGATGGCTACGACATTCTTCTAGGCATACTATTGTAAGTGCACTACCGAGATCCGATGCCACTTTTTGTTTTGGGAAAGATGCTAGCAGCATTGCCTGACCCTGCAA
Organism: Delonix regia; assembly: GCA_037074485.1. Taxonomy (NCBI): domain Eukaryota; kingdom Viridiplantae; phylum Streptophyta; class Magnoliopsida; order Fabales; family Fabaceae; genus Delonix; species Delonix regia. Next base: position 31,736,053 of record CM073451.1, read on the forward strand.
GTTGTTGTCACAGGGTAGTCTAAGGGGAAGTAGAATAGGACTTAAGCTGAGGGTAGCAGGGAAGAAAGGGGACTCTAGTTCATTTTCAAAAAGAAAGGAGAAGAGAGTTTATGATTTGATGCAACGTGGACAGGGAAGTAGCTGCTAAGAAGACTGAAAAGTAAGAGACAAAAGAGGATATACAAAGAAGAGGGAGCAAGAAATAAAATGAGAGCAAGTAGAGACCATAAGGGAGATTAAACAAAAAAACAAAAAAAGAAAAAGAGAGATAGAGCTCAATAGGGAAGAGGTGAGAAGAAGAGAACTGAACAGAAAGGAGCAACATAAGAGGAAGAGAATTGGTGTGAGTAGGAAAGAACAAAAACTACTCTATTCATCCCTATTCAAGCAAGTAGAGGCAGAGCATCGCTAAGAAAGTGAAGGAAGATAAGAAGGAGAGAGAGCTAGGCAAAAAGAGTGAAGAAGAACGGAAAAAATGAGAGAGACAAAGGGAGAAAAAGTAGTGATCTTTGAGAAAGAGAGATAGAGAGGGTTACCTGAAAGCTTGGGAAGAAAGGGGTAGAGTAAGAGCTATGAGAAAGGAACAGAAATGAAAATAGAGATGAAAGCAGAATGAATGAGGCACTCAAAATGAAACATTCACCTTGTTCTTACATCAGAAAACATAGATAATCATAGGGCAACTACAGCTTAGTAGTCGCTTAAAGAGTATTTAAGGTAATATCTATTGTTTGCCTTAAGCTTTATGGTGTTTAAATATGCACTGATATTAGTGAAAATATTCTGACCAAACTACTAGGAACTTATGTGAGATGAATGGCATTTATCTTGTTTTTGAAAATATTGGTTAAGGTTATACTTAAAACATACTAATATGCTTCCTCCAATTTATGTTTACTGCTATCAGTGTTTTAATCCAATTCCTTTTGCTTGGTTCATTAGTTATTGGATGGATTTGTGGGTTGATTGAAAAAAGAAGTATGATAATGATTGGTTGATCATTGTCTCAATTTCATATGGTATCACTTTCATTCAACTTGCATATGTTTTTCATCCATGGATTTAACTTGACTTTGTCCTATTTTTAGTTCTAGATAGTTACAATTTTGGTTATGACTGGTTTATGATGAATTCTTGATTTCATCCATTTAAGTCCAAGCCAAGTGTGCTTTTGTTTCACTATTGATTTTGTGGGCTTGCTCCAATAACATGGTGCTAGGTCTTCGCTATGATCAAATGATGGAGTATCATGATAACACTGTCCATATCAATAAGGAAGCATGTTGAAATTAAGAAAAATGTTTTAAGTACTTCTATTATTTGTATGAGTGATCTCTACTTTATTTTAATCCTTATTTTTATTTTTTTTTACTAAATTATATTTATAAATAATGTATGAGTAAATTATATGTAGTGGAGCACTTATACACAACACTTGACATGTTGGTTTTTTTAGCCTAATATCTCTATTTTACTGTCTTATTTCTTTTTATTTTATTTTATTTTATTTTTATCATTGCAATATAGGTGGGTTATCATTGCTAGACTCCTTTGGTTTTGAAAGTTAATACATATTTTTAAATAAATCAATAATGATAATAAAATAGTATAATTCTCGAATTATGAAAATAAATAACTTTTTCTTTTCTCTAAAAAGTTACCGCATAAGTTCACTAATCTTCCCAAGTACTTAAAATTAACCAGTAAAAGCCATGTGAGACCCTTGTCTCCATAGGTTTTGAAATTTAATACCTAATCTTAACAAAAATTCTAAAGAAATAAACTAATTGCTAAAGTGACCTCAATAGTCTATTTTTGGTTTTTTTTTTTTAATTTAATTGTGGCAACCATGTGAGACCTTAGTCTTTCCAAGTTTTGAAAGTTAATATACAATTTCTAAAATAAATAAATAGTAATAAAATAAAAAGGATTTCATAGTTATGAATATAGTTAATGTTGCATAAGTTTTCATGTGAGATCATTAGTCTTTTAAGGCATTTAAAAACTTAATCATTAAAAGTCATGTGAGACCCAAGTCTTCTTAGGTATTGAAAGTTAATATCTAATTTTTAAAAAATTCAAAAAATAAAATAATTGCTAAAACACCTAAATAATCTATCTCCTTGGTTTTTCAATTTTGTAGTCGTCGTGTGAGATTATAAGTTTTCTCAGACATTTAAGAATTAACAATTTATTCTACTTGTAATTTGTAAACCAAAAACTTTCAAAAAGTTAAAACACAAATCCTAATTTCAAAAAATCATAAAAATATAAATCCAAAAATATTTCACCTTAATAATTTCATTTCTTTTGAAAAATTAAAACAAAGAAAAATAAAAAAAACATAAATTCCGAAAGTCCTAAAAAAACCTTTACCTCAAATAATTTCACTTTTTTAAAATAAAATTACAACTCTAAAAATTCAAAAAAAAAACATAAATCCAAAATCCATAAAATCTTTTCCATCATCATGTTATTTCAAATTCAAAATTAAATTAAAATCCAAATTTCAAAAATTCAAAAAAATACTGAAAGAGAGAAAATGAAGGGAGCAAGAAGTTATGATCATATTGTTCTTGTAGATTCAAACATATAATCAAAACCCAAGCCCTTTTTTTATGAAAATAAGTTATTTTCAACCACCTTCTTTCTTCACAAGAATAAAGCAAACAAAGAAACAACCGATTGCCATAAATTTTTATATTGAAATACAGGGACTTTGATCCCTATTGCTGGGTACATAGTCCTTAGATTATTCTCCTTGGTCAAGTTCACCCTTTGTAAATATCAATTCTTTTTGTTAATTTTTTTTTCTTTATTTATTTTTGTGTATGTTTTAATGTCAATCAAAATAAATTTAAGGTCATATTACCTTAATTTCACTATACTAGTTTAGGGTAATTGTCCTTGTAGATAGGTGTTGTAGGGTGAATAATACCTTCTCCATACTCAAATAGACTTCTAAACCCATATATGTTTTCGAAGACCACCTTGCATTGTCTTTTTGTTTTAAAATGGTTTTCCAAATTTTTCCTTAAAGATTTTGGTGGTAACTCCTAAATAAATTAGTTTTAGAATTATTTTAAGAGTCGATTTATTTTCCTTTTCTTTCCGTGTCATTCACGTCACGCTTGACTCTTCAACTGAGTTCTCAAGTGTGACACCCACTTAAGAGGTTTTGTAAAATTTATTTTGTACAAGGCTTAATAATTTATAGTTTCAAATAGAATTTATTATTGTTTTGTTTTAAAATATTTAATATTTGATTAACAATTGACAAAATGGATGGATTTTTTATATTTGTCTTGATGATTGAATATTTTTGTTTTGGATTTTATTTAAAATTATTTTTTTATTTTGGGTCAATTAGGTGGGTTGACCCATTTAACCTACTTGATTAACTGTGTTTAGAATTTTGACCCACCAAACTAACCCGCCAACTCACATGAACCAACCTGCATTGGCTAAATTATCCATTTTTTAAGCTATATGTGATCAATCAAATCAAGAAATATTCATATATAATATATCAAATTAAAAAACCAATTTCATAAAACTAATCCGAGGAATGATCTATCAAGAGATTAAATTGATAAGATAATTTTATAATACATCAAATTAAAAAATATTCTATCATCAAAACATAAAATAAAATATAAAAAATTCTAATTAAAAATTTAATCCAATAATTTTGTTGGTTAAATCAAACTAGGCCAAGCCAACGCTACACACTAAGATGAACCTACCCCGTTGACACCTTATACTTTTAAATAATAAACCCATTCATTTGATCATCACCACTATCCTGGACTATATATAGATACCTGTGTGAGACCTAAGGTGGTATTTCTAAAACAAGTTCAGAGTAGATCCTCTCTTGTAGAGCACACCGAGTTGTGCAATGAGGACTGTGGATCATGGTAAGCCCCACATTGGTTTGTGGGATCTATATGTCCAACGGTTCTCATTGCACAATCTAATAAGTTGTACAGCAGATGATCAAAATTAGAAACAAGTCAAATTAAAATTCATGAAAAGCCGTAATATTTAGGGAATTACTGGTTTTATTCAAAGATACAGCAATAGCTATAATATGTTGGGAATCATTGGATTCGAAAAGGGTAACTTTTTGGTAACAAAAACCTACTTTACACTGTTTTTTTTTTTTGTCAACATAAAGCGTACTTGACTATTTTTTACAATTCTAGATGTCCACGAGGACTTCAACTTTTACAATCAATTTTATGTATTAATATTTGATATGATATTTTTTTCACAACATAATATATATATATATATATATTTATTAGGATAAAAACACGGTGACATTATAATATATTTATAATTTTGAGTATATTAATATATTTGATTATAATATAGGAGTATAACTGTAATAATATCAACATAAAAAATAATAATATTATAACTACAATATTACATTATAACTGGGTGTACTGATACATTTAAAATTGTAAATGTACTAAATATTTTACTTAAAAACATATAATTTTTCTATTGTTTTATGAAAAATATATTATTTTAATTATCTATTTTTAAATTTAATTTCATATTAGTCATCTATAAGTTGAAAAAAAAATATTTGGTTGATAAATAAAAAATTTATGTGGGATGGTATTATTATTTATGTGGTATGAAACAGTCATTTTTTCAATGCTTGTGTGACGCTTAGTATGTGACATAACTCTGGCATTCTAAACATATATTCATTTTCCTTCTTTCTTCTTCCTCTCTCTCCTCTCTTAATGAGGATCAAGTAAGAAAACCCCACATTTCAAGATGAAATCACAAATGAATTTCACTTGGCTTCGCAAATGGTTAATTTAGTTCTATCAAGGTGCCCTCCTTGCTCAATGATGATCTTTTTTCTATTTGCTTTTGCCTTTAGTTTGACTAACAATGGAGAAGCCGAAGGAATGAAATTAAAATAGACATCAAGAGAAAAATACAATATTGGAAGTGAATATTTGCAATTTCTATTTGTTTTCAATAAAGGGTTTCTCTGCATTCTATGGATATTTTCAATTTCTGTATGGCTTTGTTGAATGGTTTATTATATTTGCAATTTATTAATTTCTCAACTGATTTTTGCTTTTCTTTTGTTGCAACATTCCTCTTTCTTTCAGACATATAATGTTTTAAATTATTTCTTATATAACATGATATTATGTTTAAAAAAATAAAATACTGTACAGTTTAACAATTCATATTTTATTTTATCTTTTTTAGGAAATTTTCATTCTGTGAAAGGAACGATTTAAAATATTAATCTGTCATATATTAATTTTTAAAAATTTAATATTTATTAAAATTTAAACTATTTTAAAAATATTTATTTAAATATTTACTAATAGCCAGTCTGATATCAAATAGTATTAAATATAGATGTAACACTAAGGATTAATAATATAATTGTTGAAAACTTATAAAAAAAATATAATTGTTGAAAAGTTTCCAGTTTAGAATTTTAAAAAAATAATAATAAAATAACGTGAAGTAATAAAATATAAGAATCAATTTCAAATTAAATTGAACTCCATCAACCAACTAATTAATTTTTATAACTTGGGCATTTGAGAACTAATGTATGTTACACAACCAAGAAGTGTTTATGAACAATATTGGAAAAAGAGCATCATACTATCTCCCTCGTTTTTCCCTGGCCAACAACCCCGCTTTCTTTTCTTCTGGGAATATTAGTTCAGAAATAATTTTAATTTTCTTTTCCTCCTTCCGACCTACCAACCCCAAAACACAGTACTTGTGCCTATGTGGAAAAATCAATGTTACGTTTGTGGTTCTCAGGTATAGAAGTACGTTAAAGCTCACCTACTCGCCCGCTCAATTTCTTTCTTTAACATCCTCCTGCACGCTTCGGAGTCAAACAAGGCGCAATGGAGGTAACTCTTCCTCGTCACACCCTTTTTTATTCATTTTCTGTTTGTTGCCTAGAAAATTCAAGCAATTTCTACTTTGATTACTTTTGTCTGTGACCGATTCACCAAATCTGCTGAAAGTTAAATCTTCCGAAGTTGTTTAAATATAGCAGGTTTAATAGAGGTGAACTTGATTGCAATTTTAATTTTTAATGCATGCTTAACTGTTAGACTATGTTCTAAAACTTGGGTTTAGCTGTATTATAATGATGGCCTGTCTTACGATTAGTGCTTCTTCGTTATTTATTTATTTATTTTTGTTGGGGTGATTTTCAGCTTGCATCTGCTTCCTACGGTCAAAAGGGAAGTGAAGGAATGAGGAAGAATGGAACCTTGATTTGTGTCCCTGTAATGGGGGAGTCAATTGACAAGATGAAGATTGATATGGATAGGGCTAAAGCTAGTGGTGCTGACCTTGTTGAAATACGATTAGACTCTTTGAAGAACTTCAGACCTTTTGAAGATCTGAACTCTCTAATTAAAGGCCGCCCTTTGCCAGCGTTATTTACTTACAGGTTTTGCAATGTGGATTTCTTGTACTCTTGTAGCTATTCTGGTGTATGCTAAGCCTGAATAGTTTATTAGTACGACCAGTGTAGATAACAAATCCAATGTCTTTTACTGTGAGGAGAAAAACCCAAGAATTTGTGAGATATTGACCAGAGCTATTTAAATGGTGGAACGCTGAACATTAATTGGGATTAAGAGAATATATAGAGGTTGTCAGTGGCCATTACTGCGACATCTTTTTGTAATGTCTGTGTAAAATATAAAATGGTGGCATTCTCTAGGTTTGCTACTTTAGCCTTACTTTTGTATTCTGAAAACAAGAATAAGACAAAGCAACTGGGGCCAAATTCCCTAAATGTTTTGCTTGGGTATTGGAGTTACATACGGTAGTCTTTTCATTTGAGTTGGTCAACATTTTCTGTTTGAATTTCAGTGTTTATAGGTCCTTAGTTATGACAATGTATAGAGTATAATAGAGTCAAAGAAGATCACTGTAATTTTTTTTCAAACCCATTTCTTTACTTTTTACTTTAGTTTCAATTATCTAATATTATGAAACATTTTTATTTCTCTACTGTCCTCTTTTAACTCTGTTTTTGCTCATCCTAGATTCTAGTCATAAATAAGAAATTTCTGGCTAAAGTGTGGGATTCTTGTTTCCTTGACCTCTCTGATTTTATATTCTTCAAGGCCAAAATGGGAAGGTGGCATGTATGATGGTGATGAAAATAAGCGATTGGATGTACTACGCTTAGCCATTGAGTTGGGAGCTGATTACATCGATGTTGAACTTAAGGTTAATTTTCCTTTGTTATGTAACTACCCCCTTCCAATATGGCTTCAATATTATAGACATTCCATTCATATGCCAAATTAATTTTTTACTCAGCTGGGAGAAATTTTCTTGTAAGGCAGAAAACCCTGGTGGGTTCAATTGATCTGATAATTCAGAGAAACAATTAATAAATTTATGTTATTATAGTACCTTAATTTGGTCAATAAGGCAATGTAGTGCTATAAGTATGGGCTAAATATAGCTACAGTAGACTTATACTTGCTTTGTTAGAGATATATACCATTCCTTTTGTTCTTCAAAAGCTATGCTCTTAGTTTATTAGCCTTGATTTATGAATTAGTCATTCATCTTGATGATGCTGTAAAAAATCTATATCCCATTTAGTAATAAGATTTTCTTTCAGAATTCTTTTGCTGGCTGAATGGCTTTAACTTTTCTTTTATATAGATGATCAAAGCAACATGTAGATATATAAGTTGGTGGATTGGAAAAGCAAAAGTCCTTCTATACCATTTTAGTTTTTTATCCCATCTGATAAATCCAGATAGTGTCTTCATATTATTTGCTAACTGATGTCTAAAATTTAATGATTAATTTTTTGGTTTTTTCCGCATCTCTAAAGGTTGCTCATCAATTCTATGACTCCATACGTGGAAAGGAACTCAAAAAAACTAAGGTCATTGTTTCATCTCACAACTACGAGTGCACACCATCAGCTGAGGATATTGCCAACCTTGTGGCACAGATACAAGCAACTGGGGCAGATATAGTGAAGTTTGCAACAACTGCCTTGGACATCACTGATGTGGCACGCGTTTTTCAAATAACTGTGCATTCTCAAGTAAGCCACGTATGTAGCATTTTGATCCATGGTAATTTTATTCTTAGATTGACAAATGTAAATTCTTCTGTTACTAACGTATCAAAATTGAGAAGGACAAATGTTCATGAACCATTCTGCTAAAGGACATTTTGAACAAACTTTCAAGTCCACAATTTTTTCTTATGAGCTGTTGGCGTAATGCATCATTGGAGTTAATTAGTGTAGGATAAAGATTCAAATACTTCAAAATTGGTTAGGAACTGAATAATCATGTTATGAAAGTGCAGTTTCAAAGAAAGAGGATGATAAATATATTGTTGTCCCACCCATTTTAAATTCATCTAATGAGGTTAGAAATAAATTTCTTGAAGCACTCCGCATATTCAACTCACCTATGAAGAAAGGATGTCGTAAAGCTGGATTTTACCAGTGTCTTGTATGTACAAATTATAATGCTTATAGCTTAATACTTTATGATGCTAATTCCAACTCCAGTGCCTCTCCAAGGAGGAGTACACTGGCTGAGTGTAATTTGACTAACCAACAGCATAGAAATTAAGGTTTATTCTGTTGAGTTTTCTTTTTTTTTCATATGATAAGAAATAACAAATTTTAATGAAATTTCCAGGTTCCAGTTATTGCACTTGTTATGGGTGATAGGGGTTTGATTTCACGTATACTTTGTGCAAAATTTGGTGGATATCTAACTTTTGGCACCCTCGAGTCTGGAGTAGTTTCAGCTCCAGGTCAACCGACCATTAAGGATCTGCTGCACCTATACAATTTCAGACAAGTGGGTCCTGATACAAAAGTACTTGGGATTATTGGAAAACCAGTCAGCCACAGCAAATCACCCATCTTATACAATGAAACCTTCAAATCAGTTGGTTTTGACGCTGTTTATGTACATTTACTGGTTGATGACCTTGCCAATTTTCTCCAGACTTACTCATCAACAGATTTTGTGGGATTCAGGTTCTGACTCCTAGCTAATATTGCGAAGATTATTAACTTTCTGCTTTCTGATGTTTTATGTTCCTTGTTTTTCTGCTATGGTTACGTTATGTTATTGGTTTATAGATTTTTTGAACTGCTAGTCATCCTCCAAGGGTTTGCTAAAGAATGTGTATAAAAAGTAAGATGTTCATGTAGTGCTTGTTCTTTTGTGCTTGGGTTTGTTAAAAACAAAAAGGTTCTGCTTGGTACTGAGGATACTGTGCTACATTTCAAACCTAAAAAGAGTTATCAAGGCAGCTCAAGCTTTGATTTGACAAAGCCAACGAGGATTTGAATTCTTCTTTAGGTGTTTGAATAAGTTCATTTAATGACTTGAATTGAAGTTTGCATTGTTTGAGTCTTGATATATTTTAACTTACATCAACTGTTAAGAGTTGAATGGTGTTCCTTTCGTATCTCCTATCTGCTAGAAGTTGGAGTATACACCTTCTAGGATACTATTGATCTGTTGAGCTACATATATATGGTTTTAATACTTTCTGTACAAATCCCAAGAGCATAAGATTTATTGAAGTCTGTATCTATAATTGTAATCTTTATTCTGTAGCTATGGGACATAAGGAAATTCAATAATCGTGAATATATGCATGTAAGTCATATTATGTCATACAACACATCTTCTATTTTATGTATGTCTTCCCACCATTAAACTCGTGAAGTTATTATTTGTTTACCCTCCTTTTCTTCTGTTGTTGCTACCCATCTCCTATTGTATGTTCAGGTCTGCAATATAATGTTCCCTTATCATCTATCTTACTGTTATAGATAGTTTATACTCACACAACCTACCAGAATTTGATCTTTACAGAATTGTATTTCAGTGTTACCATTCCTCACAAGGAAGCTGCACTTAAATGCTGTGATGAGGTTGATCCAGTAGCTAAGGTATTTGATCATGTCTTACATTGTAATGCATGTTTGACAATCTTGGATCAGTATATGGCTAGCTTTTTTGTTTTCTGTTCTGATATATGAAAATTCTTTAATTTGTCTGAGTGCAGTCAATAGGAGCTGTGAATTGCATTATAAGGAGATCAACTGATGGGAAGTTGATTGGATATAATACAGATTATGTCGGTGCTATTAATTCCATAGAGGATGGTCTACGAGGTCTTTGTTATATTTATTGGCTAACCATTTTTTGTTGCCATTGTTCTTGGTAAATATTCTTTTGTTGATCATGTGTACTTATATTATTTCTTGGCAGGTAAGAATAGTAGCAACACAACTATTTCACCATTAGCTGGTAAGTTGTTTGTTGTGATTGGAGCTGGTGGTGCTGGGAAGGCACTTGCCTATGGTGCAAAAGAGAAAGGAGCAAGGATTGTGATTGCCAATCGCACCTATGGTAACCTTCACGATTTCTGTTCTGCTGAAACACTATTTTATTCACTAAGTTTTTGAGAGAAAGAGAGAGCTAGAGTGAGTGTAAAGTTTTTGTAAAAATTTTATTGACATTTCCATTTCATGAGCAATAAGCTTCTTGTGCGGAGAGCTGAAAATGGGATGAACTCCTAAAATTAATTCAAGGATGATAATTGTGTTAAAGATAATTTTCTGCTCCTTTTCTTTTGGTACCAAAAGTAGGAGGCAGTTAGGCTAAACCGTCTCTGCACGGAACATCACACCCCATTTTGCTACCATGCATCTGGAGGAACAATCTCCCCTTCTCTCCCTGTAAAGCACCTCTTTTAGAATTGGTAAATGGGGTACCCTCTGATATGTGTTTAATTCAGGGGACATAGATTTATCATCACACCAAAGAGTCTTCAGTAGGGATTCAAACCAGGGCATTTAGTGAGGTGAATGACCCATCTATCACTGAACACCATGGAGGCACAACTTTTCTGGCCTAAAGGAGGGTACATTGCAGTCAAAAAAGTTATATGGTTTTAGGAATAATTATTGTAATTTAAACCTTCCAGATGTTTTCTTTGGGTTATGTTTCATTTGATATTTGATCATGGGCTCAGGAAAACAATTTTCATTCTTTAAATATCGACGTTAATCTTATTCAAATTGTCTTTAATTTGCTTGTGGTTGCTCCTTGTTTTTCTCTCTCAACTATTTCTCTTGAATGATAAAAAGGTAGCTTCACATTCTATGTAACTGTTTTCCTAAAAATATTACCTCATGCTTGTACTTTTGTTTCTTCACTTTTAATGTCACATGGATTACTCTCCCAATTTTAGGATAAGTTATGATTGACTGAATAAAAAGTAGAACACAAATGCTACTGCTACCTGTTGTAGGCCTGTTCTTGACCATATGTTTTCAACTGACTTTGAAATTATTGTGGAACTGATACCTGAACTTTTGTCTTCTGCCCATTTAGCAACAAAGGTAAAAGGTGAAGGTTCACAGTTTAGAGAAATTGACTCAGTTGAATATGACTCAGGAATTATAATTTTTTTTCTCTCTTTTATCTTGTTCCATGGAATAATAAATAACGGCATGTAAACACATGCAACCATATACTATTGATGCATCCAGGAATAGAAATCTCTTATCAGCAGACCTGGAAAAGACCCAAATACCCATTTTTGTGTTTTGTGTAATTTTTAACATGCACATATAATAACATGACTATCTTCCTATCCCATAAACATCAATCACTAAAGTTAGCATTCCTTTAGGATGTTGTTAGTATCATATGTTATACGACATGACATTTCATGCCCCTGAAATCAATCTATTGCATTAATTGTGTGGCTTTTCTGACAAACACAGCTGCTACCTATTACCTCCCTGTCTTAATTTAATTTTATCTAGACTAATGTTTTCTTTGTGTATAGATCGTGCTAGAGAACTTGCTGACATGATTGGAGGAGAAGCTTTAGCCCTTGCTGATTTGGATAATTATCACCCGGAGGATGGCATGATTCTAGCAAACACAACATCAATTGGAATGCAACCAAAAGTTGATGAAACTCCTGTTCCTAAGGTTTGACCCGTTTGATATGCTGCTTTGTTATACCAATTAGGATCTTGCAATCTTGTTAACAGAAATTTTGAATCTGCTCTGTAGTCTGCTGTTATATATAGCCAGAATTTTCTAAAATACATTGGCATTTTGCTCTAACAAACTATGATATTGATTTTGAAAATGCATACTTGCATACTTTCATTAACTTTGTCTCTGGTTATTCTGTGTGGCATATGTACATCCATTCTAATTTCATGCCTTTTCATCTTGAGAGATTATTTCTACTTCCTTGATAGATATCTTTGTATTATTTCATGGCAACCTGGCCATATTAGGCTAGTTAGAAGTAGCTCTCTTACCCAACTGAGAAGAGAAAAATGCTAAGAAGTCTTTAATGCTTCATTAGAAATCTCATTTTGTGATGGACATTTGACGAAGGTAAACATATATCATGCTCTTTTATAGTTTTGTGGTGGTAAAGAGGAATTTGTTTATGGCTTGAACAAACATAATGCGAGCAAATATAGGCATTCATAAATTGAGGAACATGGTGTTATGAAGGCACCAAAATCTCTTGATAGTGAACATATGTACAGTTGAAGGCCAGAGAATCAAATTTATTATTTATTATTCATTGTTTACAGCATGCTTTGAGGTATTACTCTCTGGTTTTTGATGCTGTCTACACCCCAAAAATTACAAGACTCTTGAAGGAAGCAGAAGAGTCAGGAGCTACCATTGTAACTGGACTTGAGATGTTCTTTGGACAGGCGTATGAGCAGTATGAGAGGTTTACTGGGTTGCCAGGTAAGCTGTATGTGTAAATTCAGCAAACAAATTTCAATGTACTTATTCACCCTTAACCCCTTTTCGCTTTATTTGATTTGATTGGTTTGGGTGTCTTATTTTCTTTCTTTGATTCTGTTTTACATATGCAGCACCCAAGGAGCTTTTCAGAAAAATTCTCGAAAACTATGAATGAGGTTTGCAAGTCCTGACTTCAACCCCAACTAATCATGTTTCCCCATGTATTGAAGTTTAATTCTGCTTTTTTGTCAGTTGCTGTTATTGTTTTAGCATGCAAAATAGTGGATGTGATAGTCTCTGGCTTTTTAATTACTTGTGAACAGTACATGCTAAATATTGACTAGGCTTGATGTGGCATGCTACATTCTTCATGTTCCTCTATTTTCTTTAAATATTAGCTTGTTTTTCATCTTTTGAGAAACATTATATTGTTTTATGCTTAATGAATGGAGCATTGTAACATTTGATAATGCATAATGCTTCTTATGCAGTTGCATTTGTTGATATATCTGGTGTCTACTGAGTAATTTTCTATATTTTTTTGCCTATTATGCATTAAGCATTCTCTTATGCAATGACTGTTGATCTTATTATCTAGGTTTTAGTCTAATATTTTTTTTTCCACACTCTCTTTGGTAATAGGATGAGTTCAATAACTCCCGTCTATATGTGAAACAGTTGTAGGGTTTTTTATCAAGAGATTGCTCGCTGCTTTTTCACATTCTAATAAACAAGAATTCCAGGCCATCATTGCTTCCATCCATCGTTTCAGGATAGAGTATATGGGTTGTGAAACATGTACCTGTCAATTAGTCCCATTTTTGCAAAGGAAGAATTATTGCCAAAATTTGCAGCCATTTGAATTTTGAACGGCTTGCTTTAGGATATAGTGACTTCTGCAGTTATCCCAATGTCTTTTGCTGGAAGAGTTAATTGTTGTCATTGAGTGAATAATTTTTACATGTACTGTAACTTTCCTGTGAAGGTTCTTGGCAATCACAAATGAATTACCAAATAAACTTGTCTCCTTATTTTTTCTATTCACCACATATCTCATTTTCTAAGTTGCTATGAAAATTAGACCCTTACATAGCTGAATTACTACTTAGCAAATGACATAATACCATAACCAAAAACTATCCATAAAATTAAGTCAACAATAACATAACGAGAAGACTAGAGCAAGCAAAACCATGGAATAAGAATGTCTACAAGGTAAAACCACTAAAGAATCGTGAAAAGGAATGAGCTTAAATTATAGTAGATGTTTCCCTTTTATGTGAGTTATGAGTAATGGTCATTTCATCAACTAACACTTTGAATTTGGTCGGTTTATTAATTTTAAATATTAATAATTGGTGGAGGGACGTTATTCTTATTGAGCAAAAAGACAGAAAATAATACTATTGTGGTCATGCTATGTGAGAGGTAGGATCCCTGTACGTGGTATTGTTATACCAAAAATACAAATCTGAAATAGATCTCTTAGGACCAGTAGTTTGCAATTCTGGGTTTCTAGTCGATATACGAATCCAAGAGCTATAACATAAATGCAAGGGTTTACATCCTTAGATAAAGATCTCGCAATTTAATAATCACATAATCAAGGTAATGCTGAGGAAACAAATGCCTTTTCTTGGGCTACAACACTTCAAGGCCACTTTTTATGATTTTATAAAACTAAATTGTTGGTCTCCATCTAGGGGATGTGAGCTATTCCAAATATATTACAGACATAGCTTTCATTATGGATTATGTATAAGACTAACCCTTTCTGATATGCAGGATCCTCGTCAAAGGCAAGCACAAAGCATACTCGGATCTCTTGAATGGGAGAGAATACTTATAAAACTAAAAAGAAGATTTCAAAGAAACGAGAGAACTTAGAAGGATGTCATAGAAATTTAATATTCAAACAAGGAAGGAGAATACAAGGTTTTGAATGAATTATAAAACAGGGGAAGGCTCCTTATATAAGCAGAGTGAGAAACATAACAATAAACCTAAAGCAATAAGCTTCAATAATACACTCAACAGAAAAGCAAAAGCAAAGGACTAAATAGTACACTTGCAAAAATAAAAGCAGAGGTGACTCAGCACATTTACAATACAGCACACAAAGACAAAACAACAAACAAACTTTAAACATGATAAGACATAATATCAGTCCTTGTTGCATAGGAGAATTGGCTTGTGATCTGGCATTTGATCACTCAAATATGGTGAGCTGTCATCAAATGGTTCTTGAAAGTGTTGGAACTTGGGTCTATTGAAAAGATTTTTATAATAATCTCAATGTCCTGATATGTCTCGAGTAAAGTGGACAGTGTGGATGTAGAAGGTTAATCTATGATGGATGGAAGAGCAAGTCATAATTGCTTGTTTAAAGACACAGTAGGGTCATATGATGGAATAACTGGAGCTGGAGAGTACTTAGGGACTTGAGTTTGATCTGGGATGTCTATCTCAGGGAAGATTAGTTCTCTGGGGATAAATTTTCCAGGGTACGAACCCATAGTCGTACATTCAATTAAAGGTGGTCCATAATAATTACTTAAATCACAAAGAAACATTTTTAATGATTTTAAGATTGTCTTGTGATCTTTGTTAAAATGAGGGAATGTGTTCTACTCATATGCATGGTCTTGAGAATAAAGTAATCCAGCTTGATTCTTCCAATAAGGCTTGTGAATGATGTAAATGGTTGAGATTGTTAAGTAAAGATCAGGTCTGTTCCAAAGGTTCTACAGTTTAATGGACTCATCAATCTATTTGTGCCACCATGGTAGTGAGGAATACCATTCAAGGAAAGTCCAAACAAGGGATTTATGATTGTGCTCATTGTTGAGATGTTGGAACATTTCCATGAGATTGAATTCTATAGCTGCAATGTAAAGAACTGTGAGTGACCATAGAAACTGTAACGCATCTTTGTTGAAAATACTTACACTAAGACGAAACAAAGTTAGAAAAAAGGTGTCTGGATGAAACATACTGCAGTATTGGGAGAGTGAAATGTCACAAAGATATCTGTGAAGATAGAAGAATAGAGAGGATTTGGCTCATTCTATGACTTCAGTTGGTCTGGGGGAGATTTGAATAGCTGGAGGAAAGGATTTTCTAGTTGTGGCAGGTCTATTGACAAGAAGAGTGTATGGGTTGATCATAAAGAGTATCGAGATAGAGGTGATGGGTGTGATGAAGGAAATGGTATTAGGCTTAGGTTTGGAGAGAAGGTTTGCAAGGTGATTAGTGACCCCTTTAATGTGCTTTACTTGAAATTTATATTGAGATAACAATGCTTGCCATCATGCCAACTGGGGATCAAGAATGATTTTATTTTTCAACTCAAGAATCTTGGGGAAGGCAGTGTTGTCCATTTCCACGATGAAATGGTAGTGCGTTAGGTGGAATTCAAATTTCTTGATTCCATTCTTGATGACGAGAATTTCTTTATACATTGTATGATAATGGGTTTCTGTAGGGCTGAATGAGCTACAAGCATGACCACAATCGTATTGTTTTTTACCTTTCTACTTGATGAGAATAACGCCCCAATGGTAGTTACTGGCATCTGTCTGTAAAATCAAAATGGAGTCTAGGTCAGGTATCTTCAAAGGAAGTGGCTTTTTGGAGATTTCTTTGAGGTGTTTGACAACTGCATTTTGTTCTGGTCCCCTTGAATAAGGAGTACCTTTGTAGAGGAGTTTTGACAATTAACTGGTATGATGAGAATATTTTGGAATAAAATCTCGAACAAAGTTAACAATTCCAAGGAATTGTTGTATTTGTTTTAACGAGAGATCTTCATCTGGAAATTAGGCCAGTTGTTTAGTGAGATGTGGACTAAGTTTGTACTATCCATTTTCAAAAAGCATGCCCAAAAATTAAATTCAAGCTTGGGCCAATTGACTTTTGCGGGCTGAGAGCATGAGGTCATTTTCTTTCATAAGGCCTGTAAATTGTTCTAATAGCTTGAGGTGCTCTGCTTCTGTCTTTAATAATAGTAAAATGTCATCTATGTAGATGAGAGTATTACTGTGGATGGGTTTGAAGATTTTAGCCATGGCTTTTTGAAATAGCGATGGGGCCATTTTGAGGCCGAATGACATAACGGTCTATTGGTATTGAGCATCAGGAATACGAAAAGCTATTTTGTGCCTTTCGCTAGGATGAATACCAAGCTACCCAAATCTTGCTTTTAAGTCAAACTTTGAAAACAATTAGGCTCTTTGCAGTTGGGTTATCTGAGTAGCAAGGTTTGGAATGGGAAACTTGTCGTCTTCTAAGAAAACATTCAAAGGCTTGTAGTCAATGACTAATCTTTTCTTTCCACGATTCTGCTCTGCTCGTTTGTTAACATAGAATGCTTGACACGCCTATTTGGATCAAGTTGGCTCAATCAATCCCTATTAGAGTAGGGACTTATATTCTTCCCTGGCAAGTTTCAAGTCATCAAGATTCATTCTTGGATAGGTGGCCTTGGTAAGGTTTATATCTTCACTTTTCTTAAAAGGAAGCTTAATGAAAAACTTTTCATTTTTCCAGAGCGGATGTGGATGTTTAAACTTTGTGTACAACTTTGGATAATATTCCAGAAGTTGTTGCTTAACATCCTCAAGGGAGGTGGAACAGCATAAAGCAAATAGAGCTTTAGAATATCAATATAAGAACTGAGCCGATGTTTATAATGAACTCCTTTAGCTTCAATTTGTAGACCTGGAGACTGCTGGATAACATCCATACCGATGAGAATGTCTTTGCCTACAATGTGGCTCCCAAGAACATGTATCCAAGTAATGCATCTAGGAAAGAACTTAATGTCAATTTTGTGTCGGGTAATAAAGGAAACTTTAAAGACTAAATCATTGGTTGTCTTGAAGTAGGAAGCATGCTTTCGCCAAGCTTCATTGGGGAGCAAAGAAGGGTTCATAACAATAACCTGAGAGCCTGTGTCTATGAGGGCAAGGCTGGAAGAGGTTTGGCATATTTATTAGAAAGGATTGAGAGGTAGAGGTATGAAAAGGAGCTGGAACTTTGGGCTTGAGAAGGATGGTAATGATCAATTTTGTAAATGTGACCATGGTGATAGGTAAATGGATCATCTGAGTCGGATTCAAAATTTGGACTGTCAGAGTTGTCGAAATCTGGAAAAGCAAGGATGGTGTCAACATCTGGTTCACTTTGTTTAGAAAGAAATTCTTCAAGATCCTTATCTTCAAGGGGAAGCTACATTTCAATTTGTTCTATCATTTTTACAGCTTGTTTAGGTTTGTTAGGACATTGCCGAGCAAAATGCCATTTCCTTTTGCAAATGTAGCAAACATCTGATTTTTGTTTTCAGGATTTTTTCTATCGGATCTTTCTAAAATATTACAAAAGGTGATGCTTTCTTATGAAAGTATTAGGTTGGAAGGAAGTACGAGAAAAATGAGATTTCTTCTTTAGCTTACAGTCACAAGACTGTTTATCTCGACACTTGATCTTAAGGTAAGGTTTTTGACAAATTTTCTGGAATTTAGGTTTTCCAGAAAGAACTGAATGTAATACCTTTTGCTATTCACAGAGTTTATCTAGGGTTGCTAAGGCTAACTGATAAATTTATCTAAGAGAGATATCAGCCATAGGCTTATGAAGGGCTTAGAGTGCTCTGTTTAATTCAGGTTACAGTTCTTTTGGCAGAGAGGCTATGAAAACATGCCTGAGAGTAATGTCATTGAAGTCATTGAGAAGATAGTATCTTTCTGTCATTTTTTTCATGTGCCAGTCAAGATCATGCTTCTTAAGAGAGCAGCATTTCATTTCAAAATATTCTTGGCATATTTGCTTGTCAATTAACTAGAAGTCACCAATAAATTCTTTGTGGATTGCACCTAGTAAAGAGGCCGAACTTTCTAATTGTAGGATTTGTAACTAACGATATTCTCTAAGAGATTGAAACCACTATTGAATAGTTCCTATGGATCTTGAAACAAACTCACAGATAACATCAATTAATGTTGCACCAACTCTAGACATCTGCAAATCAATCCATACTCCAAACTCATAGAGTTTATCTCGACTCTAGTATGGTTGGGCATCAACAAAAGTAAACCAAGGTCCATTAAAGGGTTTAGGAGGAGTTAGATTGTGAAGTGTAGGTTGAACTGCTGGGATTTCATCATTGTCACTGTCATTTACAACATATGATTGTTCTACTTCTTCCTCATGATCATGGTGATGATCAGCTAGCTCAATCACATATAGAGTTGAAATATCAGTAACATGCTTTGAATCCTATGAATCCGTGATAGAGACATGAGTGTCTAAATCTTTTTCCAAACAGGAGTCGGAACAGGAATGATCAAACTAAACATAGTTATAGAGTTCAACCATAGCCATAAAAGGACGATCTAAAGGAAACAAGGGCCTTTAAGTCTTTAGTTATGGTCATCAGTAAAAGGAGGAGATTCTAGTGGTAGTTTAGGTTCTTTGAAAGAAACTCCTTAGGAGGTGATTGGTTTGGTATATGATGGAGAAGCTGTGTATTTCTTGGGGAAATAAAGAGGTCTTTAAGGTGGACGTGGAGATTAAGGTTGTGGTTTTGGAATGACTTTTTAAAATATCTTATGGGTCATTTTGAAATGGTTGACATAGTTAGCTTCAGAAGGGTATGATGAGTATGAAGGAGACAGGATATATTGGGTTTGGTAAATAAGTGGTGAAACAAAAGAGTCATAGACTGAGGGAGTAACTGTGGGAGTTAGTGGTATAACAGGTGGCCTTGATGGTGGTGGTGGCTTAAATCTCATGTCTGCTTCAGTCTGTGCAAGTTGATCTTTGAGATAGCGAATCTTAGTTTCTTTTTTGGTGAATTCAGGACCAAAGTAGTTGTGGGTGATAAAGCTACAGAGTTCATGATCGAAAGTCTAAATTTTCTACTGAGTTTCTATACAAAGTTGTTCGACTTGTTGGGAAAGGTGATCTACTCTTTGATGCGTCTGCTAGTGTGACTGGGTCATATGAATCAACTTTGAATCAATGGTTTTGAGAACCTGTGCTAAGCAAAGACATTCTTAGTATGCCAATTCAATACTTTTTCAGAAGGATAGATGAGCTTAGGACTTCCTGAGACTAAAACTTTGGAGGAGGTGACATAAGGTCAGAAAATAACTCGGTGTTCATCAGTATGTCTTTCCAAAGGACGAAAGAGATCATCATAAGATGGTTCTTGTGGGAAAGCATTATACAAGGGATGGGATTTGCTGGAGAGGATCCTATGGGTGCAAATTTACAAAAAGATGGTGATGGTTTAGCAAAGTACGACAATATATCGGTAAGAGTCTCTAGTGGTTCTCAATAACAACCTACTTCTTTCATAAGCTCAATGAGAGTCTCTTCTCTAGAGGGAGTTGTTGCAAGATTTGGAACAGACCATGGTTTTCAGTCTGGATCTTGATCTTTTTAGTGGGATCTGAAAGGGCGAGATAGTTGGTAAGTTTTCTTCTTTTTCTTTTCTTCTTCATCTAGCAACTACTGCTTCTTCAAAGTATGCCTTTTCATCCATCTTTTATATTTAGCAGGAGTATTGCAGGCATAAGCGCTAGAAAGTTCCTTAAAATCACTGTCATCAAAGGAGAGATCAATTTCACTATTGTCATCATCAAAGAAATAAGATGGGTCATGGCAAGAGCATCTTGGCTTGCACATCTCAAGAGCTACGTCTCATATGAAATGGTCATGAATATGAGAGACATAAACAGGTTTGTCGTTTGTCTCAAAGTGGTGGACTGAAATAGTCCTTTTCTTAATCTTATGAATTGGTACTATAGGAAAGGTAGAACTTGTGGTGCCTAAGAGGAAGATTCTTCGAGCTTCTTGTAAAGCAACTTAATTTGGCCATTAAGAATGCGAATAAGTTTTAGGGGCTCAATAATGGCAAGAGGTCTGCTATGAACATGTCTTTGTTCATAATTGGTCACCCAATCGATTGGCATGAGCTAGAGGAGGTCTTCTCGAGAGATCTTTTTAGGGATGTGTATAATTGCAAGCACATATTATCTCTTAGCAACAATCATAAGAGCATCCTCTGTATGATTTGGGAGGTAAAGATCCATGGCATGGTTTTGTACTCGGAAAGCCATCTGGTGATGGATCGTGGCCATGACAGCTTCAGAAACTTGTTCAACACCAGTAATTTGGATATAAACTTGTAATATATCTTTTATAGTCGGATTTAATAATTTTAGGTTAAAATCTGGGCAAATAGTCAGGATAACTGTGCCTGCATTTAAAGTGGTGAGAATTGTGCCGATAAAGGCTTGCTGTTATGTAAGATAGGTGTTGTCAACGATGGCCAATCTTGCAGTGACTGGGAGACCTTTGTGGCCATGATATGTGATACAAAGCTGAATGGCTCCTACATGAAGATGTGTGTATCCTTGATCAATCCAATGGTTGATGAACTACTGGGGAATTTCAAGTTTCTCATATTGTTCTATGGTGCAAGAGGGAAGTTTGACATGGTTGAGGTTAGAAGAGTAGGCATAGTCTTTAATCGAAATCTTAGGTTTGTTTTAAAAGACTAGTCACACAAGTCAAAGACAATGTTATGATTGAGATAATAGCATAGGTCTAATTGCAAATAGAAATAAAAATCAATAATCTACTTACAAGCAATTTATAATTTTATAATTTTAAAGTTTGAGTCAAATTACACAAATGAAAAGTATAATTGAATAAAAATTATTCTTGTTTTATTCATATATAGATACAATAACAACCGTGATATTTAGGGTACATGTAAATATGAAAAGATTAATTTATAACAAATTTATTATTTTCATAGGGTAATTTATAACAGCCAAGTTAGATGAAGTCTTATGGTTGAGATAATGGCAAGGATGTAATTAGTGACGTGCATGAATAAATTAATGAGATTCTTAATGTTTCTGTCTACTCTCCAGTGAAATCACAACCAAGGGAATGAGTTTGGTAAAATTAACTGGGAAAGAAGATCTTGTTGAGTTTGACTCTAGTTCGACTTTTGTGAAATGACTTGAGAGGTGTAGGATAAGTGGAAGCTGGACACTGCGAAAGTGAAATACCAAGAATTTTAATGTTCTGTTAGTTATTCTATGAATCAGAAGCAGGGCATAGGCTCCATTTTTGAAGACATTGTCAAATGAAGAGTTTTCTTGGGTCGACACATCTGTTAAAATTTCTTGGGTTGACACATCTGTTAAAAATAACACAAGTATTTTAAGATGAGTTCAACAAGAACAAAAATCTCATATAGAACAAAAGGGTAAAAGTTTGTTTAATTTCACTTTCCAATACAAATATGAACCATGAAAGCTTAGCCTATCAATCCTTTAGTCCTTCAAATTTTAAGTTAAAGGTGTTTGAAAAGTTATCATAAAGATAATTGGCTTATGGCAGCTAAGCGTTCACAATAATGTTGATTTTTTATCCTTCGAATGTGAGTTAGGTTTAGACTGATATGAGACATGTTAATTTTACTCTACTAATTATAGTGTTGCAATAATAAATCAACCTTATATAAGAGGTATCGTTGATTTATACAATTGGTCATTGTGTTTGGTTTAAAAGCTAATGGGCAAAGCTACACTACGTCAAATTATGACTGAATGCCTTTAATCAAAATTCAAACGAAAAGCGATGCATGTGTTCATCATTTGTTTGTTGACCAATAGGGACATCAACCACCAAAAGTACGTGTCGTCATTGCCCTACGTAGAAAAATCACAAATAAAAACAAAACACAAGAATCCATTTACAAGCAATTTAAGTTTAGGACGTATTTGAATTTATATGCCAAACCATAAGGATGAAAAATAAACTTAAATAAGGAATTACTTATTCTATTCGAAGATACAGTAATAGCAGTAATATTTTGGGAATCATTGGATTCGAAAAAGATGACTTTTTAGAAAAAAAAAAACGCTTACTTTACGCTTTGTTTTTTTTCTTACAACAAAATGCGTACGGAATTAGTTTTTACAATTTTAGATCAAGGCGTGTGGGCCGATTTGGTCCACAAGAACAATAATTTTTACAACCAATTTTATGTAGTAATATTTGATATGATATTTTTTTCACCACATAATATCTACATATACAAATGTAGTAGGGTTTACCAATGTAAATAACAGGACTTGTATTCGATTAGTCTCTCCCTAAATTATATTAAGTTTAAAAGTGAAGATTATTTGAGACTATTAATTTATAAATAATTAAAATAATATTTTTTCTATTATGAAATTATCATTTAAAATTTTTAAAATAATTTAATAATATCAAGTTGAAGTAAATACAAATAACATATTTAGTTGATAAATAAAAGAAATCATATGTGGGATAGTATTATTCAATCTCATTTGTGAATGAAATTGTAAAATATTTAACAAATAATTTTAGATCTCACCTAAATCAGTTCCCCTAAATTATATTAAATTCAAAAATGGAGGATTATTTTGATATTGTTAATTATGTGGAAGATCAAAATAATATTTTTTCTTTATGCTCAATTTATCCTTAAAAATTTTAAAATAATTTAACAATATCAATTTGAATAAAATACAAATAATATATTTAGTTGATAAATAAAAAAAAATTATATGTGAGATGGTATTATTCAATCTCATTTGTGAACGAAACTATAAAATATTCAACAATTTTATAGCGCCACTTGTAATTCAATTAACAAGTAGAATAAGAAATGTGACTTATTATTGGTTGTAGTTGACTTAATATTTAATTGTATTTTGTTTTAGAAGATACATGTGGTCTATATTTTGTTCAATTTTGTACTATCGTACTATTTTAGAACTTTATTAATACTAAATCACAATAGATATAAGTTGTATCACACTCATAGGTGATGAAAATTTGTTTTTGTCATACTATATACTTAAAAATTATTATATGAAATACCAAAATATAATGTTTATTTTTTGTTTCTAAATTAACAATGATATGGAGAGTGATATATGGTCTTAAAATATACTTACAAACCCAGCGCAGATCTGTATTCAATATTTCACCAGATATATTAGTTGAGTTTTTATTTTAATTGCATTGATAAAAAAGAGTGATAATATATTTTTAATGAAAATTCATGTTTCTTAATTATAACACATAAATTATTAAATGTAAAATAATATTTTATTAAATTATTATTTAAAATTTTAACTTATTTTCTAATTAATAGTTCTTAAAAGAATAATTTATTTTTTTTGTAACTAACAAGTATATAATTATAGTAATAAATATATTAAATGAGTGAAACATTATTTTGCATTTAATAAGATTTCATAATTATTGTGTAATAACTAAAACATAAGATATTTTACTTAATATGAGATCATCAATTATTAAAAAAAAAAAAAAAAAAACCTACGAGAACATGTTAAGAGTAATATTTGAAAAAAAAAAAAACACTTAACGCATACATTTTTTTTTTAATAGTTTAAATTACATAATTGAGTCCATATAGTAAATTATTAAAAAATGGTCAATCGGTGCCATGTTGTCTGATGCTCTATCATACCAAACTAGTACCAATTAGTAAAAAAATTAAATTTGAATAAAATAAATTTAAAATTTTTTAAAACTGGAAATTAAATTTTTGAAAAGTTCTATATATATCTGACATCAATTGCCGACTCTCTCTCCCTCTTCTATTTTTTACTGGTTGGAACATAGTATATACCTGTAATATTCTTTATGATATTGAATTTTAATTTTTTATTATATTTTTCTATTGAATGTAGATCAAAGTCCATGCTCTTTATATTTGCAAGTCCACCAACAGTAATTCACCCCAAAAAAAAGGAACATCTAAATAGTTTTATAGATAAATGTAAATATATTAGTAAATTAAATTATATATAAACATAAATAATAAAACAGAAACTAATTACATTTGGATATATCATTATATCTTAAAGATTGGGTGATTTTATAAGTTGGGTCATCATTATTTGAAAATTTTTTAAATAAATAATAAATATATATCTAAAATTTTCTCTTTTATTTGGTCAATAAAAATCATACATTTGTCTAATTTACATAATTATCTTTTTAATTTAGTTTATATATTAAGTTACATTTTTCACCATTTCAATAATCTACGTAATCTTTTTATCTGAACGTATAAGCATAAGATAAGTAATTTTAAAATGTTCATTTATTTTTATAACATAATATTAAACTAATATTTACACAAATATTACGTGTAGCATCCTAGGATAAACAGAAACTAGGATAGATTGTCCGAGCCCAGTATTAATACCAAGTTGAGGTATATTGGGTCATTTTTTCAAAATATATATTTTTATAAATTTGAATTTATAATATTGGAAAGAAAAATAAATACTAATACAAATGGAGTAATTATCTTTAAATGAAATGACACGTATTTTAAAAAAAATTAAAAGTTTACTATGTTAGATCTTTACCTTAGCTTAGAATCCCGCCTAGTGGCATCTCTATAAATATACACATTGTTATGATATATAGAGAATAAACTACACTAAAGTGTCCTAATACTATCCATTTTCAGAATTCTGCACCTTCATAATATTTACCCTTTTTTCTTGTTAATTTCTTGTTCAATTAGATCATCTTCTACGGTCTTTTTCTAAATTATGAATGATTTTTTGTTATAATGTAAGATTTTAAAGATTTATTTTTATAACCAAAATTATATAAATGTAATATTTTAAAAAATATATTAAGAATGTTCATTTTTTTTTTTCAAAATAATTAACAATCCAATTCAATACAAACCATTTAAGGTTGGAAAAGAGTGATTCTAGCCAAATGATCTTAGACTCGAATTCTGATGAAGACAAATAAAATAAATTAATATATAATACTAATAATAATAATAATAATAATAAGAGTGCTACAAGTTTATGAACTTTGATGCACTTCAAGTGACATGTCTTTTGGATTCAAGTGTTAGGGACCACCACATGTATTTTGTGTTTCATTCTCAAAACATACCTTTCTCTACTCCTAACTTCTAAAACCATATGCCTCATTTGTAACTAACAATAAAAAGATAGGTTTGGCTCATTCCTTTTGTAAGATAACATATAAAGACTAGGGTGCCTCAATGATAAAAAATTTTAGCACAACGCTGTAACAATTCATAGGAATAAATATAAAATTAATTGCAATAACATTTATAGTAAAAGTATATTTTGGTCTTCTATAGACCAAATTTTTATAACTTGGTCTCTTATAAAATTACTTTTTAATTTGACTTTCACATGTGAGATATTTCTTAATTTAATCTCTTGTAAATTTACATTTTTAATTTAGCACTTCACAAATAAAATTATTATAAGTTATGTCTTTTTATCAATTTACTATTAGTGAAACTATAACTTATTATACATATTATATAATGGTGAAAAAAGTAACAACCTATCAAAAATATGTTTTATATTATTATCTTTAAAGATGTTAAAATAGGTTTGATCCACTAAAATGGCTAGTTTAATCTACATTTTGGTAGATAAGATTTAGATTTTCAGTTCATTTAACATATATGAGTTCCATTAATATAGTTCCCTTAATCCATAGGTTTAATGGGCCAACTTGATGAGTTTGTGGGTTGATCTACTTAAAAGGTTTAATATTCTATAATTTCGAGTAAATTTTATTCTTGTTTTGTCTTTAAATATTTACTATTTAATAAAAAAATAATAATAAGTGGAGTTTTAGTATTAGAATTAGATATTTGGCTTGATGTTTAAATATTTTCGTTTTAGATTTATTTTTTCCTTACAAACTTTTTATATATTTTTTGGTAAAGTAAGTGGATTGATCCATTTAAGTCACCTAATAGGTTATGTTTTGAATCTTAGCTCAACTAACCCACTAACTCACACAAGCCTATTTATATGGACTGAGCTGATCTATTTTGACAATTTTATTATATCTAATACTTTTATTTCGAAGTTATGGCAAAAAAAAAAAAAAGGACAAATACTTTTATTTTGAAGGGTATTATTGACAATGATTTAATTTGTAATGAATCAAATTGAAAAATATTCATCTATGTTAGATGAAAACAACCATCATGTGACTAAATTAAAGAATACTTTGTATTTGAAGGACTATATTGATAAGATTTTATAATACATCAAATTAAAATGATATTTTATCAAAATAAAAAAAAATGTCATCTTTAGTACAACTATAAAATTAATTGTACCGTTATAATCACTATTTGACACACTTAAGAAAAGACATGTGATAATAATATGTCAAAATATGTTTATTGTATGTCAACTTAAAATTATTTTTAGTATTTATATTTTGACACCAATATTTTTAGATTTTATTTATGAACCCAATTTTTTTAAAAGTTTTCAATTTATCCCTCTACTTTTTTATTTTTTAGTAACCCTACAAAACATTGGTTCATAAATTGAAAATAAAAATAAAATTATGAAGTTATTGAGTTGTTGGAAAAATAAATAAAATATAGTGGTGAGTTAACAAAGTTATAAACTAATATTTTTCTCTGTTACTGAAAAATAAAAGGTATATTGAATAAATTAAAATATTCAAAAAGAATTTTAGACTCATAAAAGAACATAAAAATAATATAGTCAAAATATAAATATAACAAATTATTTAAAGTATTATCTTTAGTGTATTTATAATTTTGAATGCATTAATATACCTAATTATAATCTAGGTCCATAATTGTAATAATGTTAGTCCAAAAATAATAATATTGCAATTATATTTTTATATTATAACTGAATTTATTGATGTATTTAAAATTATGAGTATAATAAAAATTTTATCATTATTCAAATATAAATACAACAAATTATTTTAAATTAACATAAAATCAGTATAATATAATATATTATTATTGTATATTATTTTTTTAATATATTATATAATAATTATATTGATACAATTAATTTTATAACCATAAGCAAAATTTTATATTAAAAAATACATAAATAAATATTTAGTCTATTAGATTGAGTTAGGCCGGGCCAATCGTGCGGGCTAAGACGAGCCTAGCCCTAGCCCGTTGACACCTTTTGCTTCTAAATATTGAACCCATTCATTTTCATCGTCACTGGTATCCTGGGCTCTACAACTATGCATGCCTGAGTCCTTAGGTGGCATTTCTGAAACAAGTCAAACTAAAATTTGCTCTTTCATTTCCGGCACTTTTACCGTTCCTTCTACCTCCGGCTTCCTTTCTCTCTCTCGTCTTACCTCTGAAGTGTGAGTCTTCCTCGGGTCCGTACAGCCTATTTTCACTCTTACTATTGTTCTTACTCCTAAGATCGTTGCCTTTTTTCTTGGTTTTGTGCATTTGAGATTTAATGGTTAACTACTTTTTAGGGTTTTAATATAGGCTTAAAATTTCTTACCACACGCATATTCATACTGTTGAATGCATTTCCTTAACTTGACAAGGAAATGAATGCCTTTGTTTATGGACGTTTATTGACTGTAATGGCGGGATTGCTCCTTTTCTTTTTCTCTTAAAGCTTTCCAGTGATACATATATTTCCGCGCTGTCGTTTTCCGTTTGTTCGTTTGGGAATGAATCATGGATTTTACCTTTAGCTTGAATATTGTTTACATCTTTTTTTCTTTTGGGTTTTTTCCCAGTATTGATAAATATGTAGCGCCTTGCCCATGTTTTTCTAAGTCGGTCGTGGAGTCTGAATGTTACCCATTTGGTGCTCTGGGGGGTTTATTTTAAAGTATGACAGTGGCGGAGAAATTAAAGCTTATTTTTCTTGAGTTCTATTTATTTTTAGTGCAACCATTTAATGTTCTTCATTCCATAAAAGATTGGCTATATGCTTGTCCAACATCCTCATAAAAATAGTCATTCTCCAGCTGTTGAAGAGAAGCCTGTAGAGATTTGGTTTTTTGTGACATTGTCAAATGAGGGTTATTTATTGTTAATCTAATTGTTTGTAACATTAACATGTTTTTTGTGCATGTGGCTGCCTGAAACAGTTGAGATTTGGTTTCTGCTCTGAACAACCCCTCCGCCCCCACCAAGAAAGAAAAAAATAAGGAAGAGGATGAATGAAATTAAGCAACTTATTTTATTATTTCTTGTCTTCTTGTGATTTAGTGCCTTTTAAGTGTCTGGTAAATTTGCACAGATGAAAAAGACCTGTTTACTTACAAATCATGTCACATCTTATTATTATCGTGATTGCACTGCCCTTATCCTAGTAAATTAAATGATCCGACATATCTACTGATGCCTTTCTTCTTTTATGTTTCGAAGTGTGTCTACAATATTAATGACTCCTTCATTCTTTTTCAACTGGTTGGTTAATGTAGGATCTAACTGTTGCAAGTTATGCAAAATCTGCAGGGTTTATCTGGAATGCGACTATTGTATTTTGGGGGACTGGGTTTATATGCACTCTTAATTTTGATTTGGTAAAGTTGTTCTCAGATAAGTTATTGATTAAAAGTAGCTTATTTTCTAATGCACTTGGCCATCAAGCTTGCATTTCATTTTTATAATCTGGATTTTTGATGGACTGCAATAAAGAAGAGGCCTTAAGGGCCAAGGTCATTGCTGAAAAGAAGATGGAAAGCAAAGATTTTACAGGGGCTCGTAAAATTGCTCTAAAGGCTCAGCAACTTTATCCTGATCTGGAGAATATAGCTCAAATGCTTATTGTATGTGATGTGCATTGCTCTGCCGAGCAGAAATTATTTGGTAATGAGATGGACTGGTACGGAATTCTTCAAATTGAGCAGACAGCTGATGAGTCAACAATAAAGAAGCAATACAGGAAGTTTGCTCTTCAACTTCATCCTGACAAGAACAAGTTTGCTGGTGCAGAAGCTGCATTTAAGCTAATTGGGGAAGCTCAAAGAGTGCTTTTGGACAAAAATAAACGGGCTCTGCTTGACATGAAGTGCAAAGTTACTATGAACAGAACTGCTAAGCCGTATCGTCCGGCACAGAAGGTTCATACAAATGTGAATGCTGGCATGCAAAACAATGTCAGGGCCAATTTTTCAAACTTGAATCCTCAGCAGCAGCAGCAGCAGCCTAGGCAGTCAACTCAGCAGGCCCCCAATGGTACCCGCCCTACATTTTGGACTGCCTGTCCTTTTTGTTCTCATAGATATGAGTTTAAGAGAGAAGCTATTAATAGATCTTTTTGCTGTCAAATTTGTAATAAGCCCTATATTGCAACTGATGTGAATGTGCAAGGTACATCACCAGCAGCTAATTCAAGTCGGCAAGCTTTTTGCCGACAGAAAGATGGTTTAAATCAAGGTGCTGTTAAGGTGGATATTGGATCTCACGGTAATTTAAATGCTAAGAATTTCAATACAAAGCCTTGTGAGAAAAAAGGTCCCAATGTCTCTGATAAGCCGAATGGAAAGAGAAAGAGGAAGTGGGTAGCAAAATCAAGTGAAAGTTCTGATTCTATGGACAGCAGTGATTCTGAAGACAATATGTTTGTTAATGAGGATGGTGTTCCTGGTGGACAAAACCATCCAACTTACCGAGAAGAACATCCACGTAGATCTACACGACCAAAGCCGCAGGTTATTTACAAGGAGAATGTGAGTGATGATGATGACAACAACAACTTTTCAAAGCCTTCAACAAGGGTCAAGGAAGGTGGTTCATCATGTGTTGCTGAAGAATATCATGGGGAGACAGCTAAAACGAATAATCAGAATGGTTTAGCTGCTGATCCAAAAGATGATCAGAAAGAGGCGAAACAGAAGCACAGTCTATATTCTGAAGATAGCTTACACAATAAAAATGAGGAAAGTTTGGGCACAAGGGGAAAAGAAGCAGTGCGGTGCTCAAAGGGGACAGGTGAAGCCTCTGAGCATGCTACATCAGATTCAGCCTCTGGAGCCACGGAGGCTCCAAATATTTACATCTGTCCCGATGCAGAGTTCAGTGACTTTGAACATGATAAGAGAGAAGAGTGTTTTGCAAATGGGCAGATTTGGGCTATATATGACACAATTGATGGGATGCCTAGATTCTATGCTCTAATCAGAAAAGTTCTCTCTCCCGGGTTCCGGCTGCGGATAACATGGTTTGAATCGGAGCCAGATGACATGGATGAAATCAAGTGGGTAGAAAAGTTGTTGCCAGTTGCTTGTGGGAAGTATGTGCTTGGTAACACTGAAACTACAGAAGATCGGCTCATGTTCTCGCATCTGATTCTGTGTGAAAAGATTGGCCACAATACTTTTAGAGTTTATCCTAGAAAGGGAGAAACTTGGGCTCTGTTTAAAAACTGGGATATCAAATGGTACACTGATGTGGAATCTCATCAGAAGTATGAATTTGACTTCGTTGAAATTTTGTCAGATTATGTTGAAGGTGAGGGTGTATCTGTTGCGTACTTGGATAAGTTGGAAGGTTTTGTGAGTCTCTTTTCTCCAACTAAGAAGGACGGTATGGACTCGTTTCAAATTCCACCAGTGGACTTATTTAGATTCTCTCACAGGGTTCCGTCTTTTAAGATGACTGGTCATGAAAGATTAGGCATTCCTAAAGGGTCTTTTGAACTTGATCCTGCTGCTTTGCCTACAAATCTTGAATAGATGGCTGTTCCGGAAGATTATAGAGTTTTTAAGGTTGGTTTGGTATTACATAGCCTTCGGGAAGTTGAGGTTTCTGGTCCATTTTGCAGTGAGTTGATCAGAGCTAGGCCACGAATTACTAATGCAGGTGAAAGTTTAACCAACCATATATCGTGTACTTACTTTGAATTAATCATATTCTCTATCTCTCTCTCTCTCTCTCTCACTCGCTTTTTTCTCCATGAGATAACTTTATGGCTTGTGAGACGATGCGCCTATGACGTTAAACTGTACTTAAGCCATGTAAAAAAGTTCTATGTTTCAGCTTCATTTTGTTTTTAATACGAGACTCGGATGTTATAGAAATGAAGGGGATAAAGATGAACGCTCCTTGCATTGCCTATCTGACCACCTTCTGAAGTAGCTATTAATTTATCAAGAATGAAAATGAAAAATGAAACATTCATATTACAGAACTTGGGTTGCCAGTGCCAAATCATTTAGAGGTTTCATTGTCTTTAGAACAGAAATATTCACGTATTTTTGTAATATTGCAAAATTGAGTATTATAGAGTTTTATATATTGACAAGAAATTTTGTTCTCAAAAATTTAGGATTGAATTTTATCATTAAATTAGTGAAGTTAAATAAAAAAGAAAATTTGTTCGTTATCTACTGAATATAGACGGAGGAGGTGAACAATGTCTAATGGAATCATGGAAGGACACCAAATCATCATCGCCCAACAGGTGTATTTAATTGAGTTTGCTCTGAAAAACTGGTGAATCTCAGACGAAAGGAAATGGACAATAGAATGAAATTTTATATAAATTCTGGTGTGACGGTTATACTGTAATTTTAATATTTAAACCCTAAGCTTTTTTAAGTTGAAAGATATAATGTTTGGACTGGTATTTAAGATTATAAAAGAGAAAAGATCGTTACCATTTTATAAAACTTGATAAAAATTAAATTTTTGATAAATGATGGGACATATTTTATATTACAATAAATCATCAAAACACTAATTAAATCTTCAATCTGACTAAATTAATCTCCAACGTATTGCACAGTGTACCAAAATGAAACACATGTAATAAGAGAGGGGCATTCCGAGAATTGAACTCGGGACCTCTCGCACCCTAAGCGAGAATCATACCACTAGACCAAATGCCCAATTGGGAGGCATTGTCTACATTTATTAATATACTATCTATCCATTTTGTCAGAGAAATAATACAAAACATCCTTATTTTGCCACCCATTTCCACGCGGGACCTTCCTCACCACTGCCTTGTAATGATTTTGTTCCTTTTACTGCATCCCTTGATGACCTTTTTCTCTCTTCCTTTAATGGCCTCCATTATGTGCATTATGGTTTACTCAGTGTGATGTTCACTTCTTTGTTTGGATTCCTTAGAGTCTAGCCCTTGATTTTTCACTGATAAATCAAATGGGTTATCAGGGTAGCAATGATGGTAAAACTACATCGATGGAGAGGAACCAAGTTGCAAATTTTGACTGTTTTGAGACTGAGCCATTTGAGAGCCAATTGTCATCATCTTCGTCTCCTTGTGAGTCGCTCTTAGTCTTTTTAATTTTACTTTTCAGGATCTTCAGCTATTTGGCGGTGGTTTGTGCTGAACTCTATCTTTTTTTTTTTTAAATGGTAATGGCAGTCCAGTATAATGGTGTTATGTAGCTACATTTTGAAGGTAATTTATCTGGAAATTTTGACACGTATGAAGGATATAGGTTTTATACTTTTTGTGGTTGTTGGGACCGTAATTAATTGTATATTTTTTTTCTCGTATAATGATACTGATCGCTCAAATCTTGTATATGATTCCCTGATTAATGAGTTAGAGAAGTTCTTTGTCTACATCGAATTTTTTATGACCTTAGTAGTTTGTCTTTGTTCTGAAATTTTAGGTGAAAAATATGATGATATGGGTGACAATAAATGGCAGTATTTAGAAAACACACAGTTGCTTAACGATAATACTTCGGTGGAAGATGCATTAGAAACCCAACTAGTGATCCTTGCTGGTGAAACTCAACCGTTGGGTGATATTGATGGTGTTGAGGATATCAATACTCAATTATTGGATGAGATAGGAGAAGGAGTTGTCTTAGACAGTGATGGCGAAGGAACTGATAGAACTCTAGTTTTGGAGAATGTGGATGAGCTCTCTGCTGATGATGCTCATTGTAGAGGCAGTGGCCAATCAGCAGCAATGAAATTCTATGCGAACATTTTTGTGGACATGATGAGAAGGAGTTATTGGTGCAGTCTGATGCTATTATTGATGAACATATCAGTTCAGGTGATCCCTTTGCCAACTATCTGTGTGTTTAAATTTAGTGAAAATTAATTTCTTGATGAACTGTAGAGATATATGACTAATTCATATGTTTTTTAGTTCATGTATTAAGTGATGCATTTATGGCATAAATTAAAGGGAATAGAGGAAGTAGTTCACTGTATGGATTTATTACTGAATTATGGTTTATATGCTACTATTTTCGAATTTACCATATTGTGCCAAATGCTTCAGTATATCTATTAACTATGAAGGTATTTACAAATATCTATTTTGCTAATGGTTTGTGATTTGTCAATTGAAAAGTTACTCACTACTTGCCATTGTTATGTGGATTATTAATAATCTTTTGTACTCCTTTTACTCATTTGTAAAAGGTGGCTTACATTTATTTTAACTTTGAAGGAAGTTTGGCTTTTTTATTTAGGACTATTTTGTTCAGATTGGTCTACCTGTGTTGACAGAATTCTGATTTTAATGACTATGTTCTTTGCAGTTTTCAATTATCTCTTTATTTGCTTGTGACCATTTCCATGGTAATAGTACGAGTGCTTGTTTGTTCTCTATACTATATTATAAGACTCTTGTGTGATTGTTTTCACTTTCACTTTCACTGTCATATGAAAAAAAAAAATTCAACGTTGATTTATCTTATGTATTTCTAGCATGTTTATGCTTGAAAACTATCATGTATATCTGCTCCTTGGTCTTTGTTTCCCCTTTTAAAATCTAATTCCATTTTCTTCAGCTCCAACGCCAGCGCAGTTTACTTTTCTCCGTGCAGAGTCTTTGCAGAAAGCTGCTCTAGTTGCGCACAATATGGCTTCAAAACAAACTAAGGGCTAGACCAATTATTTCATGTATACAAGTCAATCTTGAGAACCACATGCATTAAAGGATGGGGAACCTGGCGGTTCTGAGAAAGTTGAGGAAGTTGATCAGCATTATGGTGATGGGAAATGGAGTGGGGAAGTGGAGGGCTTTATGATCAAATATAAGTCCAAGGTTGCTAGCTCAGCAATGAAAAAACTTTCTGATGATGAATTACTCGCTGAAAGAAAGGACCTTCTCTTAGAAGCAATGATATTACTGAAGGAGAAGACTTGGCTAAGTTGCCTGTCTACCATGGTGAGTTGGCAGGCTTAAGCTATGTTGATTCTGAAAAACCTTGAGAGTTATCACAGGCCAATGCTCTTGGTTTTATAGATATATTTCTTGAAGATAATATTCTGAAGTTTGATGAAGAAGATAATTATGTTAAAAATGTGTTGGCAAAATCAAACCCTCTTCCTAGACCTAGTATAGAAGGGCAACAAAGTTTGGCCAAGAGAGCAAACGATAGAGGCAAAGCTGGAAAAACAGATATTTATGACTGGGATGATAGCTGTGAGGATGGAGGAGGGGGAGATATATTTCTTAGGAGATAGGATAAATTTTTTGAGGGTGAAAGCTGTAAGCAGAAGTTGTTGCCTGGAGTCTCAAAAATTATTGTAAGCAAACCAAATGACTACGGGGATGGTGAAGAACCGTTTAGTATTTCTAATAAAAGAACGAGTGCTACTCATCCTGATTTAAGTCTAATGTTGCAAAATCTGAGAGCAAGGGATCATACTGTACAAAAGACAGCTAAAAAATAAAGAATTTCATCTGACAATGGATTCGATAAACAACTTGATATCAATTCCTTTAGAGGACAGATAGAACCTAATGCCATGACAGCAGATGCACAGGAAATGCTTGGTGCTGGTTTAGATACCCAAATGGCTGCTGAAGCTATGGAAGCCTTGTGCAATGGTGAGGGCATTGTTAGTAATGATGCTAATGGTGCTACTCATGCCACTGGAAGCAGTTTAACAAATGCACCTAATTGCTCTTCAGGAAAAACGAGGGCAATTACTTCAAAGGAATGTTCAAGACAGTATGCCGGGAAAAGGAAATTAATGTTGAATCAGATTTGCAAACTTCAAGTTCATCAAAGAGATGTACTAAAGAAGCCAAGCAGCCATGCAAAAAGAACGAATTGATGAAAAGATGAAAGAAGAGTAAGTTGAATGCAGATGACAACCTAGCTTCCATTGTAGGTGAAAATTCTAGCAATTTGTGTTCTCACAGTATTGAGCGAAAAAAGTCAACTGGGGATTCAAAAAGGCATCAGGTTGAGGAGTTAAATAATTGTAATGGCAGTTCGAGAGGAAGTGATATGAGGTTAGTAAGCAAAAGCAATTTACAGGATGGGCTTTGTTATTTTACCCCAATTGCTTGTAGAACTAGAAGAGGTTTATCAATAAACCAAGTGGGAAAATCTGATAGACCATCTAGAAGTTTTAGAGAAGAGGATAGAGGGGTTGGTTCCCTTGAGAAAAGAAATAGTGGCACCAGCTTCCAGGTGTCAAAAGCATTGGATCCTATATCTACTATAGAGTGTTCTGATCACTTTGGAGTGGATGAAAATACCAAATTGAGTCAACTTGAGAAATCTGCTTCAAAGTTTAGAACTGTTAATAATGGCAGTATTGTAGATGTATTGGAAGTTCCTAGAAGAAGAAGATCTCTTTGGAAGTTGTATTGTCTTAACAAAGGATCTGAAAAATTGGGTGGTTCATTTAAACTTTCTGCTGAGTCTGAAGATATTGGGAACTCTAATGCTACGAAGAGAAAAATGAGGACTGAGGCTAGAAGTATTGCCAAATCCAACTTGAATGGCTGGACTCATTCATCCTCATACAGTGATTCAATGATGTCTTCTATTGACCAAAAACAGGAAAAAGAATGGAGCTAATTTTAGATAAACCAAATCTAGGGGATACTTCCCTTTGTTTTAATCCTGTCCATAAGGATGCAAATCTGAACTCTGATGGAAAGAATAATGCAGATTTGACGGTGTCTGTCAAAAGTTTTGATGACACAATGTTGGATGAGTCGCCAAAAGAGAGATGCAAGTCAGTTGACTTAGCATCTTCAACTTCAGCTGAGTTAAGACAGTTGGGAATGATACATCACCTGATTTTATGGGTGATGATTATTACAAACTATCATGCTATAGAAACATTCCAAGATCATGTAGAAAATTACGGAGCTTAAGTGCCACAAGATGTGAAACATTTACTCCATCTAAAATTTTAAGGAAGAGAAAGGATATGACGAAGATATAATCAAGCATCAGAGGAAGGTACTGTCTGATTTTTCATAAACCCGTTAGCAAGGAAAAGCAATTTGATTTTACTCTATGGTTTCTCAATCTTATGGCAGATTTTTGTACGGCTTGGGGCTTCTGTAGTATCTTCCATTTCATATGCAACACAAATCATGGCTGATGAATTCGCACGTATGAGGAATATGTTAGAAGCTAATGCTTCTGGCAAACCAGTGGTCTCACATTTATGGATTGAGAGCTGTGGACAAGCTTGCTGTTTTATTGACGAGAAGAATTACATACTGAGGTATGCCAAAAATGAAAAGGAGTTTGGCTTCAGTATGCCAGCGTCACTGGAGCGCTGCCCTTTGTTAAAGGTAATTTCTCTTTTAATCGGCATGTAATTGGATGTATTTCCTACTTATTGCTTAGTGTGAATAAAATCTGCAGGGTCGAAGAGTATTGACTACCCCAAATGCTAAACCCAGTAAAAAGATTATTTCAACTTTAGTTAAGGCAGTTCAGGGCCAGGTATATGCATCTTTCTCTTTATTTTCCAGTTATGCTCCTGTGGTAGCCGAAGAAGCATATAATTGGTATTTGGATAGTTCCTCATTTCCATGATTTTCTGTTGACAAATCTCAAAATAAGCATAAAAGTTTTCTTGATCACTTCATTGGACTTCTTTTAGTCTATTACTAACAAATATCTAGGGCCATACATGATTTGAAATCATGAAATTGAGGGTTTAGTTTCCCCCCCTTTTTATCAGAAACGGACACAGTCACAGTCACACGCATTTATCACCAGATTATGAAGTTTTTCATTTGAATAAGTTGACAACTTTCAGTTAACCCATCTCAACATCTTTAAATTGATAATTTATTCCGAAAACTGAGTTTGATTCAACCCAATTTTAGGCAGGGGAGGGAATCAGTCATATCTGTTCTGAAGGATGATAATATTTCAGATGATTTGCTTGTCCTATCTTGTGAAGAAGATTATGCCTCCTGTGTGCCCTTTCTCGAAAAAGGTTAGGAAATGTCTTCATTAGGATATAACAATCTGTTATATGCACAAAATTTAGAATACTATGTTTGGCACCTGCAGGGGCAGCTGTATACAGTTCAGAGCTATTATTAAGTGGCATAGTTACTCAGAAGCTGGAGTATGAAAGGTTGGATTGTCTTACCCACTTGCATTATTTATGAAGTTGAGCCTCTCATTCGAAGGGTGTTTTCATTGTGAAGTGATAAGTGGTCTTTTCCT
Source organism: Delonix regia (assembly GCA_037074485.1). Classification (NCBI taxonomy): domain Eukaryota; kingdom Viridiplantae; phylum Streptophyta; class Magnoliopsida; order Fabales; family Fabaceae; genus Delonix; species Delonix regia. Next base: position 31,774,203 of record CM073451.1, read on the forward strand.
GAGTTCTCTTATCTCAGGTCTTCCTTTGTAATGCTATAGGATGACATCCGTGAGATGAAGAGTTTAATGATAAGTCTTCTTTACTTCAAGGGCAAGTAATTTTTTTTTTTTTTAAATATTTGCTATTAGTTTTTCTAATTAAAGCATAATATCACACATGATTTCTTGTTTGATTCAATACTACATGATTGGTTGTTTTAACTAAGATAAGTTACTGAAAAACATTATATAGCATACCTAATAAAATTTATCGAAACTTTTTCCGTAATCTAATGGAATGCTTGAAATAGGATTGTGTTTGTGTGCCAAAATCTTATCCATTCCTCATATGCTACCTGTTGCAGGCATCGACTTTTTGCAGGCCATATGAAGAAAACCCGTTCGATTTCGTGGTTGAAAAGTTATTGCAGAACCTTCCCGTGATTAAATGTAAATAACCTTCTTATTTTTATTCTTCTGATCCGTTGTACCTTAGCTCTTATGTAAATATTTTCTAATTAATGTACAACAATTTGTCTTTTTGTTTAATGAATGATTTGAATTGGTTTTCTGTTCATTCACTTTTCCCCCTTGTGACAGATTTTGTTGCAATTGTGATGCTTGTATAAATTAGACCGAGTCTCAGATTTTGATGATCTCAGTGGTACTCATGAACCAGGTGACGATGCAGAATGGATTGACGGTCGGGAAAACTAAACTAGAAATAGTAGTTGATTTTCATAAATATCAATCTTGAGCTTATGGCACATATAGTGCAAAGATTGCGATTTCAAGCTAACATTCTGTGCAAGCAGAGGAATTATTTTAGGAGGAATAAAAAATAAACGTGAAAAATATTATTTTATTTCAGATAAAAAAGACCAGAGAAATGACAATGCAAAGAATATTGAATCCAAATTTTATGAAAGTAATTATATCTAGAAAGGGAAAAAATGAATATAAAGTCATAATAAAAACTTTAATGTTATCAATTGTACCTCTTTTCTTCAACGTTCAAATGGAATCTGGATGCCTAATGACCTATTCAAGAGTTGTGATCTAACTGAATAAAATCAATAGCCAATAAATTATATACATATATATATAATTATATTTACTCCAGTCATTACCCATGGTGCTAAAATCGATGGTTCTCGTTTCTTTGCTTTCACGTAGATTATGTAACTAGAACAAACATAAGTCATCATAGTGTCCAGGCCCGATTATTGCTCGAGCCGGACCAAATTAAACTACGTCCAGGGTCTACTTTTTTTTTTAAATATATATATATATATATATATATATATTTTGTGAAAATAATTTTTTAAAAAAAATGAAAAAAAAATATTTGCAAGGAAATAAAATAAAATTAATTTTTTTTAATTTAGAATGAAATATAATAAAAAAATTGAAAAAAATTAATATTTTAAAATTTAATTATAAATAAAATTTATTTTAAATCAAATTAAAAATATATTATAAAAATTAAAAAAATTTAAAAATAAATATCAAACCAAATCTTATGACACTCCCGAGATCCAACCCTACTCGACATTAAACCCAATTAGTACTAGTAAAAGTTACACTTTTTTAATTTAATCTAATCATAATCTGATCTAATATAACTAAACTAAATCGGGTTCACTGAACCAATAATCACCCCTAGCGACTAGCACTGAAATTTACTCACTTTAGATATTAACAGCGATTAGTGAAACCCTCATTATAACAAAGATTGCCTAAAAACAGATTTAAAAACAAAAAGCAAGACAAAACAGAAGAAGGTTCCAGACGATCTGCTTTTCTCGCTTGCCTTCATATATTAATACATTTCATTCTATATAACAAACGTATATTAGATACAACATTTAACTGGCAAACAGAAGGAAAGTCATTAGGTCAGAAGACAAATTGAATACCCATGTCCCTGCTTCTCTCCTGAGGAGACTCATACTGGGTTAGCATCCTGGGAGACTTGAAGGCGCCAAGAAACATACTGGATGTAGCCATAGTTGATGCTCATAGCTACACCAAAACCCAAAACTGATGAAAGTAGTATTGCATAAATGGCCTTCAAATGCAACTGTAACAAAGTAACAGAGCTTTATCACATTAAAGGATATACGAGAGTTTGGATACATCTATGAGTTCTTCAAGATAATCAGCAGAAATACTGCGATGTCAAATAAACCAGAGGGTTGTCTCAGATAGAAGAGGAAAGATCATTGGTGACTGGACATGACACACAAAAAATTGTAATCCTTATCATGTCAGAATCTAACTAATTGTATCACATCAAAAGACACAAACAGAGATCACCCACTCCTGTCTTCCTAAGATCAGGTAAAAGCAAACGACTGCATTGTTCCTATTATTTAAAATCTACTAGTACTTCTGTCACAGCGAAGCAAGGAACAAAACCAAGAAATTAAGCCTTTTATGGCCTGTAGTCATGGACCTCATCGAAATATCAAACATGTAATTCCTAGCCCCAACTCAAAGATCCAGTTCCAGAGAGATATCACATATAGCAGATGTACATAGACGACTCAACAGAGGATTTTTTCTTTTTTTTTTTTTTGGGGGGGAAGGGGGGGGGGGGGAATAGATTAAAAACAAGGCACTCAACAACGTGAAAAAGGACAAAATGCCTCAGTTCATTGGGTAAACAGAGGCAATCATTCTTAGTAGGCCTTTTAATGCAATACGAGAAGAATAATTTTGATGTTTATTTTATTATTTTACGAGGTAATTGTAATTTGAAATTAAGGCTAGTGATTAGGAATTTGGCATAATTCAAGGTTTATTTATCATTAATTTAGGGATTAGAAAAGGTGTCTGGGCAGCCTAGGGATATTATCTCCCATAGCAGTCCTAGTTGGATTTGGACTGTATGAGTGCTAGTTTATAGTTGAAGTAGCTTAGTGATGCAGAACAGAAGATGAACGATGAAGAGAATCACAATTTTCAAAACTCAATTCTTCGTCATCCTGGATCACTGGGGTTGCCTATATATGGGCCTGCTATCACTGTTAGGGAATTATTTCTAATTGTTGATATGAATAAAGATATTTTGAGGGATTATAGTGAATTTTCCCGATTCCTCCTCTTGTGCAACATCACATTGGGTTTATATGGCATCAAATACTAGAAGATGATTATGAGAAATTCCTACATTGTTACTCACCATACTATAGAACAGGTGTACAGTTATAGCCACAAGAGCGAACTCGAGAGCAGCATATGTCCATATATACTCTTTTATTGCTGCAAGCAACAAGATAAACGTTAACGCAGTTACAAAAATAAAATTAAAAAAAAAAAATGGTGGTGCTTTTTACTGTTACTGAGAGGCAATACCAAGGATGACTGCAAAAATAGACGCCAGGAGACCCAAGGTAAAGGCAAATGGTGCTGCAATGATGATTGCTTGAGTCTTCATGTCAGGAAGCTACAAAATGGAACCACCAATATCATATTATTGTCACGTCAACTATGATTGTACATTGAAATGAGGCAGAAAATAAAATAAAAATTAAAACCACCTCTTTCTAAGGTGTATCCATTTGGACATTTTTATATTGCCTCTTCTGTTAATCTATGTTGTGTAGTTTCCAGAGGAGCATGTGACCATGTGCATGAGTAGTCTGTGGTTCTTTCTTTTCTCAATCCCCTCCCCCCACCAAAATATTTATAAAAAAAAAAAAAAAAATTATATCTTGTTGGGTTAACATAATATTGTACTGTGACAATCTGACAGATATAAAAATGTTTATTGGAAGTTGAATTCTATACTTTCAAAATGACAACCCGCTGGATCAAACGATCAAATGGATCTCAGAAAGTGAGAATAACATTGGAGTCATCAAATGAGATAATACACAAAAAGTAGAATTTAGAAACATGAAATTTATTTTTAATAAGCTTTCTCTTGTAGCGAATAGGCATACCAGTAGCTGCTCGAGGAAGAAAAAATAGCATATTGTGCTTATTAGAACAAGCACCACAAAGTCTTGCCAGGCACTGTGGAAAGAACAATGGCAAATAATGAATTAAAAAAACTGTTACTGAACAGTAGTTGATGAAGACTAGAATGAATCCTCGACATTAAATGCTTAATAATTGAAGAACTCATCAATTCATTCTGAAAATAAGTTGCCAAAGTAAAACTTTGTTATCAGCCATGTTAATGATGGTCGAGAAGAATTCTTGAAACTATTTTATAAATAGAAGATAACCTCCTTGTGTGTGAATGCAGAAATACTTAAAGCCTGGATTTTTTAATTAAACTTATATTAGTAAGTTGTATATGGCTTAAAAGGACACCAACAATCATTTAAGACAAGTTTATCCATGCTACTTCAGTAGAAGAGCAGGATAAAGATAACTTAATTTGAGGGCATAACTTTCAAATCACCTTATTGTCTCGGGATGCAAGTTCTGCTGACCCTGCACCTGTCTCCTTCCCGTCTGAGCAGAGCTGGGCAAGCGAAGTAATGTTACAGGTAAATTCTGAACTTCTTGGCCACAAACATCACATTTCTTATTTCCTTTTGTGCTAAACCATTTAATTGCACATTCTTCATGCACCAGTGTCAGGTCACCTTTACAACTGCATTCCAATTTGAGGGTGTTCCTTTCATCACAGACATCATAACAGATCCTGCACACTGCTTCCTCTTCAGGAATTTCTTCATCAGTCCCTTCTACTGGCACAGGAGTTATTTGATCTGATTTGCCAAAAAACTATCTTTAAATATAAAAAATATTTTATTTTCTAATGAGATTAATGTACAATAGATACTATAGACAGAATAATTCAGGTGTTAATAACACAACAAGAATTCAGAACGTAGCTTAAGTCCAGCAGTACAAGATTGATACAATTACATTCCCTGTCTAAACATGAATATGTTTACAAACATTGCCCCTTGCCAAGATAAATTCTACCAGAATAGATCCTTAAAATTGGATGTAAAATTCACAATTTTGAATTGTCTTTTTTAAAAGTAAAAAATAAAATCAATTAATAGAAAGCCTACACAAAGAAGTTTCCACTCAAGACATGCGATTTAATTTTTTTAAAATTCAATAAAACAAATGAATATGGTGGAGGGAAAGAACACTCCAAGTGGAATGAAATTTGACACTGAAGTCCACCACCAATATTTCTAGCAGATTTCAACCTTGGAGGATGGACAGATTTATTAAAGCATATGAATTTAAAAATAGGAAAAGTAGGCAGACAATGGAACAATAACAAAGAACATGTGATACAACATACCGTCATTCTGATCTTGTTGTGCGTGCTCACTGTGGGCTGCAAAAGACACAGATCTTACGATAACTATATTCCGTCCAGGTACAGAGAGGGACCTTGAAACCTTGGAATGAACAGCATCTTTCTGCACAAAATTGACAAGAATCTATTTGTTTTGTAACTTCCATAAATGTCAATATCCTATGGAAAAGATTAATGTGATGGTAGTATGCTCATGTCAAAATTTTGTTTTTTTATATGCACTAAACATGAGCTTGAATCAATGTCTATTATAACTTTTGACCCTGAATTTAACTTTCCCACAGCCCCAGACGCAGATGTTGTTTGGAAATCCATGAATAAGGCAAATACATCAAAAAGAAAGGAACTTACATGTAGTTTAGGCTGTTCACTGTATGTCCTTGCAGAAGCAGGTGTAGAAACTGAAGGGGATAGATTTGTTGCAGGTGTAACAGGAAGCGAAGTACATCTTTTCCATGGCATTGTAGATGTAATGTCGGCCATATTAGGACTGTCTGGAGCTGTCTTGGGATCTGAATTGAGGAGGCTGCTTCTTTCAGCATCTGCTGTATTTCCTTTCCTTTTGAGGCTCAAAGCCCGCAAAAAGCCCCCTGGTGATTGAATCCTTCTAGAGAAACTTTGAGAATGGTCCAGACCCCTTCCACCGCGTGCATTTCCAAATCCTAAATGTCTAGGTGGGATTTGAAGTGAAATATCCGGACGCCTCCCACTTGGTCCATTATCTGAAACTTCTTTGTTTAACTGGAGTTCAGTCTGCACTCAAAACATTTTTGAGAATTTAAGTTATCTAGTCAGAGAGATTCAGCATCATTAGTCAAAGCACCACAGATTACATCGTATTAGTACACACATAAAGAGCATCCTGAGCGCAAATACTGTAAAACTTTGCTTTTATAACACATTTCCATGACTGATAAATCATGAATTCATGATTTTCAACAATCTGCTTATTCTCAGGAGATATATATATATATATATATATTTAGTGAAAGGATCAACAAGGAAAAACAATTACATAAACTAATCATATCAAATGAAAAATACAGAAAATATAAATCACTCCTTGGTAACTTTTAAAATAAAATACAGATTTAATTCCCAAGTAGATAAGAAAAACAAATACACATCCAGAACTCTGACTGTAAATTACGTGAAGAGCACAAACATGAATGACTCGCCAACTTCAGGGATTGTTACCATTGCAATACCTATACACTCAACTCCAGGATTTCTCATAGACAATTTGAGGGTAAATTTTCCCTCCTTTGTCTCTTCCATCCTCTTATTAACTAAAAACGTTTAGTTCATACAAATTTATGAAAACCAACTTGTACTTTGCAGATTATGCGAGATATGTTCTCGGAAAAGTAGTCAATCAAGCACGAACTATTCAACTTGATCTTGCAGTCCCCGGTAACAGGGAAGAGAAAATCCACATCAGAACGCAAACATGGTAAACATTAAAACTAAGACGCAAATCTGGAAAACGGTTTTAGTATACGGGCTTTCAGGAACGGTTTCCAAGTAAGCATAGAATAAGCTGAAATTAGAAACCCCTTAATTTCAATTGGATCAATCTATTATAATAAGCCTAAAGTGAAACCAAATGCCAACTACAAAATTCCAGCCACAAGATCACAGAAAAACAAACTGACGATTCAACACTACTGAATTCAAGTACAAGATAAAACCTACTCTGCGTGTCATAAAATAAATCAGAAGAAAAAACTAGGCAAGCCATATCACTTCCTACAGTGATAAGTGACGATTAAAAACCACAGAACTTCAGATGTAACCCAGGTCACTCATAATAATCCAACCTTCTCTGAATTATCAGAAGCTTCTTCCGAAGCAGCTTGAGCTGCTTGCATTATTGCTAGCTTCAAAGATCCAAAAGTGCGAAATGGGCAAAACCCCAGAAAATAATAGGACTGGTATGAGGAAAGCGCAAAAAGGAGAAGATTATTAAAAAAAAAAAAAGGTATTCAAGAAAGAATCCAACAAAGATATAGTGGTAATACGAAAGTATTAAGGATTTGGTGGAAGCGTGTGAGTCGTTGGGGGCATTAAGTATAATTTACGTGGAATATCACTGTTTCTTTTTAAGGCATGGTAAAAGCATGATGAAGATAGAGGAAGAATGAAGCCTTGGCGAGGAGCTCGCTTGTTTTGTGTGTGCGCGCTCGGTTCAGCGACCGGTACGGCGACTCCGGTCCGGTTCAGGAGAGTCATCATCATCTGTTTGGCGCATTGCATTTGCATACTTTCAAGTTTCATGACAATTGTTTCCACACGTCCCACTTTCGTGGCTATTACGCAAGTCGCTTTTCATAGTATCAAATGCAAAATTAATAATCGAAATATGATGATAACTTTTTATTCTATACTTTGTATTTTTTTACCATTTTTGTTAAAAGTATTTTTAAATTTTTCCTACATGATTCTTTCTTCAAGTGATTTTAAAATAATATCCCATTTAGTGCATGTAAGAATTTACTTTTAGAACTTTCTATATTATGTATTTTTTACCTTTAACTAATTTCGTATGGTATAAGAAAATAGAATTAAAAATCATCACGTCTATCTATGGCCCTAAAGAGTCTTTATGTATAAACTATCAGCTTGCAAGTTGCGTACAAATTTGTAATCACTAATTCACTATATGGTTTCATATTTTTATTATAAACTCTGAGTTTTAATTCATTTTCTTTTATTCAAGACGGTTAATATTTTAAAACAAAGTAAATTTTGTTGTACGACTAAAAAAATTGATTGGATCAATATAATTATTATATAGCATATTTAAAGAAAAACATATGATAATCATGTGTCAAAATATACTAAATATAAATCAATTTATAATAATTTATTTTATTTATATCTTAACTCTAATATTTTTTTAGATTTTATGAATCCAAAATTATTTTTGAATTTTTCACTTTACCCATTGTACTTTTTATTTTTCAAATATCTCATGAAAATATTAGTTAATAAATTTATTAACTTACCATTATACTTTCTTTATATTTCTCAGAAACTCCTCAAATTTTTGATTTTATCTTTATTTTCAATTTATAAATTAATATTTTGTGGAGTAACTTTAAAATAAAAAATAAAAGGGTAAATTAAAATTTTTTGAAATTTTTTTGTGTTTATAAATAAAATCTAAAAATATTACGCTCACAATATAAATTAAATAATTTATTTTAAATTGACATATAATAAGTATATTTTAAAACATCATTGTTACATATTTTTATCTCATGTAGTAATTGTACCAATACAATCATTTCTTTAGTTATACAAAAAATTTTACCTACATTAAAAGATCTTTATCATCTAAATTAAATAATTGAAATTTTTCTATAAATAAACATCACATATTAATTTACATGAAAAGTTAAGGGCACATTATGAGATGGACATAGTGAAATACTACCAAACTCACACTCATCCAACACGAAATGTCATATAGTCATATTTATATATGCAAATTATTAGTTTAATAAACAATTTGAGTTTTATAATGAAACAACTTTATGCTATATAATATTTAAATCAATAAACAAAAATTCTATCAGCTCCAGAAAGTATGAGCATGGACTTGGATGTAAAATATTAAACTATCCCGAATTTAAAATAATTTGAAAGGGACTGCTAATTGTGGCATGTGAACATTAACTATTAATATCAATAAAAATTGTTAACTTTAGTATTAATATTTAATTTAAAAAATAAAAAAGAAAGACCATATTGAATGTTCCTTTGACCATAGACAAACTTGCACCGCCATGTACATTGTTGAAGTTAAGGCGTGGGCCTCTTCCATGTCATTATACTGCATATTAAAATATCTTTTTATTTCTTATTTATAATAAGATTATTATTTTAGCCTTTTATTTATTAAAATGTTTAAAATAATATTTTATTTAATAAAAAATATCACATTTGATCTGTCACTTTTTTTAAAAAAAATCAGATTTAATCACTTAAATTTATGGTTTAAAGTTTAATAAAGAAATTAAATTTTGTAATTTTTAAAAACGAATGACTAAGTGTGATATTTTTTAATAAATAAAAGATTATTTTAAACATTTTAATAAGTGAAGATTAAAATAGTAATTTTATGATAAATGAATGACTAAAAAAAATATTTTTCTCCTATATTATAGAACAGAATATAATACAACATGAGATCCTTATTATAAAAGTTTATGAACTTTTGATTCCTTAATTAAAATAATATTTCTTAGATTATTACAAAAATATTATACATGAATTAAAATTAATATTTTTAGAAAGATAATTTTTAAATGAATGCAATTAAAAAATATGTAATGGAAGTTAAAGAAAATAACAGAGATATAAGATACTAACTAGGTTTTTTTGAGTCATATATAGTTCAAAAGAGTTATGATTTCTTTCAAGACATATTTATTATTTTTTAAACTTATATAAAGATGTATTCTTTGGTCCATCTTCAATAATGATTATATCAATATAATCATTAATGGTACATTGAAAAATAAATCATAATAATGATGTGTAAAAATATATTAATTATATGTTAATTTAAAACAATTTATTGTATTTAAATATTAATGTTAATTCTTTTAATTTTGTTTATAAATTCAAGATATTTTATGTTTTATTTGTCAAATTATCCCTCTTGTTGTTTAATAACCCCCTCTCTTTTTTTTTTTTTTTATGTGGAGCTATTAAGAAAATACAAAACGTAAATGACTAATTTGTCAAATTTAGAAAAAATGAGTTTTAAGTTTATAAATAAAATCTAAAAATATTTAAATATGCACAACTAATTATTTCAGATTATAATTATTTAATCAATATATTGAAACATAGTATTATTATATATTTTTTTCCTAATGTATTATGTAATAATTATATTAATGTAACTACTTTTAAAAATTACATTATACAAAGTAGAAATTTCTGTAATTACCATTTATAGACCTGTTAAACCATACAGTTGCATATGGCCCCATCTAGTTATTAAAACTCTTTTAAACGAGCTGGAACGTATTTGCACGAAAATCAATAAAAAGGAAAAAAAAAAATATATATATATATATAGAGATATTTTTTTAATTACACATTTATTATAAAATTATTTTACTTATTAAAATATTCAAAATGATTATTTTTTTTATTTGAAATATTATATTTATTTTTTTATTTTTTAAAATATTATCAAATTTAATTTTTATTAAATTTTAAATTATAAATTTTAAAAATTATATTGAATATTAAAAAATTAAAAATTAAATATAATATTTTTAATAAATAAAAATAAATTTAAATATAATTTTATAATAAATAAACAATTAACAAATATTTTACTATGTATAATTTCATAGAAATTTATGGAAATGCTTTCTATGCACCCCAAGGCTGTACTGGAAATCCGAATTGATATCCTACCAATAACCGTAGTGTGATGTGATGTCCTATTTCACCTCTGAAGACTGCGACATCTTACCTTTCCTATTTCTCTTTGAACAAAATCTTTTGATATTATTTTAATATGTCATTTTGAATTATTTTTAGTTAAATTTTAAAATCACCACCCCTACTCTGCGACGAATAATTAATCCCTTTTTGATGAAGAGCGTAAGAAGCAAAGTCCTATTTAATTAATTTGGTCTGTCACAAAATAAAAAATTATTATCACTTTTAGGGCCAAAATAATTATTACTGTGACCCGTTTATGTTAGATCTTATCTAAAGAATATTAATAACATAAAATATATTGGATAAAAAATTATTCCATAGCATGATTTTTCAAAAAAAAAAATTAATTAATTTTTTCTGTCTCAAATTCCATATCATTTCAACGATTTTGACCTGAAATCATAAACTATGTTTCTTTCTTGGCATTTGGATAGTGTCCAAATGGAATTTTCCGTTAATATTGTTTAAATGAGGACCAAACCTTAATGTACCCGACATGCTTAATTTTAAAATAAAACCAGCTAATCTATATATGTTACGGATTATATAACTTAGTTAATACATCATTGTTGAGTATAAACTAATCAAAGAATTATAAACGTAATTAATTATTTTATGATATTAAAAGTTGTATTAACTATTGATTTTAATATTAATATTGATTTTAAAAAAACTATTTTCCATGATAAACCGTTATATGCGTATTCAACCCTTTGATGTTAATTTAGTGATAAAAGCCATAATATATTGCAGGATTGCATCAATTAGTTTGAATTATAATTCAAATTATGTCGATATTCTTATTTTAACATAGATTACTTAACTTTGAGGGAAGAGGTGATTAAGTAAAATACATACCAGTACATAGGACTATAAGGCCCAAAAGGAAAAAAAAACAAAATAGAGAGAGTGTGTGTGTGTATATTATAGGGATTTTTTTAAGAAATTTTGTTTAAATTATACACACTTCTCTTATATTTATAAAAATTATAGTTAATTTAAACTTTTTAATTGAAATATTTTTCATAAAAATTGTAAGAGGTATTTTAATTTAAAATATTTTTTTAGGTTAATAAAAGAAATTTTAGTCAAAAAATTAAAATGAAACTAAAATGTAATGCAAGTTTTTATATTTTGTGAATAAATAAAGTCTAGATAATTTTAACAAAATTTAAGAAAAGTTTGCAAAGTTTATTTTAAAAAATAAATTTTTGATTATTTTATAAAAATGTACAGTTATTTTTTATTTTCAATTATTCACCAATCGAAATTAATTTTTTTCCAAATGATATTAAAAATAATTTTTCCATCAAGCTGATGCATTGAAAAATAAAAAATAAAAAATTCTCCTAGCCTTGACGATAGAAAAGTCAGATGGGCTTGTCCTACACATGCAAAGAGGCCCATCATGCATGAGCCCAACCCAAATGGACCCACCATCGTTCCGTACTGAAATCTGTTGCCATCTCTTTCTACTTCAGCTGCTTTAGCAAAACCAAACCCTTCCTTCGTCGTCATTTCCATCCTGCGATTCCTAGTCTAGGTAATTCATCTTCGCTTTTGTGCTTCAATTCCTCAAATATATATGTATATATATGCCCCCCACCCCCCAAATATTTAGGCAATACACTACTTTTTTGTGTTTTGCTTCCATCATTATAGAATAAGAGTAATGTGTTCTGAAATTGTTGCTCATGTGAATTGGGCCTCGTAGGTTGTCTGGAATCAAGAGAATCGTCTCAAGTATTCCTTCCCTTCTGCCCCCTTTCAATGTAATAGCTTAATTATTTCATGGCATGCATAGATTCAAGTTGGTTGTTTTCATAGATACTCTTTCACTTGTGTTCAGGATTTAGGTGTATGACACTGTTAAATTCATATTCAGTGAAGATTTTTGGAGTAGATAAGCCAGAGTTATTCCAGTGGTTCACCATGCATCATTAGTAGAGGAACAAGATTATACGTGTATTTGTATTTTCTGTGTTTTGCATTGCAATTCTTTTAAACTTGATGTAGTCCGTCTAACAATTGAGATGTCATCTGCATTCTGAGCTGCACGAATTTAGCCTATTTGTATTAATCCTTTTCGGCCTCATAGATAATTTCCTTTATTTTGCTAACTTTACTTCTTATTTAATAAAATCAGTAAATTGACTTTTCTCATCCGAGCAACAATTAAAGTAGGTGCTTTGCGAAGTCTTGGAATTTAGCTGACTTAAATAAAACTTAAGTATTATTACCTGACCTTGTTGATGGACTGTTGTGCAACTTCTTGTTGTGCTCTTTTCTTCAGTGGAAAGAGAAATTTCTTTGTACAAATGTTAATTCAAGTAATAATCATTTTTGCCTTTAATGCAGTTGAAATGAAGTTTCTGGATTGGTATTTGAAGATTGGAGTTGTGTCAGCTTTGGTTGGAGCTTCTATGGAGTTGTTTATGATCCATACTGGCTTCTGTGTGAGAAACCTCCTTTTTTTTTATTTCACTGACTTTGTTTATTTCACTCGACTCCATATACACAGTATATAAATTGATATTAAGCAGTGAATACAGAATGACATTATACAATACTATGAGCTTTTGGACTTTTTCAATTGATGACCAATGTTTTGTTCATAAGTTGTTTGGCGGAAAACTGTCCAGCAATCACTTGATTATATTAGTGTAGTTTCATCCTCATTACATAGTATTCCCAACATTTCTTCTGGTCAAATTGCAGTTGATAACAAATTAGCAACAACTCTCACGCTAACAAGATATTGAGAACTGGCTTCTTGAGGATCGTCTCATGAAAGATTTTCCTTTTCAAGACAAAATATGGGCTTATCAAGAACATTGAATTTGTTATATTTTTCATTGCATCATGCAGATGACAAAGTAACTGTTTTGGAGTCAGAGAAGCGTGCCTGGGAGAATTCCCCAGAAGCTCAGGCAGTCAGAGAAGCTCTCAATCCTTGGAAACATCTTGATGCTGAAAGAACGAGAAAGTCCTGACTTAAGTATGAACAATTTTCTCTCTTAACAGATTTTCATGCATGATTTGATTAAGATGTAAGTACAAGAATATGCTGCAAAGGAAAGATAAGCATATAGCTGAAGTGCTTAAAAATGAGACAGATGGAGGAAAAACTAGAAATTATGCTATAATTATGGTATTGTAGTGGCTATTTAACCCAAGTTTCCTAGATTGTTTGCCAGCCTGAAAATTATGGGCAACTCTTGGATGGATCGCAGTCTTCAATTTTTACTTTTTCAAATCAATGGGGGCATTCCTCATATGTACTGCATTGATAAGTTATTTGCAATGGCTGATTGGAATACTGACTTTAGCTTTCATAAATAAGCTGACAATTTTTGGCTGTTGTACAACAGACTTGACTTTCTGTGAAAACAAACAAGGCTGTTGTTCGACGAACTTGACTTTCAGGGAAAACAAACAAGGCTGTTGTTCGACGAACTTGACTTTCAGGGAAAACAAACAAGGCTGTTGTACGACAAACTTGACTTTCTGTGAAAACAAATAAATTAAGCTTAGACGAGTGGTTGAAAATGAGACAGACGACGGACTTTATACACATCTGCAGGCTCACACTCAGTTTAACTACATTCCTTGTTCCCCAAGAGCAAAATGGATTGCCCACAATCTAAAATTTAAGATTCATGGGTACCCCTCTGCCATGCAAGTCTCCCAAAATAGTCTATCTTCTAGTTCATGGACATTAACTTCACCCATCTTCATTTCCTCTTGTTCATCTTCCACAGGCAAAGGAGAAAAGCATTCTAAGGTTGCATCTGACAGCCACATCATAGAGCTCCCAGAATCCAACCCGTTGATATCTTCTCCATAACAACTTGATTCACCAACATCCTGGTCATCTTCATGACCATCACCTACCTCAGATAGACCATATATACCATCTGTATCATAATTACAAGATTCAGCGTCATCCTCATTCTGGCCAGCAATAACAGCTATGTTGGGATTGAGACTAACGAAGCCAGAGTCTGCTTCAGAATCTGCACTATCTTCCATGAGTAACCAAGATGATATATCCACACCATTCATCTCTTCTCCCCAGAAAAAGGGCAATAGAAGTTGGCACTTGTTTTTGTCCGTGAACCTTTTTCAGGGCTGAAGCCAGGTTGCAGCTGACCTATAGTATTTATCATATGTTTATTAATTTTTTCACCTTTTTTTTTTTGTCAAATCCATGATGTTGGTAGACCTGTTCCGAATCATGACAGTCATTTCTTGTTAGGTGGATGGTTCTTGCTTGCCATTCCCAATTTGGTGGTGGGTTTTAGGTCATCACTCCACTCCATTTTTGCTAACATTGTACCCTTTTTTGAAGTGCTTAATATTCTGGTCGGTTGCTGGTCGGCCAGGAAGGAGGAAAGTGTTTGATTTTGGACTGGAATGGCAAGGTTTAATTGATGATTATATAGCCCTGCTTTAAATGGTGTTTCATGCAACCTAGGATCTGCCGACGCTTGGTATCAAATCACAAGTAGATTAGAAAGTGATGGACCTAAATGGTTCTTAGTGTCATTTGCACTTGCTTTCAGCAGAGGTTTCTTTCTTATCCTTTGATTTGATATTTCCTATCAGACCAATCCACAAAACAATCTAGTAGCGTGTCAGATTAAGATTTGGATAACCATCATTGAAACTCTATTATTGATTTTATTTCTAGCTGATCGTGCAAAGATTCATAATTATTGATATCTACCATAATATAGCACTCTTGGAACTGTTCATGTATAGGAATACCACAGTGATCCTATCACCTGCTGATACTCTATTTACATCATTCATTTGAGCCGTTGAGGTTAATAGAACAACGTTTTGTTTTGTTTTTTTCCCTCTTTTTGGATTAATGAAGATGGATCAAAATAAATGAGACTGGATCTTTAAGATTATGCAAGTGGAGATAAATCAAGTTCTTAGCGAATTGTCCACTAATCATTCTGATATTTTATTTTCTATTTTTTAATTAAAAGTCTAGACAAAACTCAAGTATTCATATATTGAAAAGGAGAAATTGTCATCCCTTTATTCTGTGTTCGTCCTGGTATGTGTGTCTTTTTTCTTTTTTTTTTTTGGTTAATTGCAGATTTAGTCTATATATGTGTGTGTGTTCCTCTGATTATCAGTTTTGAATTAATAAAATTTATTCCTTATTATTGTTATCACACGAAAACTTGAGATTCAACTCGGTGAGCTGTTTCTTTTGAATTAATTATTAATATAGAGCTAGTATATTTTCACCAGGCATGTATAAATTTTGTTAAATTTTATTAAATTAATTCATCGTTATTCTTCTTACACCTTAAATAATATTGAGTGGAGTGACTTCACAATAATCTCATCCGAAAAAACAAAGAAAATTCTCAATGACTTTAGACACATACTCTTAATCATTTGCACAACATAAACATATGCCAGCAAGACTTAATGCATGCTTTCTGCATAACATTATTTATTTAGCACGACACAGCATATTATATCAATTAATGGCTCTGCAATTCTTCCTAATCTCCCCATGATCACCTTTATTTACTCCAATCTCACTCATTTTCACCATGGAACGAGCAAACCGATTGAAGAAAGAAGTTTGGCTATTCTGGAATCTCCTTGTTATTAACCTGGAAATTCTGTTGGTGAGCAACGCTGCATCAGATTGAAAAAGACCTTGGTTCTTGTTGAGAGCCACAAAATAATGATTATCAAAGGAAATTGAGCTGTTTGGATCCATTTCCACTGTAGAGTTTGGATTAGGAGGGTTGTTGGAACACATTTTCTTTAAGATTTCTGCATATGCTCGATCAAGGGCAGGATCTGTATCCCCTTTTCCTGTGAAATTGTATAGCCTTCTCTGAAACACCACACAGTGTGCAACTCCAATTGTATGTGCCCCTAGAAGTTGTGTAATATAGTATTAATTAGAACATGTTCATGATGCTTTTATGTTCCAATCCTTTTGAGTGAAAGCTCTAACTATAATGAAGTGATCAAAAGAAAAAATTTGTAATTATAGTTATATATAGCCCAGGATTTTCTTTTGGGTTCTGGCTATATATTAATACAGAAGAAGAACAAAGAGTCCGAGATTGGAAGGAAGTATAGAAATTAATTTTGCAGAATATTGAACGGTCATGATTCGAAGAGAGTCCTACAGCACATTGACCCCATTGACACCGTCTGTAATCATTAGAGGGAGAGAAAGAGTCACAGATGAGATGAAGAGTCGGGGAGTCACCGAGTTGCAGAGGTGAAAAGTGGTGAAGGAAAAGAAAGAAATGTGTGTTGCAGAAGGTACAGGTATGTAGGATAGGTTATAGGTAGGTGAAGGGTAAAAGTGTAATTACATTCTATGGTCAAACTTTGCTACAGAATGTTACAAACAAGGGAGGTTCTGAACATTTTTCAAACAAAGGATATTAACAGATAAAGTCTCATTCTTTTAGGGAGGTAATGGTAATTTCCTTTGAGAAAATGATCATTTTGGTATCTTATTTTTTGTCCTAATGCCAAGTTGGTCATTTATAAAATTGTAGTTTTAAAATTGTCTTTCAAAAATTAAATATCAATCAAAAGTAATTCTTGAAAAAAGTTATGATTGGCTTAATGAGAAGTTATTTTTTATTAATATTAAATTTTTTAAAGAATAATTTTGGTACTCTAAATTTATGGGGCCTAAATTAACACCAAAATCAAAGTGACTGACCAAAAATCGTAATTTTTTCATTTGCTCTTATTAATATTGGTTCCAAGCCCACCCATATTCAGCCCATTTTTTTCAAGGTTTTTGAAAAGAGAAAACTAAAAAATAAAATTACACCATATGCAAATTCCCATTATATCAACAAGCAGTACAGAATCTAAATTACTACAGACCTTATCATAAATTACCAAACCAGAATCACGAAAAAAGCCTCAATTGGCAAGGTGATGAGTACAGAGCCTAAATAGCATTTCAAAGTTACCACTATTAATAAAGAGAGACTTATTTTAGTAAGATAAAACTCAAAAATTATTCCACAACGAGGTCTAATTATGTGAAGTATATATCACCTGATAAAGTCACAAGATCAACCAAATTGAGGCCATTGCTTGCAAATAATTGTTTGAGAGTGGTAAAGTTTGATGCAGCTGAAGGTAAGTCTCTAATGGCCTCTGAGGCAAGTGAGACTCTTCCATCTCTCCTCCCCATGTATACAGGCTACATGGACATCCCAAACTGCACATATTTTAGTTTCAAGTATTTCAACTTTCAACATAAATTTCCATAATTCTAAAATGGATCCCTTCAGTTTGGCTTTCTTCACTTTTCCTAAATTTTGAAAAGATATAGATAGAGAGTGGGTGAATCCCACCACTTAAGCCGGTCATACTCACTAATAAAGTGAAATCTATTCACTCATTGTTTATATCTCTCTAAAATTGAGAAAAATTGAGGAAAGTCAAATTGAGAGAATTCCAACTCCCATAATTCACATAATAACAATAATGAAATTAGAGTATATCATACAAATTTTCTTTAAATTTTACTAAAACTATACATTTTTTTTTTAATTTTGAAAACATACAGGGAAATCCCTTAAAATAAAAATTGTCTTATACTTTAGTTAATTTGGATTAAAGTGCAGGACAATTTTTTTCTTGTTTTAAAGAGGTTTGTGTATATTTTTAAATAAAAAAATTGTATAATGTAAGTAAAACTCATAGGGAATTTGTGTGATTCACTCAAAAAATTAATGTATGTGTGTTTGTGTGTAAATTAGTATAGGGGTGTGAAGAAATTACTTGGTAAGAAACAGCATCTCTGGCAGCCAAAGCCAAGATATCAGCACAAGACACAATGCCTGGGCATTTTTCTTCTAATTTAGCTTTCACTTCATCAATGATCTCATATCCTGATAAGGATCTGTTTGGCCTTGCTTCTTTCTCACTTGTATTCCCTCCTGCTGTGTCCAATAATATTGATGCATTACAACCCTGCAATATACCACACACTCTATAGTCTTTGTTTTCTGAACCATTCCTCCAAACAAGCCATAAATTACAGACAAAACCCCAAGTAAATCTTAACCACTTTTATTTCATGTTACCATTAATCAGGGTCCAAAAAGTTTAATTTGTTAAAAAAAATTTTAAAAAAATGTTATTTCGCATTGTACGTGATCTTAAGTATCATATTCTCCAACCAAAAAAAAAAAGGAAAATTATATTTTTTTGTCTCCATTGTTTTAGTCATTTTTAAATTTAGTTCATATAATTTAAAATTTATAATTAAGTCTTTAATGTTTACTAAAATTTTAATTTATTCTTTAGTGTTTAAATTCTGTAAGGGTTTTATTAAATTTTTGTTAATATTACCAATTATATACTATTTTAATATTTTGAATTTGTATGATTTATGTCAATAAAAAAACAAATATATAGCTAAATACTGACAAAAATATAGCGACAGGGATTAAATTAAAAATTATTTAACTACGAAGACTTAATTATAAATTTTAAAATAAAAAGACTATATTAAAAATTGATTGAAATTATAAAGACAAAAAATACAATTTTACCAAAATTTATATTAATAGAGGAAAAAGAAATGAATCATACCCTCACAAAACAGTCATGGTAATGCAGCCTAAGGAGCTTGGGTGCTAATGTAGGATCATTCTCAACCTTCCTCCATATGATATTTCTCACTATTTTCTGGGCCTCCTGGCATTTCTTGTGATGAAGAAACTTGAGCTTCCCTCCATTACACACACCAATTGTTAACATTAGAAAACAAACAAAGAAGGCAACATGGAAGAAGGACCTCATCTTCATCACTCAAACTCCCAAGTAATTAATAACTGTAATAGAAGAAACCAGTAATGGGGATATTAGGGTTTCAAGTTGTATGAAAACACATAATATGGAGGCACATTATATAGCCATGGAAGCCCCAAACTTCACCTTGATTCTTGGAGGCTTAATTTGGTGTCTGAAGTACTTAATAAACACTTAATGGGAAAATCCTTCCAAGTTTTCTTCAAAAATACATAAATTAATAAATGAATATAAAGTCAACTCAATAATATTAATCCAAGTCCATGCATATCCAATAATTGAAATCCACCTATTAGGTCATGGGATTTGAGATCCTTGTATATATTAAAATGAAAGGCAAAAGAATATAAAATTTGTTTGGAAGAAAATGCATAACTGTGAAAGACAGAAAATTTGCTATTTAATAATATTATAAATTATGGGTGCATATATTGGTAAGATTGTTGCTTTATTTAATTCTATTACATCAATGAATTACCATTATTAAGGGCGATACCCTGAACATGAAGCAAGCAGCTTGATATGTATGTAAATGTAGTGCAACAAGCAAGAAAATATTAAATTAATTAATAATTTAATTGTTCTTGAATTCATATATTCCACAATTTTCTTATCCTCAAAAAGTTTTGTTTTTGGCAGCTTCATCCAATTTCATATTTGGAAGAAACATCGCCTGCCAGATATATGTGTGTTGATCCATAGTTGTACATTTAATTTTTATTTTTTTTATGTTTTTTTTTCAGTTTAAAAATGAGAAATAAGAAAGAATTTAACTCTTCAAATAGCTGAGTAGGCACTTACTAATTAAGTTAAAATATAAAAAATGTTGAAATCTTCAGAAACCGCATACATTAGTGTACTTTATAATAAGTTTATGTTTTTACAAATAAAAGCTAAAAGATATGATGAATTGTATAATCCCAATGAACGAAATTAAACCAAAAAATATTATAAACGAAAGATGAAAACTTAGTACCCCCCTCCCTTCTTCTAATATTGACAAGTCAAATATATAGGGAAAATTTATAAATTTTCAAAAATTAATTAATCATGAACTATTATTATTATTTTGTTAAAAAGAAAATTCTGAAAATAAAACAAAACCACTGGAAAAAGTAATAATAACAACAACAAAAATAATAATAAAAATAATAATGATAAGTGTCATCTTTAATATAATTATAAAATTAGTTATACTTATACAATCATTATGTATCATATTAGAAAAAAATACGTAGTAATAACATATCAAAATATAATGATTGTATGCTAACATAAAAATAAATTGTTATATTTATATTTTGATCCCAATACTTTTAGATTTTATTTTTGAACCCAAATTTTTTTAAAAAAAAATTCAATTTACCCCTACTATTTTTTACTTTTTAGTAACTCCACAAAATTAAACATTAGTTCAAAAATAAGAATAAAGTTATGAAAATTTTTAAAAAGAAATATAAGAACGAATTAACAAAGTTATAAATTAATATTTTTGTATAAGTTACAAAAGAATAAAGAAAGTAAATTGAAAAATAAAGAAATTTGGATTTATAAATAAAACTTAAAAATAAGAGATCAAAATATAAATATAATAATGTAATTTAAATTTTTATATAATTTTTTTTATGTGAATTGCAAGGATATAATCAACTTTATAACAAAGAATTAACCTAATAATAATAATAATAATATAATCGCCCGCCAAGTGTTGTGTCGGACGGTGATGTTTCGGTGGTAATTAATATGTAATAACTGTCATAACTAACTACTATCCCTGAAATTACCGAAAAGCCAATCCTTTTTTTAACTGCACTGCTTTCGCCTTCTCCGTTCGGACAACTTAGAAGACAGTTTCGTTGGCTCCAAAAAAAAAAAAATTAAAAGACAGTTTCAATGGGAAAGTCCAAAAAAATTGACCAAACCAAAGTAAGACTTTTCTTTAATTAATTTTAAATCTGAAATTAACGTTTGATTCTCTATCCAATTTATTTTAGATACTATCCTTTTTTCCTTCTTAAATTTTGAACACATTAATTCTGATATTAGGTAATAGTAGTGGAATTCAAAGTCTCGATGTACTGCAACGCATGCGAACGAACCGTCGCTAAAGCCATCTCCAAGTGTAAAGGCACATCTTCTTCATCTACCACTGTGTTTTCCTCTTTCTTTTTTTCTTTTTTTTTTTTTAATTATTATTGATGGTATCATCACATTATGAGTTAATCGTCTGGTTTTGTTGATTAGGAGTAGAAAACTTTACAACAGACATGAAGAGACACCGGGTGGTTGTGACGGGTCGGATTGACCCGAATAAAGTGCTTAAGAAACTGAAGAAGAAGACGGGAAAGAAAGTAGAGATTGTAGGGAACAAGCATGAGGATGCAAAAGATAAAACGGATCCAAATTCGGGTCTGGTTTTGATGAACCCGTTTATGCATGAAGTTGATGGTTACATAAAGAGTGATGTCTTAATGATGTTCAGCGACGAAAATCCAAATGCATGTGTTATAATGTAGACTGTAGAGAGAGTAATTGATTAATTATTGGATTTTTTGCTATACCATATATTGTACTGATGTAACAAGAATTTTTATTTTTTATTCTTGTATACAAAGCACAGTCATATTTGCTATTTCTAGATTTGAATTATTAAATTTTTATCTAATAAGTGAATGTAAAAATACATGAATAAATCTATATTCCATAAGTTTGAATGCAAGAGAGACCTGTTTGTCTTAGAATTTATTTTATTTTATTTTATACTTCATCACAATTTGAGTATGAGATCTTAGATTTTTTTTTTTTCCAGATTTAGTTCCGTACGTGTTCAAAGTGACAATTGAATCTTTCATTTCAATTTAATTCAATTATTGATAATATTGTGGTAAAATTATACCTGTTATTCTTTGGTTTTTTTATGGAATTTTATTTTCATAATTTAATTTATATGTTTTTTAATATTTTATCTATATGTTTTCAATTCATGCAATTTCACTTCTAGTTTTGCATGTGAAAAAAAAATACGTGTGAATATTTAAGTATGGCATTCGTGTCATTTAAATAATTCTTCTATGTTTGGCTCTTATTGATTTATTATTGTATGATTCATGTAGCCTTAGTTCTTCAAGCTAAAAAAAAGAAAAGGAGGGAATTAATAATGAACCATAGAAAATTGATAGCCAAGTTGAAGTGGTAATTAATTATATCAAGTTTATTACAATCCACAATTTTAATCATGATATTTTTTATTGTGACTATATCATGTAAAGAGAGAGAAAACAGAGCCAAGCAATATTCAAATAGATTTTTTTTTTTTTTAAAGTGTTGGTTTCCTCATCCATAACTGCACTCCACAAAGGAGACAATTTTTGATTGGTTATCAATTCTCGTGATCTTCGTGCATTTAAAGAGATGGTGAATTCAACAGCATTTCGTAGTTACTTGTGTCATAAGCCGTACACATGAATTGTCAATCCTTTCAAATATGGATGCCCCATTTTTCCTTGAAAAGTTTGGTTGGTCTTTTTTCTTCTTATGTTATGAAGTTTCACATGAACACCACACGTTAAGGATAGACTTGCATGTTCCGGGAAGGAGA
Source organism: Delonix regia (assembly GCA_037074485.1). NCBI lineage: Eukaryota > Viridiplantae > Streptophyta > Magnoliopsida > Fabales > Fabaceae > Delonix > Delonix regia. The sequence continues at coordinate 31,797,395 of CM073451.1, forward strand.
GGAAGCTTCATGAGTTTCACAAACTGTAGTAGGTGGGAAAATGTGACTCTTCAATTGTTGGCTTTGTACTTTCGAAATTTCCTCCCTATCATGCATTTATAAACTCCACGTTCAATTCTTGCTCTGGTAGTGACATCTCAGCCGACCAAGCTGCATTATTTCAACATTAACAAGAAAAGTTTGATAGTTTAACTATTATATTTGAATTTTTTGCATTTAGTGAAAAATATATAAATCTAACGGTTAATATTAAAAAAAATACACAATCTGAGATTAAAATTGATGACCGTACACGGTCTAAAAATTTTTATGTAATAGTTCAAATTTAAAAGTTGCATAATCTAATAACCATTCCTTCTTTTAAACACTCCTTTTAATAACTATATTAATCATACATTAGTTCTTATTTCACACTAGCAAATACAAAATGATATTAACAATCATTCCTTTCTTGAAACATTCCTTTGACAACCGTGTTGATCATACATTGGTCCTCTTTTCACACTTAAAAATACAAAATGATAGCCAAGCTGAGTGTGATAGATATGATTGACTGACTTTTAAGTAAATTCACTTATAATTATATTATAGGTAAATCTTATTAAATATAGTATTTGAGGTACTTATATGCTTATTTATGATTCGCTTCATTAACTTGCATTTTAGGGAGTGAATTTACGTGAAAATGTTTGCATATACTATCGTAAACTTCGGATTCCATCGTAGGTAGACAATCACACTCTCAATTTTGTGTTTTCTTTTAGAACTATAAGGTATTACTATTTGACAACCTTGTGTTGTCCATCGACTTAGTTCACAGAAGCTAACATTACAAGTCTTTATCTCAAAAGATGAATAATATTGCTATACTTCGTACATTATGGGGTTGGGAGTGGAATTACATGAACCCCTTATGTATATTTTCTTCTATGACATAACCTCTAGTGCTTCTCTTGTCTGTCCAAGTACGCTGAATATAGTTGCTGCTATGTGAGAAGCTGTAAGACCAGCTGCAGCCAGTTGATCAGCTGGTGATCCATGGTCGATATATCGATCAGGAAGAACCATTGGCCTCCACTGCACATTTACGGAACACATTTGAGTGATCATAAGGAAATGGCAGTATTCAAATCATATTGACATGGGTTTGTGTTTGTTCAGATTCTTACCTTCAGTTTGCCATCCAGAAGGCCATCCAGGGCCATGAAATGAGCAACGTAAGACCCAAATCCTCCAATTGATCCTTCTTCTACTGTGATCAAAACCTCGTGTGATTTTGCGAGGCTGCGAATAAGGGCGTGATCCAATGGTTTGCAGAAACGTGCATCTACAACTGTTACCTGCAATCCATGCCTTTCCACCAAGGAAGCTGCAGCTAAACAGTTCTGAACAGCTGTTCCATAGCCCAAGAGAGCCACTCTTTCCCCTTCAATCAATATCCTACCCCTTCCAATCTAGTAAAATACCAGCAAGCAAATTCACATTAAGTTAATTTGCAGATAAAAACATAATATGTGAAGAAACATTATGGAAGAATCAATTATATGACACTGAGCTCTAAAAAATATACATATATTAATGAGGGTATGTGTGGTGACTTGATTATATTTTACCTCAAGAGGGATGCCTTTATTCCCTGGTGGTAGCTCAACACCAACACCATTGCCCCTTGGGTATCGAAAGCAAATGGGACGATCATCAACGGCGGCAGCAGTCGCAACCATGTGGTAAAGCTCTGCTTCGTCGGAAGGAGCCATCACCACCATGTTAGGGAGGCATGCCATGAAAGTGACATCAAAAGAACCACTATGTGTGGGACCATCTGCTCCAACTAGTCCAGCCCTGTCCATTGCAAATCTTACTGGCAGCTTCTGCAAATCCACATCATGCACCACCTGTGCAGTGATTCCAAAGATAAAATTATACACTCGGTTTTAATTCAGTGATGACGATGACGTAGAGAGCATAAGTGAGGTGTTTAAGGTACCTGGTCATAAGCCCTCTGCATGAATGATGAGTAAATTGCACAAAAAGGCTTTAGGCCTTCACAAGCCAGACCTGCTGCAAAAGTAACTGCATGCTGTTCGGCTATCCCCACATCAAAGCATCTTGTTGGGAATCGGCGATGAAAGAGATTCAAGCCAGTTCCACCTCCCATCGCAGCATGGATTGCAACTATGTCTTTGTCAGCCTCTGCTTCTGCAATCAAAGCCTCTGCGAAGTAAGTTGTGTAGGATTTCGTGGCAGCCTTGGTTTTGAATTGCTTTCCAGTTGATGGATCGAACTTAGCAACTCCTGCAAAATCAAACCAAGTCGCGTTTGTACTCAAGATCGTAAGTTTAAGCATATATATCACTTCCAAGTTAATTAATCATGCTTCTCATAGTATAGTGATAGACAGCAATTGTTCAGTCTGAAAGATTCAGATTTTGTATCTATAGTGACTCGGAGTGGAGTATTTGGTGCACTCTAATGGAAGTGAAATGACCAAATTATGAAAAATAAATTTGATAAGTCATGCAGAACAAACTTTTAAAAAATTTCAAGGCCACTTTTACCATGATATTTGTCTACTGCTTTTTCAGCATATGGGTATCCTCGGCCTTTCTCAGTTACAACATGAATCAGTACAGGACCAGTTGTTTTAGTACTTTTAACTTCTTTGAGAATGGTAACAAGATCATCTATGTTATGACCATCAACAGGACCAATATAGTAGAGTCCAAGCTCCTCAAATAGCGTTGATCCAGAACCGCTGATCATGCCACGAGCATACTTATCAACTTTAGCAGCTAACTCATGCATACGGCCACCGACTCGTTTGGATACTCCCTGCAATAATCTCACTTAGTACAGAATCAGTTTGAGTAAGACTTTGCACAAGTTTTTCCTCATTGTCATGTTCATATAGTCCATTTCTCACCTTGGCAACCTCTCTCAATTCTCTAAGGGGTCTGTTTGATTGCAACCTACTGAGAGCACTGCTCAAAGCTCCTACAGGTGGTACGGGCCCATCAAGAGTAGCAGTTGGAAGAGAGACCTGCTTGTTGTCATTTAGAATAACAATTATGTCAGAATCAAGATATCCAGCATTGTTCATGGCTTCATAAGCTTGCCCAGCTGTCATGGCTCCATCACCAATAACAGCAACTACATGATTTTCCCTTCCCTTCAGATCCCTCCCGACCGCCATTCCTGTTCGTTTGATAAGATTTTAGAAGTTAAAGCGAAATAAAAAAGAAATTATTTATGCTTGACTCTAATAGAGAGTGAAATAACTATCAGACTTCATGTATGTGTATAAATATATATATATATATTGAATAAGTATAATTTCAAAAGGATAAGCAGAACCTTCAGATAAGATAAATTTCGTGATGAAACTATGGGAAAATATATTCTAAAGTTTGAAACTCAAGGAGGAGGCAGAAGAATTACCTAGTCCTGCTGATATAGTTGTGGAGCTGTGACCAGTGCCAAAGCAATCATATTCACTCTCAGAACGTTTGGTAAATCCTGACAACCCGTTTGTTTGCCTCATGGTGTGCATCTTATCCCTTCTACCAGTAAGTATTTTATGTGGATAAGACTGCAAATTCATGCAAGACTATATAATTAAGAGCAACTTTCACAAAAATATTGAGAACTAGAGCTTCAAAAGAAGGTGATGTTTAACCTGATGACCAACATCCCACAGGAATTTGTCTAGAGGACCGTTGAAGACATAGTGGAGGGCAACGGTGAGCTCTACCACACCAAGGCTTGAACCCAAGTGGCCCCCAGTTTTAGAAACATTGAAAATGACATCAGAACGCAGCTCACCCGCAAGTTGCTTCAGCTCCTGCATCAACAATGAGAATTTAAGATTATATGAAGTTTTACTGCTTCATTTAACTGAGACTATAATCTTGTATGCTTTCGATCATGTACCTTGGTGGAGAGATTCTTCATATGAATAGGATAGTTTATAGTGTCCAGTAGTGGAGTTGGTGGTCTCTGAGATGGATACTCCCCCCTTTCTGCTAGTGATGCACGAACCCTAGATGGCCTTTTCCTAACCTGTATTGAATCACAACAATATTCAATTCTTTCATCAGGTTCTAAGGAAATTGTAAAAGCAAAAGAAGACAAAGAGAAATGATTCAAAGTAAAGTGAGAAAAAGCTATAATCTTTCATTGGAATTTCTTCGTACAGGGAAGGGAGACATCGAGTGAACTTTATGATTCAAAGTACATGTCCTAACCTCGTTGAGCCTCGGCTGTGACTGCCAGAGCACGTCTGTACCCCATTGAGAGTGAGGTTTATGAGCATTGGAAGCCGTTAATATGTTCACTTGAGCAGGAAATGAGAATGCACAAAGCGCCATTAGAGGTATGAGCAGAACAACAAAACCAGAGCTCAAGAAGCTCAAAAAATAAAGAAGAGCTTGAAGCAAGAAAGACCCAGATAACAAAGCAATTTATAGACCTCCAAGTGATCGCAAACAAGAAGAGAGAGAGAGAGAAGGCGCGTGAGTAAGTGTATAGTTCAGGAGAGAGAAGGTGGAAGGGTTTGTAATTTCGCACCAGCAAGTTGGGAGTCATGATGGTGGGGGAGGAGGGGTTGAATTTAGATGTTACAATTCACAAAGTAAAACTATTGAGAGAGAGAGAGAGAGAGAGGAATCGAAGATTAAAATGCTTGACTTTGAATTCAATGCAATGCATTTGTGTTCCCATTTTCTTTCTCCGAGCGAAGTAGTGTCTGCTTCCACCGTCTCACTCTCACGTCTGCATTCTCTTGTTCGGCCAATTTTGGCGCGTTTTGTTCCCTATATTTTAATTTAAAATTTTGTTAAATATTAATTTTTTAATAAATATATTATTATTATTATTATTATTATAATACACAATAATACTATTTTTAATATAAAATGTGTATCAATACACTTAATTATAATATAAATATATAATTATAATATTATTTTTTAATTAATATTATTATAATTATATTCTTATATTATAATTAAATATATTGTTGCACTGAATATTATAAATACACCAAAAATAATATATATTTTTTTAATACAAACATTTGATTTCCAAACATACATTACTATTATTTTAGTATATAATCTAAAATTTTAATATTATACGAACAACATATTATTCTACAAATAAAAGTGATCAAATTCTTTTGTATGTTAGCACAAGGATTAGTAGTGAATTTGGATTTGTTACCATTAAAAGAAATTATTAAATTGTGCAATTCTTTAAATATAAGTCATTAAATTAAAATTTTCAACTGCACATAATTATCAAATTTAATTTGAATTGTCATATTGTAATTCTTTTAGTATTAACCCATGAACATATACAATTCTTGTTATATTTAACAAATCCAAATTAGTAGGGACAAGTGGACATTCTATTTAAAAAAATATTATTATCATGCTAACTTTAATGTTAGAATCTATTATACCTCAAATCTTTACAATTTATTTTATTTAATAAGATGATATTTTATTTGTACATTAACATTGTATAAATTATATATTAAAATAATAATAATAATAATAAATTGTGTTTAAAAATAAAATGTTAGTATTTAAAAGAATTATTTTTTATATTTATGTATTATGATAATTTTTTGAAATTAATATTTAACAAAAAATTTCTTTACTAAAAGGAAACAAAAAGGCAAATCACCACTAAACCCCAACATGATCCATTCTCCTTACACTCTTGTAAGTTACAAAGGATTATATATTTCTTGGTGAGTAGGTTTGAGGAATTTTGGATTTTCTACTGTATAACTTTTTTAGCTATGTAGCAGGGACCATCGGATCAAGATGGACTCTACAAAATATTATAAGCCCCACTTAATCTAACAATTCTCGCTGCATAACCGATGGGTTATACAGCAGGGATCTAAACTCAATTTGAGGGAGAAATATTGTGTTGTGTTAGAGAATTCTAAGAGCAAAACAAGAGAAGACGGCGGCACAGAAAAATATTCACAAGTTGAATATTTATGTGATAATTAATTTAGTATATTAATATTAATAAAATTAATGTTTTAATATTTTTATTTTTATTTTAAAAAAATTTATTGAAATTAATAAACAAAATCAATTACCACATAAATATATTAAGATCAATCAATATTTTTTTGCGGGAGATTGGATCCTTTGATTTAGATATAATGATTTATATTTTGTGATATATATATATATATATATATATTTAATTTAATTTTTTTAAAAAAATATAAAGTATTATATCTATATTCTTCTCCAGTAAAATTTTTACCACAGAAGAGCCTCAGGCAGAGGATAGGACCCTGTCACCCATTTTGCCCCTTTGATAAATTTAATTAACTATTAATATTTAACAAAATTATTATAATATATAAATAAAAGGATATATTAATAATATTATTGTGTATTATAATAATTTTTCTGAAACAAAATGCTTTCTTGCGGTAAATATAGGAAAGGATTTAATTCATTTTTCTTTAATAAATAGATTTTTGTTTACACTAATCTCATACTAGATTATATATTAATTAAAATAATGATAATAATCATGTTTAAAAAACAAGATGTTAATACTAAAAAAGTTATAATCTTGTATGATATTTGTATAGAAAAAATAATATTTTCTCTAATTTGACATAGCCAATGTTATCAAACTCGTGAGTCAACCAACTTGACTCCCCAAGTTTTGCGAGTTGGCTCAGCTGGTTTTCAATCTAAACCAATCAAGTTTTAACATAGTAAAAAATTTAAATATTAATTATTTAATATAGTTATATAAAAATAATGAAGAATTTATATATTATTAACGCATATTGCTAAAATTTGATACATATATAGTTAGGAAATTATGATTTTTCGTTAGTTAATTTGTGATGAAAGATCAATTTATATATTTTTTATTTCTTTTCTATAATGGTTAAGAAATTATGATTTATCTTTAACTAATGCAAACTTATATATTATTTTTATTTGACACTTAGTTATGTTAAATGAATATTATTTTACCATGAATAATAAATTATAAAACTTATTGAAATTTGTATATTAACTTAAATGAAAAGTATAAAAAATATATTATAGATTATAAAATGAGTATTTATGTATGAAATTTTATGTATTTATATGATACAATTATATTTAATATCTATTATTATAAACCTTTACGATTTTATGTTACGAGTTCATGTTACAAGTCTATCTTTTTTTTGTGAGTTTATTTAAAATCGCAAGTTTGACAACTTTTGATATAGCATTACAGGATTTAAACATGTGCCAATATTCCACGTCACCAAAAAATAAATAACAGATAGATCGATATATGTTTATGCATTATATGACATGGACAAAGCGGTGTCACTTATTTATACATTTTACTCCAAATATTTCAAACTGATGATGTCACCATAGACAGGAAGCTTATTAATTTTTACATGGAAACACGTGGATATTTAAAATTACAAATCCAATTCTCCCATTTGACCTAACAAAACAGGATTCGTACACGTTGTTTCGTTGGACCAAATCACCAGAAATAACTCACGGCTAGATTCATTTATAAATATGCACGATGTGATTTGAACAAAGCGACGTCGCTTCTGTACAGTTTTCACCCAAAGTATCCCAAATTGATGACATCACTATAGGCTAGAAGCTTAAAGAGAGCGTAGTCCTACTAAAGTTGTTAAATATGTAAATTTAGATAAATTTATAAGAATTAAATTTATAATTTAAATTCGTAATATAAATTTATAAAAATTTATTTTAATTAATAAATAGTTATTAAAATATGTAATTTTATAGTTTAAATATTATATACATTAAAAAATTATTCAAATATAATTTAAATTATACTTAATCAAATAAAAATTATTTATATTTTATAATTTGTAATACTTAACATGAATATTTTAAGATGGTTATACATAAATAATTATTTAATATAATTAATTAAATAACATTTATTTTATTTTTTTAATAAGTCAATATTAAATATAATTTTATTATTTTTTATACATATTCAAACTTATAATAAAATAAATTATAAACACTTCATATAAAAGAAGCTTATTTATATCTTATTTAATCTTGAGTTAAAATTATTATATTATTTACTTTATAAATTAATTGACACGTTAAAATCGTAAATTCGATAAATTTTGTAAATTAACTCACTGATTTATTTGAGTTTATACTAAATCTAAGTTTATAATAAGTTAACTTATTTTTTTTATATACAATTATAAACTCATAAATTCAAATAATGATAACTATTGTTCCTACGGTGATAACGATAACCGGTGGATACTTAAAAATATAATGCAATCATTGGGATCTTCCTGTGTTATTAATTTGCATCAAAACTTTTCTCATTCTGTGACATCCAAAGAAACGGCAAAACCCACATGGCGAATCTCCTTTATGTTGTTTGGTAGAAAATCCTTGTCCCCATTGCCCAATTCACTGTATAGCTGGTTCATTGTTCAAACTCATTTTTGCTATATGATTAAGAAGATAAAACTATCAAGGGGAGAAAATACATAATATATACAATAATTTTGAAAATTTTAATCATGTCATTTAACTATTAGATACCCATTTTTTACATCCTTTGGGAAAATTTCAATAACAGACCCTCTAAAAAAACTATACTCAATTTATCTCCCTAATAATAAGAAAATTAACATTTTGATCTCTTACCTTAATTTAATTTAATTTTAAAGTTTTACTTTTAAATTTAATTTTTATTTTCTTTCACAAATTAAAAGTTTTAAAATAACTTTTCATATTTTAATATTTAATCCAACGTAATTACTCTTTAATGATTCTCCTCATTTTAATGTTTAACACAAAATAATTACTTTTTAAATGAAATAATAGAAGACTATTTCAAATCAAATCTTGAAAAATAAAATACTGTAACACACTAAATCTCCTCAATTTATTTACTTAATAGTTAAGTCTGAGTGGAAAAAAAATTAATAGGTTTAATAAAACAAAGAAAGCAAGAGAATATAGAAGGATTATAAAAAAAATTACTTGAATAATTCTTAAAAAATAAATTTATGTGATAGTGAAGACTAAGATATTTAATACATGATTATCAAATTTGATATTGAGATTAACATATATGGTTTAGACTTCCCTATGTTTTTGGGACCTAAATTTAAATATCCTCCTGGCATGTTTGGAACTATCCTAATTTTTTAAAAATTTGCAACATGTTTCTGTCACACCCCAACTTCTGGAGTATAACCAGCCCAAGTAATGGGAATAGCCTATTTCTGTAAGCCTAACACAATATTTTCTTAGTTGAATTGTAAATCATATATAATGAAAATTCATACCAAGCAGATTCACATTCATATATTTTGTAAAAATTTTGGCAAAGTCTCCTCTGAAACTAAAACCTCTTGAAATTGCTACAAATATATGCTAAAACAATAATATCTAGAAAATAGAGCTCAGCTCTCAAATCAATCCAAAGACAACTACATTACAGTAGGGGAATGAAAAATTTACCTATGGTCATGCATACCCATTTACAGTTATCCACATCATTAACAAATCACATTATTAAAAAAAATACAAAACCTTAATAACATAAGAGATCAAATCCTCAGCAATACCAATAGAATTCTTCTAGCCCTTCTGGTAAGCAAATTGCTCTAGATGATTGCTTGAAATTAAGTAAAATGTAAACAAGTAGCATTCCAATAATAAATCATTATAATATATTTTAAACTGTTCAATTCTCTATAAATTATCATTTAAAACCTTAACATATCAAGTCATAAACATGCAATATAATAATAACAGTTATAGATTCATTCCATAGAAATTTAAATCGGTCAATGATACATAACCCTTGAAAATCAAATTTAACAGTCAAGAATCCACAGCCCTTGGAGAATTTTTCTCATCGATCAAGGGTACTTAACCATTGGATATTTTACCATCAGTCAAGGGAACTTAGCCCTTGGATATTTTATCATTGATCAAGGGAACTCAGCCTTTGGGTTCTTTTATTATCGGTCAAGGGAACTCAACCTTTAGGTTCTTTTCTTATCGATCAAGGGAACTCAGCCCTTGGATATTTAAATCAAACAATTGTGAGGCACAAGCTCATGCTATGTACACATCTAGTGCCACTTTTCATACACTCCTCTTTTTATGGTTTTTGTATAGACATCACATGCAAGTCATAAATCATAATTCATTTGAAAGACTAGTAAGTCTAACAAATTATGCTACCATATAACTATACAATGGTAATCATAAGGTTAGAAGAGCTACCGCTTACCTGATGAGTGACGTAATCTAAAACAACATTGCCTCCTTTCCCTTGGTTAAAAGAGAATTCACCAATAATCCCTATATCACAAAAATATAATTTTCTTAATTCCCATCACTGACATACATCAATTTAGGCTCATTATAATGCCTCTTAACAAATTCATAAATGGAAAAGATTTACCAAAAGCAACAAAAATATCTACAATTCTCATATTATCCCATAACATCAATTCATCACATAATTCCAATTAAGAAGAATTTTCTTCTTTTTAATGCATCACATTTCCATCACCAATTTCATGTCCAACTTCCTTATCATCATTAAAAAAATAAACCTTAACTCATATTTCTTGATTCCACCACATAACTTACACAAGTTTTTCATCAATTTAAATTCACTTCCTTATAAACTTACTAAATTCAATATAGTCCCAAATTTTCATACTTTCACCTTCAACCAAGCCTAGCCATGAAGAACAATATGATTTCATTTTATAAACAGTAAAAGTGTTCCTATAATACCAACTTAAACCCATTAATTTCTAGAATTCTACAATTTTCTATAAAACCCCAAAATTTGAAAAATTTTTAGTTTAGTCCCTAGAAGAATCTATCTAAAAAATTTGCCTAAAAACATACTTCCAAAGCTGAAATTTAATGGAAATGGACTGAAAATGCATCTACCATCAAACCAAGCAAAACTCACTAAAAACCATTGAAAATGGCTCACCGCGATTGCCAATAGAAGATGCTGGAAACAAAGCTGCTGTAGCCAAAAAACATGAGCCTCGATGACCAGAAACGAGCTGCCGATGATGGAGGACTCTGGCCAGAACTAGAACGGCGGCTGACCGTAGTGGTGGAGTGCAAAAACAGAGAACAAAGAAGAGACAAAGAGCTTCGTTGCATAGGAAAGAAGAAAACGCACGGGAAGAATAAGGAGATAATAAGGGGCAATTTCGTCAATTCACCTGGGGGAACATGTGTCAACACCAAAAATTTTCTAAGGGAGGAGGAAGCTGCATCTCGAACCCGTGCCCCCATGCTTCAGGTGCCATGCCTTACTACTAAGCTAAAGCTCATTATCTGTTTCATAACAAACACCACAAATATTTATACGTTTACTCTTGCTCAAAACAAAAATTTTTGCATCAAACTTGGCAAGTGTTATAGTTTCACTCAAGAAAAATTATGTAATTACCCTTAGACTTATTTTTCCATTCTTTCTCCTTCTTTCTCACACATACATGTATAACATGAAGCTCCAAGAATCTCTTTCTTCTTCTTGCTCCAATTTCATTGTTTCTTCATCATCTCCACCCTTTTTTGACCACTTCTAGGCTAATTATAGTTTCGTTCATGCCATAATTTCTTACAATTCCGGAAAAGGACCCTTCAATCATTTCAACAATGATAGGGTGCTAAAAAGATCCAATTAGATGCGATTGAAGAAAGATTCCTCCAAATTAAGTTTTGCATCTTCCATTTGGTGAGAAATATATCATTTTTCATTTATTCTTTGTGCTCAATTTCATTATCTTGGCCCTCAATCTTGTAATCTTGGCTCCAATTTCAAATTTTCCCAATTATGTGACCTAAGGTGTCACAAGAGGAGAAATCAAACATAATTAGCGATGTATTTCTTTAAATTGATTTGTGACTTTATTTCTTAACACTAAATTCGTTCTTTCCCTTCTATAACCCACAATCAATTTCTAAATTTGGAATCTTGATTTTGAAACCTCTCTTTTCAAGGTGTTAGTGTTGTAAATTCCAAATTGAACTTGATTTTGGTGAGATTTCATCAAATTGAGTTAGGGTTTTGGTTCTTTGGTTAATCTTGAGTATTTTTTCTCTAATTCCCATGTGAAATTGTTAAGTTTTGGTCTCCAATTTCACTCCCCTCTTGGTTACACCAAATGTGTGATGGGGTAATGGAGTTTTGAAAATCTTAAACTAATTTTCTTTAAGAATCACTACTAGAGAAAGAAATTAAGTAATTAGAAGTTATCTTTTGAAGTGGTATGTTGATTTGGTAGCTTTCCTAATTTTCTCTATTGTTTTGAAGAAAGGGGATGAAGAAAACTTTATATTGATTGAGTAAATGACCCTAATTGAGTAATTTAGATGAATTACCAAATCTTGAATTATATTAGGATAGTTTGCCATTGTCTTGCTAAAACTTATGGTTAAGAAAAAGAAATTATTTGGATCATAGGTATACATAGGATTGAATACATGAAAATGCAAATAAATATAAGATTTGAGCCAAGATAGTGAAATGTATTTGTGATATGGAAAGAATTGGGTTATCACCCCACTTTAAGATTAAGGAAACTTAGTGCACGGTAATTAGACAAGTATTAAGTTAAGTGTTGGGAAGTTACTTGAATTAAACTTAGTACACAGTAATTAAATTGCTCGTTTGTGAAATATTTTTGTTTTATAGACTTAAGTGCATTAAGAACATGCCTCTTGAATTATTGTATTAATTCTAGCATTTATTTGCACTCTCTGAAATTTGAAAAATTTCTTTGTAATATTCTTTTGCATCTAAATGATTGTTTTGAACGATTTACATGTTGTATGATATTTTGGGAACTTTCATAATGATTCTGTTAAGGTACAAATTTTTGAAAATCAGAATTTTGCTATTTGAATATACTTTTGATTATGTACACTAGTATGAAAAATATCATTTTTTTGGAAAAACATCTAATACAGAACCCTATAATTAACAACAATAAATATTAGCCCTAGTGCACTATTATATGTTTTGAACCCCAGCTAGTAGGAATGTTGCTAGTCTCATGTGTGACGGCCACCACACATAGATTTGTTCTAACTCTTTGTAAGCCAATTGCTTAACTTTAATTGTTATCAGTACTGTGAATCCTATCTTAGGGCTAGTGTTCATTATGAATTCTAATCAGTTCTGTGAGATGCTTTCAACTTTGGTATGACCCATTTTAAAAATTATTTATAGATTTCAATTATTTTTTAGTATGATTTGTTTTGCAAAGTATCTTTAAATTTTGGCGAAGTTGTCCCTTTTAACATGGTTAGTAATATTTACTCACTGAGTATGATCACTCATCCTTTCTCTCATTAATTCTTTTTTTTTTTTATTTGATAGAGAGTAACATTAATCTTGTTATCACTACGTAGTTTAAAGATAACTGAAAGACTTATTGGTAAACCTTACATTGTTTGCAAGGATAAAAATTATTTTTATTTAGTCATTAAACGTTTAAAAATACTCTAATAGTTTCAATATCATAGATAGTGAGTTTAGTGTATGTAGCCTTAAATTAATTATGTGATATTAGATAACTACATTGAATATTGTTTATATTTTTCATTATATCAATATTTGGGTCAATTAATTTATTAAACTTTGTCATTTGAAGCGCAACATATTTTTAAACTTTACAAGTGTAGAGGATCAAAATAATATTATATTTAAAAATAAAAAATTATTTTAAAACTTTTAATTTATAGATGATATTAAAACTAAATTAATAAATAAATTATTAAAATAGTATTACTCTCCACTGATAATTATATCAAAGCGATTTTATAGCCGCCAGACGTAATCAAACAATAATATTTCATTACATTGCACGGCCACAGTAGACTCCGCAGTAATTACTAATTAAATCGTTGGACAAAAAAAATATAAATTATTGTACCAAACCAAGAGTATAAATCGAATTGATTGTGCTCAAACAAGCCACTAGAGAAAGACGTCAAGTGTAAAATTAACGACACTATGCTACTCGAGTTTGCAAAGCCATTCACAACTGAAACAAAACCATGGCAAAAAGAGAGAAAAAACGAGTCTCCAGAGCCTAGATAACTCAACGTTAGTTTTTCAAATAAACTTAGAAACGAAACCATGAACAAGGAAACAAGTGACTGTTAAAGCAGCAAACCAAGAACAGCAATTGAACTATTTTTTTTTTGGATAATATAGTCACCTAAAAACTAAAAGATATTAACATTTCTGCCGCTCAAAATATCTAAAGGCTAGCTAGCGTAATTCTTCAGATGTGGCCACAGGAAAGACTGGACAGACAACACCACCCAGAAATGATATGCTTTACGTCCAATCAGCGAGGACTGCCACAAGCAAGAAAAGTAATTAATCAATTCACAATTATCTCAAAATGGAAACGAAATGTCATCTGTTTAATTCAAACTTTTAAAAAGATACTTCCAGAATTTAACTGGCTCAACATGATCAATATCGATCATACTTGGAATGGGCAGAAATCTTACATGATAAGGATTGATAATACGTGTTCAATTCAGTCAGCACACATGCAGAAGAGTCTTACCTGTACGACCGTGAACGAGAGGGACTGTGACCATTTCCCCTAGGACTCTCTGATCTGCTATGTGTATGATCCATCCTATCATCAGGACTCCGACCATTCTCCCTTGGACTTGGGGACCTCCTATAATCCTTACCAACACGAGGTGAAGGAGACCTAGAATAAGATCTTGATAGCTCAGGAGAATAATAATCATCCTTGCCCCTGCGATCCCTGTACCAACAGTAAAAGAACAAAGTTGACAAGAGATTGGCAAATCAACACTAACATGAATATTAGACATATACAGAAAGAATAGAACACAAACCAGAAGCATCTTATAAAGAGATCTGAATATATGCAGCAACAACAAACTAGAAATAAGTTAATCATGCGTCATTCAAACCAAAATCTGAACATCTGTTTACATTTAGAAGCACTAATACTTACTTCCTCTTCAAAATTTAATTAACTAAAATATGACCTTTACCTGTACCTTTCCACATTTCCTGGAAAAATAAATGACACTTGGATCCAAACACAGAGTTATGAATGATGCACTGGAAGATCAGCATCCGGCAACTTCATAGCTCTCTTTGCCCCAACTTTCTAAAATCACAATTATCTTTCTTGCACAATGTCATCATTTCTCTACCAGTATAAACTTTGGCTTCCTTTCTTTGAGGATGATTTTCTTTGGCCAAGTATAAGCTTTATATTCTTTATAAACTGGATGGTATATGCAAAACAAGGTATTAAACTTAATAAAACCTTCTTTAAAAATAAATTTATGTAAATAATTAAAAAAATACTCTATGATTGAACCGTTCCTCATGCCATGTTTAAGCTTTGCTGGATTGCTCAATAAGCAAGCCTCACAGACCAAATACCACAATGTAGGGAAAATTCCATGCAACTGGGTAGAATAGTCAAACATATGGAAATTTACTATGGAGAGTCTGTGATAGAAATGTAAGCAAGTAGCACATCACTTTAAGCCTCTTTACTCGTTAATCTTTATTAATCCAGAAGTCTTTAAAGTCTTCCAGTTCACTTTAATATCTGCATAAACAAGACCATAAGCAGATATCATTCAATTCATTGGAACATATTACAGGGAAGTCATCAAGATCAAACAATTGGATGCCACCCCAACTTCTCATAAACAGTAAGCAGTAAACCTGCAAACTATTACTCTGAGCCAGAAAAGGAAAAGGTATAATCATCATTGACAAATTCATTATGCAATCCAGTTTGCCGCAAAAGTCTCCACCACTATGAACACATCATCAAAAAACTAGTGCTTGAATACAATCATAATAGAAAACCAAGGTTAATAGTCAATTCAGAAAATGTTCAAATAAGAAATAAACTATCTCAAAACATATGTACAAGTCTGAAAGTTACAAAAAAATTAAATACAAAAATTAGATACATTAAAGTAATTGCATTAAGAGTTTCTCAAATTAATAAATAATATTTTATCAAGCTGAGCAATGCAAATGGCTCACACATGGTAGAAGATACACAGCACCACCACCATTTATAAGCAAACCATAGTCATAGACACATAGGAGTGATTTGTATCATGTGCTAGGATGCTAATCAGATTAATTGGCCAACCATCAGAAAATGCACATGCTATTTACATTTTATTATCAATGTTAACCCCTTTGCATAAACCAAAAGTAGACGGCTCTAGTTCAAAAAGATTTTTGTATGTATGCTATCAGACAATCCAGTACAAGTCTATATGATATTCCTTCAGAAAAAAAGGATCAGCCACATTGAAAAATAAAATCACTACAACTCAATGCAATAATATATAATGCTTCACCATCTAAACCCTAAAAATAACTGGAAATATACATGAGCAAAGTAATATAATATTTATAATTTATAAAACTCAAACCTTGAGTCATCCCTGGCTGGTGATAAAGACCTTGAGTAAGCTGCAAAAAAATTACAAGAACTAATTGGTTCTCATATCAAACTTAAAAATAGAAAGGTATGATAAGGTTAACAAAGATTAACCGGTTCTCACAGAAAGCCTACACCACAATTAGCTAAACATTATAGAAACTAATGTAGACCCTGATAAAAATGCTTTAAATTAAACTAACAACGATGTCGGCGCCTCGGGGATCTTGTGGGAGTTCTCCTTCTACCAGCTCCTCCATAACGACCACTAATAGTTGAAAAAGAAAACAGATGTAAATAAGAATCAGAGATCCAGTACAGGAAATGGCAAGAATGTAGAATAGATCAGAGAACAGACTATCATCACACCTTATGCGAGAATTCATACGCATTTCTTGAGGAGTTTTCCTATTTTCCTCAGCATAGACAATTCTTATTTCACGCCCACCAATGACAGTATGATTAAGTTGTTGCTTTGCTTCAGCTGCATCTTCAGCATATCGGAATTTTACAAATCCAAAACCCCGAGGCTCACTACAATTTTCATTCAATGAAATTCTTCAGTGTTTTTGAAAGCATAAATATACAGCTAGAGAAAGCAATGTTTGAACACAAGTTAGCAATAAGCTTTCACCACTATACATTTTCATGGGGAAAAATTAAGGAAAAAACTAATATGCAGTTGCTTATACCTTTGTTATGTTGTATTCCAACTAAAACATGATAAGTGTATGGCTTTCCAATTATATCATGACATGTGTACATGTATTGCATATAGAAGTATTATTTTCAAATTAAATTATACATTATTATTTGTTAATTATACACTTGTCATATTTTAATTAGAAAACAACATAGCAAAGATATAAACAACTGCATACAAGTCTAATTCAAAAATTAAAACTTTATAGGTAATTCAGATTTCACACTAAACATGCACAACCTTCAGTAAATATTTCACCACCAGTATGCCCTTCTAAATTTTGAAATAAACACTGATTGATATAAAGCTGAGGATGATCTACAGCTAATGAGTAGCAAAGAAAAAGGATCAGAAAATTGCATCACAACAACAGAATTTATGTAAAAAGAAAACTACAAAAATATATATAACAGAAAAGCAGATAGTTTAATGATCAAGGTTAACAGAGAAAAAAAATTAGCAAGTAATCATTCTATGCCTCTAAAGCATCTCATGCAGTCACAACGCTTTCTACAAGGCTATCTTAACCAGCCTGTGCACTATCCATGGGCTTACGAACTAAGCATGCATTACAGAGTAAACTAGCGTATATAAGAATAGAGGTGGGCAGATACAGAATAGACCTGTCCTTTTGTGTAAGTAATAAATGCAGACCAGACATACCCAGTGTAGTAATTCTTAGGAAGATATACATCTTTCACAGGACCATAGCGCTCAAATGGGCCCCTAAGATCTTCAGGCCTGCATAACAGAAGTTAAAAAAGTTCTCATTCTTTGATTTCGATAAATGAAAATGGAATGAAATGTTACGAGAATAGAACCATCCATTCCCTTAGCGGGATACTGAGATGCTTATAGTAACGGAACAAATGAGAGCAACCGGCTTGTCATACTCGCATCCCTAGGAATGGCGTAAATAACATGACACTGGCCACAAAAGGACTAGGCACTCTTTGGGGATAGTGACTTATGTAGCCTAGATCAGTGTCCGCCAAGCAGACACCACGTATGACATCAATAATTCATCCATAACTATCTAAATGACTAAAAATTCACCTATGACCTAACCATATCAAAATCTTGTAGGTACCAGAGTCTTCTAACTCGATTTCCAAAAGCTGTTGCCGTGCGTTTAGGGTAGCCTCAATTCATCAGTTGTCGGAGCATTCTACATTTATAGTCATTAGAACAAAACACAAAAATTTAAAAAAAAAAAAAAAAAAGGGTGTCGAAAGGTTTGAAGTTGGTAAGTAGTATTCTCCATCAAATGGGCATTTCAAACATTTCCCGCGGTTCAAAATCAAGGCTCGCTCAGAAAAAAGGAGTTCGTTAGTAACCCAGAAAGGGATAATTTACTAGTTGCAAACTCTAGGCGAACGGGAACGAAAACATTATTAACAAGCCAACATATTAAAATCCCCTATGCGAGTTAAAATGAGGGAGAGAAGGAAGAGAAGGAAGAAGAAGAACTAACCTAGCATCAAGGGGAAGATTACGGACAAGCAAGCCAGAAGGAGCAGGAGAGCGGCGGTCTCTGTAAGACCTGCTGTCACGGTAGCGATCACGAGGGTCATCATCGTACCGCTTGCGCCCACGTGGTGGGGTTCTGCTTCTCCGGCGAGGACTGTAACTTCTGCTTCGGCTTCGGTATCTCCCCATTGTTGCAAAATTTCCTCTCACAGTGAACTACGAAGGACAGAGAAACCCTACGAGACGCAAAGGGAGTATCGAAAACGGGTAGAGGAAAATAGCTAGAATTTCTGGGTATCGCTAAAATTTGTTAACATCGAAAGGAATATTTTATGGTTGTTTTGGATTAAGATTTCAGAAGGATGATTCTAAATGTTTTATATTTATTTATAAATTACAAATTTTAAAATATTATAATGGATTTTAATAATAAATTACAAATTTTAATATGTTGGCATGTTAAATGATTGGATATGATCTTAAACCATTCCATTCTATTTTTAATCCTCTAATTTGTAGTAATTTATGAAATTTAACTATTAATATATTTTTATTTTATTACTAATATATTCAATTACAATTGTTATAACATTATTTAATTTTTATTATTATGATTATAATTTTTTTATTTAAATTTTTAAAATTAAAAAAAAAAGAATGAAAGAATTTATTATATGAATTAGTTTCATATATTTTTAAAACTTTTTTTTCAACAATTTTTCCATTTGACTTTTTGAGTTTAGCTTTTTAAAGTTTTTGAAACATATATTTTGTAATCAATATATTAAATAAAAAATATGATAATTAGTAAATAAAATAAAAAAAATATGGATAGAAGAATTACATAACATTATATATTGAATAATGACAAATTATTAGTTATATGTTTATATTATAATAGATAATATTAAAAAAAATAATTAATGAGTCATTCTATTATATTTATTTTATTGTAATTTTCAAACAAAATTGATAAGTGTCATTCTCTTTTTTTATTAAAACTTTTAAATAACACATCTACTCAACATTTAACTTCATTCCATTTCATCCCAAACATAGCCTTAAATTATATTAATAGTTCATTACAATTGTTTTGTGCTTTTATATTAAAAACTTTTATGCAAGTGAAATATTTCTTATTTTATTTGAAGTTTTACTTTTTTAATTTTATTAAGTTTTAATTTAATTCTTTGAATTTATTTTAAATTTTTTTTTAATTTCATTTAATTCAATTTTAGTTCTTTAATTTTATCTTAAGTTATACTTATATTCCTAATATTCATTTGGCATTATTTTGATTCTTTAATTTTGCCTTAAGTTTTACTTTTATTTTTAAATTTTATTTTGTATCAATTTAACCATTAAATATTTTTAAAAAGTACTCAAATATTTTTGTTTCTCTAACACCATTAAATTAAAATACTTTATGTATCTGGACTCTATATTAGCTTGTATTTGTATTGACATTGACTAACATAATTTCTTATTAATTTGATTTTCTAAATATGAATTAGCGTGTATTTAGAAACTTTTGCTTCAAAATTGAATTTTGTTATTTATACAATTTATTTAATGCAAAAGAAAAAAAATTCACTTTCGTGTAGATGTAAGATTGCGAGCAAAATTAATTTATGAAAAAAAATAAACACCAAATTAATAGTCGAGACTACCGAAAAAGCCAATTAGACTAGTAACACCAACCTAAGGAAAGCAAAGTTAGAAAGATTCAGTTATATGTGTCACATAATTTAGTTCGTGAAAGGATAAGATGTAGAATTGAAGCTCCAAATCAAAATTACTATGTTTTATGGGATTTAATCATAAAACTGGAAAAATTTAAAATGAGCGGAGAAAAAAATATTTGGGTAACTTTTGGTAACTTTTGAAAATTAAGGGTCAAACAATAAAAAAATAAATAAGAGGCAAAAGTGAAATTTGAGAAAAAGTTAAATCACTAAATAAAAATTAAATGAAACTAATGAAAGAAGTTAAAACTTAAAGTAAAGATAAATAACTTAATTCAAATAAAATAAAGTTAATAGATAAAAGTAATACTTGAGGTAAAATTAAATTATAATATATATATATATATATATATATATATATATATATATATATAATGTTTTATGTGAATAAACTTCAACTTGAGATAAATTTATTATTTTAAAAAAATTAGTTCAAGTATAATGATTCAATGATGATGGTAAATTTCTTATTCATTAATAATATAATTTCTTAATACTTAATAAGATGATGATTTTGACACTTTGATGAGAATCTTTATAAAAAATAAATTCAAAATTTAAATTGAGCTTATTATAATTTTCTTTTTGTTAGTTTGAGAGCTTGCAATAAAATTCATGGTTGTTGTGTACAAAATATCACAATATAAGTCTACACTCTTAATAAGTAATATAATTGTAAAAAAAGAAAAATCAAATGTTGTTTTATAAGAAGTGTAGCTGAAACTTTTGCTAAATACTAATATTATTGTATCTATCTTATTCAAACAAATAAGTAATATTCAAATCAAACCAAAATAATGCAAAACAATAAATAGAGTGAGACTAAGAAATATGAGTATATGTCAAAGAAAAACACCCTATGATTATGATTTAATTTGACATTTCAATTATATTATAATTACTTCTCTAAGCCACTAATTTCATTATAAAAAGTCATTGATTCCTTATAAATTATATTACCTTACTTCGATTCCATATATTTATATGAAAACTAAAGAAATGCATTATGTGCTTCTAACTACAATTCTACCTGTCCAATTAATAGATGTCTATCATAAAAGTAAATTGAGTTAATTCAACAATTAATTAATATCAATCAAGCAATATTTAGTTATATGACTAAATTTAGACTTCTTTTTCAAAAATTCATGAATCCTTAACATAAATATTACTTGGTGACCAAGTAACAAGGACACGATGTAAAATTATATTGAATAAACTCATTCACAACACAATTCCAAAAAGAAAGTAATAATAATCATCAATTTACATACCAAATATTCATAATCCTAAAGAAAAAAAAAAAATTAGCCTAGCATAATCAAGTTCAACTCATAAAACATGATAAAGATGAAGAAAAAGATCAGAGAAAGAAAATAAAATTTATTTCCACTACTTTAATTGGTTTCTTTATTGAATTCTCCCATTAAAATGCTTTTCTTTAAGCTCTAAGTTGCGAGCTCTCATTCATGTCTATTTATCTCCTAAGCTCTTTACATGGAAAACCCTACCTTTTGTTATTTATAAGGGACCAAAACATCAAATTACAAAGTTACCATAAGTGAATTTCTATCCTTATGTGTGAGTTTCATGAGTTGAGACCTATACTTCTAAAAATAAAAAGCTGGGCAATTATAGTACCTAAACTTCAAGTCTTTGGAATTTGTACTAGACTAATGCATTTTTTGTAGGCCTAGGTTAAAAAAACCTTTAAGCTTAGGCTTGAAAAAAAAAAGTTGTTCTCATACAATTTATTGTTTCTCCAAAACTTGAACAACATAACACAAATCACCATGAGCAACAATAATTTATTAAGGTTTACTAATAAAAATCATCAAAACAACTAAAAAAAATCATAAATCTAAATTTCCAAATACAAATGCCTAAACTAATAAAAATAACTCAAAATTAAACTAAAACTAATAAAATTACACAATAATAGAACATAAAATTGACTTGAATAACTATATTTTACAGAATTATCAATGACATGATGTGAAGGATAAATAATCAAGATTTAATTCTATTTT
This sequence comes from Delonix regia, assembly GCA_037074485.1. NCBI lineage: Eukaryota > Viridiplantae > Streptophyta > Magnoliopsida > Fabales > Fabaceae > Delonix > Delonix regia. The sequence goes on from CM073451.1 coordinate 31,819,892, forward strand.
TAGACATTATAGTTTGCTGCTAATTTCAAATAGGACCCTTTTTATTTGGTTGCTTGTAATTAGTATCCTAAACTTTGACTTTAGTGAAGTCATGTAATAATTTATTAACAATACATGAACACAAAATTAGGAGATATTAAGATACAAAAATCTAACTTAATACTGAAGATGATATAGTGTAGTCTTGTAGAGATATGTCAACTCATAATACCTAAGAGAGAGTTCACATAGTAGGCAACCACCAAAGAGAGAGTTATCGTCGCAATTGAAATTAAGACTTACATTAAAATAACTTATAGGGTTTTATTTTAAGAATAATAATTAATTATAATAATAAAATAAAATCCTTAGATATATATTAAAATAGTTTTCTCTTTCATTATTTTAAAAAAAGAAGCTCATTAACTCTCTCTTAGTAATTAACTCTTAATTAGTAATCTGATGAGATAATTACTAATCCTCTTTGGTTGTAGGTTAGGGTCTTTGCCCAATGAACTTGTGGATAATCCAACTAATCACTGATTACCAACAGTGAATATAAACTCAATCCATTTTTAGTTTATTAATTATAATATTGATTGCCTAATTAGTCATGACAAAAAATTAATCTAATAGCATAATTAATGTTAATCCATATAATATTAAAATGTTCTAACAATCTCCTACTTGAATAGCATTAATTAAATTATTAGGTCAATCAACGAATACATAATTAAGCAATTAACATTTACATAAATACATGGATGTGTGCATATTTATAAACCATATAAAATTCATAAATGAAACCACACACAAAGATCACTAAAACTGATAGGGAAATAAGTGATATTAACATTGTTATAACTAAGTTTCAATATTTGAATAAAATAGAATACAAAATGACATTTAAATTGTCATATTACAATCCAAAAGTTCCTTAAGAACTTAACTCAAACTCTCACTAAATAAAAGTTACATTAAAATTTTCAACAACATCCATATGGGTCACATGATTTTTGAAGACTCCTGTGGGCAAGCCTTTGGTTAACGGATTCGCCAACATATGTTCACCAGGAATGTAAACTAAACAAGTCTGAGATTCAACAACCTTTTCTCCGACAAATAGGAACTTAACATCAAAATGTTTAGTGCGATTGGAGTTCCTATGACGTTGAGAAAAGCTAACAACAAATGAACTATCATAGTATATGGTTAGATGCTGTGATATAGAATCAACCAAATGCATGTCAGATATCAATTTCCTCAACCATATGGCCTGACGAGTAGCCTTATAATAAGCGATAGACTTTGCCTCTATAGTTAAGGTAGCTGTTACTGATTACTTACAACTTTTCCATGAGATAGCTCCACCAAACATCATAAAGATGTATACAGAAGTGGATTTACAATCATTCACACAAGATGTATAGTCTAAATCTGAATAACCCACTATTTCAAGTGGCTTAGATCTCCTAAAAGTAAGCATATGATGTTTTGTACCTTGGAGGTAGCTCATAACTTTCTTCGTAGCCCTCCAATGATTAAAACTAGAATTACTCAAGTATCTACAAACACACTGACAACAAAAGCAATATCAAGTCGTGTGCATACCTGAGCATACATAAGGTTGCCAACAGTAGATGTATATGGAATCTTATTCATTGCAATCTTTGAATCATCATCTTTAGGACAAGATGATCTAGACAACCTCTCACCCTTCTATATTGGCACAGCACAAGGAGCGCAAGCATGCATATTAAATTTCTCTAGCATTTGATATAAATAGGTTGCTTGTGACAAACCAAGAATGTCATGAGATCTATCACTTGAATCTAAATTTCCAAGACAAAAGAGGTTTCACCAAGATCTTTCATGTCAAAGTGGTATGACAAAACATGTTTTATCTCATTCAACATAATCATTAAGTTATTAACCAACAGTATGTCATCAACATACAGTACAAGTATCATGAAGTTGTCTCTGTTAAATTTTTTATAGATACACTGATAAGCAATATTCTCCATGAAGCCAAGTAAGGTGATTATTTGATCAAACTTCAAATATCACTATGTCTTGAAGCTTGTTTAAGCCCATAGATGAATCTATTCAATTTGCACACTAAGTGCTCTTTCCCTACTTCAATAAATCTATCAAGCCATGTCATATGAACATCTTCAAGTAAATCTTTGTTTAAGAATGTTGTTTTGACATCCATCCGATGAAGTTCAAGTTCCAACTGTGCAACAAGAGCCATCACAATTATGAAAGTGTTTTTAGTAGACACCGATGAGAAAATTTCTGTATAATCGATCACTTCCTTCTGATTATAGCTTTTAGCTAAAAGTCTGGCTTTGTATCTTTCAACTTCACCATTAGCCCTTCTCTTGGTCTTAAAGACTCATTTGTAACCAATAGGTTTGCAACCATATGGTAACTGAATCAATTCCTCTACATGATTACGATACATAGAGGTCTTTTCATCATTCATAGCCTCCAACCACTTAAATGAATGAGAACTTGACATAGCTTCATCATAAGAAACTGGATCTGTGCCATCAACAACATCTAACTCAAATTCTTGCAAGTACACTATGTAATCATCTAAAATTATAGGCCGACAAATCCTCTATGATTATCTCAAATTAATGATTGGTTCTCCTATATCAACTGTAAGAGCTTCCACAATAGGATTAATTGGATTCTCAACAAGAGTAACATCTCTAATATCATGATTCACAGGTAGAGATGATAAAGATGACATAGGTAAGATAGTATCCACACAATACAGATTGATTACTTTATGAACATTACTCCTATTGTCTAAGTCATCCTCAAAATAGAATGTTCTATTAGATTCAATAACCCTGCTAGTATAATTAGGACAATAAAATTTGCATCTTCTGGATCTAGAACAATACCCAATGAAGAATCTGTTAACAGTCTTAGAATCAAGTTTCTTAAGCTAAGGATTATAGGGTCTCATTTCTGCCTTACAACCCCATACGCGAAAGTGCCTTATACTAGGCTTCTTACTAGTGAAAAGTTCATATGGGGTCTTTTCAATTGACTTACTTGGAACTTGATTTAGGATATAAGTTGTTGTCTTAAAGGCATCACCTATAGAAATTCTGTTAAGGAAGAATGACTGATCATGCTTCTGACCATGTCTATCAAGGTGCAATTATGCCTCTCAGCAACTCCATTTTGTTGTGAAGTGTCATGCATAGTATACTGAGCTTCAATTCTTTACTCCTGTAAGAATAAAGCAAAAGGTCAAGGGTTTCTACCTATTTTAGTATACCTCCTATAATATTCATCACATCTGTTTGATCTTACACTTTTAATTGTTTTTCTATACTTTAATTCAACAGCAACTTTAAATGTCTTAAAGACATCCAATGAGTCAGATTTATCACATAACTAATCAATCCATCCGAATCTGGAGAAGTCATCTATAAAGGTTATAAAGTATCTGTAATTACCCATAGCAGCAAGAGTAATTAGTCCACTAATATCTGTGTGGATCAATTCCAAAGTGGACTCAAATCTATTTACCCATTTCTTTCTAGCTCTAACATGAAGTTTTCCTTTAATGCAATCAACACATGATTTAAAATTAAAAAAGTTTATGTCATGTAATATTCCTTGTTTAACCATCATTTCTAATCTCTCTTTGGAGATATAACCCAAACATTGGTACCATAACATAAAAGAATTCTCATCAATTATTCGGTATTTGTGTCCAATAACAGCATTAATAGATGCCACAAAGGTAGAATCTGAACTAACATGTGCATTAAAGCAATATAAATAGCTCCTTAAGCTAGAAATTCCAATAATGACTGAATTAAAGAAAACATCAATTCTACCATTTCCTTGCCAAAAGAAATATTCATGTTTGTTTAATAAAGAACTAGAAACCAAATTCTTCCTTGAATAAGGTACATAGACAATATTATATAAAGTCAAACTGTGTCTATAATACAAGTTAAAAACCGAAGTTCTTATGCAATCCACTGTAACTAAACTTCCTTCCACTCCTAGAATCATTCTTTCCCTTTCATTTGGGCTCCTCCTGTCTTTGAGCCCCTGCAAGGAATTAGTTACATGAACAATTGCTCTAAAATTCAACCACCAAGTGTCTATAGAGGCTTCAAAACTATTGGATTTAAGATAAACTAGAGTTAAGGGTGCAATTTCAAAAACTAAAATACCTTATTTCTCACGTTTGTTTTTTAGCTTGAGGAAATATGAAATCTTGTGGCCAGACTTTTTACAGTAATGACATTCACCCTTAAATGTCTTATTCTTCTTATTGTTTTTCTTAAGTTCATATAACTTCTTACCATTTGTCTTGCCCTAATGTTTCTTTCCCTTTTGCTTCTCATTTCTAGCCTTTCTTGATAAACACTGAGAAATGTAGTTCACTAAATGACCACGTGAACTTACTTTCTTTAATGACTCTTTCTCCTTAGTCACAATGGGCATTATCTGATTAACTGTCCATTTAGCTTCTTGAGAGTTGTAAGTGGTTTTGAGAAGCCCATACTCAGCTGGAAGAGATTGTTGAGCTCTATAGACGAGGTAACTCTCACCTAAGTCCATATTCAAAGATTTTAGCTTATTGAAGTAATTTACCTGTTTCATTATATGTTCACATACCCCAGACACTCCATCGTAATGATTGTTATCTAATAAAGAAAGATAGTAAGCCTTCTATGTCTTATCAAATTTCTTAAACTTCTCACTTATAGCTTTGAGGTATTTAATAGCAGTGTCTTTCTCAGGGATACTTTGTCTGATGGTTTTCTCTACGGTGTACTTCATAACTGTCAAACAGATTCTGTTGGACTCATGCCATTGTTTGTGATAAGCTCTATCAACAGCACAAGACTCAGTAGTAAGATCTGTCAGCTTTAGTTCTTTTATGGCCAAATCCTCTTTAGAGATAATCATATACATATCAAGGGACTCGTGCTAGTCATTAAAGTTAATTCCATTCAGAGTTTTTACCACAGACAGTTGCTGGAACATAGAAGCTGATGCAACAAAATTAAGAAACATTAATTATGTCCCGAAAACATAATTATAAAACAAGGTTTCTTTCACTAAGTTTAGCTTATGCAACTGTATCACAAGATATTCATTATAACCCCACCTAAAGGTTCTGGACTACAACAAATCAAGAAAAGAAAACACATGCGTACTACAGATTTAATCACAAAGAGAAATAACACCAAAATGTATCCACAGTTTTCATATTGATTGGATATAAGCAATTATGAAAACATCAATCAAAAGAATGCTACTAACCAGTCATAAATATACATAATTCACAAAAGTATATTAACAATGTCACATTGATGGGGTGTGTCCATTGCCAATTTAATATACATATACTCCCTCCAGTAGACTTATCATAATATTCAGACTCATCCCTAATAATGATATTTAAGTTGTCTTTAAATGTAAAGAATGGAATAGCAAACACAGTATATATTGTTTATAAAAGAAACACCATCATGATTGGACCCATGATAGGCGAGTACATAATCAATATGTGTATGTGACTCAAAGTCACAACAGATTCCGTACGAAACTTATTCTTTAAAATACATGCCTAAATTAGGAATAAAATCCAACAAATAATACAAAGAAATTAATTTTAATCTATGCACACACAATCAGGAAGAATGAACTAAATATGTTGTTCCTCACTATATCTAGTCTGTATCAAAATTTTCTTAGGTCAAAATACCTCATATACATATTATTTTAAGGCCCTAAATCTTCAAAAAATTTAAAAACTCCTGTTTTCAGGGCTTAAAAAATTCTAAAAAAATCACCATAATTTAGAACAGGGCGAGTAGAGGTGAATTGTAGAGGTTTGAGGGTCTGATTATTGGCGTGTGAGGCTCATGCACCATCACGCGCATAATCTTCAACGTTGACTTGCCAAATGACTCGACACAACCCAAATTTTGACTAAATAAATTTCAACATTTTAGGTGTTGAAATAGGCATCAAAGTGATCATTAATTCACGATCTACAAATCCCCTATAGTGATTTTGGCTAATTTCCTTCCATTAGATAGATTTTTCATTTGAAATATGGTAGGGTTTCGGTGACCACGATTTGAAAATGGAGGGGAATTCTTCGACTGAGGCATGATGGTGATGTGAATCATTGGCGGCTTTCAACTGAAGGTGCGCCACTAGTGATGGTGGTCATTGATGATAGTGACCGAGTAGGGAAAAAACGAAAAAACCAATATATATATATATATATATATATGGATGCCAAAAAAAACTGAGAAGAAATTTTGCATAATTTTTTTTTTAATATAACCTAAGCCTAGCTCTAATACCAATGGAAGTAATGTAAAAATTTATTCATAATATATGAACACATAATTGGAAAATATTAAGATACAAATATCTGACCTGATGCTAAAGATAACATAGCGTAGTCTTGCAAAGGTATGTCAACCCACAATGCCTAAAAGAGAGTTCACATAGTAGGCAACCACCAGAGGAAGAGTTATTGTTACAATTGAAATTAAGGCTTACGTCAAAATAACTTATAGGGTTTTATTTTAATAATAATAATTAATTATAATAATAAAATAAAATCCTTATATATATATATATATATATTAAAATAATTTCCTATTTCATTATTTAAAAGAAGGAAGCCCATTAACTATTTCTTAGTAATTAAATCTTAATTAGTAATCTAATAGAATAATTACTAATCCTCTTGAGTTGTAGGTTGAATTCTTTACTCAGTAGGCTTGTGGATAATCTAACACATTACTTATTACCCACAATAAATATAAATAAAATCAATTATTAGTTTATCAATTATAATATTAATTATCTAATCAGTCATAACAAGAGATTAATAAGTTAATGATAATCCATATAATATTAAAATATTATAACATTTAGCTCTAATATTCTACCCATACTTTACTCATGGCTCCACTACAAAGCTTTTGAACATAGCATTCTTCTACATAGAAAATATGAAGGAGTGTCTCCATAGGGACCTATTTGTACTTAGGGGAAACTATAGGAATTAAAATATAATTAATCCTGTAATTAACTACATAATCCAGTTTTGTAATTTACTAGATAATTCACTTCGATTCGTTTTAAAATACAAAACTGGATTTCATGAGACATTGAGTTAAGGTACTTTGTTCGGGCCGAACTTAGGCCCAAACAAGAAAATAAAAATTGGGCCGGGCCGGGTTCAACTATTGTATTATGATAGTAGGCCCATTATACCAAGTTTGACAATAGGCCTAAACAAAATATCAGGGTAAACCTATGTAGTGCATGCATGGTTTCGAGTCAATGGTGTACGTAATTGGGCCTCTTGGATTTAATTAAGAAAATTATACTATGTGAAAAAGTATTTAAAATAAATAAAAACTCATTAATGTGTGTAAGTTATTGTCAGCCTGGTCCTGGAGTCAGCTATGATAATGAACATTTTGGTGTCCATTAGAGAATTTTAAAAGTAAAATATTATGTTCTGTAATGAGTATAAAATATATTAGATTTTAATTAAACAAGTTAATGAATATAATCATGCTCAAATTTTATGTAAACTAATGACAGCCGTACAGTTGTGGCTCTACGCTTTCAATTATTGAAGGGTTAGCTTAAGAAGGAAAAATTCTCAAGTTTAAATTATTACTCTAGTTATACTAATCTGACCTGGACTCATGTGATCACCTAAATTATTATTTTATTATTAAATGATAACCGCACACAGCCGGACCTCATGTCTTCAATTATTGAAAGGTTAGTTGTACTAAAATTTATTGACGTGCGACTTGAAAACGCTTACAACGACGTAAAATGAGATTTTAAACAAACCCACTTGTAATAAATTTTTCTTTTTTGGACCAAAGGCTACAGAATCAAATTACTTAACGTCTAAATTATCCGAAGTCCTAAATATATTATAAAATAATATAATTTTAATTATATTAACTTAATTCAATTTCAAGCAAAATTTTTTATGGTCATTTCAAATGGATTAAATCAATAATTTATTAATTTTTCATTCAATTGAAGGAAAAATTAAAATATTTGTTTCTAGAATTAAAAGAAAAAAAAAAGGAAAGATACATTTAGAGATTTGATATCACTTCATTATAAAATATGTGAAATAAAATATACTCATGATGAGAGACAGGAGACTTGACACTATAAAACTATGATAAGTCAAAAATTAAAAAGAAAAACTATGCCCAAGGAGGACGTCAAAATAGGTTTGACTCATTCGGTGGAACCTATGTAACTTTTTTAAAAGGTGAGTTGAGTTAAGAGGTTTATTTGAGAATTTGTTTAATATACTTTTATCAACTTAATCCGTTTAACAAACTAGCTCACAGGTTAAATTGATTGTTTATTCTTTTAAAAAAAAAAATTTTCACTCACTCAATCTTCTAACTGACACACTTTTCTATTTTAAAAAATTAACTTTAATGTATGTGTTGTGTTATCTTTATTATTTTGTAATTTGTCATATTTGAATATTTTGCTTATAATCATATTCTTATTATTAATGAATCATTGAATTATTGAATTATTCTACTTGTTTTAATTTGTTGAAATTTATTTTTTGTTTATTTATACTGATATTAAAATTGATTGATTAAACAATAAATGTGTTTAAAAAGAGCTACATTTGATTTTTTTTATAATTTTTTATTTTATTTTTATTTTTTTTAATTTTTTGATGGGTTAAATGGGTCAGCTCACTTAACCCATTATATGGGGTAGATTGAAATTTTCAACACATCACTTTATAATGGGTTAAACAGACTGACTCATTTAATCCGTTAACTCAGGTGAGTCAGATTGACTCACTTTAATAGATCACGACATTGTAAAATATATTTTATTTTATTTTATTTTTTATTTAATATAATTATTAATTATTAAATAAAGAGATAGCTTAGAAAGCAAAGCAGCTCATGTGCTTACGCTAAGACTTTCCCCTTCATCGTGTCCTACCGCCACCTGCACCTTTGTTGGTTGATGCTGTATTTGTTTTCACCAAAATTTAAATCAAACCGCACCATTTGACTTTCTACGATGATTATTATTTTTTTTTAAAAAAGAGAAAATATAGATAAGATAGGGGAAACTCCAAAATAAAAGGAAAAAAGCAACAGATTATAATATTTACCCGCCATTTCATCCACCCTTATCATGTATTTTTTTAATTGTATAATTGTCTTATTGGACGCTTCATAACTTTCGTTGTTATTTTAATTTCATTTTAATAAGAAACAACAATTTGACCATTAAAAGAAACAAAAAAAAATAAAAATAGACTAGTCATTAAGATTGGTGTGATGCAGACTTTGCGTAGAGATAGATCAATCTGTTCTCCACATATATACATTGGAGCTTCAATTGAAAGTGATGGATATGTATCCATTAATAAAAAATTTTATTATTCTATTAATAAAATATGTATATAAGTAAAATTTAAGAGATGTGCAAATAATATTTATAGAACCCTTATTATTAGTTAGTGTGTTAGTTCATTTATAGAAGTGTGATTCAATTTTAAGATTATTTGCTAAATTAAAGTTTGAAGGATTATTTGCATATAATTCAAAGTTTTCAGAGGAATTATTTGTACAATAATATAGAAAATTGACTTAATCATATATTTCTGAATAAATTAAGAGATTTATTAACAGTGTAGATTATAGTACGAATTAAAAAATAAGGGTTTATTGTCAAGTTTTAAATATAGAAAAAAAAAATTCACACATACTGAAAGACTATAGAAATCCTGTATTTTTTAACGTATTTTATTTTACAAATTTGATACATTATGAAATATATAAAAAAAATGGTTTCTTGTATTTCACAGTTAATATATTAAAATCATAGTCATGCTTTGTTTTTATAATAAAAAAATCCCATGATTCATAGTGTATTTATCTATTCATAGCCAGTTAAATGCACATACATGAGAGATAATTTTGTCCAATAAATAGATAATTATTGCTATTTTTGGATGCCATCAAATGATGTGTGGCCCAAAATTATCAATTGATTGGGTATAAACAAAAGGGGTCCTCAATTATTTATTCGGGAGGAAATTGACATCATAAGATTCTTTTAAGCTTTCTTTGACATTGATTTGCACAACTTCCCTCCCCCACACACTATTATTAAATCCCTAAATTATTTTTAATATTATTTTTTTGTTGCATTTAATAAACTGATATGGAATCAATCTCATGGATTTTTTGGCTTTTTATAGTGTGTAATGATCTTTTTTTTTTTTTTTTTTTTAAATGATTGGTAAGAGTCAGTACTGATGTTTTGATGTAGAGATTATTATTTTAAGGACCATGAATTATGGTTGTTTTGCATAAATAGTTACCAATGAAGCATGGATCCATATTATTATTTTTTTATTTGAATGTTTTGAGTAAACACTGTACAAATTAAATTATAATTTTTAATTAATTAGTTGTAACACGAAATAAATCATAAAACATTACTTTAAAATAATCCTTAGTGTCATCAAAATAGGATAATTCATTGGTTAGCCCATTTATGTTATGATTATAGTTGGTTCAATTCATATATTTAATATGATCATTTTAAGAAATTTATACTCATTTGGCCCAAAAAGAATTTATACAAATATTAAATATTTTAAGAATTAAGATAATATTTAAAAGTTTACTATAATTACTAGTGTTTCAAGACAAGATTCAAATGTTTTTTTATTACAAATTTTGAATAATCATTACTTACTTTACTTAGTTATCTTTGTTTAATAAGATAAGCATTACTTAAATAGCTATTTGAGTTTTGGAGAGTACTTATTATTGTAATTAATGTTATTTTTTTAATTTTTATTTTCTTGATGATTAAACGGATCAACAAATTTAACCCAAAGTAAAAATTTTAAGTCATGCTGTGGTAAGGTCAACCTATGTAAAATTAGGTTAACTCCCTTACCTTGATGCACTAATTTTAAACCACCAAATTGTTTTTATTTTTATTTTTATTTAATTATTTAATTTATAATTAATTCATTTTTCAACTTCATTTAGTGTTATACAAGTAAAAAGATATCTAATTTAGTCTATTACTTTTTGTGACCCAATTTAGTCATTTACAAATTTATTTTGTAGTGCTAAAATGATATCTTAAAAATCTAATATTAATTAAAAGTAGTTCCACAATATAATTATGATTAAATTATTAAGAGGTTACTTTTGATAAATATTAAATTTTTAAGAGATTATTTGGGTACTTAAAATCTATAGAGGATTAAATGAACATTGAGACAAAAAGTATGAGACTAAAATAATATTTTTTTTTGGTTATAAATTGATATTTTTATTTTTCTAATTGGATGTAATGAACCAAATTAACATAAAAAATTGAAATTTAATTTGAAGCAACTAAATAAGTTAAGCAATTAAAAGTATTGTTAAACCTAAAATTTATATTAAAAATTTATCAAATTTTTAAATGACTAAATGGAGAAGAGAATGTTATTTATGGATTAAGTGAAATATTTTATCTAACCAAACTAAAGAAAATTTCAAATGGAAAAACTAATTATTTTATCATTAAAAATGAAAATTATGAAGACAATAAATTGTGAGATACGTAACTTTTAATAAATGTTCATCTTATTACAAGTTAATTGTTTGACTTAAAAATTGAATATAGCGAAAAAAATATTTTATCAATGCGACGTAGACTTAATTAAAGTTAAAATGCACTCTTATTAATTTGAGTTTGGTCAATATTAGTTACATTAGTTGACAAAATGAGTTTTATAAAAATATTTTAATAAAATATATTTTATGACCCACTTTATCCTTAAATTAATCCATGCTCTTACAAATACAAGTGCAAGACTTAAAAAAAAAAAAAATTACACATGCCAATAAATAGTAGTCTCAGAATAATTAACTGAAAAACCTTCTAAGTTCGACTAAACATATAAAAAAATTTCATCATCTCACTGTAAGAAAAATTAGCAATTTATTTAATACAAAAAAATAATTAATAAAAGTATAAATACACTAGCACCATTAGTTTATAATTAATATGATTATAACTTAAAAAATTTACTAAACTCTATAAATTTAGTGTGAAAAGAAAAGTTCGAACACAAAAATTGATTAAAATAACTCGATTTATAAAATGAGATTGATGCAAACATTTTTAAAAATTTAGAGTTTGAAAAATTAGAATAAATATTTTGTAATAAGATAAACTAACATTTAAAATTCTTTTTAGTATAATATAATATTTTAATAAAAAATAAAAAATAATATTTTTATTTAAAAAATTTATATTAATACAATAATTTATTTACATTTTTAATTTTTTATTTATAATGTTATAAGCAATAATAATTAATTATATTATTTATCTATTTTAAATTTTAAATAATAAATTAATTTAATATAATTTTAAAAAAATTAAATAATCTTATAAACTCAACTCATAAAATATAAATAAAAAAATCTGATTGAAATACAAATTCAAATCCTTTTTAACCTAAATTCAGATTCGATTTTTTAAATCACGTCAAGCCTACAGTAAGTGGACAAAACAAATAACTTACATCTTGTGTCTGAAGCCACTGGAGAATCCTAAGCACATATACGTCTGGGGAAAAAACCAATGCTTTTTCCCATAGGATGTTCAAATTTTGAATATTCGTGACTTCCCCAAGGTCCAAAACTCCAATCCGATGTAAAGGCGCGTGGAAAATAAGCGCGTGTTGGTTGAAAATTCAAAGTGTCGCCTCTGTGACCCCATTTTAAAAGAAAACGTAAAAAATAAAAATCCCAACCACGCGCACCAATCCACCACCTACCTCCGCCGTCTCATTCCCTTTGCACGCAAAACATCCAACCACCACATCACCCGCCACAACCACCACCACCACTACCGTCACCATCATATCCAACCCATCAAGGTTTCCTCCAAAATGGAGACCGAAGCTCCTTCCCCTTCCATATCACCTAAATCACACTCATCGCCACGGCCGCTGCAGCAACCGTCATCGTCGCCATCGGTTCTCGGTCACCGACCGGGGGTTTCTGAGATGGAGGTGCAACAGCGTTTCTCGGAAGACTCTTCAGCTGTTTGGGACCTGGATTGCCTGTTGGATTTCAGCATAGAGGATCATTTAGCTATCTCCTTAGATGAGTATCACCCTAATCCTGAGGTACCTGAACCCCTGGGGCTTCCTCCGCAAGAGATTCCCGGTGCCGACAAGGTCCGCAAGCGAGACCCCAGGTTGACTTGTTCCAATTTCCTTGCGGGTCGGGTCCCATGTGCGTGTCCGGAAATGGATGCGAAGCTTGAGGAAGAGGGTTTGCCTGGTAAGAAGCGGGCTCGGACCGTGCGGGCATCGGGTGGGATTGCACGGTGTCAGGTACCTGGGTGCGAGGCAGATATTACTGAGCTCAAGGGGTATCACCGAAGGCATAGGGTTTGTTTGCGTTGCGCAAATGCTAGCACAGTTATGCTTGATGGGGAGGCCAAGAGATACTGCCAACAGTGTGGAAAGTAAGCTTAAATTAGACTATGGAAACATAAGTTTTGCTTCGTTTCTTGATTGAGCAGGTCTAATTCGTTAAGTAGAATCTGGTTCTGGAGAAAAAGGGGTTAGCTTATTTTTTGTAAATTGAAATGGTACTACATGATAGATGCCCTTGGATTTAAAAAGACAACTAAGGAACTGGATTTTTTAAATGATTGTCAGGTAAGCGAATTTAAGGTAAAGCGCAGCTTGAAAAATAACTTTATGACGGAGAGCTATTAGTGAACTAATTTAGTTGACTTCCTTTATCCCGGTTTGTCATGGTGCTACTTGATTGCTTTTGCAGGATGTAGAAATTTGGGTTTTGCGAGATGTGTCATTTAATTGCCCATAGTTTTAATTCGTTCCATATGAGATGCTTGCGCTGGCTGATTTCTCTTGCTTTTTCTAGTTTTGAATCCTGCTTGACTGTCAATTCTTATGTTTTGTTTATCTGTCATCGTCCTGGCTTTTACCTCATAAATAGTCTCTTTCTGACTTTGCCAATTGCTTAGCAGGTTTCACTTGTTATCAGATTTCGATGAAGGTAAACGAAGCTGTAGAAGAAAATTAGCGCGCCACAACAACCGAAGGCGTAGAAAGCCTACAGATTCCAGAGCTGCAGCAGATAATGAATTTCAACCTGTTAACCAGACTGAGGATGAGTCAGGAAAAGGTTTATTATTGCTGTAGTGTTGTTTTTCATACTTCAGAAAAAGCTTTCTCGCCCTTCTTGCCATTTTCTTTTCATTATTTTGCCTCCTTAATCATTCGAGTAAATGTGTGATGCAAGTAGATTTTTATCTTTACAAGAATGCTTACTGGCTGTGTCCATATCATGCAGATAGTTTTCGTTTAAGCAGTGAGACAAATGAAATAGAAACTGTACTGGAGCATGAAGATGGACGAGTTACTACCCTATATTCTGCTCCTGATACCCTGAATACTAAAAATGATAGTGTTGTATCTTTTGTTGCTTCTGGTGAAACACAAGTGAATGGTGGAAAAGATAATTCTAATTCTAATATTTCTAATTCACCATCATATTGTGACAACAAGAGTGCTTACTCATCTATGGTAAGATTGCTCACTCATCTCCTACATCTCTTTTGAATATTTATTTTCATGCGAGAAGTCATGATTGGGATTTGCTGATCCAGTATTTACTTGTAGTGCCCAACAGGTCGCATATCTTTTAAGCTTTATGATTGGAATCCTGCAGAATTTCCCAGAAGGCTACGGCATCAAGTATATTAAAGCATTGTTATTACAGTTTAGTATTTAAATAGTGGTGAGATCTTCTACTGTCTAGACATTGGTAACTGATTAACATTCAGTCAAATGCATTTGCAGATATTCCAGTGGTTGGCTAGTATGCCTGTTGAGCTGGAGGGTTATATCCGTCCTGGGTGTACAATCTTGACAAGTTTTATTGCAATGCCAAAATTTATGTGGACAAGTGTAAGAGTTTAACTAGCTAGGCTTTATTATGCTAAATTTCATTGTCATTATTTTTTTTGTATTGAGTCAACTTGATTGTTAATACTTATTTGCTGCAGATTAAGTATAGTTTATTAGAAATTGGGAGAAGCACAGAACCATAATTCTTCTTGATTTCCTAAATTGACTTCCATATGTGCATCTGTCTGTGCAAATTCAAGTTCATACTCAGGAAGTTAAACCATTTTTAATACCAGCTCTGCTAATTGTAATGACTCAAAGTTATGCTTTTAAAGTTTACATCTTTAGCTTTCTCTAATATTGATGATTAGTTTGCTTTCCAAAGTCTCTCAGAAATTATTATCTTGATCAATTTGTTGAGACCTTATGTTGTCCGCTTTATTTGCAAAAGTGAAGTACAATTATGATTGGTATCTTTGGTAGTTTATTCTATGAGCCTAAATCTCTACAACTATCTGACCTTATAGCATACATTCTTAGTTTTGAAGTTGCCACTCTGTTGTTTGTGATGAATATGTGTACTAGACTAAAAGAAGTTGATTGCCATCTGGTAAATAATATTAGGAAAGTGAATAAAATTATCCATTCACATAATCTTAAATACCTCTCTGTTCTATTGCCTTGAACCTTACTCTTGGCAATTTAAGTTGCTTCTATGTCATTGTTAAGCTGCTACTTAGAAATTGCGATACTTCAAAAGATTCTACTATTTTTATTCTCAATTTGCAGTGTTTTACCAAATCTTCTATGGTTTCCTTTATTCCTACCATCTTATGGTTGGTGCAGTTACTTGAAGACACTCTGTATTATGTAAATGATCTTGTTGCTCCTGGAAAGATGCTATCTGGAAGAGGAACCATACTTGTCCATCTGAATGACATGATCTTCCATGTTACGAAAGGTCTGTTGATGTTCTATCTGTTCACCTTTCAATTCTACGTAATATATATTCTTTTTAGTGCACATTTCATTTGCATTGCTTATAAGAAGTTAGACTAGAAGTTTTTCTAATCTTGATGTGGTTATTATTTACCTTCGTTTTAAATGAAACATTAATGACTTCGTAGTATGTGCATCCTCCATCTCAGAGTCTCTTGGTTGAAGCAAATTCATCTGTTGATGAGTTCACATGTGAAACAAGTCCTTAACACTAATTAACTCTCCTCAGGCAGAGTCATAATTCCTTTTTTTCTGTTTTCTAGAAAAAATGCAACAGTATTTAAATCTGGTTTACATTGTGAGGTTTAAGGTGTGTGCTTTTCTCTTATTACATTGATCTGATGCCCTTTGCCTAGCTTTTGTAAAATTACTCCCAGGTGGGTGATGGAGTATGATCTACCTCTTCTAAATGCTTCCTGTTTTGAGTTTTGTCTGATCAGTGTTTCTTCTATGTCCAAGCTTGGCTGTACTGTATGTGGTCATTCATCAATAACTTCTCTCAAGGGAGCTGCTATCTACAAATGCATGTTCTTTAACTCAGACAACGAGCCTGCAGTGTTGCAGCTGTTTGTTTTGGGAGAGCTGAGGGAGAGGGAGAAAGGTTAAAAATAAGTATGCGGTTCTGGAGAGAATAAGAGATTTTCTAGTGTTCTTGTATTTCTTTTAACAGTTAATGAGGTTTTGAAATGTGATTGGGAGCTATGAAGCACATCCCATGCCCCATTTGATTCGGCGTATATTATTTTTCTTGAGCTAATTTTGAGACTACAAGATGGGAGCAATGAAAGGACAAATATTGTCTGGATGGAGGGTAATGAGGGTGGTGGAAGGGGAATAGTCCCCTGGCTTGAGAGTCTTTAAATTTTAGTAGGGAAATTGGATTGACTTATAACCTTTTATCATTTTCTTTATTTCTCTCATTAGTCAAACAAGGGGAGGGTGACTCTTTTATTCCATCCCCTCCTCTCCAGAACTTGCTAACATAGCCTAAGGGAGGAGCGTAAATGATAGTGTCCCCTTCTATAATTTTATTTTTTTCCCCTTTCCAGGCACACCCTGGGTCTCATTTCTATTTCTGTAACTTTCTTTCTAGAATTATCTGTATTTTCAAGTTTCCAAATCCTTCTTTGTTTAGATTTCTAAATTGAGTTGAAATAATTTCATGAATGAATCCCACAGTTCAGTTAAGATATCCTGCTTAAATTTTTAATACTTCAGGTTTTATTCTTTTCGGTTTTGCCCCAAACTTGTGGACTGAAAGTGTTTAGAGATAAATGCTATCTTCTATTAAGCATTCAGCTCTTTTAATTGTAGCTAATATAATTTAAAGATGGTTATAATTTGAGTTCTGAGTTGTAAAGTTTTCAAATTGTGAAAATAATCAGAAGGTTTCAATGGTTACAGATGAAACTTTTGTGACAGAAGTCCAGATAAAGGTGCAGGCACCAAGGCTTCACTATGTTCATCCTACATACTTTGAGGCCGGAAAACCTATGGAATTTGTTGCTTGTGGAAGTAACTTGCTGCAACCCAAGTTTCGGTGTGAAAATATTGCTTCTTCTATAGTATCAATGTGGACTAATTGTATATTGCATGTTCTATATTATGTAGAGGCACAAACATAGGTACATTATTTGCATACATGCATTACACACATATTTTTTAGCTATGTCACAGTGAGGATAGGCCCAGTAAATTAGGGAAGGGAGAGGAAGATGTAGAATGCTATGAATGAGTAGTAGGGGTGGGAGTATGCTCAGAAATTTGTGGAAACCTGGAGGAATTAAGAACCTAGTTATTTGGAAATAAATGCAGGCTTGGCGTCCAATGCACTGCAGGGAAATAAGTATTCCCTGATATTTATATGCCTTTTTTCTCATTAGTGTTATTCTTAATCTGGGTCTTCATGAAAAAATTCATCAGCTGAGTGTAGCAAATCTTAGCTCTTATATGAGTTACTTGCTCACCCTTTATTTCTTCTTAAAACTAGATTTTTATGGATATATTATTGTTAATTTGGCTGTGGGGGCATCATGATGTCAAATTGCACTTGTCGTTTATTATGAAATATGAAGTTATGCATGAAATGAAGGTGTTCATGCAACGCGAAAAAATTGAAGGCTAATACTTTTGGTAGAAAGATGCTTAGTTGGAAGAAAAATACTTCACCCTTCAAGACCGGTCATTGTAGGTCTCTTGCATAAGCTTTACAGTTCTTTCAGAATGAGCATAAGCTATTCTGTCTATTTTCACCTGCCTATACTGTGTGCGTATAAATCCTACATTTCATCTAGATTGAGAAAGGAGAAATTGCTTATGAAATTTAGTCAGCCTAGAGTTGCTTGTCCATTGGTTTAGCGCCCCTACTTTGTCCTCTCTTGGTGATGATAGCTGACCTATTTGTACATGGTGCAAGTTGCTTAAATGCATGTCAGTCCTACTTTCTTTTATCTTGTATCAAATAAAGGAGAAATTACATGGTAGAACTTTATATGCCTGGAGCTGCTGGTGTATGTCTATGTTGCCCTTGTGAAAAGGACATTCAAACAGCGCATGCAGAAGTTGGTTAAACTGCAAAAATGGACCTTCAATTGCATGCCTTGCCTTGGAATCATTATCCAGTGAACAATTTAAATATTTTACTAGTTGATGACTTAGGTATTGTAAGTTGTAACTTTTTCCTGCAATTATGTTATGGTCAAGCAGATATTGATTTGCATTGTAGAAAGTGATCACACCAATGTTTCGTCATCTGCAAGTTAAAATACTTCAACAGAAACAAAGGAAACTGCATAATTAACACCCCTTTGTATCTGTACGTTTAAGTTTGAGTTTCCCTTATGGCCCCACAGTATATGGAATGTACTGTGGGTCTGTCTTTTGGTTTACTCCTTTTGTTGTCATATTCAATTCTGTTAAAAGAATCTAAAATATGCCTAATTGATCATGGGTTAGAGTTTTTCTTACCATTCAACACTTTTGATGCTCAACTTTTACATTTTTTCATGTTGTAATACTGCTCAATTAATATTCTTGTTCACTTGTTAGTGCATCATCTCTCATTGTAATATGGTGTTTATCATGGCAGGCTTCTTGTATCTTTTTCTGGAAATTATTTAAAGTATGATTACTGTGTTGCATCTCCTCATAACTGGGCAGGGGACGGCATTTCTTGTGCTTTTGATGGTCAACTGTACAAGATATATGTCCCTCATACAGAGCCAAATCTCTTTGGGCCTGCATTTATTGAGGTAGGCATTTCTGTTCTCTTATGTCTTAATTAAATGTTGACCTGAGTGTTTAATTTTGGAACTGCTATGCTTCTACAATGTGGAGACCTTGTGTTGACTACAGTTACTGCTTTGCCTGAAGGATCTGAATCTTGTTCTTTTAGAAATTTCTGATGATTTTATTATTAAAAGTTTTTCATGGTTACAGTTGAGTACTTTGAACTAAAGCGTTTTGTATGCTCTAGGTGACATTTGGGCTGGTTATTCAAAGTTTGTTTATTATTACGAGTTTTTCATTTTTCTGGGTAATAAATATCAAGGCATCATAAAATTATCATTCTTTGGGTCATTATCTTGTTTTTACTGTTCATCTTGTATCATACCCACGGAAGTTACCACCCCCCTGGAGGCGGGTACTGAAATAAGCACTGTGTTGTCCTGTTGATTATCTTTTAGTTGTCTGTCTCTTATCCAGATTGCATAATTTATGTATGGATGCTCTGACAAACTGTTGCAATCATAGTTGTCAAATTGCGACATGTATCAAAATCCAAAAATATATTTCTGAATTGTAAATTTCAGTTACTAATTAAAAAATGGATTGAAATATATAATATGACATATGTATATTGTTATAGTGTGCATGAAATGGTCAAGATATTAAATTTAACTGAAGAGTAGGCATTCTACCATTTGATTCATATTTCATAGTGATATTGATACTTGATAGTTTATGCATTTAATAACGTGGTTAAGTGACATTTATCAAAATTTTTTGCAGGAGGATTGTAGTATTTTTCAGATTATTGCTTTTATGCCTATTCATGTATCTGCCCTTTCTGTTTCCTATTTTTTCTTACCTTTTCTATAGGTGGAGAACGAGTCTGGTTTATCAAACTTCATTCCTGTACTCATTGGGGACAAGGAAATCTGCTCTGAAATGGAGACATTGCTACAAAAACTAGATGTATCTCTTCTTTCTAAACAAACCCAGCCTGCATCTTCTGGTTCTATCTGCAGCTTCTGTGAAGCTTTTGCACTGAGACATACATCATACTCAGACTTACTGTTAGATATAGCATGGCTGCTTAAGGATCCTACTTTGGACTATTTTCACAGGGCTATGACGGCTTCACAAATTCAAAGATTTTGTTATTTGATTGACTTTTTGATGTGCAATGAATTAACTGTCATTTTGGGGAAAATATTACAGAATTTGATTATTTTGACGGAAAACATGGAAACCAACAATGTGATTAATAGGATGAGCGAGGTTGACATAACATTACTAATGAATCACACAGATCAAGCTAGAGATTTCCTTTATCAAAAACATCAGAGAGGTGGTGATTTAGTTGTGCACTCTGTTTTCTCTGAAATGGAAGGACATGAAGTTGCTCAAAGCTACAATCAAGATAGCATACCATCAGTTGTTACTATCAATAGTCAGGTTAGGACTTCATTTTCTATGTATTATAGTTTTCTGGTGATGTATTATGAATACAATTTCAATTTTTTGAATTTTGATTTTCATCTCATAGTCCTTTTCTAACCATATATAATCACGGGAAAAAAATTGAGTTGCCTGTGTTTAGATTGACAGTAGATGTCAATTTGGTTTCAGTCTAAGCTGTCTAACTCTTCTTCAAACTAGAGGCAGTTAAATTGTTAGAGCTCTTGACAGTATGAAATTTGGTGTAGGCTTGATGAATGATTATGTATACTTAAAATATCACTGTGCAATTTTATTTTTATATATTTATTGAATTGGAAGTATTACATGACACCAGAAGGGGCGGAGTTAACTTAATTGTGCAAGATGTGAGAAACTCAATTTTAAAGGGCGCAGATAGAATGCCAGTTAACGGGTGAAAGTGCAAGTGCAAGTATTATATGTAGAAAAAACTTGTTAAAATGTCCAATGGAGGAGTCTGAGTAAGAGAAAAAGGAATGAGAGATAGATTTACTTATCAAGATTCAAGACAAGAGAAGCAGTCAATGGTTACCACTTACCATTCCTGTTAGTCTATGGTTAGCAAAGTGAAAAACGAGTCAAGTTGGAGGTCAAAGACTTGGCCTAGTGGTACTCTTTGTTTGTAGTCTGGTTCATATTAATCTCATAATGTTTTAGTGTGGCTGAATTATTTTCGTTGGGTTACTTTTGGCTAAGTTCCTTCTATCTCCACTGTGGTTTTTGTAATATCCATTAGCTTGCAAGATATCGTGACATTGATGTGGAAACTAAATTCATATTCTCCATTGATATGATTTACAGGGTGCCGAGTCAAGAGTACATTCCAAGTTGGGAGTACTGAGAAGTGCAACTTCCAGTGGGAAAAGTGAAAGGATACCTCTTTTGAGGAGGGAGATTTTAATGAATATGGAAGAATTGCCTAGAAGATCTGGTTATCGACATCTTGTGAGGGGATTTTTGGGATCTCGATCGGCTATTCTTATGATTGCTTCGGTGGCTGTTTGTGTTGGGGTTTGTGCAGCCCTCCTTCATCCTGGGAGGGTTGGTGAGTTTGCAGTATCCATTAGAAGGTGCTTGTTTAGTTCTTCATAGATGTATCAAATTTTGCAGGTTGGTACATAGTTGTTGTACAATAAATAAACAAAATATGATGCAAAATTTATTTGTAGTGAGTTAGTGAGAAATTGCAAGCTGAATCCATGGGTGCTAATTTGTGTCTTGCCTACTAAATTGGATAGCCGATTAGGATCTATAGGTGCTAATTGTGATCGCAACCAGTAGGTATGTAGTGGTTTTTTGTTTTTGCCTGAATAATAAAAATCTCATTCAGGTCTGTAATGGTTCACGAATTTGAAGTTCTTATGACAATGAAAATTTATTTAACGTCTTGTACAATTTTCCCTATATTTTGGGGTTTGATCCATTTATTGTCTTATTGATATTTTGAGAGAAGAATAAAGTTTAAGCCATGTATGGCTTTCTTGTTCATATTAAAACACATGGCATGTGCATGGCAAAAAACTAGTCCCAATAAAGGTCATATGATCGATCTTACATGTTGATACATGTCTACCAAAATAAAAAAAGGGAAAAACAAAGCGATCAATGTGTAATTAAATCATTTCTTGGCGTAAAAGATGTCATGTAAATCATGGGTTTTCTTATATAAATGCTAAAATGAATATTAAATTTTCAATGTAAAGGCAATAAGCGAAATTAAGGTACCAAATCATGTATGTGAAGCTCTGGATATATTATTTAAGTTGTGCTTTTTTAATTCGGTTCTTTATCTCATACGGCAATCTAGATTCCCATTAGGTATATTTAGAAAAGAAGGAAAAACAAGCATGCATTTCTCACTCTTTCTATCGCTAACTAAATGGTAGCCTTCTTCCTTCCTTTTTCTCTTTTTCAATTCTCTTTCTTATTTTTTTTTCCATAATTTTAATTTTATTTAGATGAAATCTTTGATATAATTGTAAGAATGATCTATATAACTTATTAAGAGAAATATACGTAATAATGTCGTATTAAAATATATTTATTGAATGTCGATTTAAAATAACTTATTATATTTATATTTTGATCACAATATTTTTATATTTTATTTATAAAACCAGTTATTTCTTAAATTCTTTTTATTTACCTCATCTACTTCTTATTTTTAAGTAATTTCATAAAACAATTTATAAATTGAAAATAAAAATAAAAATAGAGATTTGTGGAGCTTGAAAAAGATATAAAGATAAGTTAACAAATACATAGAATAATATCTTTGTGAGATTATGTGAGAAATAAAAAGTAAAGAGGATAAAGTGAAGAATTTTAAAAAGAATTTTGGGTCATAAAAATATCTCAAAAATATTATAGTTAAAATATAAATATAATTAATTATTTTAAATTGATATAAAACCAACATACTTTTATACACCATTAACACATGTCATTTTCTAAGTGTGTAACATCCTGATTACACTAGCGCAATTAATTTTTTTGTGGCACCACAAAAATTACTTTTTATTTATAATTATGTGAGTAAATATTATTAGACTATTTGTGGAATTAGGGTTTTCAATATTTAGATTGCACAAGATTTTCCTTCATTTCCAAAGGTACATGTGTCAACCATGAGAAATGAGTAAAATCAAAATGAATCAAAGCTAAGAAGTACAAATACTTTTAAATAAGAGACGTACCTATATCAGATACATATTTGATATGATACTTAATGCGATACACTTGTATAGGTATCGAAAATTTTTGTCATAGGATACGTTTTAAAATGTGACAAAATGATATCAAATTAGTGTTTCGATCATTTTTTTTTAATTAGTTGTGACATTGTTTTATCATTTTATTTTTCATTTTAACATATTTACCTATTATATTTCACATAATCTTCTTTCATTACTAATCCTATTTGCTAATATATATATATATACACACACACACATACACACACATACACACAAATATACCCATACTTGTATCCTAAAATTTTTAAAATTGACGTATCTTACGTATCGTATTGTGTTGTATTCGATACTCGTACATGTTAGAATAAATTTTATTATTATTATGGATTAGCATTAATTTATTATTAGGTCAATATATCCTAGTTAATTAATTGTGCAATTAATATACTTAGACTAAATCAAGAATGAATTGAGTTCATGTTATCAGTGAAAAATCAGTAATTGGTCGAATTATCCACTGGTTCAATGGATAAAGACTCTAATTTGCAGTCTAAGCTTAGCTAGTAATTATTCCATTGAATTACTAATAGAAAGAGAGATTATTACGCTTACTCTTAGGCCTAATTGAATTATTAAGTAAGGAGATTGAAGTGTTTATAAGTAAGATCATTATTAGTCTTCCAAGACTAATTAAGCAATTCCTAATACACTTTCAATCTTTCTTTCTGTCTTAATCAAGCAAAGGTTTTATAGGTTGATGTTCTTGCCTCATCTTCTACTTGAAGTTTTGTTTTAATAATGTTTACACCATAAGGTAAGTTCATTGATTCCTTTCTAGCTAATTCGTAAGTAATTTGATTAGTGTTGTCATGCAATTTTTTCACAATCGGTATCAGAGCCCCGTTAAAATTCTGATCTTTTTTTTTTTTTATGGGTTCTTGTTGAAAGTGGCTTGTGTATATGCGTGTTTATGATTAAAAGATTATGGAAAAGATTCACCATGTTCATGTTCATGCATAATCTAACACTATATACGTTTTTTTGCAATGTATATACATATGTTTTTTTATTAAAAGATTATGGAAATAATTCATCGTGTTCATGTTCTTGCATTATTTAACACTGCATATGTTTTTCAAATTCAATTCAACTCAACCAAGATCAAATCTTTCGAAATTTCTTGAGGGATTTAACTTACTTATGAGTTCAACTCTAGTAGGGGTAATTTTTTCGTCTTAAACTTGCCAAAAAGGCAAGTTACCATTGAAAGCCTTGAATGTGCAGATCCCCTCATATTTCAATCAATATTTCTCCCTAATGGTGTGTTATTTGCAAAAAAATTATTATCGGGGTCTTGTAGATCTTAACAATTTGAGTCTTTTAACATTAAGAATACCTAAAACCAATTAATAAATTGAGAGGTCTACATATAAAGGTCCAAGCGGGTCAAACAATTTGCTTTAGACCCATTTTGGTGGGGAAGATAATGAACAGTGATGTTTATTGACGCCTACTCATGCCTTGTAGTGCGTGGGGCACGTGGGCCTACCTATAGGGTCCATTTGTGCCTGAAATTTTAGCTCCCACATTAATTTTCAATTTCCTAATTAATGATAACTTTTCTAGAATTTTTTGAAATACAAAAATATGAGTTACTCTCCAAATTTTAGATTGAAAAATTTTGTGCATATTTTAAGTGCAACCTAGTACCATATATTTTTCACACTCTTAGAGGTGGAATACTTTGATGGACCAAATAATTTCTTGGAGATTTAAAGCCTAAAAATAATATGAAATTGAGGAATTTTGACCTAAAAAATTTTGTATGATGTATATACATAGTAAAGAGCAGTATACTATGATAACTCTCCCTAATAATGTAAAAATGAATTAAAATGAATTTATTTGTATTATTGGTGGATTTTATACCAACTTAGGGAAGTGTTTCAAGGAATAAATACATTGGAATCTATTATAGACTTTTTTTGGGTCACTCACACCTAGTGGTTATGTGTTTACCTATTGTGGGCTTAATCATGATGGTTTGGGGTTTATAAACAACCTAAGTTATGGTTGTTATTCCATTCCTCTCTCTTTATAGAAACTTCATAGTAATTATTAAGGATAAGATTGAATGTTAGATGAAGTCCACAAGAGAGTATATACATTATATTGGTAATGGACATACCTTATTAGTAGGACATTGTTAATATAAGTCTGTAAATTAGGCCAAATAATTTTTTAGAGAAATTATGCCTTTATGAATTAAGTATTGTGCTGAATGTAATCTTGAAACTAATTTTTTGTGTGGATTTCATGAATTGGGTTATGGGAATTGTTTTCCTAATTATTTAAAACCTTTTGGGCAATATACTTATTTGGTATGGGTGACATGAGTTGCTGCGGTTAATAATTGGGTTAGATTGATTGTCAAAAGCCCAAGTCTATGCCTAAATGGGTGACTTGGTTTAAAATAGTCATAACTTTTAGCAAAGATGAAATTTTAGACTTATAATACCATTTCAGAAAGCTTATTAAGAGCTCAATGCCTAGGCAAATTGCTGAAGGCAATTTGGTCCAATTTTGAGCCCAAATTCTATCATTTGCATCAATTTAAGGACTTTTAAAATTCAAGAAACTTAGTTTTGAGCTTTATTCAATAGACTAATGAAGTTGGTTTGAAGCCAATATTATGTTTAAGAATGGTAACTATACAAAATCTAATATTGTTTGTTTAGATATTCACTAATTTGGAAAAAAGTCAGATGAAAAGTATGATTGGTTTTATATTATTGGCAGTCAATCATGCATCATCTGAAGTAAAATAACATCCAAATTGTTGGCTTTTGTTTGCTCTTAGGATTAAGCGATTTCACTTTTCGTGAAGATCACTTGGGTAATTGATACGTTGCAATTGTGAGCTCACCTATCGTGAGATCAGTTGTAGGGTGGTTTATTGGTTAATTAAATTAAGGCATCCATATCAAATTAGTATTGTATAGTTATTGTTAGGTAAATTACATTAGGAGTGGATACACCATATCGGTGTAGAACTTACAATGTGATTTGATATTATTAAGGTTCAATTAAATTGATGTCTTGATATTTCTTGTACTCTATCGATATAGAGATGTTAAATATATTTGGTTGTATCGGCCTTTTGATGTATAATGAGTTTCTTGGTTTATTGTAATCTGGGACCCTTAAGTGAGATTATGATAAATAATTTTGTTAATATAGTTACGTAAGCTGAGTTTTTTTAGAGAAAACTTTGTTTTATAATTATGTGCATACACATAATACATTTTTTCAAATTTTGTTACCTTAGCTCTTGTTTACAGTAACTATCAACAGTGAAAACTCTTAGTAGCATAAATTATAATGACTTAAAAGTCCCTAAAAATATGTTTTAGCAATTGTAATGATGGCCCTGGCCCTAAGGTGAATACACCTATTACACTTAACAACAATTCCACTATTTGAAGAACCATTCTTGAACTGAGACACCACCCAATTAGAGAGTGTATGTGCGTGAAGGAATTGATGGGTGGAATATGTTTGGGCCACTCAGGAGACAGTTTAAGCAACTTGTTAAGGCTTGAGTAAAGAAAAACCATGAATCTCTCCTAATTTGAAAACACTCAATTTAAAGGAGCGTTTGATGTTCAAAGAATTCATATCAAGGCTAGTGTATATTATCATAAAATTGAAATCCTTCAATCATGTCTCAGGAGATAAACCTCACGTCTGACACACTTTTGTGTATCTCCTGTCGTACTTTAACTACTGAAGGCTTTATACCATACCCAACTAGATAAACAAATAGTCGATGAATTGATTGAGTATGTTCCTTAAAAGGATAAACTCAAAAGAAATAGGTAATACTCCACAGTGAATCTTTTGAATTTTCGATCCAATTAAGAGTTAAATGTAATTTTACCAAGAACTAAAAGCCCAAAACCTAATTAGTGAAATAGAATAGGTGGTAGAGAGTTAATGTAATATTTTAGTTGGTTATTTTGAGACTTTGTAATGGCAATTGATCTTTTATAGTAATTGGATCATGGATTGTTTTTCTGGCTTTGGCTAATCTGAATTCAACATTGTTGAATTTATGGTTCTCAATTTCATTTAAATTTCATGATTCCATCATTGGATTTGATATTATAATACTCTTAAGTGTTACGGGGTAATTATTTGATTTATATTTCTGGAAAGAAAAGTTGATGAGACTGAATAGATCATCTCATATAACATTAAGTTTTGGATTCTGTATAGATAGTATTAAAAGTAGTTATTCTTGCTAAAGTTAGGTGCAAGTGGACAAGTGGGAGTCCAAGACTATTAAGTTAACCACTAACATGAAAGTTGGTAACCCTAAGTTCTTTATCATACTTATGCTATACTATAGTATGATATGCCAATTCCTTAAAATTGCTAGCTACTGGCATGGTTTATTTGTAAAACATATTTTGTTATGACTTACGATTTATATATGTTACCCTTTTATAAAAGTCAGTCATAATCTCACACTATATTTGAAGATTTTAAAATTCACATTTAGGCCTTGTTAAACTCGTGATTATGAATGGGTCTTCAATACCCAATAAACAAAGAGAGATTTAAAAATGATTATAAGCCCAATATGGTCATGGTGATTGCAATGAGGTAAAAGGAATTAAATGTTCCTATACCTTTCATTTATGTCCATTAAATGACACTTTTGGAATGATTATAAAATCAACTAGACTTCTTATTAGAGATTAACAAATCTCAATGGATAGTTCTATCATGGATTGAGCACTTGATGTGTAAATTGAATGATTAATTTTCAGTTGAAACAAGTCATGGAAAATATTATCTCAAATTTGACAAGATTATATGCAGCCATAATTTTATTTTCGTAATGTATGTTAAGTGATATAATATTAACTTGAAGTGACATTAACCTCTTTATGATGTTAACCTCTTAGTGTTAACCCAACATGATAAATCTTAATAAGGCCTCTTGTGTTAATAGAATTTAGTTCCATTGTGATAGGTCTCGTATTTTTTGTTTGTCTTAAAGAATGTGCTCATAAAATTCAAAACGCGTTCTTGTTCTTTTTGTGGTACACCTATTAAGATATGTGACAAATAGGTCATTTAAACCTTTTAGGTCTTTAATATAACAAAGAGAGGACAAAGATGGAGAGAAATTTCTATTTGCTTCTATTATTGGCAGCTTGATGTATGTTCAAGTAGATACTTATAGTTGCCTCAACTTG
Organism: Delonix regia; assembly: GCA_037074485.1. NCBI lineage: Eukaryota > Viridiplantae > Streptophyta > Magnoliopsida > Fabales > Fabaceae > Delonix > Delonix regia. Next base: position 31,848,550 of record CM073451.1, read on the forward strand.
TGTGTACATCATTATGATGCTCTGGAGGAACTGTCTTGTTAAAAAGTGTCATGTAGATCTCTACAGTTACTTAAACTCTGTTTGTATCTTTATGATGTTTAAAAGAGTTATTTTATTGAGAAGTGTTAAATGGATACTTGTAGTCACCTTATATATATGAGTGGAGAATATTTACTTGTTATGCTATGACATTTTTTCAGAAAACGTGGTTAAGGAAATGAAATTCTGCTGTGAACGTATTTCTAATCTTGACAATTTTTTGTTGTGACAATAACTTTGTTATTGACTTTTCTTAAAATTACAGTAATTTCAGTTACATTGAACTTATGATTTATAATTCCTGTTTGTTGGAGAGAAGATATGTGAACCTCATACTCATATTAAACATTTTTACTGATTTGCTTACCAAGACTAACCCATGAGAGTTTTAGAAACTTCATAATCTTGGGTATTATGCAAATCTTGATGTCTTGGTTCAGTGGGAGTTTTCATTGTGTTCTTAAGGAACACTTTGATATATTATGACATTTATAACATTTATTTCCCTATCGAATTTAATGTTCTTAGTTATGCCAAAATTTGGATATAACTCGAAATTGAAACTTTTTTTATGTTTATAACATTGTTTTTACCTATCAGATTCAACGCTTTTGATTTATGATTTCATTTATGAATTTTTTCCTCATTTCATACTTGAGTGGTTTGCATTCATGGAGAACCTATGTTTATGGATCTATCAACCAAAGGCTTACCCATATTAGTTGAAAATCTTGTAACTCATATGGGTCTTGTTGAATCCCTGATGAAGCCTTGGTCTAATGGAAGTATGAGTTAAATCCTTATGGGGCTTTCGTAATAATATGACACCAAGATATTATTTTGTATTCCATTATATATAAATAGTGAAACCAATTCATGATGATATTGATGTCGCTTGTTTCCTTATCGGATCCAGTGATCATTGTGTGGTTTCATTTATGAATCTTGTATGATTTAGTATAAATACAAATTCATGTATTTATGTGAATATTAATTGCTTAATTCTGGCATCTTTAAAATTGACTTAATAATTGATTAATGCTATCCAAGTGGGAGATTGTTAGAATAAATTTTATTATTATTATTATATATTAGCATTAATTTATTATTAGGTCAATATATCCGAGTTAATTAATTGTGTAATTAATATACTTAGACTAAATCAAGAATGGATTAGGTCCATGTTATCAGTGGATAATTAGTAATGGGTTGGATTATCCACTAATTTGATGGGTAAAGATATCAACCTGCAGTCCAAGCTTAGTTAATAATTATCCCATTGAATTACTAATAGAAATAGAGATTATTGGGCTTAATATTAGGCCTAATTAAATTATTAAGTAAGGAAATTGAAGTGTTTATAAATAAGATCATTATTAGTCTTCTAAGACTAATTAAGTAATTCCTAATACACTCTCAATTTTTCTTTCTCTTTCAATCAAGCAAGGGTCTTGTGGGTTAATGTTCTTGCCTCATCTTCTACTTGAAATTTTGTTTTAATCATATCTACACCATAAGATAAGTTCACTAATTCATTTCTTGCTAATTCGTATGTAATTTAATTAGTATTGTCATGTAATTTTTTTACAGTACCAATATTAGTGCTTCTTATAATCAAAGTTTATCTCATTATTGTTTGATGGGCATATATTTCAGATTTTGATTCTCTAGTCATTTCCTTTGAATTATTTAGGGTGTGAATTTAATCTTCAAAAACAATAAATTTATTATATAATAGTTATTTTGTCAAATAATTTTAAAATGTTGAAAGAACTTACTTTTAGTAAAATTGTTGCTTTTTAAAATTAGTTCATACAATTTTTATATAAAAAACAATATATACCATTTCCATTTGAAGTGTTTTAAAGTGGTTCTTTAATTTTGAAAACATTTCATAACTTTTTTAAAAGTAAACTCTGTTAAAACGTTAATGCAATTAATGTTAATGCTGATGGTAGTCACATATATTCTTAATTATAATTTAGGTAATAATTTTTATATCCAATCAAAATCTAACCTTAAAATTAAAAAGAATAAAATAAAATCTCTCACAACACAGACAAAATATGTGATGAACTATCTTTTAAAATAACATACATAAAGATATTATTACAATAAGTCAGCTGAATAAAAATTGTACGAGTACAAGTGAGTTATAAGAAATTAGGTGCGAAAATGATATATGTAAGGAATTAAATAATAAACACATTTATAATTTAATTTAAAGATATTTCTTTCCCTATGGCATTTGGGTTCTTTCACAAGGATTTATTTTCAATTTTATTCAATTTGATTGTGTATATGTAGCATTTTCAAGTTTCCACGTCAACTAAATATAGCAGTGATGAGAAGGACAACAATGTAATTTTTGAAAAATATAAAGAATAGTTTGAAATATAAATTAATATAAACTATAGGGATTAATTGATTAATTTTTTTTAAATTATTAAATTGATTTTGCGTTTTATTAGAAAACGCTGATGATTAATTTTATTAGATTATTGTTGAAGTGGATCGTTATGTTTTCATGCTTCAATTTTTGTATCTAAAGTCTATGCCCTGATTTTGTATTGTATCATATGAATCTGATTATTGATAATTAATTAATAATATATATATATATATATTTATTTATTTATACTGCTTATACAGTTCATCATTCTTTAAAGATTCCATCAAGTTTCAAGTTCATATTGGGCTTCAATTCATTTGAAAATTAGCCTTATTTCTATGTTAGATAATGTGAAGAGTTATATTTCACTTTTTTTTTTTAAATAATTCAAATTATTATTAATTATTAATGCAATAAAGAAATTAAATGATGATAATTTTTTAATGTAATTAATCATTACATATTACCATTGTTATGCTCTTCCCAGGTTTGATGGACACTGACGCTGATTCGATTAATAATACTCTTCAGCTAATTAATTTTGGACACGATCAAAATAGAGGAAATTACACAATTTTCTTTTCATTTTGTTTGAAATTACAAAAAATTATTTTTAATTTTTATAATGTATATAAAATTCTCTTAAAATAAAAATTTATTTTATATTTTAACGTAATTTTGAATCTTTTGAATAAAATATTTTTCATTGACCTATATTAGGCCTTTTTTCTTGGCCATAAAATACATATTGGATTAATAGAAGATATTTTAGTCAAAAAATTTAAAATTAAACTAAAGTGAATATTTTAAAAATAAATAAATTCATATAATTTCTATAAAATTCAATAAACTTTTAAAGTTCCATACTTCCATATAACTTACAAAGATATCTAAATCACACCAAACAAAAAACCAATGATAATTATTGATGTCTGGTTCATTGTGTTCGTGACATAAATTGTTAATAAATAAAATTTGCACATCGTGATCTTCTATGACATCTCTCCATTTCATTTTAAAATATTATCTTCTTTTTCGCATTTTATTTTTTATTTTTGAAAAAAGCATCTTTCTTTCTTCTTAGCAACTTGTATGACTAAAAAATTGGATTAAACAAGTTGAGGTGGGGTGCTTTCAAATTTAAATTAATAATGGTAAAAATTTCATGACTAATTTGTCATGATTCATGTGCTTGATTAATTGGATAGAATCATAATTCTAACCTAAAAATTATATGAAATATGACTGAACTCCAAAAAAATAAGAGTATTTGAACCAATAATATATAAAGATTTCTAGTAATATATTAATTTTTGCGGAATTATTTTGTATCTCTAAATTTATAAAAAACTAAACTATCATTAGATAAAAATTTGAAGAACCAAAATAATAATTTTTTTTATAAATTATACGATTCAAATATATAATATTTTATGTGGCATGTAAGAAAAGAGATACTAACTTTAATTTATAATGTTAAAAGCTAGATGTTTTTGTCTAATTGTGCAACTTAATTAGACAATTCAAATGTGACTTTAATATTGAACATAGAAGTTAAGAGTGTTAAGTGACAAATAATTAAAAGCCTAAAAGTAATAAATTAGTTTATAATGGCACAGTTTATATTATCAAAGCATATTATGGTGTGTGTCAGAAGCTGGACACTAGATGTCTGTGTCGCCTCTGTTGTCCTACATATATGGAAAAAGTAATTTTTTATAAATGCCAAGTGGGTGATATCACATGGTATTTTTTCTAATTCTTTTGTTGAAAAAAAAATAGAGAATAATTTTTTAATGTCCTTGATATTGATGATCCAGTCACATACAAATATCTTCAAAATTTTCACTTAAAAGGGAATTATTATTTAATATTTTACTATTTTGATACTACAACCAAGTGACTCTTTTCAAGACTAATGGAGACTATAATATACTACATAGAAGAAAGTTAAAAGTAACATTATTCTTTAAAAAAAAAAAAATTCCTTTTCAAAGAAGAAAGATTTTTTTTTTTTAAACTATGCATTGATAAAAAAAAAAGATGTTATAAATCATTTGATTGCGTGGATATCTATAAACCCTAAAAAGTAATCTTTTGAGTTCATCTTCCTAATAACTTTTAAATTATTGTCAATTATATAAATTAATTTATAATTATGTCAATGTAACTTATAGGTATACTTTTATGGATTAAAGACTTATAAATAAAACTATGTACTAAAAATGATGTATTAAGAAGTGAATGAGAATACTTTTCTCAATTTTTATATTAATTTTTTCTCTTATTCTCTCATTTATTTTTTATTAGTTTTATAACAAAAGAGATTTTTTTTTTAATTTTGGATTTTTTCACCTTAATCTCTTCTAAGATTATATATTCAATTTTTTTTTTTTTTTTATAAACGAACTCTGTTGTCATTGTGAAAAAAATGTTTAGCTAGAAAATCACATTGTGTGGTATTAATTTTTCAAATAAGCATATTCATTAAAAGATAAGTAAATTTAATTAAAATTATAAATAAATATGTAAGGTACTAATTTTTTTTTAAATAAGACACAATTTTGACACACATATATTTCAATTAGTTAACTTGGTTTAATTATTTTTATAAACTGAGTTTTTATATTATTTAATTCTTATAAATTCACATGAACATAAGGTTAAGTTTTTATCTTGTGAAATGCTTAGTTTACTCTTTAATCATTAGCACGTTTTACCAACACTTATTTTTTGCAAAAATATATATTATTTTCCAGGATAGTCCATTATATATTCGAATTTCCTAATCTAGAAAGCTGCCCTCGGCTACCACTTGCAACACTAAGTAATTATAATAATAATGATAATATTTGAAGCCACTTGATCCTCTATTGGTCGATCATTGGAAGCCCAAAACATATATTTCATCCTACTAAGCACCAGGTCAGCTCTTATCAACAAACTACACCAATCATGCACCCACCATCCACTTGAGGCTTGTTTAACCTTCACCATTCACCACCAACTCTCACCTTCTAATCCTTTTCCTCTCTCAAATTTCCAAGATGATCAAACTTAAGACAAATAGATCAAATTAATCATAATGGGATATACAGATACACTGAAGGTGAGTTGTACTTAGGAAAAAAAAGTATACTTGCTTGTTGATATGCCTTGTTAGAGTTATTTTGGTCATTTTATCTTTCACAGACTAGGTAAATATGAAAGTCCAAAAATTTGGGTCAACTTTACGTGAGTTGGAGTGTTAGCCTCTCCATTTTCTCATTTTCTTCTTTCAAAGCCTTTGATTTTCTTTGTAACCAAAGAAAGAAAAAAAAATAAACATAAGAATTTCTCTGCTTCATGTCTAAATTGGCCTGCTGTGATCACCACCACGTCAGTGACACACTGACCGCTGCGTTCCCACATGGCTACTTTCAAAGAAATATCAAGTATGATACGACTTGGTTGTAACCTTGCATTTGCATGCCCTATCCAAATACGTAGCCACCACATCAAAATTGCTATATATATATATATATATATATTTATAGTTTATGGTAATCAGTATATAAATAGCAATCGGATCTGACCACGGTCTGCATGTCCTCCATCTGTTTGCAATATTGCTCTCTTTAACTTTTTGGGGTTGGGGGTGTTAGTTTGGTCTCTGTGTTCTTCTTTTGTAGATAATATTTTTGTTTAGAAATTAGAATGGGAATTGAACAGTACAAGGATGCTGAAAGTGGAGATGCCATCAATGTGCTTCAGGATTTGCAAGAACCATTCATCCAACAAGGAAACAAAAAAACTACTGACTTCAGAGACGTTGAAGCTGACAAAAACGTTGACAATGGATCCATTGCAATGGTTTTACTCAGCACATTCGTTGCTGTTTGTGGTTCCTTTTCATTTGGAACTTGTGTGAGTATATGTTATAGCTTTTCTCAAGTCTCAACTAATTATTCAGTAAACTCATCATGTCTTGTGAGATGACTTCAATCATAGAAACTTCCATTGTATTCTTGTTTTCTTTATTTTTTGCCTATTAAAACATGATGCACGGCATAAGAAACAAATCCTAAATACAGTTTTCTTTCTTTTTCTTTTTTAGTTGGTGTCCTGGATTAGGAACCGAACCAAAGTTTGCACCAAATAAACCCAGAAAAAAAAAACGGTTTGTAGTTTCAGCTCAAGTTATTATTTTGTCAGGTTGGGTATTCAGCGCCCACACAAGCGGCTATCAGAGCAGATCTTGAGCTCTCCCTTTCTGAGGTTTGTATTTTTTTTCCCCTCTTCATTCGCATTTTTATCACATATTCTCTGAAATTTAGAGCCTACTAACTCTTTTCCTTATATCAAATGGATTGGCAGTATTCCATGTTTGGTTCTTTACTAACCGTTGGAGCAATGTTGGGAGCTATAACTAGTGGTCGGATTGCAGATTTCTTGGGCAGGAAAGGGGTATGTTTAGTCTAAACGAAAGAAATCATGTGCTGTTTTTTTTTCTGTTTATTATCAAGTTTTTTAACAGAATTTTGATATGTAGAGAAACTATATATTTTAAAGGGTAACGTTGAGTGTTTGTGAGCTATATTTTTCTATGGGAAAACTTATAGCTAAGGATTGTTACCCGTCTGTCCGAATCTAAGTGTCCAAATTACTAAATATCATTTTTCATGGGAAACAGGCAATGAGATTGTCATCAGGTTTTTGCATTACAGGATGGTTAGCTATCTTTTTCTCAAAGGTATGCTTTTTCTGCCTAATTCAAGTTCATCTTTTTCCCCCTTCATTGTAGATTGTCTTCAAAAGAGGTTCATATGTTTGAGTCAATATAAATACTGCAGGGTTCTTTCTCACTTGACCTGGGAAGATTTTTCACTGGATATGGAATCGGAGTTATCTCATACGTGGTAATTAATTGATAGCAACGGAACTTCTATTTATTTATTTAAATTTAGTATTATAGTTAGGTGATATTAGATCAGTTTGCAGACATTTAAATGAATACAATTCTTTAATACACAAAGGCAGATCATACATGTTAAGACTAAAAGTTGTCAGAAAAAAAAAAAATCCTTGTAGCTTAATCTTAAAAAATTGATTTAGTTAAAATTTGAACTTGTAATAGTCTATCTAGCCACAAATTGCATGCCGCCCTCTATCACTAGACCAATCAATTGGGATAACTTATATTTGGAAAAAAAAACTATTTTGACCTTCCGTGAATTAAAAGTTTCAAAATCATCCTCAATTTTAAAGTTAGTCTCATTTTGGTTCTTTATAAATTAAAAATTTCAAAATGATTTTTCACTTTTTAAGATCTAACCCAAAGTAATCCTTCACTAAATGAGATTAAGTTCAAAAATGGAGGTCTATTTTAAGACCTTCGATTCGTGGAGGATCAAAATGAGACTAAGTTCAAAAGTAAATGAATATTTTGAGATATTTTATTCGTAGAAGATCAAGATGGGACTAATCAAAAGTAAAGGATTATTTTGAGATTTTATATTTGTGGAAGATCAAGATGATACTAAGTTAAAAAATGGATGATCAAAATTGTGTTTTTCTCCTTATATTTGCTATTACGTAGAAAGTTTGAGCACACACATGTATAGTTCTTATAGTTATATTCTTATGTTCCCTCTTAGCTAATAACATATATTTCAAAATTTTAACGAAAAAATCGAAAAATGGAACAGGTCCCTGTATATATAGCAGAAATTGCACCCAAGAACCTTAGAGGAGGGCTTGCAACAACAAATCAGGTGAGGGAGTGTGATATATATGGTTATACTTTTGTTCTCTGGTTAAAAAAAAGTAAAATTTAGTAGAATATCAACCTTGATGACTTTGATTGTTCTTCAGCTTATGATTGTTATTGGATCATCAGTCGCATTCTTAATCGGAAGTATAGTAAGTTGGAGAACACTGGCCCTATCAGGTAAGTTATAACATTATAGTTGTGAAGAAGCCAATTATGCAAACAAAATGGTTTGACTATTGTTTGTTTTGTTTCAATTTTGTAGGGCTTCTGCCTCTCGTTGCCTTGTTGATTGGTTTGTGCTTTATCCCAGAGTCACCCAGATGGCTGGTAAACTTTAAGCTCATACATAATGCTAGAGTTCTTCAATTTGCTTTCTTCTTCAGGATAAGAATTGTTATTTGTTATATGAAAAGTTTAATTTTTCATACGCCTACAATCATATATATAAGATGTTTGGAGATAACCAATAGGAAAAATCTAAAATTTGTATTTTGTTTTTGTCCTAAATATGTGTCATGCTCAAGTATTTTACAAATATAATTTTAAGGTCTCGGAAAATTAATATCCTTATGACGGCTGAGGAAGATCGCAAATATTCAATTCTAATTAATAAGATAAAATGTTTGCAGGCAAAGGTTGGCCGTGAAAAAGATTTTGAAGTAGCTTTAAGGAGACTTCGTGGAAAAGATAGTGATATCTCTGAGGAAGCCGCTGAAATTCAGGTACTTTCTAAGCTTCCTTTATAGATTGAACACCTTCTGGTGAAATTACAAAATCCTAATCAATGTGACATGTTTGAGGAACTGATTCAACATTTTTTCCTAACAGGATTATATTGCATCTCTTCAAAGCCTTCCCAAAGCCCAGTTTCTGGATTTGTTCCAAAGCAAATATGTGCGCTCAGTAGTTGTAAGTAACATATTTATCTCATTTAAAGTTAGTTATAGTGAGAAATTTTTTAAGTGGACCTGGTTAACAAAAAGTTGTAAAACAAACTAATTATATATATATATATATGTAAGCATGCTAAACAAACTTTTTTAAGAGACTTGTGTTTGACATGCTTATATTTCTATTCATAATTAGCCTAATTTAGCATATTTAGGAGAATCTGGGCCAGTTTCTCAGCTATAGTTTATGTAACTACTCGGAAGGCTTCAACTTCTAACCATCTGCACTAATTGCAGATTGGGGTTGGAATAATGGTGTGTCAACAGTCTATTGGAATTAATGGTATAGGATTCTATGCAGCCGAGACTTTTGTTGCTGCAGGTAAATGAGAACAATATATACATATATATATATATATATATGTATGTATGTATATACTGATTTTGAAGTGATTTGTTTTTCCTTTCCTTTTTATTTATTCCATTATAACTTGATTTTCAGGACTTTCTTCATCCAACATTGGCACCATAGGCTATGCTTGTATACAGGTACTAGATCCCTCCACTGATCTTCCAAACATTAACCATATATAACTCTACTATTTTCTGTTTGAATGTCATCTGTTAAAACGAATGACAGGTTCCAATTACACTAATGGGAGCCATTTTGATGGATAAGTCTGGAAGAAGACCTCTTATAATGGTAAACTGATCTTCAAGCATGTCATTTGTCTTACCATCTGACCAGCAAGTAGAGTAGGAGCTTTGATGCTCAATAGAAGTGTTTATATAAATGCAGATTTCTGCAAGTGGGACATTCTTTGGATGCTTCATTACTGGAATTGCCTTCCTTCTCAAGGCAAGTCTTTAATATCATATCTTCACCAGTTTGTGTTTTTTTGTGTATTTATGTCGTAGAATGTAAAATCCTGGTTTATGTCTCCATGGATCAGGGTCAAAGCTTATTGCTTGAGTGGGTACCAATGCTAGCTGTTGCTGGAGTGATGGTAAGTCTTCTACTCTTCTTCTTCAGCTGTTGATATTGTTCTTGAATTTTTTCTTTTTTCCCTTTCAGGTATTGGGTAATTGTTAATTTAAAGTATAAAATCTTTAAGCTCAAAGTCTAGTTTGACCTGAATTTGTGTCATCATCTTGTTGACCCTGCTTGCTTTCAGATCTATATTGCAGCATTTTCAATAGGAATGGGATCAGTTCCTTGGGTGATCATGTCTGAGGTATTTGTCACTTCACACCAGCATCTTCAGTGGTTTTAACTTTTGCAGCATAGCATTACAGAAGAGGGAGTTCAATACTGAAATGGTTGCTATCAATATATTGTCCACAAAATGTTCTCTTTTCGGCAAGTTTGACCCTAAAATCTCTTGCAAACTACCCAAACCATCTACCACTGCACAGAAGTTCTTGATTAGAGATGCCATAATGCTGCTTTTTCTCCATCGTAAATAAATCGCCTTCAAAAGTGATAAGAGAGGGGCAAATAGAGGAAAAGAACAAAAAAAGAGGGAGGCCCAATAAGAATGGAACATAGAATTTTCAGAGTCTGCCTTCAGAAAGAATACATGCAGTGCTAAAAACTTGTGGATTTTTTTTTCTTTTCTTGTCCTTAAAGCTCCTGGAGTGGAAGTAATGAAGATGGTTGACCATATACCAATCTAAGAAATATTCTAATACTAGTTTTGTTATGACAGATCTTTCCCATAAATGTGAAGGGAACTGCTGGCAGCTTGGTGGTTTTGGTGACTTGGTTTGGAGCTTGGGTAGTTTCATACACTTACAACTTTCTCATGAGTTGGAGTGCTTCAGGTACAAGAACATAACATGAGCTTGGCTAATCAGCAGCTATAAAGCACAAATACTTAAAACATAAAGCTGTGTCGTCTTTGATAGGAGGACACTGCTCCTAAATACTTCATATTTTGTGTCTTATATTGAGAAAAAAAACATTTTAGTCCTTACGTTTTGCACAAGTGTCAATTTAGTTCTTCTCAAATTTGTAATGTCAAAATAGTCCCTCAACAATCTTGAATCACTAGAATATCTCTTTATGTTTTGATTTGTACAAGTGAGGGATCATTTTGTATTCATGAATCTAAGATTTTTGAAGAATCAATTTGACGCTGTAAATTTATAGAGAACTAAATTGATATGGATACAAAAAGTGAGGGACCAAGATGGCTCTTTTCTCATCTTATACTCATACTTGATTGATTCTTTTATCTGTCACATAAGCTTAAAAAATTTGTTTCTTGTCAGGTACTTTATTTTTGTATGCTGGATGTTCCTTGATCACCATTCTATTTGTGGCAAAGTTGGTCCCAGAAACTAAAGGAAAAACACTAGAGGAGATTCAGGCATCAATTAATTCATAGAGAGAGGAAAAGAGCTATATGAAAATGACAAGGATGGTCTCAACTATCTTCATCTTTTTTGGCCATTCACTTTCATCATTTGTCAAATTCTTTGAAATCCATTTGAAGGCAGAGTATGAGAGCTATACGAGAGTTTGATTGGTGTGATACAAGGTAGTTGACATGTACCTTTTGTATTATAAGTCATTGTTAATAGATATATATATATATTATTTTGCAAGCTCTCTGTGAGTCCATTTTTCATAATTACTTTTATCACCCATCATGTTTATTTTCTTAAATTACCTTTATCCATCTTTTATCAACTAATCTTTGTAATTATCTATTGCAATTAAGATAATTAATTTTTTTAATTTCTTTTTACAGCTGTCAAAGAAATTATGATATTCAAATTCTGTTAGTATATATGATTTTAAGATTTACTAGTTACTGATCTCAATTAGATTCTAGCACGTAGATAAATAACATATAAAATATAACATAAATAGAGAAATTAAAATGTGAGTGAAACTTTCAATAATATTTTATTTATTAATATTTTAAAATTTTAAAATTAATAAAATATAATTTTACATTTAAAATATTAAAAAAATTAATAAAATTAGTATGCTTCAATGTATGTCAAACGGCTAATGACTATTTAGCTAAAGCAAAACTCGGATAATATAGGTGAAGTGAAAATATGAGTAGTGTGAAGCTATGTCAACAGGTCTCTGTATCTCTGAGAATTTTTATGCGTATGATTTATTTAAGGGCATGTACTTAGAGGTTTTTTTTTTTTTTTGTGGGAATAGGGATGAAGAAAAATCTCTTTCAAAGTAGTTTGAAAATGTAGATGTGATCAATATTTTCCACCTTGTAAGATTTTTGTCTATGATAATTTTATTTAAATATTTTAAAATATTTTTATACATATGTTACTCATTTAGGTCTATAAGTTTGACAAATATTTTTTTATTTTTGCATAGATAAAAAATTAGAAGTGTAATTATTTTTAATATGTAAAAAATACTTCACATATAGTGAACAAAATATTTTGATGTCAAGACAATTTGAACTTGATATTTTTTATTTGTTGAAGTCATTATTTTTTTAAATTTTTTGAATTTTTAAGATTTATTTACATCTTATCATTTGAATTTTTTTAGTTTCTTTTGAATTTGATTAACATAAACAAAAAGTTTAAAGCTTGAATTTATTTTTTAAATATGCTTATTTGTTTTATAATTATTAATATTATTTTTTAATTTTATTTTAAAAATTTTAGGTTTTAGCAATGATTCATCTTCGGGTGAAAAATAAGAAAGGGAAAATTCCCAAAATATAGAGAGTAGAGATGACATGAGGCATACAAATAATACTAGGGAGACCCTACCCGTCAATTGTCATTCCTAGTATTATCAACCCTCTAATACAGCAAAAAAACATTAGTTATTTATATTCTTAACAAACAATAAAATATAAACAATAGATATATATATATATATATATATATATATATATATATATAAGAGTACTAAATTGGTCTTTTATTTTTATATTTAATGATAATTTAATTTTTAACAAATAGTTATGACAAATTAATTTTTTAAAATTTTATTATATGTAAAATTTGTCACTTATTAATATAAATAAATAAATAAATTTTTTATAAATTTAAATTTATAATAAATTAATTAGTCATAATTAATTTATGAGAGATCAAATTATATATTTTATTATTATATATTTATAAACAAAGAAGAGTTGACATATCAACTCGTCTGTAAATAATAATATATTAGAAAAACTTGATTTCTTTTACAGCATATTAATTTTATTAAAAAAAGGATTTGAAATTTTGATTACCCTCCAACTCAGAAACGGATGGTACAAAGAGATTTTTTTTTTTTTAAATTCTATTGACAAAAGAAGGAAAAGAAAAAGTTTCCTATTTAAATTTTATTTTTAGTAAAAAAAAAAAAAAGGAGTGACGTGGCAATTAGTTATAACTAGGAAGAGCAAAGTCAGCAAAACGAGATCTAATTTGAAAAATTTTGTCTGGTGTCACCGTTTCTTCGCCTCCGCGAATATCTCTCTCGCAAGAGCCCACACACACAGTCACAGAGCTCCATCGAAGAAGAAGAAGAGCAAAACAGTCAATAATCCGATGGCGTCGCCCACAGCAAGGATTACTTTCCGCATTGTCTTGATCGTTCTGTTCCTCCTTCTTCTCTTCTACATGGGTCGCCCTCTGTACTGGAAAATCTCCGCCACCATTCACGATATTCGCCAGAACAAACAAACCGTCAGAGAAGGTATTATTGTCTGCTTGCTTAATTTATTTCTTTTCTATGTTTGATTTTGTGATTTTGAAATACCCTTTTGTTCTTCGGTTTTGTCTTGGTCCAGGTCTTTCCCAGATCGTTATGGAGGCTCAGAGATCCGTGGGTTGGTACCACGACGAGTCGGACTCGGGGATCCGTGCCACGACTCGGAAGCTGCTTCGGAATCAGGTTTAGTGGAGAGTTGTTGGTTGATTTGAGATTTTTTTTTTTTATGGAAATTAAAAGCGGGGTTTTGTCTTTTTCGAGATTCAATGATCTGCTTGTTTAGTTTATTTTATTGATGATAATTGAGGTAGAAGTATCTTATTAAAGTATCAAATGAATGTCAAATGCTAGATTTGGGATTTACAGGGCAGAAGAAAATGATAATGCTTACTACTATGTTGATAGTTAAATAAATGCTGTTAATTCTGAGATTTGTGCCCTAAAATAAATTGGGTTTCTTCTTTTAGTACTTGTGTAATATATTCTTCCCTTAGAGAAAGAGATTCAATTCTAAGCCCTTTAATTAAAAATTTATACCGTTGATGTTGGAATGAATCATTTTGAAGAATTAATCAATTCAATTCAATTATTGCATTGCAAGTACCTGTCAAACCCCCTGTTCCCTGGTGGTTTTGTTTAAAGTTTATTCAGCCTTGTCCTTAGTTGAGATATTTTCAATTTGGTAACTTACTGGTGATGATCTACGTTGTACACAACTGTAAACACTTGGTGAAAGTGTCAGGAGAATTGTTTAAAAGGTAGGAATATGATTTTTGTCAAAGCATTATTTGTAGGTTATGGTTCTTTGTAATTTAAAAGTGGTTGACTTAGCATATTGGGGAATGTGGCAATCGTGAAAATCTTCGTACGTGGGCTCTGCATTTATGGTTTTGTAATGGTAGACAATAAAGCTACGATGTTCTTCTAGATTGTCTATTAGCTTTATATAAAGCTTATCTTGAATATTTTCTAATTGAATTTGGAGGATTGAACCCAGAAGCTTACATGATTTAGTGGTGTTAACATGAGGCTGTTAAGAATTCTTAAGCTGGGAGTGAAAGTTTTAATTAATCTATGGGAATGGGAATGAGGTGGGAGTCTTAACTAATTCGATTTATGTCTAAACAAGTTTAGAAGCTCACTAGTTTAATGCTTTGTGTCAGTATTAAACAAGTTTAGGTAGATTTTAAGTTGCTAATTTAATGGATATTTGGGTTACCTTCCTGTATCTCGAATCACCAGGACCATGTTTGGTAGGAGGGAATGGGTGTGATGGAAAGGGAAAGGGAGACTATACTCGATCACTTTGCTTGTTTGGTAGATGGAATAGGCGGTGATTTCCTTTCACCGGGGAGATCGGTTTATTGGCTTTAATGAAATGGGCATTCCATCATACAAGCAATAGATCGGGACAATAATTTGTAGGATGAGAGTGCAAAAGACTATAATGTCCCCCTCTGAGGTAAGAGTAATGGCAACCATCTCCCATCTTGCTTGGCCGCCTCCATCTCCATTCATCATAAAAAGCGGTAGGGATTGATTCAATAAGTTGTTGTACTATTTCTTATTGTTTTCAATCTCTCTTCGTGTCTTGTGCATTTCAAATTCAAAATCTTTGATAAGCTTTTACATCGAACCAAACTATGCAAAACCTTTTCCCAGTATCTCTTCTGTTTTAGATTTATAGGTTTTGTTTGTAGATAGAGATTATAAAAAAAAAGTTGATAGCAATATATGTCTTTTGCTTTTGATCTCTCCTTCACTATACAAATTTCCTTCCACGAGATTGTGGATTTAGATCTTCAAAAATTTTTAATATGCGTGACAGTGGAAAAGTATCCGAAACTGCAAAATCTTTTCAGAAATGTTATTAATCTTTTTTCCTTATTGTCACCACTGCCCTCACTTCATAACTTCACTCGATACTCTAGAATACCATTGACCCGGGAGAAAGATGGATTTTTCACCGTCCTTAAGTAAAAGCACTTACATGTATTAGCAGAGATCGACGATTTACCTGATAGGAGAAAAGGGGAAAATCCAATATGTTATAGTCCTACGGGGTATTTTGGTCATTTCCTAGCCATTGATTTCCATATCTCTTATACCAAACAGAAAAAGAAAAGTTTTAGTGGGAATATATTCTATATAATTCTATTCAATCAAACTCTTTCTTTTATCTTTTACATTCCCATTCTCATGTAAATCAATCCCATAGCCTAGGATATTTTGCTTTTGGTGGGAATATATGCTTAGCCTTCCTTAAGGTTTGGCTTGAATTAGACTTTTCCAATCCAATAGTTGTTTGACCTTGTTTAGGTTTCGCATGAAACTTAGTGCTACAATAATAATAAATGAACGGGAATTGCATATATTATTGTAATCAAATTATCTTAGTAAGATCTATTGAATAACTCTTCTACATCCTCACTCCTCACAATCTCTGGGTGCTTTTCTTGTATGTGGGGCTTATGGATATTAAATCTAATGCTGCAGTTTTGCTAATATCAAAGTGCATATAAAAATGCGTTAGTGTCGGTGCAGGGTGATTTGATTCTAACACTTCGTAACTAAATAAAGTTACAAGTGCCTTGAGTGAATGTGTAAGTCCCTGATCCTATGCACATGCGTGAAGCTCTACTGTCGTACTTATTACCAAGAAGGATGAACGATCCTGAATTTTACGAGGCCCGCATCTTTAATTTTTGGATAGAAGGATCTTAAGAGTGAATAACGATAAAAATATTATTTTAGTTTTTTATTTTTGAAATTAGTTTTATTTTGATTTTTTATAAATTGGATGTCTTATTTTGATTATTTATTTTTAAATTTAGTCTTATTTTGATTCTTGAAAGTTTCAAAATGATTTTTTACATTTTAAAACTTGATTCAAAATAGTTGTCTATTATTATTAAACTTAGTTTTAGTTTTATTTAAAGAATGACTATTTTGAATAATATGTTAAAAGTTAGTGATCATTTAAAACTTCTAATTTATAAAACGTTAAAAGAAAACTAAATCTAAAAGGACAAAAAACCTCATTTTGGCTAGTCATTCATAATCCATCTTCTATTTTAATTCCTCACTCATAACCTATATTCTATTATAGTCCCTCACTCAATCAAAATTTCAAACTAGTTTTCCACTTAAAGCATAGTTAACCAAATTAGTTCCTATGTTATATTGTCATTTAATAAATGCTGACATAAAAGATTAAGTGCTAAGTTGGACCATTGTCGTATGATGTAGAAAAAAATTATCCCAATGAACACCATATGAGCAGACCATGTCAGTATTCTAACTTTTCTTTTTTGCCTTAATAAGAACTACATTAGAGATACAGGAGGATTTGTTGAGATTGTCCTTTGTCTCTTCCATGTAGCCACTGTCCATGGGAGGAGAACCCAAGGCCATCATGCCTCTTCATCCATCAACCTTAAGAGTGAACGGAGAGCATCGTAATGAAATAAATTTTTCTTTCACATTACTCCTCTGAATATACTAATCATCATAAACTCCGTAGCTTTCCACCCACAACTACTTTGGTCTTGAATTCATCGAAAAAGAAATCAAAATCTGTTATCTCAAAGGTCAACTTGCCCATATTGAAACAGACATGAGATCTAAGCCACCATCACCATAAAGACCACTTGTAATACCACTAACTCCCACAACTACTCCTTCAATCTATAATTCCTTTGTTTCCCCACCAGTTTACCAAAACCATTACATTCCCTTTCCTTCGTACACATCATATCCTCCTGAGGCTGATTATGTCAACCATTTCAAAATGACTCACCAGAGCTTTCAAAAGGCAATTCCAAAACCATAATCCAGATCTCCTTGTTTACCCCAAAGACTTCCTAATTTCCTCAAGAAATACATTGCTTCTCCATCATATACCAAACTAGTTACCTCCCAAGGAGTCTCTTTCAAAGAACCTCAACCACCACTAGAATCACCTTCTCTTGTTAATGACCATAACCAACGACTCAAAGGACCTTTGTTCCCTCAAAACCTTCCTTTTGTGGCCATGGTTGAACCTTACAACTATGTTTAGTTTGATCGTTTATGTTCCAATTCTTGTTCGAAAAATGATTCTGACACTTGTGTCTTTATCATGGACTTAAAAGACTCTAAACATTTCGCAGATATTTCAGCCTTGTATATGGTCGAACCCGCTGATCATCACACTGATTATGAAGAAGAAGTAGAGCAATCATACGTTGTTAATGACAACGACGAAGAAGCCCCAATAGCTCACAATTCAACTCCCCCTAAGCCCTCTAATGGACCTTGGTTTACTTTTGATGATGTCTAACCCTACTAGAGGCGAGATAAACTCCATGAGTTTAGAGCCTGGATTGATTTACAGATGTCTAGAGCTGGTGCAACATTGATTGATGTTATCCGTGAATTTGTTTCAAGATTCACAGGAACCCTCCGTTAATGGTTCCAATCCCTCAGAGAATATCGTCAGTTACAAATTTTACAATTAAACAGCCTGACCTTTTTATTATGTGCAATCTACAATGAATTTATTGGTGATTTCCAACTCATTGAGAAACAAAAATGCTTAGAATATTTTTAAATGAAGTGTTGCTCCCTCAAGAAGCATGATCTTGACTGGCACATGAAAAAAAATGATAGAAAGGTACTACCTTTTCAATGGTTTTAACAACATTACTCTCAGGCATGTCTTTATAGCTTATTTACAAAAAGAACTGCAACCAGAATTGAACAGAGCACTTTAAGCTCTTCACAGACCGATGGCTGATATTTCTCTAGGAGAAATTTATTAGTTAGCTCTGGCCACCCTTAATAAGCTCTATGAACAACAAAAAGTATTGCACTCAATTCTCTTTAGAAAACCAAAATTCCAAAAAATTTATCCAAAGCCATATCTCAAGATTAAATGTCGAGATAAACACTCTTATGACTCTCATTTTGCTCGTACCTCCTTCCGGCCCAATACTTTCAAAAGAAAACATCGCCCTTTACGATACTTTAGGAAGAGCTGTAAGAAAAAAATCCTAGAAACAAAAATTAGATGTTTTAATATCTGTAAAAAAGAAAGGGCATTTGATTAGGCAATGTCCGAACAAACCTAAGCAAGCTATAAGAATGATAGAATAAATTGAAATGCAATTTCCTTTTGAAGACAAGGATCTTGATGATGTTTTCTCTGAACAAAGTGAGCCAGATGCTGACACCATCCTTGTCTTTCTAGATTTTGATAATTCAGACAATCCAAATTTTGGATTCGACTCCGATTACCCATTCACCTATCACCATGGTCACATCTACAAAATTGATCATTACCAACCTCCCAAAAACCAAAGCTCTAGCTCTTTTCCATACCTTCACCTTTCCGTCCTCTCCGAAAAATATGTCAAACCTCTTCCAGCCATTGCTCTTATAAACACAGGCTCACAAGTCATTGTTATAAATCCTTCCTTACTTCCTAATGAAGCTTGGAGAAAACATGCATTTACTTCAAGACAACCAATGTTTCAGTATTCAAAGTTTCCTTGATTACTTGTCATAAAATTCGAAATTAAATTCTTTCCTGAATGTATTACTTGGACGCATGTCCTTGGTAGCCACATTGTTGGTAAAGGCATTCTCATCGGTATGGATGTTCTCCAGAAGTCTCCAGGTTTACAAATTGAAGTTAAAAGAGTTCGCTATAAACATCAGTTCAGTCCCTATATTGATATTCCAAAACTCTATTTGCTTTATGATGCTCCATCTCCCTATGAGGACATTAAGCAACAACTTCTGGAACACTGCCCAAAATCTTATTTAAAGTTTAAACATCCATACTCGCTCTGAAAAAATGAAAAGTTTTTCATAAAACTTCCCTTCAAGAAGAATGAAGATATAAATCCTATAAAGGCTACCCATCTAGGAATGAATCTTGATGACTTGAAGCTAGCCAAAGAGGAATGTGAGTCTTTACTCCAACAGGGATTGATTGAGCTAACCTGATCAGAATGAGCATGCCAAACATTTTATGTCAATAAACGATCAAAGCAGAACCATGGAAAGAAGAGATTAGTCATTGACTACAAGCCTCTAAATGTTTTTTTGGAAGATGATAAGTTTCCTATTCCCAACCCTGCTACCCAAAGAGCGCAATTGCAAGAGTTTGACTTAATAGGGTTTATATCTTCATTCAGATGATAGTGATTTTGAAGAGCTTTCTTGTGCCTATGCCCACAATACTCCTATCAAGTATAAAAGATGGATGAAAAGGCAAGCCCTGAAGAAGTAGCAATTGATCGACAACAAAGAAAAGAAAAAGAAGAAAACCTGCCGACCATCTCGCCCTTTTAGATCCCATCAAAAGGATCGAGATCCAGACTAGAAACCATGGTCTGTCTCAAATCTTGCTACAACTCCTTCCATAGAAGAGATTTTCATTGAGCTTATGAAAGAAGCAGGATGTTACCGAGAACTATAGGAGACTATGGCAAATGTGTCTCCATACTTTGTCTAACTACCACTATTTTTTTGTTAATTAGAACCCATGGGATCTTCTCCAGCAAATCTCATCCCTTATATAATGGTTTTTACACAAAAACCCTCTTATGATGATCTCTTTCCTCCTCTAGAGAGACACATAGATGAACACCAGGTTGTTTCTCAACTTTATGTCACTTCTTCCAAGGTCTCAATTTCAGGAAGTCCTAAGCCCATACACCATTATGAAGAAGTATTGAATTGGCACACCAAGAATGCCTCTGCTTAGAATTAGGTTCTTAAAACCATAGATTCTAAGTTGACTCATATGTCCTAGTCATACCAGCAAACGCATCAGAGAGTAAATCACTTCTCCCAATAGGTTAAACAACTCTATTTGGAAACTCAACAAAAAATCCAAACCTTAGACTAAGAACTTTGTAGCTTTATCACCTAAAACTATTTTGGTCTTGAATTCACCAAAAAGGAAACTGAAATTTGTTATCTCAAAGATCAACTTACCCAGATTTAAGCCGACATGAGATCTAAGCTACTACTACCATTGAAACCACCTATCATACCACCAACTCTCATAACTACTCATTCAGTCTATGATTCTTTTGTTTCCTCACCTGTTTACCAAACTCATTACATTCCGTCTCCTTCATATACATCATACCCTTCTGAGGCTGACTATACCAACCATTTCAAAATGACCCATAAGATCTTCCAAAAAGAAATTTTAAAACCACAATCTAGATCTCTTTATCCACATTAAAGACCCCCTCATTTTCCTAAGAAATACATCGCTTCCTCATCATATACCAAACCTCTAACCACACAAGTAGTTTCCTTTAAAGAGCCCTAATCTCCATCAAAATCAAAACCACTTCCTCCTACTGACCAGGATAGCCAACTACACAAAGGACCCTTGTTCCCTCCAGACCCTCCTTCTGTGGCAATGGTTTAACCTTACAACTATGTTCAGTTTGATTGTTCCTGTTCCAATTCCTGTTCAGAAAATGATTCAGACACCTATGTCTCTATCATGGACTCAGAAGACTCTAAGCATTTTGCAGATATTTCAGCCTTGTATATAGTCAAACCCATTGATCATCATAATGATCATGAAAAAGAAGCATAGTAGTCATATGTTGTTAATGACAGCAATGAAGAAGCCCTAACAGCACAACCTATATCTCATAATCCGACTCCTCTTAAGCCCTTTAATAGACTTTGGTTTACTTTTGATGATGTTCAACCTTATTAGAGGCAAGATAAACTCTATAAGTTCAGAGCATGGATTGATTTGCAGATGTCTAGAGCCAGTGCCACATTAACTAATGTTATCCGTGAATTTGATTGAGCCAACCCGATACAATGGGCATGCCAGGCATTTTATGTCAATAAACAATCATAGTAGAACTGTGGAAAGAAGAGATTAGTCATTGACTATAAGCCTCTAAATGTTTTCTTGGAAGATGATAAGTTTCCTATTTCCAACCTTGCTACCCAAAAAGCCTAATGGCAAGAGTTTGACTTAAAAGCAAGATTTTGGCAGCTTCGTATTCATCCCAGCGAAAGACACAAAACGATGTTCTGCATTCTTAATCTCTAATACTAATATACCATCATGCCATTTGGCCTCAAAATGGTCCCATCACTATTCTAGAAAGCCATAGCTAAAATCTTCAAGCCCATCCACAACAATGCCCTCAACTACATCAATGACATTTTACTGTTTTAAAAACCAGAAGCAGATCACCTTAAATTATTAGAACAGTTTACAAGCCTTGTGAAACAAAATGCCCTCATGCTCTCAGCTCGTAAAAGTCAAATGGCCTAAGCCCGAATTGAATTTTTAGGCATGTTTTTTGAAAATGAATGGTACAAACCTAGTCCACATCTCACAGAACAACTGGCTTAGTTCTCGAATGAAGATCTCTCATTGAAATAAGTACAACAGTTCTTTAGAATTGTTTACTTTGTTCAAGACTTTATTCTTAAGTATTTTCATCATACTAGCCAATTATTAAAGCTTCTCTGTAAAGGAACTCCCTATTCATAAGGTTTAGAACAAACTCCAGCTGTCAAACACCTTAAAGAAATCTCCAAAGAGCCACCTCCTTTAAAGATTCCTGACCCATATTCTACTTTGATCTTATAGATGGATTCCAGTAACTACCATTGGGGTGTTGTTCTAATTGAACAATAAGGTAGAAAATAATACTATTGTGGTCATGCTAGCAGCTCATTCAAGCCTATAAAAGCTCATTATCACACAATGTGCAAAGAAATCCTAAAAAAGTTTGAATTCCACTTGGCACATCGCCATTTCATCGTAAAAATGTACAACATTGCCTTCCCCAAGATTTTTAAGTTGAAAAACAAAATTATTCTTAATCCCCAACTGACATGACGGCAAGAATGGTTATCACACTATAAATTCGAGGTTAAATACATTAAAGGAGTCACTAATTACCTTGCAGATCTTCTCTCTAAACCTAAGCCTAATATCATCTCCCTCATTACACCTGTTACCTCCATCCCCTTGACTCCTCTTTATTAACCCATACACTCTTCTTGTCAATGGACCTGCCACAACCAGAAAATCCTTTCCTTTAGCTGTTCAAACACCCACCAGATCAACTGAAGCCATGGAAGTAGCCAAGTCCTCCTTATTCTTCTACCTCTATAGATATCTTTGAGGCATTCAACTTTCCCACTACTGCCGCATGTTCCACTTAAACACCCCTTTTTTAACTTTGTTTTGTCTTAATGTAGGTGCTTTTAATGAGGATGCGTTATGGTTTTTCTGGTCACTCACAGTTCTTTACACTACAACAATTGAGTTCAATCCCATGGATTTGTTTTAACATCTCAGCAATTAACACAATCATAGATTCCTTGTTTGGAGTCTCTTTGAATGGTATTCCCCACTACCATGGTGGTGCAAACAGATTGATGATTCCATTAAACTATGGAACCTTTGGAATAGGCCCAATCTCTACTTAATAGTCTCATCCATTTACATCATTCACATGCCATACTAGAAAAATCAAGTTAGATTACTTTATTCTTGGGACTATGCATATGAATGGAATATGTTCCCCAATTTTAATAAGGATTATAAAATAATCCTAAAATCATTAAAAATGTTCATTTGTGATTTAAACAATTATCATAGACCACCCTCAATTGGATGCACTACTATGGGTTTGTACCCTAGAGAATTTATCCCTAGTAAACCCAAATTTCTTGAGATAGACATAGATGCAAGGGCTTATATCCCTAGATGAAGATTTCACAGTTTAATAATCACATAATCAAGGTAAGGTTGAGGAAACAAACGCCTCTTTTTGGGCTACAATACCTCAAGGCCCTTTATGATTCTATGAAACTAAAGTGCTTGTCTCCATCTAGGATATGAGTTATTCCAAATATATTATAGACATAGCTCTCATCATGGATCATGTATGGGACTAACCCTTTCTGATATGCAGGATCCTCATCAGAGGCAAGTGCAGAGCATACTTAGATCTCTTGAATGGGAGAAAATTCTTATAAAATTATAAAGAAGATTTCAGATAAACGAGATAACTTAGAAGGATGTTATAGAAACACATTTAATATTCAAACTGAGGGAGAAAATACAAATTTTTGAATGAATTACAAAGAGGGAGAGGGCTCCTTATATAGACGAAGCATGGAGTAAGAGGATACACTAAAGAGATAAGACTCAATAATACATCCAACAGCAAAGTAAAAGCAAAGGACCTAATAATGCACTTGTGAAAATAAAAGCAAAGGTGAATCATCACCTTTACAACACAGAAGACGACAAACAAATTTTAAACATGATATGACAAAACATCAATCTTTATTCTGAGTAAGGATCAACTTGTGATCTGGTGAGAGATTTTGATTACTCAAACATGGTAAGCTGTCATCAAATGACTCTTAGGAATCTTGGAATTTGGGCTTGTTGAAAAGATTTTTATAATAATCTCTTTTGTCAACATCTTCAAGGTCCTGTTATGTTTCTGGAAAAGAGGATGTGGAAAGCTTGTCTTCAACAGTAGGAGAGGCTAGCCATAATTCCTTGTTTAATGACACAGCAGGATCATATGATCGAATTACTGGAACTAGAGAATGCTCAGGGACTTGAGTTTGATTTGGGATGTCTATCTCAAGGAACAATGGTTCACCAGGGATAAATTCTTCAAGGTACGGACCCATATTAGTGCATTCAATTGAGGGTGGTCCATGATAATTGTTTAAATCACAAAGAAACATTTTTTAATGACTTGAAGCTAACCAGAGAGGAAGCATTGGTTGTAGTTACAATCAATTCCTGTTTGTAATGAACTCCTTTAGCTTCAATCTGTAAACCTGGGGACTTCTGGAGAACATCCATGCTAATGAGAATGCCTTTTCCAACAATGTGACTACCAAGAACATAGGTCTAAGTAATGCATTCAAGAAAGAACTTGATCCCAATCTTATGTCAAGTGATCAAAGAAACTTTGAACACTAAATCATTAACTGTCTTGAAGTAAGAAGCATGTTTTCTACAAGCTTCACTGGGAAGTAGGGAAGGATTCATAATAGTGACTTGTGAGCCTTTGTCTATGCGAGCAATGACTAGAAAAGGTTTGGCATATTTTTAAGAGAGGATGGAAAGGTGAAGGTATGGAAAAAAGTTGGAGCTTTGATTTTGAGGAGGTTGGTAATGATCAATTTTGTAGTGTGACCATGGTGATAGGTGAATAGGTCATCAGAGTCGAATCTAAAATTTAAATTGTCTTAACTATTAGAATCTAGAAGAGCAAAGATGGTATTAGCATCTGGCTTGCTTTGTTTAGAGAGAACGTCTTCAAGATCCTTGTTTTTAAGGGGAAGCTGCATTTCAATTTGTTCTATCATTCTTACAACTTGCTTGGGTTTGTTCGAACATTGATTAACAAAATGCCCTTTCATTTTATAGATATAGCAAACATCCAATTTTCATTTCCAAGATTTTTTCTAATGACTCTTTCTAATGTATCGTAAAGGTTGATGTTTTCTTCTGAAAGTATTGGGCCAAAAAGAGGTTCGGACAAAATGAGACTTCTTCTTTGGCTTATAGTCACAAGACTATTTATCGCAACATTTAATCTTGAGATAGGGCTTCTGACAAATTTTCTAGAATTTTGGTTTTCCATAAAGAACTGAATGCAGCACCTTCTGTTGTTCACAAAGCTTATTAAGAGTGGCCAGAGCTAACTAATAAATTTCTCCTAAAGAAATATCAGCCATTGGTCTGTGAAGAGCTTGAAGTGCTCTGTTCAATTTCGGTTGTAGTTCTTTTGGTAAAAAAGCTATAAAGACATACTTGAGAGTAATATCGTTAAAACCATTAAGAAGGTAATACATTTCTATCATTCTTTTCATGTGCCAATCAAGATCATGCTTTTTAAGGGAGCAGCACTTCATTTCAAAATATTCTTGGTGTTTTTATTTGTCAATGAGCTAAAAATCACCAATAAATTTTTTGTAGATTGCACCTAATAAAGAGGTCAGATTGTCTAATTGTAAAATTTGTAACTAAAGATATTCTCTGATGGATTGGAACCATTTATAAAGAGTTCCTATGAATCTTGAAACAAATTCACAGATAACATCTGTCAATGTTGCACCGACTATAAACATTTGTAGATCAATCCAGGCTCCAAACTTATGGAGTTTATCTTGCTTCTAGTAAAGTTGGACATCATCAAAAGTAAACCAAGGTCCATTAGAGGGTTTAGGGGGAGTCGGATTATGAGGTGCAGGTTGTGCTGTTAGGGCTTCTTCATCACTGTCATTAACAACGTATGACTGCTTTGTTTCTTTTTCATGATCATTGTGATGATCAGTGGGTTCGACCATATACAAGGCTGAAATATCTGTGAAATGCTTAAAGTCTTCTGAGTCCGTGATAGAGACACGAGTGTTTGAATCATTTTTTGAACAAGAATCAGAATAGGAACAATCAAACTAAACATAGTTGTAGGGTTCAACCATTGCCATAGAATGAAGGCCTTGAGGGGATAAGGGTCCTTTGAGTCATTGTTATGGTCATTAGGAAGAGGAGGTGATTATGGTGGTGGTTGATGTTATTTGAAAGAGACTCCTTGGGAGGTAACTGGTTTGGTATATGATAGAGAAGCGATGTATTTCTTAGGGAAATGATGAGGTCTTTAGGGTGGATGAGGAGATCTGGGTTGTGGTTTTGAAATTGCCTTTCGAATCATAGTGGGACTGAGTGAAAAAATCATCGTCAAGTGAAGTTTTCTACATTGAAGTGTGGGTGAAAAGGGACGAAGATCTTGGGTTTTACTCTTTTGGACAATGATCTTAGCAAATAGACAACAGACAGTGGTTGTAAGAAAGAGAAGTGGTTGTTACGTGATTGGACTTGAATTTTAGCTTGAATTTAAATTAAAAAAAAAAATTTGAGTCCCTGTTTTAATTGAATTTTATTATTTGAGCCTTTTTTTTATATTTTTTGGATCAAGCTTATCAGGTCAATCAAACTTTTTAAAGATTAGTTAAATTAATTTATTATTTAAAATTTGAGATAAAAAACATAAAATTTTTTTATTCATTATTACATCTTAATTCATAGTATATGTCCTTATTAGGATTCAATCTCAAGAACATTCGGATGAGCGTGAAGAGTTCTACCAGTGGGCTATTTCTGCTATTAGTATAAATATTTTAAATAAGTGATATTAATTTTTATTTCTTTATTAAAATGTTACATTACACTAATTTTTTAAATAATATTTTTTAATTATTAAAAAAATATTCATTCAGCTTTTTAGGCTTGGACTGAGCTTTAAAAAAAAGTCCAAGCCAAGCCCTTGTCACAAATCAAGCTTTTCAAATCAAGTTTTTTTTTGTTGGGGCTTTGTTTGTTTTAAACCAAATTCATCGGGCTAATTAGGCTTTCTAAGTTATAATAAAGTTTAGTTACTGGAAATAAGAAATGACGACCCTTTTATTTCTCTAATATGCAAAAAGAAAAAGTGACAATGCTGAGGTGGTCTATGCTTATTGGGCTAAAATTTTTCCACCTATCCACTACCACTACAGCGCTTAACTTTTCATTTCAACAATTTTTAAATCCCGATAGACTAACTTAGTTAATTATGTTGTAAGTGAAGGATTACTTTAGAATTTTGATTAAGTATGGGACAAAAATAGAAGATGGGTTATGAGTGAATGATCAAAATGAAATTTTTGTTAATCTAAAAATGAAAAATTATTTTAAAATTTTTAATTTATAAGAGATCAAAATAATACTAAATTAAAAAAAATAAAAGATCAAAAGTAGTTTTGATCGAGTGAGGACCAAAAATAGAACCCCTCCACATGTTTTGCCCATTACCAGTTGGGCCAGATTTATGAAACCAAGCCCAACTTTCGAATTTTGCGACATCAAATGTTTGTAAGTTCAAATTCGTAAATTTTGCTCGCTTCAGTTTCATTATTAACCTACCTCAGTCATCTATTAAGAAAAATAAAAAATATGTGCTGAAGCAGAAAAGAAAGAAGAAAAGTTAAATAAGTACTGTATCTAAGAAGAGGAAATAATCTTGGTCATTTCTAATATAACATCGTTTTGGAGGGAAAAAAATTTAGTCTTTGTTTTTCTTTCTTTTAAAAATTGTTAGCAAGGTAACGACCAATGTTACTTTAAACTAGATTTAACTCCAGTATTCTATATTTGTTCTTTGATAAATTTATAATATGTATAAAAAAATTTTCTAAAAATTTAATTATGTGATATTGAGTTATAGAAATAGATATTTATTTACAAAAAAAATTATATACATTTAATTGAAAAACATGATAAGAGATATACAAATAATTATCAATCCTACCCTCATTGCTAAGTCAAAAGTGGCATCATTTTCGTGTCTGCCATGTACATAATATACTAAAGCAAATCTTTTAAAAAACTATAATTTTTTTCCATTTTTAAATACTTGTGTACCTTGGAGATTAATTATTGCCAGCATAATAGTTCCATTACTTTTTGTTATTTTTTCTGCCCAAAATGAGACATTGAAAGTGCCTTATCCTCAACACTCAATGGACAATATTTTTCTTTCCTCTCATCATTCTCTATTATAATGTGTGATGATAAGTCACCCTTAGATTACATATATG
This sequence comes from Delonix regia, assembly GCA_037074485.1. Lineage (NCBI taxonomy): Eukaryota > Viridiplantae > Streptophyta > Magnoliopsida > Fabales > Fabaceae > Delonix > Delonix regia. The sequence continues at coordinate 31,876,989 of CM073451.1, forward strand.
AATTATGTTTAGGAATATTATGTGCATAAAATTATTTGTAGATAATTTCTTGATGTGTAACACTTCTATAAGTAAAATAACAGGTTAACTAACTATAAAGAATTACTTACACATGATAGCAAATTTGGAAAGATTTACTGTCATATTTTGAAAGTCAAAAAAAATTATCTAAATATAATAAAAAATTTAAAAAGGTTTTTATTTTTTTTTTCCTTATTTGTATACACTTAAACGTGAGTAGAATTCTTTTTATTTTTAAAATACAAAAAGTAAAGTGCTTGCGTGGACCTTTTCTTTGACCTTGATTGTGTTATGTTGTTGAATAACTTATTTATGATAAAATTAGCACCTCATTGATTAAATAAATGAAAATAATAATAATAATAATATTCTTTTGATGAGGGGTGGAACAATGATAACCTATTTTCTGAAAAGAAATATATTTTAAAGATGATTAATAATAATCAATTGGGAAACTTTTTTTTTTTGATAAAAAGATTTACCATAAAAAACTTGAAACTCCAAAAGCTGGCAAGCACTAAATTAAAAAGATATGTAAAAGTGCTTTTGACCGAATCAGCCATAACCTTACTTTATTGCTTCGTGATAAACCAAATGTCTGACATTTAAATTTTAACTTTAAAAGAGGTCAATATATTACGTAAACAGCCTTCAGTATACCACATAAATTAAAATTTTCCTTAAATAATTTTTAAAATAATTTATAAATACCAATGTTTGGAATTTTCTTCCAATATTTTTTAATTACCATGTGTAATAATTTTATAATAAAGTCATGCTCTAAGTCAAATAAAAACATCCACTGCGCTACACTTCCTATTATCTTTTCTTTAACGTTCCATTCAAACTTTGATTAAAAAATATTTTTTAAATAAAAAATTATAAGTTAATTCTTTCACTTTATCACACCATTCATCCAAAATCAAATGTCAAATTTAGCATTCTATTAATTTGAACATCATATTTAAATATAAAAAGACAGTATTCACAGGTAGGCAAATACTGTCTGAACCTGCATAATGTTAAATTAAATTTAAAATTCTAGATAATGACAAAATGTTTATTATTGGGACAAAAAGTGATTAAAAAATGGTAGGAAGAAGCACAGTATTGGTGTAAAAGCTAGAAAGATAAGGACATTAAACCAGACAAAACCATGTCTGCATAATTCTGCAGAAATAGCCAAACTTGAACACAAAAAGCCATATGAACATACACACAGAATTTGTTCTTACATCTGCCAAGTTAAAGATTGGAGCAATAAAATAGAAGATACTGTGGAAAATGGCAACAATTTTATGTATTAATATTATAATGGATTTTGTCAGTAAGAAAGACACTCCTCTCTGCTTGAAGCTTTATTTTTGGGTTTTTTTAGCCAAAAACAATAATTAAGGATTATGAATTTAAAATATTCATTATAAGAGACTATAAATCTTAAAAATTTTTTGAAGGGCGTGGCAACTAATTCTTTTTATTCTGAAAAACTCAACTCTAAGATGATGAGAACACATAATAAAGGAGTTATAAAATAACGATGTTTTAAAGAAAAAAAATTTGATCCTTGAATCCTTTAGGAATATTTTAAAATTTAAAATGCATCATAATATATTTTAACTTATGTTCCTTAATTGGTAACCTTTTTCTTGCCATTCCTTTTACATGAAAGTACATTGTTCTTTATTTTTACAAGTTAATCTATGAGATTCTCATTATCATCAGATGGGTGGAATATGCCTTCAATTTAAATATGTGCTTTTAATTTTGTATCACTTTAATAATGAGTAATGATTATACGCTCTCTCTGGTTATAATATAATTAATTATTAAATATGATCTAATATAATACAATATTTTGCTTATTTTAATAAATTTACTATTATAATTAAACTTATTTATTGCTACACACGAAATTTTTAATAAGATATTATTTAATATTCAATAATTAATTACATTATAAATAAAAAATGAATATTCTCAAAAACATAAAATCATCCCACTTTTAATAATTCCCTTATTGTGCTTACCATTTTTGTATTGGAGGTTGTTTTTTGTTTACTAAGAAGTTGACATCTTGACTTTTTAAAAGTTTAATTTTCAACTATTCCATTGTTTTCAAATTCGAATGATCATCTCATTGGCCAATGATATTCGAATCATGATTGAATGTTGAGTCCTTCCTTATCATGTGAGCATAATAAATATCTGAATAAAATACTAATTTTCATTCATTCTTGCAATTTGGTAATATTTTAAAATGTCAATAATTAATGCAGAGCAATATTAGGTACACTTTTTAGCGTTTGTTGGCTCCATCGTGTACTAAAGTTTAGATTTATATACAATCCAAATAATTAAGTATAATTTATGAATGCATAATCTTTTACTCTTTCGAAATCACTATTTAGGATTTAAAGGAAGAGACTATGGGTTATCAATAAAAGATCTTAATAGTTCTGCATCATGATCTCACAGGTTCACACATAACAAGATGGACTACACAAGATATTCTTTATCAATTTATAATCTCTCTTTCGCTTTCTTTCACTGTGGATTGACTAAGGCCATAACCAATGAACAAGGAGCAAGCAATAATTGCACACCTTCAGATAGATTGAGTCATTGCTTATGTAAGACCCGCACGACGTACGAATCCAGCCAGAAGATAGCCAATGAAAAATTCTTGATCAACTAAACAAAGACTTTTTTTCTTTTGCGTATAGTTCATAAAGCTTCAGTCACGTGTATATTATAATATGCTACAGTTACGGGCTCTTCTTTGTCCGTTCAGGGATGAGACTGCTACATAAATCCCATTGCTTCCAAGCCCTGTGTCAACTTGTTGGAAGGAAAATACTAGTGGGTTTTTCTTCAAACTGCCAACAATGGTGCTGCTATGGAGGTTTTGTGTAGCTGTAATAATAGTTATGGCAGCTCTTGGACCTGCTTCCTGCACTGTGGAAGGTAAGCCTCGTCGGATTCTGTGGGATACTGATGTAGATACTGATGATTTGTTCGCAGTGCTCTACGTTTTGAAGCTTAACAGATCAGAATTCGAATTGGAGGTGATCATAACTTAAACTTTAGACTAAGTTCTGCATTTGATCTTATTTACTTCTCAGTTGTAATATATATCACTGATGAGGATCATTCTTTCTGTAGCATATTTGCTTTGACAGCGTTAGAACAAGCTTTGATCCATAACACTTTTGAACCCTTTTGCTCATTTGTTTATGGTCAAGAATTCATCCATGTTGTATTGTTATGTGAGTTATATATCTACCTGTATCTGCAGGCAATCACAATCAGCGCAAATGCTTGGACTAATGCTGGGCATGCTGTGAATCAAGTATATGATCTGCTTTACATGATGGATCGTGATGATATTGCCGTTGGAGTAGGAGGTGAGGGTGGCATTCTTAAAAACGGTACCATACTTCCAAATGTTGGTGGCTATCTTCCAATTATAGATCAGGTATACACTATATGAACTATGAAGTGTGGCTTTTTCATTTATATAGTGGAGAATAATGGATGCTGATAATCTTGAAGTTATAATCCTGCTTATGATTGATATGTAATTTGCCACTTCATTGAATCAGGGATTGACAACTTCAGGAAGTTGCAGATACAGGCAGGCCATTCCGATAGGACTAGGAGGGCGACTGGATATCGATGCAAATTATGGCATCCGCAAAGCTTTCCTTCCACAGGTATAGTTCACCTTACAATTCACATTGTTAGAAGTTAATGCAAAATGATCTGTTACCACAAAGTAGTTGTCCATCTATGAGTTTCCTTTATAGTTTGATGAGGCCATCCTATTACATGTAAACTTTGCTTGTTTTCATTTGGGCCTTCTTGAGAATCCAAAATAGGTTATTCTCTTAAATGATGTAATTTCCTAGAGCAACTCATTCAAACTTTTTCAGACTTGATCTGTACACAGTTATGCTGCCAAGCGTGTATATGATTTGATAGTTTAGGTAATCCATTTGTTTTCAAGTGTTTATGATCTAACCACTCATACCCATTCGGCTTACTGGTTTTTGTGATGAATTAGGGCAGAAGGAGGTATACTCCTCTTCAACAACCAACTGCACAGCAAGTGCTGATAGACAAGATATCTGCAGGTCCCATAACTGTATTTCTGACTGGAACACATACAAATCTTGCCATTTTCCTTATGAATAATCCACACTTAAAGAAGAATGTAGAGCATATTTACATCATGGGTGGTGGTGTGAGATCAAGCAACCCAACTGGTTGTTGCCCAAAAAATGCTAGCTCTTCCTGCGTGCCAATGCAGTGCGGTGACCGGGGCAATATGTTCACAGATTATAATACTAATCCATATGCAGAGTTCAATATATTTGGAGACCCTTTTGCAGCATACCAGGTCAGTCTTTTGGATTTACATAAATGTCTTTAATTATCAACATTAGAGCACACCATTAAATGACCTTTTATTTTGTATGGTAGTTCTTATATGTATAATTGCTCACTCAAATGTTATTCAGTTTGCTACTCATCTTTCATGGTTCTGCTTTATTGTACAGATATGCATAAATGTGTTGGTATATAGCTTGATGAAATTTATATCACATTTTAGGTGATTCATTCTGGTATTCCCGTTACCCTTGTTCCTCTTGATGCAACCAACACAATTCCCATCAATGAAGATTTCTTTGATGCATTTGAAAAGAGCCAAGACACATATGAGGCACAATACTGCTTCAAGTCATTGAAATTGGCTCGTGATACTTGGTTTGACAACCATTTCTATACGGTAAATAATCATTGAAGCTGTCATGCCTGTGCTTTTTTTTTTTTTTTTTCTACTTATGAACATCTGGGTCAGTGGAACCAACGGATTAACATTGACAATGACTTATATGGCAGAGTTACTTTATGTGGGACTCTTTCATGAGTGGTATAGCAGTCTCAATCATGAATAATTCCCATAGCCATAAAGGAGAAAATGAATTTGCAGAAATGGAGTATATGAACATAACAGTAATTACTTCAAATGAACCATATGGGATATCCGATGGCTCCAATCCAAATTTTGGTGGCTATAAAGTTCCTAAGTTCAATTTGAAGACAGGTGGAGTGCATAGTGGTCATGTTCAACAAGGACTTAGAGATCCATTGTGCTTTGTGAAGAATGGGAAAGGGAAATGCAAGGTAATTGCATTTCTTTTCTTTGCAGCATTAAAATTTATTGATTCAAATTTTGTCTTTGTATGTTAATGGTTATCCATTGCAATATGATCTACAGGATGGTTATACAGCAGAAGTAAATGGATCAGACTCAGTAAGAGTGCTTGTTGCCACAAAAGCAAAGCCTAACCAGGATGCTAGAAGTCCACTTGACAGAGAATATTTTAAAAGCTTCTTGAATGTTAGTCACTTTTCAGTATATTGTTCTGGTTTCTACAAGATTATAGCAGTATAATAGGCTGCTACACCGCGATTCATACTATAATCTTTACAAGATATATCTTAGCTCAATTACCTTACTAATGAGTATTCATCTTTCTTCTTTTTTGGCTGGTCCTAGGTTCTGAAGAAACCACAAAATTCTGGGCGATTCAACTTCACTACGCAGTTTCCATACTACAAAGAAGTAACATACAAGCCAGATTATCATCATAAAAGACTGGGGAAACCTGTTGTGTTTGACATGGACATGAGTGCAGGAGACTTTCTGGGTTTATTTTACCTTTTAAAAGTTCCTGTTGAAGTGATCGACCTAAAGGTAGTCTGATTCTTCAGAAACATTTCCCCTTAAAAGTAAAAGAATTATGAGCCCAATCTACATACTACTTACTTGCTACACGCTACATAGAGACCCCAGTCTTATATTGTTGAATTCCTTTATTGTGAACCACCAAACTATGGAAAGGACAATGCCATGGATCTCTTTGAGATCTGTGTAAAGTAATTTTTTTACCACCATACACACTGATTTCAAGATGATTGAGGTTGAGCTCTCCATGGTAAAACTTTTACTAAAGACATTACATCTGAATCTGATGTGAATTCTGTGTACCTTTTGGTCAGGCAATCATTGTGAGCCCAAATGGATGGGCAAATGCTGCAACAATAGATGTCATATATGACATACTGCACATGATGGGTCGTGATGATATTCCAGTGGGTCTAGGAGATGTATTTGCAATGAATCAATCAGATCCATTCTTCTCAGCTGTTGGAAGCTGCAAGTATGTTGAAGCCATTCCACATGGGAGTGGTGGGTTTTTGGACTCTGACACTCTTTATGGTCTTGCTCGTGATCTACCTCGTAGCCCCAGAAGGTGCTTTTCAGTAACTTTCATCAACACTATTATTATACGTCAGAAATTATTGAAACCATAATGGTTATGTGGGGGATGAAAAGTGGTATCACTGCTAAAGATTTTAGAAACGATTTTGAATTTTTGTTAACCTGCACTGCACTGTAACACCTTAAGATCTGCCACAGGTATACAGCAGAAAACTCTGTGAAGTTTGGAGCTCCTAGGGATACAGATCACCCTGAACTTAGACAACCGCTAGCTATGGAAGTTTGGGAATCTATATTGCCAACAATCAAACCAGGGTCCAAAATTACAGTGTTAACCAATGGACCCTTAACCAATTTGGCCAAGGTTGTGTCAGAAAAGAACATAAGGTCCCTAATTCAGGTCAGTTGCTTCATACATAAATTCCCCACTCTGAATTATTAGGAAATAAACAAGCTCATGAACAACTTTTCTCTCCCAGAATAAATTTTCTACTCCTAGGAGAAAAATGTTGCATGGTGATGAAATGACAGAATCTCTACGAAAATCTTTCAGGAGGTATATATAGTGGGGGGACATATCAGCAGGAATGGCAATGACAAAGGAAACATATTTTCTGTGCCTTCAAACCAATATGCAGAGTTCAACATGTTTTTGGATCCTCTAGCTGCCAAGAAAGTGTTTGAATCTGCAGTCAACATCACTCTCATTCCACTGAAAATCCAGCGTGTAGCTAGCAGCTCGTTTTCAACTATGTTAGGATGGCTGAGTGCAACAGAGAAAACACCTGAAGCTGCCTTTGCCACGCGTTTGCTGTCAAGGCTAAACCGCTTGAAGCAAACCCACCACAGATATCAACATATGGTAAAGTAACTTGTAGCCCTCCTTCATAATATAGTCGCACAGTACTAGTAACACTTATATCCTAAATAAATTACATATATGTCAAAAATGAATGCACCAACTCCATAGAATCAGTTTAACTGAATGTCTCTCCCCTGGAAGCATATTGTCTTCTGCATTTAGTAGAACAAGAACATCATGTTTTTAACTATGTATTGTTTCTGCTGTTTACTTTGTTATTCTGTTTCAGGACACATTCTTAGGGGAACTTCTAGGTGCAGTTGTGTTGGCTGATGGCCATTCCATTGTTGATACAAAATTTGAGGTGAAACCACTGAAAGTCTTAGCCGAAGGTTTTGAATCCAGTGATGGGACAATTGTTGAAGATGAGAAACATGGAAAATTGGTCCAAATTTTGAAACATGTGGATGCCAAGAGTTATTGTTATTTGTATTCAAAGAGGCTTGGTGATAAGAACCAGACAGCTAAGGTAGGAAGCTTCAATGAACAGAGAAAAAGGTGGAGGCATAGGTATAATTGGAGCTAGAGAACACTTGACCATTATTTTCTGCCAAAAGCAATTCATCTTTTCTTCTTAATGTAAAGTGGTTTCAGTGGTGTCGCTAATACTCTTCAAGATAAACTTTCTTTTTTTTTTGGGTAAAGATTGTGATCCTTTTTCTTTTTTTTTCGTTTCTCAAGAAGCATGAAGATTTGGACACTGGATCGTCAAATATTTTGAGGTGTTGATTCATTATAAATGGAATTTTTTTAACCAAGTTTTTTTGTTAATATTATATTTTTAATTTAATTTCATATACATAGACATTTTTTAAATTTAATCCCTCATAAATTGAATCATTATTAATAATGTCTTGTTATTAATTGCAAATAGATTAATGGATGTAAATAATTTTTTATAAGTTATCAATAATATCATTTTATCAATCTGTTATTACTTTCATTTACAAAAAATATTACCAACAATTGTTCTATTTGTAAAATTTAAATTAAAAGATACTTATATATTAAAATTAGAATTGAAAAATAATTTTATAAAAAAACCAAATCAAAAATAATTTATCAATAAAGAACTAAATTAAAAAAACAATTTACTTGTAATAAAACTTTACTAAAAAATGTTACAGCGAGATAGAATGTTTAAAAATTAAAAATTTTAATGAAAGCAATAATTAAAGAGAAAAGTATTAAATGATTTTTTATTTTTACACAATTTGATTTCTTATAAATATAGTTTAATAAATTAGTCTCTTAAAAATTTTATTTTATGTAAAATTAATCATTTATTAATCCAAATAAAATAACTAATTTTATACAAATTTAAATTTGTGAAAAATTAAATTTGTATAAATTTAAATTTATAAATAATTAATTTATCACGATTAATTTATAGATAATCAAATTGTCATAAAATATTAAAATAGAGAACTAATTTTATACTTTTTTTAATAATTAAAAGATAATAATGAGACAACAAATATGATTACGAGACAAAACTATTAATTTATATTTTTTTATAAATTTATATTGAAATTTTAATTTGATTAAAATTTTTGAAAAATGCAACTTTTAGGTTTGTATTTGCCAAGTGGCCCAAGTCTTTATCCAGGTTAATACTTAATTCCTTAATATCTAATATTCTCTGTCTCTACTGTTAGTGATTTGACACCATTCCATGATTGGGGTGTGCTCCATTGCATGCGCACCTTTATATTCCAAAATCAATAGCACCATCGAATCTATCCAAAATTATAATATTTGTTTTATTATATTAACAATCATTGCTTAAAGTAGTCATAATTTGATTTAAACGTCATTATTAACTAATTATTAGCCCACATTATTTATTATTTCTAATATATTATCTTTAAAAGATTAAAATTAAATGTATCTTTTCAAGTTCAATTAAGAGTAAGATTTCCTTAATTAATATTTCACATTTTTAAAAATTGAATTATTATTATTTTAGAGTTCAAACAGTTATTAATTTTTTTTAATGTAGAGCCTATTTATTCAAGAAAAAAAAAGTATGAATTTCAACGTTTTCTTCTTTTTTTTTTTTAATTGCTGCATTAAGAAGATCACCGTCTTATCCTTCTTCCAAACAATCATATCACCTCAGGATTCTTCCATTATTTTATCACTATTATTCCCTCTCCCTCTAATAAATTAAAATATTTATTATAAAATCTAATTTCGATATTACTTCAAAAAATTTATGGGCATTTTTTTTATTCGGAATACATGATAAAAATTACAGAATCTCCGATTAAGATTTAAAGAAAATTTAATTTTAAAATTAAAAATTATTTGTAATAAATATTTTAAATATATTGATTATTGAATATAGCTTTTTTAAAAAAATAAATCAACCATTGTGACTAACTTATACATTTGGACTAATTTAGGGTTTAGAATTTAAAAAAAAAAAAAAAGTCAACTTGTAAAGGAGGTGGGGTTTTGATGAATTCGAGTAAAATCGTAAATTTATTAGTGCATTGTTGGCAGCAAGCTGGGGAAGCCCTCAATAATATAGCCATTTTGAACATCTCACTTTCTTTCTATTTTCTCTACTCTCAACCTGAATCCCATCAATTAAGCTGTTGATTGCTTTGAACTAAGTATTTGTTTCTCTGAAGACTCTTATCCTCCATTATTTGTTGAATTAACTATTTTGGGGGGTGGATGGGTTAGTGATAGCGGCCTTCATTGAAGGTTGAAGCATGGAAGAGTTCACACATAGGCTATTGAGACAAATTGTGGTAAAAAAAAAATTACACTAGATGGAATCCTCTCTTCATACAAACCGATACAATCAATCTCCAAGGACACAAATAAGCTAGAAGAAGAGAATCTTCAATGAAGAAGAAGAAGAAGAAGAAGAAGATGATGATGATGATCATCTAAACACTCTTAACAGTTACAACTTACAAGCTTCTGTAAATCCATCCGCCCTTCAGAAACTGAGTTCCATCATAGGGATTGACCCACCAGCTGCAACAATCTGTTGCTCAAGCTGCAACCAAAATCCAGAATACAATTGTAAATTTCAAAACCCACAATGTACTAAATCTTTCTCTGACAAAACAAAAAATTTATCAAGTTACCCCAAGCAGAGTTTCAAGTTTAGTCTTCACAAGGCAGTACTCTTGCTTTACTTGTTGCAGACATGTCAGGCACCTGCATGCAAGTAGTTCTCCATTATCACAACATAAAAATTACCCATATTTATGTATAACTATAAAGCACGATAATATTTTTTTTTTTAAAAAAAGCTTAGTTTGCTTTTACATATGTTAAACACTAACACTGATACATTAAAAACTTCAAACTTTGGCATTTCAGTTCTAATGTTTGTGTCATGTCGCATATCTGTGTCAATGTTTACTAGGTAATCGAATCCAAAACCTTTAATTCTCAAACTCTTCTCTTCTGAGTCAAATATTACTCAATAGGTTTTGGGAAGAAAAACAACTTACGCATCTATGTTCTGTTCCTCACAGAAATTGCGGAAAGCAATGCAGACATTTTTGACCCTTTGAGCGCCTACGCTGTGGGCCACAAGAACAAATTTGTCTCAGCAAACCAGAAATAAGAAGCAAAGAAGAAGATAGCCATAGATGAACCAAGAAAACGACTTTTTGAATTTTCTTTTCCTCTTTTGGCTTTTCCCAAGTCTCAGTAGATCTGAACTTGGTTGGTCTGTATGGAGATTTATTAATGTATGACTCTACTCCTTAGGAATCAACCATTTTTTTCCCTTATGGCCATCTTAAACCTATCAGTAATTGCACAGATAAAACTATTTGACTCGTTGCTGTGAAGGGTTTAATTCAGATTCTGTATCTTTCTATCATATTTTTGGTTAGCGAAATTAGATTTTTTACCTTGAGCTGCTACCCTTCAACTGGTGAACATGAGCATCAACTTTTTTGAAGTCAATAGCTTTCTGATCTCTGCACAACAACCAAAAAGTTCCAGAACATGAAAATTCTTCACTTTCCCAAAGCCTATTAGCAGTAAGCAGCATTCCAATTGATGAAAACGACTTTTAGTACAGTAGGTAAGGGTGCCAAAAGATGAATTCAGCTCAAAATCTCAAGTCATTAAGTGAAAATCCATGATTGATGTTATTACTAAATCTAACATACTAATTATACTTTGTGAAAAACTTTACTTAGTCACAAAAACTATGATACTTGTCTCTGTACTACTTTAAAGAACTTAAAAGGAGAAATATGGATACTCACAGAGCATTGGTGAGATCATTGAGAAGCCTCTCAGAATCGTCAGAGAAGAGAGACACAACTTCAACAACAAATTCAGGGTTGCTCTCATCTTGCAGTTGCTTGAGTTGTAAGAACTGAGCATCAAGGAATCCCTTTTCTCCCCATATAGTCAGAAATAACAACAAACACCCACAAATCACAACCAAAGCCAACACAAACATAACAAAAGAAGAAAACAACCCAACAATCAGATCTGGTTAAAGACAAACAAAAAACAACAACCCCATCTCAGAAAGTCCGTAATTTGTTGTTAATACTATAGTAATGTTCATACCTCGAAGAACAAGGATTTCATGTAGTCCACCCACTGTCTCTGCATCTGACCCACGTCCATGCTTTGAGTGACCCAGTACAGATTGAGGCTTCAAGTTCAGAAGTTCGATGAATTATTGCTCTATCAAGGGATGTATAAATCCAGGGAAACCTTTGACAGAGACGGATGAGGGAAGCAAAATCCAAGGTTTTGTTGTTGTTGGGTAATGGGTATGTATGTCTTCTTCTTCCTCTTTCTTTTTTCTTTTTTTTTTTGTGTGTGTCCTTTCTTTATCTTTATATTCCTATGTGGATTTGCGCTATTCTACTTTTTTCAAGCAGGAATCAGGGACCCCACCACCACCGTTAATGGGAATTTGCAAGCGACTTTTGGTATCCCTCGCTTTAGCGATGAGCACGTCCTTCGCTTGTTCTTCTCTCCACTCTTCTTCGATTCTTTAACATCCAAGACCGTTGATTGTTGCACAGCCCTTTTTAAAAGCCAAAATAGTAATTATGCATAATTTTTAAAACTGATTAGACAAAGAGTAAATTAACCTTTTTTTTTTTTTTACTTTTATATTCTCCAAAGAATTTTGTGATAGTTTTGAAAAATAAATTTTGAAAATAAAAAACAATAAACCTAATTAAATGAAAATTGTTATCTAAAAGTATTTTTTTGTGTTTCCATCAAAATTACCATAATACCATTAATTATTTTTTTTTTTCTTAAGGTGTTCTCTTTATTTCTTTTTAGATATTTCCTATTTTTTAGGTTTTTAGGATAATGAATTAAAATTACATAATTATATAATTGTTTTGTTCTTTCATCTTCAGAAACAAAAAATTGTTTTTTAAGAAAAGGATTAAAACATGCCCTTTCATAGAGCCTCTTAATTTAGTTTCAGATTCTTTTTTTTCTTTAACTGATCCTTATTTAAGCAAATTTTCCAACACTAAGTAATTATGAAAACGATGCTGTCTTGGAAAATAAAAAAATTAAGCTTAAACAATTTGGAGAGAAAATTTTACTTGGGCAAGTTTAGATTATGAATTAACAATTAATGGAATTCTATTTATTGATGTAAGAAAAGTTGTCCAACAAAATAGACTTTTTGATTTGGAAAAAAGTAAGATTAAATTAAGATAAGGTTATTTTTTTTATATAATTAAATCACAAATAATTTTAGAAAATGTTTATTTCTATTCATTTAAATTATATTTGTATTTTGTAAATCAAATCATAATTATTGTAAACTGAAATAACAATTAAGTTGGAAAAATAACGAAATATGATATTTATTACTATTATTATTGTTAATTATTATCAACTAAGCTTTGATGTAAAAATGCCATTATAATCATATAATACAATTTTCCTAATAATCAAAATTTAAATAGAGGTTTTATTTATATACCTATATCTAGCATTTTGTAAGTTTAGATATATATGCATATTTAATAGTCAATCATTTTTAAATATAAGATATATATATATATATATATATATGTGCGTGTGTGTGTATGTGTGTGTATATATATATATATATATAGATATGACCTCTATATTTTTTAAAAAATAAAATAGAGATTGCACGGGTATGTCATCATTGCAGATATAGTGGTGACATGATTATCGGTTTGGAAGTTTCACATAATACCACGTTATTATTTTGGATTATACTTCCTATTTTTTGTTCAATATTTTTATTACTAAGTTCTTTAACAAAATATAATATGTATACAAAATTTAAAAAAAAATTCAATCATGTGATACTATGTTGTCAAAATATATTGCCACGTTTTTATTTTGTGTATGAACATATAAATATATGCATATATTTTTTTCCCTTTTTTCAATATCTAATTTGATAAAAGATCTAAAATCAGATCATAACAAAATGCTATCTGAAATATAATCGAATATTTGCAATATATATATATATATATATATATTCTCCTATTCACTTTGTTTTTTGATATCCCTTTCATGAATTTTTTCTTTTTTTAGAAAAAAATATTAACTAGTCCTATACACTTAAGTGACATGTGATTTGCTATACGGTACCAATCCTAATAAAATTATTTTAAAAAATAAGAATCATTAAAAAAATAATATTATTAGAACTAATATATCATATCAGTTGCCTCTTAAATATATCAAAATTAACTCAATATCTTTTCCTTTATGTGTTATTGATAACTACCATGAGTATTTTTGTTTCTTCTTATCACTTTCTTTTCTAAAGAAGAAGAAAAACAAATGATAAAATAGTTAATTAATACAATTAGAAGCATAAGTACTCATATAAGTTACTACTTACGTGTTTGGATACACAAGTTAAAGATAACATAAAATATGCCTAACTTTCCAAACCAATATTATTATAACTTAAAATATTGGCTAGTTAATGTAGAGAATCCAAAACTTTTTTTGGCAGGCATCCAAATCCAAAGAATGATGGCTATGTCTACCAAGTATGCTTTTCTCTGCTTTGTCACAAGCTATCTCTTTTTAGATCTTTGCATTATAACTTAATATCATTGAATTTTTATTTTGTAATTTATAGTTCTTTAATTTTTGTAATAATTAATCTACACTGTTAAATAAAAATATAATAATTTAGATATATTATTATAGAAGACTTAAAAGATTTCCAATTGCATAAGACCCCTTTCATATCATAGGCTCTTACAGTATATAATATGATGTTATCTGTAGCATCAAACCTAAAAGTTGAAAGAGAAAAGATGGACAAAAAAATGGTATATATGTGGCAGTGGTAATAGCTATCTCCACTTGGGGCAACATGAGATGTGAAAGCTTTGAAGCATGAGGATAATGGAGGAAGAAGTATATATATATATATATGAGACACATGGACCACAAATTTTGGGCATCTTCAAGTACTTTTGTCTGATTTGATGGCAATCTTTGTGATCCTTTGTCCCCATCTAATAATCTTATTCCCACTCACAATAGTTCTTTCACTATTGCATTTGGAATAATTATTGAAAAAAATTATATTTAATAACCATAAGTTTAATATATTTATTATAAATGACTTTAAAATTTTGAAACTATTTTAAAAGACCTTGTAATTAAATTTTATCTATTATGAAAGACCTTGATATGAGTCTTTTTTATTGTACTTGTAAATATTAAGTTCTAAGTTCTTAGCAAGGTCATTTAAAATAGATAAGAATTAATTTTAGGGTTTTTCAAAATAATTTGAAACTTTAAAATCCTCCATAATAATTATGTGAAACTTAATGTCAATTTAGTTAAACTCACCACCAACTATATTTGTAATTTTGTATCTCCAATCTAAAATTTGATATTCCTATCTTGTGTATGTTTTAACAAACTGTTTGACTAGTAGATACAAATGTAGTGACAGTCTCTTTGTGAGCTTCTTGCAAAAATACATGGCTTCAGTATTGTTCATATAGTTTTTGTTAAATCTCTCATTTCATATGGTATGGGTGAATATTCTAATTTATTAAGTACTGAGACAAATTACTTGTTTAATTTATTTTTCACTTAATTTCAAATTTTGTTCCTAATAATTAGAATTTATAATTAAATTCTCATATTTTTATTTTTTTAAATTTATTCCTATTATTAAGCTACTATCAAATTTTACATTTTAGCGCTATGAATATATGTGATTAAAACTAATCTACCTAATAACTTAACATGGATTGCATCACATGGAAGGAGAAATAGAGAGTTAATTTCACCAACTTTTTTTTGTGGGTCTAAATTATATGAATTTAGAGTGCAAAAATGGCACATGATGGCCGTTGTGACAAAATATTCTCCAAAGGTTAATGATGGGGAGTAAAATAAAAATTTTTAAGAATAAGAACTGAATAACAAATTTTTATAATAAAAATATTAAATAAAAAATTGAGTGAGACTATAGGGACTAAAAGAATGATTCATTTAGCCCTTTGGTAAATTATTTATATGAAATATTAAATATTTATATATTTATATTATATAAAGCAAATACAAAACATAAATTCAAAGCATTTTTATGTTTTTTAATGTTCAAATATTTTGTAAGAATACTTTCAAGCGTTTTAAAAATAATATGGCCATGTATACCTGAAAATGTGACAATTGTCACCGTGGAAAAGCCAGACAATGAAGAAGGATGTAATCTTCTAAAGGTTTTTTTGGATCAATTTTGAGAGACATAAATAATAGATATTTGAGTTTGAAGTTCAATCTAAGCGAGTCAACTAGTAAGTACGGCAGAATGAAATTTACTCGCATATTTGTTTGGCTTTTTATGTATATGTCTGATGTATATGTATATTCCTTTTATATTTATTATTTATTAGGCAGAAGATGACCCATGCAAGACATTGAAGAAAGCATTTTGAACCAAAAAATATGCAATCGCTTGGTACAGAAGAAAAAGACTTTCAAGTATTTTTTTAATTTTTGGAATTTTGAGTCAAGGAGTATCTTCAAGTTTAATTCAACTCTAAATTCTTTCTCTGGGTCCATGAGTACAGTTGAGGCTTAATTCATGTTTATTTGTGCATAAATAAAATTTTATTTAAAATTGAAATATAAACTTCTGAGAGTGAATTTAGCAATTTTTACAAATAAATGGTTTTTTATCTGAAAACGTTAAAAGCAACAATTTTTTTTTTGTCTGAACATAAAAAAAACAAAAAACAAAAACTTCTAGTCAATTCCGTATCAGTTTCAAATAGAAGGACATTTTTGTTCAAGTAATAATATTATTATTATATTTTATTTTTTTGGCGGTTGCCATATTTGATTTACTTAAAAGAGTAAATATACAAAATGAAAACAGAAATATGAGACATATATAACTGTAAATAAAAAGAATAGGAGTACATAAGCATGAATATTTAATAAATAAAAAAATTATTAGATTATGTTATTGGACTGGCTTGACCCATGTAAAATGGACCTTAAAAATTCATAGGCCTAATTCTTAAAGGTAATCTCATTTTACTCATAACATTAGACCCCCAGCCAAAACCTATAAAATTGGGCCAATTATACTCACAAATCCGTTTCCCTATTAGTATCCTCGTTTGCACGAGATACAATGTTAACCAACATGAACAATAGGTTCTGCCACGTTGTCTTCCTTGTCTTTTTCTACATATTACCATGTTCAACTTCAACCTGTTCTGATCAGAATCAGCCTCACCATGGAACCAGGCTCATGTACCGCAAACGAACCACTGCCCCTAAATTTCCACCTCCTTGCAAAGACAGAGAGGAAAGTTATGGGAATCAAAGACCATATTTCTAGTTATGAATGTTTTCTTCCTTAAAAGAGTTGCAATTCAGGTCATTCAAGTACTTGGTTGAATTGTACTCTTCTGCATCCAACAGTTCTTCAGAATAAGTCCTTCGAAGTTTTGACTTCTGGCGTTCCATTACCAACTTCAAGCTCTCTTGATCACCTTTTAGAGTCTTTACTACCTGCATCAATCAGATCAGGATACACTACGTGAGGCATCACATGCTGCCAGAGAGTCCATAGCAACAAGTAGAAAATGCAGCATTTCAAGTAGTTTTGACTTTTGACTACTTTAAGAACACAGCAAACATTAAAAGTTGGCCTCATGGAAAACTATAGTATATTCAAACGAACATAAGACATGATAGATATTCTAATAAGATGAAATTTAAAGCTTTTGTTGAGTGTCATGTCTTTTATAAATATTGGAAACAAAAATGATTCATTTTTGCAAGTGTTTTGTGTTTCACTGTGGAAAATAAAGTTAAATGTCCTGTCCCAAATTAATCACTGAACGGTTTTAAAGCAAAATTCATATTTTAAAGGGATTCAGGTTCCCCTTGGCATTGGAAGATCAGGGGGCTTAAATTCGGTATATGTACATGCTTGAGTTGTCCATGTGAGGAAAAGAAAAATGCTTCTTCAGCAAAACATGATCTAGAATTAGCAGTTTGACTGACTTAAACCTTCATATGAAAATTTAACTGCAATTATTTCTTTTTCCTGCATACCAAAATCAAACTAATAAGATCAACCAAAGAGATTACTGTTTGGCATTTTGTAGTTCCATAAGGCAGGTACGAGAGACAAGAGGATCCACCCCTTCCCACCACCACCCCCCCCCCCCCAAAAACCCCATAACCTCCCCCAAAGAAAAAAGAAACATTTCACTGCTAACTAAAACTTGTCCAAAAACCTGCCTGGCTCATTTGTGGTCGCTGAACTGAACACTGATCTATGCACAAAGCAGCCGTCAAGACTACAATTTTCATCTGTTCTTTGTCATAAGCATCAGTCAGACACGGATCAACAAGCTCTCCTATCTTATCTATAGATAGCAAAGGTTTTGCCTGCAAAAATATTAATGCAAACATACTAGATTCAATTTGATATTTTTGATGTTAATAAGCTCAGTGAAATGTTTCCATTGGCCTGCACACTAGCAGAGACATACCCACATCACCAGACTTTTCTGAGAGCTATCCAAAGCTTGTTGCCCAGTAATGAGCTCCAATAATAGCACTCCATAAGCAAAGACATCTGTCTTTTCATCTACTATACCATGCATGAAGTATTCAGGAGGAAGGTAGCTGTTTTGACACCAAAGGTGGTTGAACCAAAAGAAAATCTAGGGGTCAAAAAGTAGATGGAAAAAAAATTTTTATAATAACAAAGCATACAGAAACCTGATGCTTTTAGATAAACAAACCCGAATGTGCCTTCAATTTTGTCAACAGTATGGTGAGTCCATTGGTCAGGTAACCACTTTGCAAGCCCAAAATCAGACACCTAGCGTGAGATTGAAGTTAAGAAACAATCTAGAGAATCATCTGATTTAGAGCATAAGAAGTCAATGATTATATAAAAACCTTACCTGAGGCTCAAAATCCTCTGAGAGCAAAATATTAGCAGCCTTGATATCTCTGTGAATGATCCTTCTTTGGCATCCCTCATGCAGATATTGAAGGCCCTCAGCAGTTCCTACAGCAACCTTAAATCTGATGCTCCAATCCAGTTTCTCTCGAGGTCCTAAAGTTATGCAAGGGACGAAACCAATAAATTTTATCTTCTGAAAACTTCTTAGGTTTCTTCCATATTCAAAGTTTTCAAGATGACAGACAAACCATAAAGTATGCCTGCTAGGCTGCCATGTGGAGACAACTGAAGAACAAGAAACATTCCCCCTTCGACGCCATAACCAATCAATCTGGCAATATTGGGATGGTCCACATGGACTATAATACCAAGTTCAGACAAGAAATCAGCAGCCATTTCTTCTTGGCTTCCTTTTATCAGCCGTTTGATTGCAACAAACTTCCCATCTTCCATTTTTCCTTTGTAAACTTCAGCATAACCTCCCTTCCCAATCAAAAGCTCTTCAGAAGGGGAAAAAAGCAGAAGCATCTTATCACCAAGCAAGCAATGACACAACTGTGAAACAGATGGGTTGATGACTTTTTCTTTTAATACTTAAGTTAGCTAGTGTAGAGACTATGATAAAATTATTGATGGGCCTTCATTAATAGCTTAAGCTTTTAAGTTGAACTAATCTTTGATATGTTATCAAAGCCTCTGTGACTAGATTGCACAAGTTGCAGCTCTATCTCTTGAATCTAAATTAAGTTTGAGCACAAGGTCTGGTGGACATTTGCTTTGTTTATACTTCAAGCACAAAGGAGTTTTATTCATTGCCTTCATTAAATAACTTGAGCTCTTAAGTGTAATTGGTCCTTCACAGTTAGAAAAGCAATAGACTTTAATCCAATTGTAATATGAATTCTTAGGAAAAGGAGTTCATACCATGGCTGAAGTTGTTAGTGGCAGCTTGGAGCTGTGAAAAAGAGAAATTTATCCATGAAGATTTTAAGCAGCATATTTCTGGTGTAAGAGGTGATTTTGGAGCTGGAGAATTTAAAGCAGGGAGGAGGTCCTCCTTGATTTTTCTAACTGTTCTTCTGGTGAGTTTGGGAATATTTTTAGGTGGAGGATTCAAGCGAAGATGGGATCCTCCTTTTTTCACAAAACGAAGCAAACCACGCCAATGAGCATTGTTTCCATGATCCGGTTGACACTCTGAATCAGAAGTGCTGGCGTTGGAGGAATGGGCTTCAGATTCTAACCTTCTTGGACAGTCCCCAGGCACGTCTCTACTAGTAGAGCACTCGGGTGTGCCCTCCTCCTTGATGTATAAAGCATTGAGGTCTAAAATTATTTTATATTTAGCATTAGTTAGTACACTGAAAAATGATCTTCAGGTTTTATTACTGCTCAAACGAAAAATTAAGGGAAGAATAATGGAAATTTACCAAAGTTAGGAAAGGAATCAGAAAACGCAGTCCGGGCTCTTCTGCTTCTTAAATTAGTCTTCTTTTCTTTCGAGTCATCTTTTTCTAATTCGGGGAATTCACCGCTGCCAAATCATCTTCTTCCTCAGCAAATAACAGGCAATGTGACAAATTCCAATAAACCATGAACACAAGCACTAAGTAGCCATTCAAATTTCAAAGTAGATGCAAATCAAGCCAAAAGGCAAAACTACCCCATAAATATCTCAAGGCAACATCTCCATATGGTTAACATGAATGAACAAGGACAAATGAAACACGATGTCTAGGCCAGCTTGCATTTACCGTAAGTAACGGTCAAGAGATTCTCAAAGAAATTGACATAAACTAGGAGTTTTTAATATATGACATTGCAGTTAAACATAAATCACATGTTTGCCTCCAGCGGAACTTAGGGCTGCAAAATGACATTTGTAATGGTTCTTGAAAACTAAAACTAACAGTAGCTGAAGCGTTAATTCGCTAAAATGTGGATGCGCCCATGGTATGAGAATTGGGGATCGCATCAACAACAACACAATGCCGTGAAATGAAGCTGAAAATCTGACCTCCAATGGAGAGAGTTCTGAGCAAACAAAGGGAATTGCAGACATCGAAAACAGAAAACTTACCTTGAGGAAGCTTTGGATCGGCGATCATTGTCCATGGCTGTGTCCGGGGAGACCAAAACTGAAAGGGTCTCAGAAAAGCAAGGGGCTGCCACAGAAATGAGTCGCAAACATAGGAATGGAAGAAACAGAGACAAGGACGAAGACACAGAGAGAGAAGAAGAAATGGAGAGACACGAAAGTAGTGGCTGGCGTTGATTTTTTCCGTTGCCGCCTTTATACAATAACAGCTTCATTCATAATATCGTTATTAATCTCACCTACTTTTCATCCTCAAAAAACGGCTTCTTTTACACCGTTTATCTCCTGAAAATGTTAATTACACGCTAATAAACATGATTTATTGCAAATTAGTTCTATTATGAGATTTAAATACAATCAAATACACATGCATTGTGGTCCACTACGAAAAATTGCTTATTATTAAAAAAAAATTATATATCATATTAGTTCTTAAAAAAATTTCAATAACGTTAATCTAAATTTTAAATATTTATTACTATTATTGTCATTAATTTAGTCCTTATCAAAATTAATGACAGTTAATTTCTAAAGATTTAATTGATTGTAATGCTATCTTTTAAGAACAAAATTGAATTTATTCCAGAAGGGATTACTAAAAACTGAATTACTATTCTGATTCAAGGTTGAAAATAATACCAAAAAAAAAGTTAAATTTAAGCATTTCTCTTTCTGAGCCAACTAATTGTTATAGTGAGTTAGTTGCTGGGATGATTTGAAATTTGAAATTTAAAATGTTATGGGTATAATTAAAATAATTGAGTATAAGCTGTTAAAGAAGCTTTAGGCATACCATCATTTTAATAAAGTAAAATATATGTATACGTACAATTTTAAATATATTTGTATATTCAATCATAATATAGAGATATAATTATAATATTATTATTTTTTTATCAATAATATTACAATTATATTTTTATATTGTAAATAAGTATATTAATACATTTAAAATTGTGAATATACTAAAAATAATATTAATTAATTATGATATTTTTGTTATATAATATTTATAATACAATAATATCTAAAATGTTAGCTATTATTCAAGATATTGAAGTGTCATAAATGACACTATTTTGAGAAGAATGATACCAAAGTTTATAAAATTCTCATATCAAATTATATTTAGATTTGTTAATTTGAATAAAATACTGTACAGATAACTTTTAAATGTATATGAGACATGATCATCACATATAAAAAAAATATAACCTTAAAATCACTAAAAAGTTTAATCAAACAAATTAGTTTAAAAGTACTCTTACTGTACAACCTTTAGAAAACCTTAATAGACCATACCATAATTTCTAGATATTATAAAATATGAGATAACATGCAACAATTTTTTTTTTTTTTTGAGATGTACAAAATACTTGTAAAATTAAAACATTCCGAGTCTCCTAGAAGTACAAAATAGCTCAGACCATCTTGAATTTCTTCACACCATAGCTGTTAAGATATCCATATATCCACTTGACAAGTTTACATCATACCTAAGACTCGTTTTATTCATATAAACATAAAACGTGGGATGAAGTAACACCTGAGGAATCTCACTTGTCAAGGAGACCAATGGAGTAAGATCATTGATCGGTATGAATATGTCGCTCACGTTTTATTAGATTAACAGGATAAGCAAATTGCATCCACCCTATTAATTACTAGGAAAACCAATGGCCACCCTTCTGGCACAGAGAATCAAGAAAGTTCATTCCTCATGTTCAAATTTCCAAGCTTTAATGTTCAAAGAATAGTTTTTTATCACACGACCATGAACATGTAATTTACATTAAGAAAAAAATTTACTAACTGTGAAAGAAGAGAGACTAAAGTAAACATCCTCAGTTGTTACAAACTGTGAATGAAACTTCCGCTAGCTGGGCTAGGCAATGTCGTCAATGGACATTGCGAGTAATCAATCCCTCAAATATAGCATAGAGGTCCTTGTTTTCAGGCCCAAATATCTCATCGGCTTTCTGTAGGGTTTCCTGCATTTTTGCACAACAACAAAATGGCGACAAGCAAGGTGAAGTCTTGACATAATAGACACCACGTAACAAAGCGGGAATGACGGATTACCTCTTTAGTTTGTTTATGGGAGTTCAGTTCCTTAACATTTGCTAGGAATGCACCAAACTGCTCATAAGACAAACGGCTCCTAGTAACCAACACAGATCAAGTGAATGCGAGACTCAAAGTTAACTATTAAGCACAAAAATATTCAGATATGTAATGCTGAATTCAAGTGCTGTTCCAGTTACTTCATACTCAAAACACAATAAACATGTTAAAAGATAAACCGAAGAATCCATTTAATTGATACAAGTAACAGCGAGATAGAAGAGCAGACATTTTATTGTTCTTTTTATCCCCCAATGGTTATTTTTATAGTGTACCTAGACTGATCGAAGAGAACTATTGTGGTGTTAATTGAAAAATGAAAAAATGGGTCACTCTAAAGAAGTTAATTCCGTGTCAAGAATATCATGTTAATATAGCAAGCCCACTGATTGGATAGTTCGAGTCAAGGATCCTGCATAGGTGCTTCCAGAGTATGGGACCAGCAGCATCCTTGCATACTTCTATTTGGGAGCACATCGCCCCATTACATTATCCACACACATCTACTGATGTCGATGTTGTTCAGTAGATTTTTCAAGTTTTTGCGAAACTTAATTCATAATTCTGATATATTTTAAGTTCAAATACAAATGCCCTCACCTGACTTGGCGAAAGAACTCCTTCCCGTCCACCCTTGTTCGTCCTATAACAAAACAGAAGAGAATAACTGGAGAGTACATGGATTAAGCAACCCTTGCTGCAAAAGATGCAAGGTTCGATAAAGTAAAGCACTGCTTAGACACTGTCTGATCTAATGAAACATTTCTAGAAGCAATCTATTTGCACAGACGAAACTACTGCACAGAGTTGGAAAAACTAACCAGTTTGTGAAGCTGTGTCAGAGACTGAAGACCTGTCATCATATATGCCTTTTGAGGTTGAAAATGAAATTGAATGTCGCCTTGGAGACACAGTTTTAGATGTTCTTGTTGGTGATACCGATGCAGATAGACTAGGAGGAGTACCAGGGGGAGTAATCCGAGGGGTGCTAGTTTGGGATGCCAAGAGGAGACCATGTGATACTCGTGGTCTTGTGGCTGTTATGTCAGGATGCACATGCAAAATTATAGTTGTTCAATCTTTATTAACACCACACCAAAATCAGCCATTTTGACCAAACAAAATGAAAAGCATGTACTGCCATCTAGATGACAGGAGTACAGACTACATACCTTCAGCCTCACGATCCTCAGCAAATGAATACCCTGTATCAGAGGTATAGAATCTCATTGAAGAAGTTCTAGAAGGCGGTAACGAGGCATCGTCATCTGCAATAAAATGAGAACTTCTCAAAAACCAAAATATAAAATAGCGCTTTTGGACCATAGCTTAGTGTCCAGAATGAGTTGAGTATCTCAACTTTATTCTGTATTCATCAATGAGCTCCCCATCAAACTCAAAGCCAAATTGAGGCCTGGAATTGTTATATTGGTTTACTCAAAAGCTGATGCATATGAAATATTAAAAATACCATATCAGGCATTCTAAGTCAACACTGATGTCAGAATTCAACTATAAGAAATGAGAGTTTGCATAACATAAACATCTAGTTCCCTCAGATCTATTTTCACAATTTCTTCTTGTATGCTTGGGAAGAGTGAATTTCACATTACCAGTTTATGTCCCACAGATCAAGTAAAAACGATTAAGTCAGAATTGGTATATATTGTCATCGCCAATTATTAAGAATTTAAACCGCTGTAAACTTTATAATATGTGACAGTGCAGGCATCAAGATGATAAGCAGCTAACAGCAAATTGCAAAGGCGAATAGCAATATGAAATCTTATGCAGCGAATTTTCAACAGCTTGATTGGGAATTTTGAAGAGAGTGACGTGGGGTGGTCATTAATAGGTTGGAGTGGGGTAGGGGAGACAACCCACTCCATTGATTGAAAGTCTAATTACTGGAAAAATGGATGGTAACTCACCCCCAATAGACTGGATGCTCCAATATCATAAACAGGGTGGAGTGGCTTTGAATGGTGAAATTTTTTGTATGACATTTGTGATGTTAACTGATTTCAAAATAATAGAAATGAAGGTTAAAAAAGGGAATGAAAAAAAAAGAAAAGAATCCAGACCATCCTCCTCATGTCATGCGTCAATGCGGATAGCAAACACCTAACAAACTTTATCCAAGTTTTGTCTTTTTCTACAGTGTACAACAATTCCTCCATATAGCCTACTTAGGAAAAAAATTACCTTCTGAAAATTTAGTTGCTAGATTGTCAATGAGTATAACAGAGGGCTCTCAGCCTCAATGCATAAACAAGATAAAACAATATAAGTAAATTGCATAGATGCAAACGCAAATTACGTATAAAGCACTGCCAACTATGAAGCATCAATGCTTCAAAAATGGAAGACATGTTACGGAGACTTTAAAATGCATTTAAATACTAATATCTCGTCATGTTGCAATGCCCAAATTCTTTTGTGTCCGTTATATGTATCAGTATTAATGCTTCTTAGACTGCCAATGAGGACCAATTGTAATGAGCTTAGAAAGAGATGAATGGCATGCAACAAGTTAAAAGTACCTCCAATCTGTGATGTGGAAGTCAAACTTCGTTGACTCTGTATTTTAGCAGCAATTTCCGTGGCTCCTCCCTATGGCAAATAGCAGGACAAGCCAAAAAACTAAATCAAGCAATATACTCCAAGCATATAGCCGTACTAAGATTGTAGACAATGAGACATGGTAATAAACAAAATTCAGCAAAATGTGAAATTAGAAATCAGAATATGAGATTATTTTATGATACTTGAAGAATATTAAACTTTCTCGATCCTTCCAGAACTATTGAATTTAGTAAGACAAACACTTCTTAATCACAGGAAATAGCAAAATGTAATTAATAACAACTTACAGAATTTTCTTCATCCTCTTGAAGTGATTGCATAAGCGTCCTCCTGAAAATCTCCAACTGCATGCATTTACAGTAAGACCCCATAAGTCCACCAATCACCCACATTCCATATGGTATGACCCTATAACAAAATCATTCAACCACCCGTCCCCATTCCATTTCAAACCTTACAGAAACCGTGCTCGACGCAATTTCCGAACTACCAGAACGTACGACAAAATTACTAAATCGAGCAAATTCAAGATTAAAACTATGAAACTCCAATTCTGCAACTACGCGTTATAATCGAAATTCAGAAATCAAAATTCACAATAAAGTTTGGAAAATTGGCAGTTAGGCACCTTGGAGACATCTCGATTGAGCTTCTTCACGGTGTTAGAAAGCAAAGCGTTCTCCTTAAGCAAGCTCTCCTATATACAAAATTGAAACAAATTAGATAAAAGCAAATTCAGTTGGGGCCTCGGACAATTAAAAAGAAAACTGGGTTCGAGGCGGGACCTTATCTTGGTCGGCGCGGGCGAGCTTGTCGGCGGTTTCGGACAGGGAGGCGTCGAGGGACTCGACCTGAGACTGAAGTTGGGCGACGAGAGAATCCTTCTCGGCTAGCTTGGCGCGAAGAGTGGAGGACTCAGACTCGAGAGCATTGACACGCGTCGCGAGGGCAATGGAGGTGATCTTGCGGGCCACATCAAGCTGCTCGAAAGGATCGGATGGCAGAGCTTGCAGCACCTCCTCGGGAAGATCGAAGTTGGAGACACCCGAGTTCGATTCCGATTCATTCGCTAACATGATTGCTTTGCCTAGTACCAACCTACCTATCAGACAACCTCGCTCCTACTTTTCTGTTAACCTGTACTTTTTGTTTTCTTCTAGGTTTTTATATTATACTATTCTGATTTCATTTCCTCATCCTTCTTCTTCTTCTGCTGCTTCACTAAAGTGTTGGATAGCTTTTACTTTATCTCATGGTGTCTGTCTGATAAGGATTTGGTGTCGAGAAGAGAATTTCATAGCTTTCTGTGATGTCTGTCCCAAAAGATGTGGCTGGGAGACAAGTCTTGTGGTCAGAGAATGGATAGGACCCTCTAAGCATAAGACCGAAAAACTAACTTCCTTCGTCTTTTATTATTAAGGAAATCTATTATTTTTTATAAAAAAAATTATATAAAATTTTAAATATTTAATTTTTTTATCGTTACAGAAATTTAGTAGCTCATTTATTTTATAAAAATAAAAATTTGCTTTATATATAATTCTGTGTGGCCTGGATTGCTTCCTAAAAACCATTTTTCGTATAAACTAATTTGATAAGATAATTTAATTTTAAAATAAAATTTTTTAAATATAAATTATAGTTATGTAAGCACATTTTAAACTGTAATCAATTTAAAAATTACTTTGATTTAAAATAAAAATTTGTACAATGCTAATATATATACATACAACCTTTTTTTGAAACATGATATATACATACAACCTTAAAATTCAATTTTATAAAAAAAATATTCAATGTAAGTTTCCTCTTGGTTATTGCAGTGGGGTTGGAACATTAAATGGTTTCAAGGGACCACTTTTTACACTAAATTAATCAAATTTGATACCAAGTAGTGCCTGAAATAAGTCTACTTTAATTAACAAAAAAAATAATAACAATTCTAGTTTAAGTACCTTGTCCATTGCATTATGATCTTTCATAGTACCGAATCATCACGTGTGTGTAAAAAATAATCATATGATATCATTCAACACTTGCTATAGCAATTAAAAAACTGTTGGATTAAAAAAAACAAAAAAAAAAAGGACACGTTATATGGGTGTATGTAGTTTACAGTACTCGTTGCTGTAGTTGTCAGAAATCCCAAGAGGAAAAAGAGTGATAATGAAATAGGAGTTCAGATAAAATCTCTGATAATAAGAAAAAATAAAAATAAAAAATATTTTATTAATATTAAATTAATAAAAATAAAATTTTTTTAATTTACCCCAGTAACTAAAAAATTTCTCGTTACTGGAAGTGATCCATTTCGATGGAATAGTTTACTTTTGAAAGATTTGATACTCGACATTCTAAGAGGTAACTTAGTCCTATGATACGCCTTTGGTTTATTGTAAATTTTTTAATTGACATTCAAGTCCGGTTCAACGAAAACAGAACAATTTGAGGCTTCACCGAATCATGACAAAAACGGCCAATGGATCTTGGGCTCGTTAAAAAAACTTTGGGCCCATCAGATACACCCGCTGACATCAAAACCGAATTTGAGACTTACATTACGGTGGGCCTTGTGGGCTTTTTTGACCCAATTAAATTTGGTAGCATGCGCCTTCTTTTTCTGGGCTGGAAAATCGGGCCAAAAGCCCAATCAGCATTTCTTTGGACAAATAACAGATATTTCAGTAGTAATAATTGTTGGCAATGACAAAGGCCCTTGTGGTGAGGAACTAGTCAAAATTTGTGAGATCCAAAATGGAAGGTCGTGATTTCGTGTGTGCTCTCTATGGCCATGCCTTTTTGGTGACGTAGCCATCACATCACAAAAACTTTAAGGATCCTTAATGTTTCACGGATCACAGTTGTTAAATTTTTAAAATTTGACAATTCTTTTAATATTAATAAAGTTCATATTCCCACCTATAACAAATCTATGTATAAAGTTTCACCGGAAAATCTTTAGCATCACTGAGTCCGAAGTTCACGTTTCACGGTATAAAGAAGGACCAACTTTTACATGTCATGGTGAAATGTTTTATGTTGGGATAAAAATTATAAATTAAAATTATTCTAAATTTAAAAGTTGGGTTAAATTATACATAGTTAAAACTAATGCAATTTCGTTCACAAAAAGATCATTCTAATTACACTTTCAACCACCGTTTTATACAAAGAAATTAATGGAAGATATTTGTTATGCAGATTAAATTGTCAACTATAGTTTATTCATCTATCTAATACGTACGATTGTTAAACTTACAAGTTTAAGTAAATTTATTTAAAAAAATAAATAAATTTATAACGTAAATTCGTAAAAATTTATCTCAACTAATAAATAGTTATAATTTTATAGTTTAAATACTATATATATTAAAAAATTATTCAAATGTAATTCAAATTATACTTAATTAAACAAAAGTTATTCATGTTAAATATTACATATTATGAAATATTTTACATTGAAAATTTATTTAAATATAATTTAAATTATTCATATTTCATAATATATAATACTCAATATGAATATTTTAAAATTGTCATACATAAATAATTATTCAATATAACTAATTAAATAATATTTATTTTATTTTATTTAATAAGTACATATTAAGTGTAATTTTATTATTTTTTATGCATATTCAAACTTGTAATAAAATAAATTGCAAAGATTTTATGTAAAAGAAATTTGTCTATATCTTATTTAATTTTGAGTTAAAATTATTATGTTGTTAACTTTACAAGCTAATTAATATGTTAAAATCATAAACTCGATAGATTCGGTAAGTCAACTCGCCAGTTTACTTGAATTTGTATTAAGTCTGAATTTACAACAAATTGATTTATTTTTTTCTTTTATGTATAATTATAAACTCATAAATTTAAATAATAAATTCGCAAGTTTGACAACTATACATACAACAACCATACACACACACATAATATATATATATATATATATATATATATATGACTGTCGGTATAATGCATATCTTAATTACAAAGCAAGAGAGCATAAATTTTCAAATTAAAAAGACAACCGTATAAATTAAACATTTATTAAAAGCAGGCAATGTTTGCAAGGCATGAGATTTTACTCAATTATATAATAACAATGCATATATTCTTTTTTAAAATTGATTTTTTTATTTATATAGTTTATTCAATATAAAATCAATTATTTTTTATTTTTATAAAAATAAGAGTTTGGAGGACAATATTAATTTTGAAAAAAATCAAATATTAGATCAAACGACAATGTACAAGACAAACTTTTATTTAAGTGTGCAAATAAACTTTTAACCTTTTCAAACACTAAACCAAACACATTGTTAGTCAATCACTCGTTCAAATGTTCAAAATAATACCATTATTCATAAAAAGTATTATCACATTTAATTTTTTTAAATTATATTTAGCTTTTTATATTTAAGTTTCAAGGTTCGACACATAAATTAAATTTAATATTTTTTAAAGAAGATTGAAGAAATTTGATTTTTTTATATTTTAAATATTTTAATTAGAGAGGGATTAAAATAAATTTTTTTAATGAATAATTACTTATAAAAATACTAAAAAATTTGTCAATAAAAAAATTCATTAAAACAAACGCGTCAAGAAAGGCAGCTGACGAAGTCAATTCCCCCTCTGCTGAACAAACAATACTCAAAGTTTGAAGTTCTCTCAACAAAAGACCAAACCACTTTTCTTTCTTTCTGTCTTTATTTCTTTATTTTGCTTTTAAATATTCAAAACAAATAATAATAGCTGGGCTTCATTATTCAACCACCCTCTGATTCTTAGTTTCTTTTGCTGACTCACATTTTGTTAAGTCTATGTTTGGTAGGGTGGAATCTGCCAAATGGAAAGAGAGAGGGAGAACTTATTCCTTACTATGGACCGATTGGTTGGTAAAGTGGGTATTCCTTTACCGTAGATGATGATGGAAAGCTAAATGTAGCATACAAGAGACACCCATTCCCGCTGATAACCAATGGAATGCTGCATTTTTCAAGGAATGAAAAATATTATGCCAAAAATGCCCTCTTGAAATCCCTATTATTTAATAATACTCTAACGTCACACTTTATCTCTAATTGCTACTTTGGTGGGTGTTTGATGGTTAGCTCATGATAACAATAGTCTTGCCATGATAGTCTCCGCCTATTGTAGCTACCTGTTATTTTAGAGGAGGAACTAATTGGGATCACTATTGTATAATTTTTTTAGTTGTATAATAGCGATTATTAAATTATGATAAGATTTATAAAATATTATAAGTCTCACTTAATCTAACAATTTTTATTGCATAATTGATAGATTGTACATCAAGAAATTCAGGTCTAAGAGAAACGAGCAATCATAAAAACGAATAGTAGAAGAGCTCCCCATTGTAACCAAATTTTTTTTTATTATATTATTTTTATCAAGGGCATTTTAGACTTTCTACAAACATTCCATTATGCATTCCATCCAACCAAACGTGGACGAATTATTCCATTTCATTAACTCTTATTCCAATGTACCAAACGCAGCGAGTGTTTTCTTCACGAGAGAGGGTGTTTCCATGGCACCTTCCCAAAGTATGATTCTGTGTGCTGTTTTTCATGAGAAAAAGAATAAAAGCATAGTCTTTCCATATAACTATTTACGGAAAAGCCTGAGTGGACCCCACACTTTATGAAAAGCATTTTCTCCCCTTCGTCCTTTTTCTTTTCTGAGTGGAAAATCATTCAGGAATTCAGTGGGGACCACTGGGGACACTGAATTATTACGTCCATTCCTTTTTTCTTTATTTATATAAATAATAGATTTGCACTAATTACACCAACTGCTCAAAGTAGAAAGACATATTTGCCCTTCTGCTTCTTTTATTTTTGATGTTGGTTTAAGCGATTGTGATTACAACTTACAATTAATTTTTGCAAGCAATTAGCAAATAAAGAACTATTTTTCTCACTTACAAAAGTTTATTACAGTTTCATGGGAATTTAAATTATGATGAATTTAAGATGAAAAAAGAAATTATTTTGGTCCTCTATTTTTTGTTTTTATATCATTTATGTCAGTAAACAAATTTATGTGTCAAAAAAGTTTTAAAAAAAATTATGTCATTTTGGCTCTTCTATGATAAACCTAATGATAATTTAAAAGGTTTATTGTAATCAATGAATTTGGTTCAAAAATTAAAGTCTGAAAAATAAATCTGATTAAAAAAATTCAATTTATGAAACAGAAATAAGCTTGACTTTTTTCCTAAAACTCAAGCTGAGTTTAAAAATTTTGAATGGATACTTTTTTAGTAAGTATAAATTTATTATTAAAAAACTTAATATAATATAATATTTTGATAAAAATAAAAAATAATATATCTTATTTAAATTATTTATATCAATATTATAACTCACTTATATTTGTAACTTTGTTTTTTGTATAATTTTACATGTAATAATAATAATTATTTATATTATTTATTACAAATTTTAAAGAACATATTGATTTGATTATGATTTAAAAAAGATTGATTGACCTAATAAGCTCGATTCAAAAAATACGAATAAAAGTTTAAATAAAAAATTTAATTAAAATATGAACTTCAACTTTTTTTTAACCTAAATTTGAGTATAATTTTTAAAAATCTAACCTATAAGATATCAACATGCTATATTTATAATTGTTAAGGGATTTTTTTGTCACAGTTTATGATTTTTGAGAGATCATTTTGATAGTCAAAAGTTTTAAAAGAACTAAAATGATATAAATGCAAAAAATAGGGATGAAGATGGTCTTTTTCTCGTTTAAGATAATTCCTTCTTGTGTGAATTTACTATAAGTAATTTAAATAAAAAGGGTAATCAAGGAAACACCTGCCAAAATCTATATGAAAAGAAAATACACTAAAATCATATACAGTATGGATTTTCTCATATTCCCTTTATATATATATATATATATATATATATATTATGTTACATAAGATATTATACAAAATAAGTAAAATTCACAACTAGAACAGTCCATTCAAGTAGGAAAGAGAAAGATATGATAAAATCAAATATCCATCAACAATCTTTTAGATAAAATGCGTATAATGTTTGTAGGGAATAATAGTACACATGCTTAAATTTGAAGTAATCAAAATTTTATTAGATTCTTAATTTACTTCAGTCATTCATTGCTCTTAAATAAAATTACAAATTTGCCAAAAGTGATGCCACGTGAACAATGACAATAAGAATATTATTGTCCACACTATTAAGCAACATACATCCTTTTTATTGTTATAATTATTAAATAAAGTCCAGTTCGCTAGAAAAAAAATAAAAAATAAAAACATATTGTCTCTTTCGAGGAATTATCTATGATGCTCTTTTAATATAATTATTAACATTTTAAAAAAATATATTATTAACCATTGGCACCGTAATTAATATCTAACATCCATGTTGGACTGACTTTGGTAATGCTTGACCAAATCATAGCGATCTTAAAAAAATGGTGTACACCCACGAATGGTGAGCGTAAATGACCATTTTGACCTTGCTTCTTTACAATATTACATGGCCGTCTTGATTGGTTAATATTTTTGAAAGCAAGATCACATTTGATTTTATAGATTATTTTAAGGAATTAACTAATAAAATTTGGGTTAGTGGAGGATGATCATATCTTAGTATGTAAAGAAACAATGGGTGAAAAGGAGACAGCTTAAGATGCTGTTTAAATTAGGTAGACAAGTTCATCATTTTTTAGTACTGTCCCATGTGAAGTGCAAAATTATTGGCTCTATTATGTGTCCAATTTTTTATGGTCAATAATTTGCTAAATAAATTATAGGGTTAAATAATTAATCTCTATTATTAAGCATATAATGTTTTCAATTATTAAGTTTCCATTTGTAATCAATTTATTCATTAAAAAAAATTAGCCTTTGACTTTAATTCCATGAGGATTCTTGTCCAAATTACCTTACCTAATATATTATGTTTCTAAAATATTTTTATAAGAAAAAAATGAATTTCACACAAAATTGTTTATTAATATTTTGTAAAAGAATATTCTATGTGAGAAGCTGCTAGGCAAATGGTTATAGTCAAAAAAAGTTAGGTGTGAAGTGTGAAGAGTAAACCTTAGTGATGTAGGTGCACCAAAATTAAATAGCGTGAAGTGATGATCCTAGCTTTAATAATACAGCCTTTATTATTTTTACATAAAAATTATGAATAAATTATTGATGTAATTAAATTTAAAGTGTGAAAAATTTATGTAAATTCATTTATGGTAAGTTTGCATAAAATTAAATCAATTTGTTGAGTGAATATCTTGCGACTAAAATCACTAAACTAAAATGAATGAGTTTATCTTTAAAATTGTTCCAAAATGAAAAAACATGAAGACTAAGATTATATTAATTAGGAATTGATAATTGGCTGGTGCAGATGAACATTTGATCAATATAAACTTTAATATCAAAAGAGAATATATACATATATATGTGCAAATAATTACATAAAAATAAGTTGGACAGCCTAGAATTAATGATAAAGTGTTTAAAATTTTAAGTTTATCTTTTTTTCGTAATTTTTGTTTTGAAAATGAGTTTGAGTATTAATTATCTCATCATATTATACTAAAAATTACACTTCATATCTGTTGTCCAGTCTTCAGTGACCGTGATTAGCAGAGTTAGGTAATCCGAAGACTGAATAAATATTTTATATTTTGGTTATATTTTTTAATAATAATATGGTCTATAAATTTAGACATCACAGAATAAGATTTGTTAAAAATCTATGGTTACTTATACAAATATTTTTTTAACTATGTTAAATTTTACACAAAATTATCTTAAAATGAAAAAGATCAGATTATACTTTAGTTTAATTTTTTTATTAAAATATCTTCCATAATAAAATATGTTAAGATAATACTACATCTAAAGATATTTTAATTACAAATTTTAAAATTAAATTAGTTATTATTTGCGAAAACCTCATGTGGCCCCCGCAGTAATAATAATTTATAAGAAAGAAGGCATTGAAAACGACAACTAACCAAGCGCATGTGACGGCGTTACGTTACAACTCCAGAAACACAGAAGCAATGGAAGGAGAGAAGTGAGGAGTCACAGGCGCCGTTATAACGGACAGTGCGTTTGCTGGGGGGCCCACGTGACACGTCTTTCTCTGCGTGGAAGGACCTGGTCAGGTCAGGCAGCCACGCGTCCCTTCTTCACTCGAAGGACCTTCCCTTTCTCTTTCTCTAACTAATGTGTATCTTCACGCGTCTATGGGCGAAGGTCGGTGGCAACTCACCCTCCCGCCCGACCCCACCTTGTCTCCTTCCTCTTCTCCTATATATCACCTCCCAAGTTTGCATTCTTCCATCGTAGTTTCACATAAACAACCCTGTACCACAAGGGGGATAGCCTTTTCACGCAAACAACCTCCTTCTTCCTTTCCGTTGTGAAGAGGAAGAAGATAGGGGCAAGGAGGAACAAGGCCTAGACCTTTCCTTCTGAGAAGGATAGACCAAACAATACCAGAAAACAAGGGTGAGGAGGAGGAAGACGAAGAAGGGGTAAGCCTTAGACCTTAGACCTTAGACCTCAGGCCTTTCCATGTGAGGAGGAGGAAGAAGGGGTGGAGGAAGAAGATTAAGGGGCTTTTATTTTCCGGTTCTTCAAAAGAACAAGATCTACACGCGCTGTACGCGCCCATTTCCCGTTTTTGTTTGAAATAGAGAATTACCTGCCATGGCGACGGAGGTTTTGCGGCCTCATGACTGCTTGATCGAACGGATCAGGGTTCCCCCGGCCGTGTTTTCCAGGCGGAGGAGCTATGGGGGTTACTGTAATTACAATAACTACGTACAAAACTCCAGGCCTTCCCGGAAACCGTCGGCTCGACCCGAGAGGCAGGAGCAGAGGAAGCGGGTGGTTGTTTCGAGCCAGCCGGTGTCGGATCCGTCGGTCTCGAAGCGACCGAGCTCCGATGACTCGAAGATGGCGAAGGTAAGCGGTTTGGTGATGGAAAAGGTGACGATTCTCAGGAGGGGACAATCGCTGGATTCGAAGATCAAGAGCGAGGCCCTGAAGATGAAAGGCGACGATTTGGTGGTTTTCGGGACGCAGAGGTTGGGTCCCGACCCTGAAATGGTTCCGAAGCAGATCCGGATCGTGAAGACGGACGTGTACGCCGGATCGGCGTGCGCGGTGTCGCCATCGCCGAGCGCGCTTCCTCTGCCATCTTTTTCAAAGAAGAAGCAGTCCTCGCCGGCCGTTGACGACTCTGCCACGCGAGATCTGAGGCGTCTGCTCCGTCTCGAATGATACGGACCCGGGTCACTTCGGGTTGAATGACCCGAATAAAATCTTCATACCTCCCATCCCGTTAGACTCTTTCATCTTCTTCTTCTTCTTCTCCGTTAAGTTGAGTTTCGTCTCCGTTACGTCCCTCCCGACGGAAGGTCTGATCCAACTGTGATTTTTTTAAACGGAAGGGCAGATCTGAAATTGGGAAAAGAAGTAGGGGCGAAAATGTGAACAAGTTTCGAATAGTTGTACTTGTATGTGTAATGATGTATCATCTCATCTGTGTCTCGTGGGGTTGTTAATGGGTAATAATTTTAGGTTACATTTGATTTCAGAGTAGAACGATGAAAGATATATATATATATATATATATATATATATATATGTGAAAAAAAAAGGAAATGGAGGGGTTGATTTGTAAAATCGGGAAAGTGTTAGGTTTGGTTTATGTGGGCAGTGGTAAAGTTTGTGGCTAATTTAATTTCTTAAAATTTCAGCTCTTTTATGTGTATTTGCCATTGCCAGCGCCTTGTATCTTCTGTACTGTAAAGAATGTTCAGAAGAAGAATAATAATTTTTAGGGATTTCTGGGTACATTTTAAGTATTCTTCAGCATCTTACACTTTTCTTTCTTTTCTTTTTATGGGTTTATGAAATTGAATTTAAATAATAATAATAAAAGCAAAGCAACAACTCTAGAAATTTATTTGTCGGGGTTATAATTGTGTATATAAGATTTGTAAATTTAATTAAATTAAAAAAAAATTAGTTTTAGCGTGAATGTTAAAGTAAGTTTTCTTTTTTATGTACATCTGTACGAATGAGAAGCTCCGGTTCAATATCACCGGTGATTGTAATGAACTTAAAAAATGATTGTATTCTTTTACACTAAAATTATTAAAATGAAAAATAAAAATTAGGGTGAATAAATCAGCCTTTTCCCAAAATTTATCGGTCATATTTTACCTTAAAAACAAACTAATTTTTTTAATTAGCTTTGAAAAAAATGGTAGAATATTTAATCGATTTATAAGGATGGGAATGCTGATGAGCATGGGCGGTGTTGTGAGGAGGATGGGAAGAGAGAGAAAAAAAATCTGCTTTAATTGAATCATTGAAGAAAGAGGCAATAATGTGTATGTGGACCAAGGCTTCCACCCCTCGTCATCCACACCCCTCACATCCACAACTCTTGTCCCTTCTCTTGGTTCTATTGTTTTTCTTCCTCTCTTCGTTGAATTGGACTTTTTTTATTTTTAATCTTTTTAATATTAAAATTATTTAATTTTAATTTCCAAAACCCATCTTGTTACAATTAGTTTACACTGCTTTTATGGGTATTTGTTAGAATATTTTTTGATATTATATGAATTAGTATGAATTATTTTATTAGATTAAATTTTTGTTATAATTAATTAAACAATTGATATTATAATTTATAAATTATGAATTGACTGAGTTTATATTTATTGTGGGTAATTAGTGATGGGTTGGATTATTCACAAGCCCACTAGGTAGAGACCTAACCCATAGTCTAAACATATTAGTAATTATCCCATTAAATTATTAATTATAAGATTGTTACTTAAAAAGATTTAATGAGTTTACTTTTATCTGAATAATTAAATAAAAAATTATTTTTAAAAATTTTTGAAGATTTTATTTTGATAATATAATTAATTATTATTATTAAAATAAAATCCTATAAATTATATTATAATGCCTTAATTTAAAATATAATTAAGATGATCATTCTCTTTAGTCATTTAACACTCTAAAATTTCTCTTAGGTATTGAAAGTTGACTTACAACTGTGTCATCTTTATCAGCCATATCTTAATAAACTATTCTCTCTATTTTATATTTGTGTATTATTTTCAATAGTTACATGATTGGTTAACAGTATTTTCTTATTTCATCTTACAAATATTAAATGTTACTAACATACGAGGTAATTTGAATATTATTTTGGTATGTTTCTTCTAGATTCGACCTCTCATCATTATTAAAGTCTGTGTTTTTTTAATGATCTCATAATTATTACAATTTCTTATAACAATCTTCCGTCTATGAAAGAGACTCATTTGGCTAATGATAATAATAACAAAATGTTTTCAATTTTTTTAATTTTATTTGGCATTAACTTCGCTTTGAATTCAAGTGTAATCACAATTTTAGTACGATAATTATGCATTAAATGAATCTGTCTATTCTAGATGTCTTGCTAAAAACTGATCTCTACTATTTCAATCATTTCCAGTTTTGAAGCAGCTTACCAGACCCATAAGACATTATTGTTTACCACTTACGAGACATGAATAATTTGTTATTAAAAAATTTAAAATTGTGAATAGGACCATTGAATCAATCTTTGTATTTTATATTTAATTATTAGCTGGACGCAATAATGTTCTTTTCAAATTTTAAAAAATAATAATACTTAAATTTCTAAAATTACTAATTAAAGGAAAATTATATTGGCTGCATTCAATTAGTGTTAGGAAATTAGTTTTTTTATTGTAGAATAGGTAGAGATATTACAAATATAAATATAAATATAATGGAAGCAAAATTTAAATATCATCAACATCAATGGCCTGTTTACTTGTCATAAAATTTTACGAAGTGATCAAATAAACCCGAAGGATAATAAATAACACAATGAAATAAAAAGAATAAAATGAAATTGTAATTCAAATCAAGAATAAACTTTATTTTACGCTCATTGATATTAGAAACCAAGTCCATATATGATTCACCAATAAAACGGGACTCCATAAAATCTGGGTTCGAAGATTTCAACTGATAGGACAAGAAGAAAAACCTCGATTTTAA
The DNA here is from genome assembly GCA_037074485.1 of Delonix regia. Lineage (NCBI taxonomy): Eukaryota > Viridiplantae > Streptophyta > Magnoliopsida > Fabales > Fabaceae > Delonix > Delonix regia. The sequence continues at coordinate 31,915,550 of CM073451.1, forward strand.
CGTAAAAGAGATTCTAAGCACACTCACAGTCACAATATATAATGGAGAATCAAATTCAATGAATCATATATTGGTCGTATCTACTGACACAGTAATATGTATGTCGAATTTACCAATAGTTTTTTTTTTTTTTTTCAGATGGAGATAAATAAACAGTACCAATTTGCCAGAATCCAATGCACCAAGTTGGAAGAAGGTGCCTAGAATTTTTTTTTTTAATCAAAGTTAAAGGGGTAAAATCATTAACATGAGTAATATTTAAATAGTTTAAATATTTTACTCATGTATACTTAAGTCAAAATCTATTTAATGTGGAGTTTGAAATTACCCCGAGGTATCCAAGCTCCTTAAGCCTAATATTATAATTTAAATAAAAAAAATTGATATATGTTTATTGGTAAACTATTTGTCCAAAATGTTTAAATTTTTTTTTAAATGATTAATCATATATAGTGACGAATCATTCTTAAATATTTTGAGGTAATTCACCCCAAGATATGACAAATCTACAATGAATTTTTTTAATTCTTTTTGGTGATTCACCATATATTATGGTGAATCTCTTTATTTTTTTAAAAAAATTTTTATTAATCACCAATAAATTTTTTTAATTTTTTTAATGATTAGATGTTGAATAAAAAAATACTAAAATTTTTAAAATCATATGGAACCAATTAAAATACTAAGGTAGTTTGTTGAATTAAAAAAAAGTAAAAAAAATTTAATCATTAAAATAATGATTATTGGTTCAAACACAAGGTCTTCTAGTAGCCTTTTGTAGTTGACGTTGCACCAAAGGTGGAGTGTCATTATCATCATTATTTTTGTATGGTTGAGATGGGCATATTGTAGATGGAGAAGAATTTAAATTGAATGAAAGAGAGTGAGCTAGAGGAATCGGTTGCCATGGGGTGACAAACCTTTGGTGTAGCATAAATGATAATCCACCGACATTAAAGAATGGTGTGGCATATGTAATGGAGAATGCTGGATCAAATAATGATGTGAATACTCTAGTTTTGAATTGTTGATCAAAAGGTGTGGAGGGAAAACATTATAGACTAAGAGATTAGACATGTGACTGTGTATAAGTCATAGTATAGGTAAAAGGGCCTGCATCTCTAAAATCCATGTGCTAAGGTTGACTACCTTAATTAAAAATAGGCTTTTGTAATGACATGTATCAGTGAACTTAATCTCTAGGCCTCCCCTCTAGAATATGTGGGCGAGAAAACTGAGATGTAGGTGATGCAGGCTGGGAGATCAAAGACTCATGTGATTCCCCAAGATCTAATAAGATGTTTCTGCAATCTCTATTTATAGTTTCACAAAAGTCTATAAAAGCCAATGATGGAAGGTTGTAAAAACTAAGCTTGTACAAGTCTTTGACTATGTTAGCCTGTGAAAGAAAGATATATAAATGGTTAGAATTCACTTAACAAATGTGCACATACGAAGAGGATAAAAGAAAAAGCTATGTAATATTATACCATGAAACCAACAACACTGCTAATAGGATGAATCCATTGTTGTGTGTGTCTCCAATTCCACCTTGTGTACTTGGAGGTTCAATCCAGAGGCTCTGTAGACATGGGTGCGTCAACCAGTGCCTCTTGCCATCTATTCCATAAGTTAATAAACCTTGCATGCTTCTCCCTTTAATCTTTCATGGTCTTTCTCTTGAGTTAGACTGTATGACAAGCCCCCAAATTAACAGGTTCAATGAGAATGCGTTAGAGTCTTTCAAATTGATTAAGCACCTGATCAGGTTGATGCCACTTGACAATATGAAAATAAATGAGTGGAATTGATGCGTCCAGATATCAGGTGATGTCAAGCAATATTCTAGGATCAGCTGGTGGACACTGGCTGACCTATACGAGCGCTAAATTATCTGCATTAATGATATTGCAAAATATTTAGTTGCATTGGTTACAAAATTTAGAACAAAATAGAAAATTGTGTGGAAACATACCTCGTCATCCCCCATCTCATCAAGAATAACTCTATATTGTCGTAAAGCTCACTCAACTTAGTCTAGGCAGGCATCAATGCATGGCTTAAATGTCCATAACACTCTTTGGAGCATCACAACGTTATTGCCTTTCGGGATTGATTGTGGGGATTCCTTATGGAAGAACTCAACATAGGATCTAAGATTGAAATGTTGAAATGCAGCCATCCACCTAGGTAGTAAGGCATATGAGCACTCTCTGTTCCCAAAGGCTAACCAATCGCCTAATGTTTTTTCTTTCATGCCTTCCCATATGACACAGTGTATCCAAATGTACTCTTTATTCTTTAGATGATTTGGAAAATTGCCATTTTTGGCTTCTCAATAACCATTCCACAATACAGTATTACGTTAGAAGCTAGCTTCGAATGGTCTTGCAATAATGATGTTGACACGCATGGATTTAAACCTTCATACTTTGAAATTTTCCATCAACCTTTATCAGATGTTTGACATGCCTTAACTTACCAATTACAACCATTGCCATAATGAATACATTTGTAATCCTCATATCTTGCAGTAAAGTTATACATTCTAAATGTGTGGTGTATCCGCACTAAGTACAATTTAATGGCAAGATGAAGAGCTAACTTATCAATAAACCGCAATCCAACGTGCAACTCTACATTGTTAATGTTCACCTCCTGTATTGGGAAAATCGAAATCCCAATCGGCATCAACGTTAATTTGACTAAAAAACATAGATGCAAGATCATTATATCCTTGCGAAGGTGTGGGTTGTATGCCCTCCATCTGGACATCCTCGCCTTTACACCTATCATCAAAGTGATCATTGCTATCCATGCCAAAAGCATCACCATCTTCATTATATATTCGTTTACTACCAATGGAGAAAGATGTGTCTAACAACCATGTGGTGTGTTTGATGAACTTGGCCTATATGTGTGATTAGTTTGTTGACATCCAAACAGCTGCTCACATGATAACTATGAATCTAACATTTCCATTCCAACTTCATATGCACTAAATAGTGAGACTTGCTTCTCAATGTCCCTTAGCTGATTGTTACCCAATAGTAGAGATAACAATGTGTCTGACATATAGTTATCCACATGTTGAGATGTCATATTAAAATCCACCTCAACAGTAAAAATAAATGCATATAACTTTGGAAACATAATTGGGATGCAAATCATGAGTTTTTTTTCGCACATTGTTTGCAGATTATAATCATTTTTCAAGCTGCATACTCGATACCTTGTAAGATTTAAGGACACTAGATGTTTGTATACCAACTCAGACATTGCATGTGTGGTACCCAATCGTAATTTTTGACTCGCCAACTCTTTCATCATTTTTAAAGTGACGTTAGGCTCAACTCTCATTGTTTTCACATTATCACACTTAAATGTTACGCCCTCATCCATCTCGTGTATCTCTCCATTCACATAAATATAAATTAGCTCTGTCCTATAGTCATTATATTTTCCTATAACAACGCTTGAATGTGAAAACATACAAATATTATTCCAACATTATGCTGGCTATCAATTATTTTTCATCCCCATTCTTTAATGTGTTACATTGTTACACTTAACTTACTAATTCATGTATCAATTAATTATATTCCCATTCTACTATTTTTTTCCAATCATTACAAATTATCATATTTACCTTATTGTTTTTTTTTTATTATGTTTGTAATTATATCTAACATAACATATAATTCTTACAATGACTATGATTTCACTGAAAATTATAATTCATTTTTTGATAATTAATTTTTCACAATCTAATTTTACCCAATATAATATAATTTCTTCACAACAATGATGATTAATTTTCAAAATTATCAATTATTTTTTCAACTTTAATTATAAATTATTCATCACTTTATGAACAATTTTCCATTCATTCTTATTGCTTTTGTTATTTTTTTTAAATTCAATTGTGTCCAACTTAATATAATTTTCTTAATCATGATAATTAATTTCTGAATTTAATATTTATTTTCGTAATTAATTATCATATTATCCATAAATAATTATTTTCCCAAAATGATAATAATTACTATTAATCACTCTTTTTGAAATCAAAATCTTACATTTCTATAACTTTTTTCTTATTACTTTGATTATTAACATTAATTTGCATACAATTATTTGTACTCAACAAAGGAATAGCATCATAACAAATAACTATTTTTCTTTATTTATTATTATACTACATTTTTTGAAATTAATACCAATTTTTAAGGTAGATAAATTTTTTTCCAGCCTAAAAAAATTCTCATAGGAATTTTACAATATTTTTCTAAGTTTAATAATCAATTTTCTGCCAAAATTTTTTTTATAATATAATTTTTTTAACTCCACTTTTTATTAGAAAAATGCAATAAAATAAACAAACTCTCACAAAAATCATACTATAAACAAAAAATCATGCCCACTACATTCATATATCACATATCAATATATGAATCATTAAATTAAAACTTTCCATAAACTTGCACTAAATCACAACAATAAATAAATACTATAAATATTTGGCAGATAACTTAAAGTAAATTTTCCTTCGCCCAAATAGCACCAAAAACTTGATTACCTAAAGAAGAGGAATATATGAAGTTAAGAAATGTGAGAGGAGCAGAAGATGAGACACATTAGAAACAAAATAAGATTATGAAAGTATGGTGAAAGATGAAAGACTCAAAAGCAAATAGGAGGAGGAAGTAATCTGGGACCACATATATAAAGCCAAATTTGAAGGTCATTTTTAGTCATTTTGCATCAAGATAGCATCTCCTTCAAACCAATCAGATACAATGGTTTTCTTTCCTCCAATAGCAACATACCACGTGTTCGGTCATTAAATATTTTACTGTTGCCTTCACTTTTCTTCTTGATTTTGATAGCCAGAGTTAAAGTTGACCCCTAATCGGTCAGCTGTCACTTACTACAAAGTAGGTGATAGCAATTGAAAATTTCATTATTATTATTTTTTAAAAAAATATTAAATTCACCCCTAATAGTATGAAAAAGCACTGGGTCCCATGAGATTCACCTCCTTTGTGGGCGAATTCAATTTGTAAAAAAAAAACAGATTGAATATCCTAATATTTACTTTCAGCCCTTGTAGATTTCACAAAAAAAAAATTATTTTTTTAATATATATGGCTAAAAACCAGGGATCCCAAGCACAAGACTAGACACTCTTACACTTGGTTTTTAACAAACTTACTCACACTGACGGGTTCTTTTTTTGGACTAAAGGTTGAAGGATCAAATTACCTAATGCAAATGGTATCTAAACAATCTAAATGTCCTACTAATATACACTCACGTAGGCACAAACCCAAATGATGTGGGGCTGAAAACTGTCTAGAATCTTGAGTTGTACATTACATATACTCAATTTCTTGTGGGGCTTTTCCTAGTTTTTGTTTTTAATTGTGCAAGTAATACTCACACTATCTAGACCCAATAACTATACAAGTTGTTGTGGTGTATTGTACCATCGTGGACCCTTCAACCATCGTTCTTGGGCTCCAACACGTAGTTAGGCCTACCTCAAGTTCAAGATCCAAAAAAAAAGAAAATAAAAAGATTTCGAAGATGAAGCAGCTACGAAAGTTGATTTCTATAGTTTAAGAATTTGTAATTGAGTCCTTATAATTTATAAAGATTTTAATTTGATCATTTTTATTAATATTTTGAGCTATATATGATTTCATTTTATTTTATCATCTATTTTATATATTTTATTAGTATAAATTATACATATTCCAAATGTTAAGTTAAGATAATATATAGTTAGTTATGTTAGTAAAATTTGACATATTATTAAAAAAAATTTTAATACTTAGGAATAAATTAAAATATTTGTAAATTATAAGAACTCAATTGCAAAATTTTAAATTACAAGGATCAGATTAAAAATTTAAATTATTCAGTCTAAAAGTATAATTTTCCTTTTCTTTTTTGTTTAATAAAACGAAAGCAGTTATTTAATCCTAGAAGTACAAGAGCTTCTGTACATACTGTAAAATGCAATATGACTGATGCAAGAAGTCAAAAATGCCAAATGAAAGGGATATGTTAGCAAATTGCCAATAAATAACTTTATCTAAATATAATATAGTCTGGTCCAAAAGGGAAAATTATTTATATAATATAGTAGAGTTAATCACTCCCTACTTCTTTATTGATTTTCCACTATTATGTCTTCTGGTGATGGCGTCCAATAGGATCCAACTCATATAGATTCCTTGTTTAAATATTCTTTGGTGCATCTAGAGATACATAAAATGAGAAGAGATAGTATATATCTGGCCCACTCAATAAATTTTACTTATTTTCTCTTTTTTAAAGTTTGGATCACATGTTGTAAAAGAGATTGTGTTATTATTTTACTAACAAATATTTGATCAAGTTTTTAAATTATGTGTAATTGTTAATAATTTTTATTGTCGAATGATTATTAACATATTAATTACCTACTGGATCAGAATCTTCTTTTCAATATTTTTATTTTTATCTAAATGTACCTAGTGCATTTATCTGAATATTTTTGGTCCGAAGTTCTAGGATTCGAAGTTGAAATTCATGTAACATCTAGCCAAAATTTAATTTATTATTTTTTCATTAACCCTAAAAAATATTTAAGCCTTAAAGAGTTTTTAATTTAAAAAATAGTTAATTAATTTATTAATTTTTTCATTCACTCAAAATACATCTTAGATTTTGAAGAATAGTTCATTAATTTTTTTATTCACTAAAAAAAATTTCAAATTTCAAAAAAAAATTTATTCAAGAGACGATGAATTAATTAATTAATTACTTCATAATTTTTCGCATTTACAATAAAGAATTTACAAAAATTAGTTACTTTATTATTTTACTTATTAACTACTAAAAATTTAAGCACCTCAAATAATGTTTAATACATATATGAAAAAGATAAAAAGTTATCGTATGAAAAGTTAATAATTTGATTAATGGAGTCTTCGTATCAGTTAAATGAAACTTCCACGTTAAATAAAGTCTACTTTATCTATATATAATAAAGGCACCATATGCATTTATCTGGATATTGTAGTTCTTAAATTCTAAGAATCCAAGTTGAAATTCTAATAAGACTCTAGCCAAAATTTAAGAATCAGAAAAGGTCTTCGTGGAATTTTTCATGCATGTCCAACCTTCACAATATTAACATACACAAAATTATTTCATCTTTTCAGTTCTGGTCAGCCATAACGTGAATGTACACGGATATACTTAATTTCTTTCAATTTCTTTTTTCTTTTTCTACTTTGACATTTCAAAGTCTCAAGTCCTATAAGAAATAGAATGGAAAAGATAAGACCGAGTAATAATCACAAAGTTAACATTTTGGACTCTTGCTCTAGTTGGGAAGGGTGGGATTGTTCTAAAAAGTCACGTGGCATTAGGTTTTTGAAAGGGGCAATAATGGATCATACAACAGCTAAGTCAATTATGTGAATTAATTATGACTCCATTTTGTTCAAGATACCATGTGAGAGCAAAGTACTGTGACACCAACCACATTGAAAAAGAAAAAAAAGAAGAAATTTTCTTGTACATTATTCAGACTTTTCCAAAACGACAAGATTTAGAACAAAATTTTTTCCTTTTGGTGACTCAGATCAAGCTTTTTATAAAGGTGCATATCATCAAATTGTGTAGCATAGAGTTACAAAATATATAATAATTGCATTTTATTAAATATTTTAATAAAATCTTGTCCTCTAAAAATGCATTATTTTCTGGGCATTGAAATTTAATAGTATTAGGATGATTAAGCTGATATGCATTAATATCATTAGAAATAAGCCATTCATGCTGATAGTAACATATATTCATAAAAAGTGATGATATAATCCAAAATGATTAATCGTCACTTGCTCCTATAATTTTAAGTTGCTTGTAATGTCAATGATGAAACTGATCATGATTAATAATCTAATTAAGCTATGTTCAAGTTAGGCAAAAATCTTATTACTTCTTCCACGTCAGCCAGAAGCTCTCAATTTGATTATGATTTTTTGGGCTATTAGTTGTGTTAAGACTGTATATTAACTGGTAGATATGGGTCTATTCTTAGTTGGTTTATACTTGTGCTCACCAAATTAATTAATTTTGGTAAAAAGATATTAAAATACTTAACTATGTCTTTGACTACCACACCTACATATATATTTTTAGGCTTTAGCAATTTGGATATATATTGGAGCTTGCGTGAAAATTTTGAATTAATAGTTGAATAGGGTTGGGATCGATATAATGTTACAATCACTCTCACATAAAGTCACATTTAAACAAAAATGAGAGAAAATATAAAATTGGTCTCTTAATTTTATACTTTGTGACAAATTAGTTATTTATAAATTAACCGTTATAAATCAGTCTATAAAAAAATTTACTATACTAATTTAGTCTCTCATTAATTCAAATAGAACGAGTGATTTTATATAAATTTGAATTTTTTTTTCCTTTTTGTTGTTAAATATGTTTTGCATGTGGAATTATTCAAATGAAATAGACACCTGCCTATATATAGTCACAATTAATTAATTAAAAAATGCAAAGATGGGAAACAATGAGCACATTGTTAAAGATAGTGCTATACATTCTCATCATTTTGTTGGTGAGAAATATTAAAATTAATCACGGGGTGAGTATATTTTATAAAGAAAGGACAAGTGATGGCACAATCATTACTTGGAAATTTAACTCTAAATTTCTGATTGGTTCGGAATTTTCTAGATTATCATCGTAAGAACTGATCGCAGAATGCTACATGTGTTTGACTTTTCAAGCAGCCTTATTGGGTGGAATTGTGATTAACTTATGAAGGAAAAGAATGTACGTATTTTTTTAAGCTTAGCGTTAATGTTAACATATTTTTAATATTTTTGGAAGAACGAAGAGAGTATATTATTAGGTTTTGAAGTGAATATATGAAGTTTTTAATGAAGCATTACTTTCATGTGGGGCAAAGTGTAATTTTCTCTTTTAAATTCTCAATGTTTTTTAATTAATGCTTATTTTATAATACATGTAAAGGACAATTGTATTATGTCACATGTAATATGAGTTATTATTTATGTGATAAAATTTGGTCCAACAATTGACAAATAATATAATTCAAATAAATCATAAACGTATTTTAGCTAAAGAAATTAGTGCCATTCACATTCAATGTAACTTTTTTTTTTTTTTTTTAAGTTTTTCCTTCTGTTATTGCATACATATTATAAAATTTTTTATTTTATTTATGTTTAATTAATAAAGTTAATTTTCTACATAATATATATATATATATATATATATATATGTCTCTTTTAAAAATGAAATTTCTTAGTTATTTTGACTATTAGGTAAAGAACAAAATCAAGCGCAGAAAGTTTATTTTGTAGACAAATTAATTATGAATTAAAATTCTTTTTGTAATGTATATATATCAAATATAAAAAGACTGAGATAATATTTTTTTCAAAAGAAAATCAGAAACGTAAGTTAGTTAAAGAAATTGAATATCAACTCAGTCTAGTATCTAACTTTCCTTATCATTTTTGCTTTCATTATAAGACCAAGTCATGAACGTGTGACTTTGTTAAATACATTGAAATAAAGTCATTCAATATGGATCATAAGCTTGAATATTCAGCATCAAAGACCGTTATATCCAAAAAGTAGAAGTCCACGGCTCCACATCACAAAACCCTTATCACCTTCTTTCGTGGAAGAAGCCTTCTTCCATCTCCTTCCCTCCCTCTCCTTCTTCCTCTATAAAACCCAACCAAACCAGACCACTCGACATCACAAAACACAAACAAGAACGTACGTACGTGCGTGCACTACTTTCTGAAACATGGGTACATCCTCAGACACCTCGTCTTCCTCAAACACAAGCACAGGCATGGCGGGCAAGACATTCTCAGGATTAGGAAACCTCATAAAGCTCCTTCCCACCGGCACTGTCTTCCTCTTCCAATTTGCCAACCCCGTCGTCACCGACAACGGCCAGTGCAACACCACCAACAAGGTCCTCGCCTCCGCCCTCCTCGTCGTCTGCGCCTTCAACTGCTGCTTTGCCTGCTTCACCGACAGCTACACCGGCTCCGACAAGCAAAGGCACTACGCCATCGTGACGGCGAAGGGGCTGTGGCCGGCGCCAGCGTCGGAGAAGGTGGACATGGGGAAGTATAAGCTGAGGGTGGGGGATTTCGTGCATGCGTTGTTGGGGTTGGTGGTGTTCGCCGTGCTGGGGCTTCTGGACTCCAACACCGTGCGCTGCTTCTACCCGGAGTTCGAGAAGACGGAGAAGATTCTACTGCAGGTGCTGCCGGCTGCGATCGGAGTGGGCTCCGCCGCGGTGTTCATGCTGTTCCCTAATACTCGCCATGGGATTGGGTACCCCACTTCAACTGATGATGATAAGAGTAAGGAAGAGAAAGAGACGAGCAAGAGTGCTGAGGTATAGGACTATAGCTAGGAATTAGAAACATCGACCTATAATTAACATGAACGGTTGAAATAATGTTAAGTTTTATACCCTACAGTATTTGGATGAAATATTAAGACCTGAGGTTGAAAATCCGTAAGTGGGGTTGACAGTATTCAGATTTAATTTTGAGCTCTAATTTGTGGAACAGTACCATAGTACAACCAAGTATATTGCCCTAGAAGTGTACAAATATTAATCGCATCTTAGCTTGTTTTTTCCCTTTACCAAGTATATTGCTCTAGAATTGTACAAATATTAATCGCATCTTAGCTTGTTTTTTTCCTTTAGATTACATTTCGTAGAAACCAAAGAAGTTGTCATTGTTTATGAGAAGTTAAGAATATATATGTTTGATTATAAAATGTTCTTTTTTGGAGTTGGATTATGACCATATATATATATATATGCGTATGGCGAATAATTTTTGAGCAGATATATTACATTTCTTAAGAGGAAGGTTGAAGTAATTTCAACTGTTTATGCTTTTTTTTAAAAAAAAGAGAAAAAAAAATCAATTGTGTGTGTGTGTATAGGCTTCTTAATCAATCGCATAAAAGATGTGTGTTCTAAAAAAGAAAGAACATTTTCATGTTATCAAGGCAATCTCAATTTGTTTAATCTAAGTTGGGCTGTTTCATCATGAAATTAATGTTCTACTTTCCCAGCGTGAAGACATATGTTTATAAGCATTTACACTGTCATGTGTTATTTTACAACTTTGGGAGTTATTCTTAAGATAAAGTACATTTAATTTACGATCTATAATTTAATGGTAAAGTATATATAATTTTAGGAAGGGGTGTAGGATATAATTAAGAAGAAAAATCATTTTAGTAAAATTTTATAGGGGACTTCTATGTAACTTTTTTCAGGGGCCGTATAAATTAACATACACCAACCTAGCTACCACTAAACCAAGGTATATTTGTCTTCTAGTGATTCATTTTTTTCACATTCCTTGTATAGTCAGGGACATCATATAAGTATTAAAATTTTTACAAGCGCACGCTCTCAAATAAGCTACATATATGTGTACATCTCCATCAAGATATTAAGTATGATGACATTAGATATGTTAAGATATAATATATCATATTATTCGGAAAAGGTCATATTTATTAATTATGATAAAATAATTATATAAATTAAATGAGACAAAATTGAATGAAGTACAGTTATAATTTTATGAATAAAAAATTCTATAATTTTCAAATGGTATCTAGTTGAAGGTATAATTTCTATATAAAAATATATGATCAACCATATTTATTATCATTCACAATAAATACTAAAATTATAATATTACTATATTTATCATTAATGAAGAAAAGCTAGGATCGAATGTATATATGCTCTTAATTTCATCGAATTCCCATGCACTGAATTGTACTAGGATGGTTTATTCCATATATCGGAGGGATCTTGCGTGGCATATTGGCAAGATTTAAATAATTTAATTAAATCAATTTTTTGTTAAACAAATTAGAATTATATGTAACACAAATTAATATTAATTAAGGGAACAGAGAATTTTGCCCCATTGACAATTAATTGATTTCTTGGTCAATTATATATGCCACGTTTTTCTTCCTTTAATCATTCTATCAAATCGGTTACAGCATTATCATGAAATTTAATAATTACGATCATGATAGATCAATTAATAATATTGGCGTAAATGAGATTAATTGTGGACACCACAAGTTTCCCTTTTATCCTGACTAGCTTGGATTGCTGTTAGGTCTATCTAATCGGTTTAACTGGTAGTGAACTTGTGATTAATTAACACATCCTTCATTTAAGGACTTAATTACTATTGGAGATCAAGTTTAATTTAGACTTAATCTTTATCTCGCTTACTGTAGCATCGATCGCAATTTTTAATTTGAGGCTATTATAGTATTAAAATTGTAACATCCAGTTATAAATTACATTAAATATATATTCATTTAGTTACCATGACTATCTTTGAATTGGTGTTATATTAATGTGATTTTAGATTAATTTAATTTTTAAAATTAATTTTCTTAAATATGATTTTGTGTTACCATCATTTATGTTTAAATATTTTTATTTTAAAATTAGTTTTTTTATTTATACAATTCATTCAACATAAAATAATTTTTTTTTACTTTTGTGCAAATAAAAGTTTAAAAGATAAATTTATTTTTTAAAAAATCAATTGTCAAACCAAATAAAAATATTTTAAAACTTATTTTTGTTTAAATATACAAATAAACTTTTAAACTTGTCCAGCAATAAATCAAATACTATTAAGTTTTATTTTCATCTGTTGTATTGTATGTAATTTTGCACATATATACAATGATATAGCCATCAGTATATAGTATACATATAAAATAATATGTTGGTGTAAAAACGATCTCTATAAATATATATATATATATATATATATATTTTAGTGAAAAAAAAAAAAATCAATCGTGGATATCCATTAATATTCCCTTGCTTTTCAATCATCGCAGACAAGTGAAAAAAGAACACGCATAATTAATAATTAAGAACAATACAGATTTATTGACTTCCAACTTGTACATATGTTGGTTCAAAATATAAAAACACATTATCTATCGGGCATTCTCCTCTCTCCTTTATCTTGTTCTTCCTTCTTTCTTCGACTCACCTACCCACTCACACACACATAGATAGCCTACCGTGATTCATGGAAATGCCAGCATTATTGTAAGGTTATGGGAAAAAAATGTAAAAGAAAACTCTTAAATATATTCGATTTTTTTTACATTTAAAAAAATAAGATGTTTTGTCTAATATTTTTTATATATCACAGTTGTCAACTCATTTTTCACCTCAAAACATTTATATAATTAATATAACAAGTTTTAATTTATTCCTAATACCCATATGTCAGGTTTGAATATGTCCCAAGTAAAATATCTGAAATATTGATAAAAAATTAAAAGACTTATTTATTGTGCACTATTTTTTTCCCGTTAAATTAAAACTGCACAACAATTGGGTAGATATTCAACTTATCTAACCTAGTGGAAACTAGTATAAATAATTAAATAAGAAAAGAGTGAAATATCTTTTATTCTTCTATACTTATTATAAAATTCTTATTTTAGTTTTTCATTCATTAAAATATTTAAAATAATATCTCACTCATTAAAAAATATCACACTTAGGTTATGTTTGGATAGAGAGCCAAGGAGGGAGTGACGAAGAATGAAATGGTCAAATTGGAATGAATGCATATTTGGATATTTTTATGAAGATGAAATAAAATGGTAAGGGAAGGCCTTCAAGACCCTCTCTAACCATCTAAAATGTTACTTTTATTGTCCCCCAAAATTGGGGGGTCAAGGATAGAAGGGAGTGACTCACTAATTAAAAGTACTATTATACCTTTATTTTATTTCTTAAAATTACGAGTTTATCCAATATTTGTATTGTGAAGTATTTCTTCTAGAAACTTCATTTCTTTAGCGAATTAAAAATTTAATCTTTGTCCCATTCTTCTATTGAATCATTAATTAAAATATCAAATTTATTTATTTAAAACAATTTTAAAATAAGTAATTTTTATATACTATAAGTTGTTTACATAAGATATATATTAATTTTATTTCATAATTATGTTATATTTTGTGAGTTGAGAAATCAAAAGAAAGAGAAAATAGGAGAATTAGTAAAAGAAAGGAAAAAAATATGGACAATATTTCTATTTCATGTATTGAAGGAAGATAAAATTATTAGTTATAAGTTTACATTATAAGGGGTAATATTAAAAATAATAATTAATAAGTCATTCCATTCCATTCATTTAATTATAACTTCCAAACAAAAATTTTAGAAATCCCTTTCTTTCTTTATTAAAACTTCCAAACAATATATCTAATCAAGTCATTCCATTCTATATCATTCTATTAATGACCACTCCATTTCATTCTCTTTTAAATTTTCAAACATAGCCTTAGCCTTCACTTTTTTAAAAAATGCTAAATTTAATTTTTCAATCTAAGGTTTAGAATTTGATGAAATAATTAAATTTGATATTTAAAAAAAATGTAAAATAACAACAAGGTATTTTTTTAAATTAAAAAAAGCCCACTTGAATTGAATGCAAGAACTATTTACCATTCGCAGACCTCTTGTATATATACCACTCTCCTCCTCCTATACCTTTCAAGCTCTTCTGAACAAAAATGGAGTCAACCAGCTTATTAGGTAACCCTAACCGCAACACGCAGCGTCAAGGCAAGAGCATCACAAGAAGCGTATTCTCAGGACTAGGCAGCCTCATCAAGTTCCTCCCAACAGCCACAGTCTTCGTCTTCCAGTTCCTCAGCCCCATCGTCACCAACTCCGGCCACTGCCAACCCTTCAACAAGTACCTCTCCGCCGCCCTCCTCGTAGTCTGCGCCTTCAACTGCTGCTTCGCCACCTTCACAGACAGCTACGTCGGCTCCGACGGCAGGAGGCACTACGGCGTCGTGACGACCACGGGGCTGTGGCCGGCGCCTTTCGCCGAGTCAGTGGACTTGTCGGCGCTGAGGCTGCGGGCGGAGGACTTCGTGCATGCGTTGTTTTCGTTGGTTGTGTTTGGAGTTTTGGGATTGCTGGACTTGAACACAGTGAGGTGCTTGTATCCGGAGATGGAGGCGTATCAGCAGGTTCTGTTGAAGGTGTTGCCTCCGGTCATGGGTGCGGTTTCCGGTATGGTGTTTGCGGCCTTCCCGTGGAAGAAGCGCCATGGAATTGGGTACCCTGCAACCACAGACACCTCCCAGAAAGATAGCAATTAGTGGGAAATATAAAATAGGTTAAAAATTTTACGTAATCATTATTTTGTAATTTGTGATTTGGACTCGTTGCAGTAAGTGAAAAATGTATAAACTTAATAATTTGGATTTCACAATTCAGGTTAATCTAGTTAATAGTTAATGGTAAAAAATTTAACTTTTCAACTACGCGTCTCGTTACTAATGTTTAATCTAACGGAATAGTGCAATTTAATTGTGAATAATTTCGGATTCGTGTATTTTGAATGTCATGTGTAAATAACAAAATTAGTATAGCCTGACAATGTCAAGGAATGTATGGCGTTAAGGAACTTATTAATTATTTATCAATGCTATCATTTGTGTGATAAGCAGCAATTTAAAATTTTAATGTCGTTGTTATTCAAATAAAAGAATATATATATATATATATATATATATATATATATATATATATATATAATTTGTGAAGTGGTAGCGTATGATGTATTTTTTTGTTGTTGTGTATGTATCTATTATACGTTACTGTTATATATTGACTTTATCTGTTAATTTTAGACACAGCATGTTTATAAAAATATGGAATTTCATTGAGTCTTGATAGTTAAATTACAGTCTAATTAAGATTTTTATTTATTTAAAATCACTTGATATGGCTGAGATCATCTTTATATACAGAAGACTTCACATTAATTTGGATATTATACATAGTCTCAGATCAGTTCTTGGATTCGTATTCAAGGGCTTAAATGTTGTTTACTTATTTATTTAAAAATTTTTATTAATAAATGAGTTTTATTTTTAAAATTAACATTCATTGATATAAGATCTACTCATATAAAACCACGATAAAAAAAATAAAATGTCTCAAACAATTAGTTTATATAATTCAAAACCAAGTGATATTAAATTAGTAAAGATTATTATTTTTAATTTTTCATGACATATTGTGTTCCGTGCGTGTTTGTGTATATATTTATATATGAGTTTGGAGTGAGTATTATATTATTAACACCTGAACTCTGAATATATATATATTTATTTATACAAATTTTTTGCATCCAAACTCAAGCCAATAGTATTAAATATTTCGTTCATTCTTAAACATGACCTGGAAATAATTACGGACGCAAGGACCCTTTGAACGAGAATCAATGATGAGCTTTAGGTATTATATGTAGTGAAATTCACCAGAAAGCATATTCTCCATATATATATATTTGGGAATTAAAGTTTAGACTCGAATTTTATCACTTGCTGGAGGCCGAGTGAACCAAACTGATATATGTTTGGGAGTTGAGAGAAAAATGAAAAAGAAAGAGATGAAAAATATTTAATACTTCATTGCGAGTTGAGTGGAGAAGAAAAGAAATTGAGAAAACAATATTTTTTTAATTTCTTATTTTAAAATATCTTTTTAATATCTTATTTATTATAAAATTATTATTTTAATCTTTTACTTATTGAAATATTTTTTCAATGTCATCCTCTATTTTTTTGTTTTTTTAAAAATTATCAAATATAATTCTTTAATTAAATTCTAATTTTCAATTTAATTTTTTTTAAAAATAAAACATCAAGTATAATATTTAAAATCTAAATCAAAATTTTTTAAAATAAATAAATAATTAAATAAAAATAAAAAATTGAGTATGACAATTTAATGAAAAATATTATAAAATATGACATTTATTAAATAAATATAATTTTTTTAAAAAAATAAGTGTAATATTTAAATCAGACTAAATCTAATTTTTTGCCAAAAAAATAAAGCAATGTAACATTTTAATAAAAAACCATTAAAAAATATATTAGACTAAAATGACCAATAAATAAAAAATTAAATACATTTTCTTAATTAAAAACTAAATTCACATTAAAAAAAAGTTAAAGAAATGAAAATAAAATTCACTATCAGATTTGAAATCAAATTTAGAAAACAAAGAACAGATAAATTAATAATAAAGAATAACATATCCTAATATTTAAATCAGACTAAATCTAATTTTTTGCCAAAAAAATAAAAAAGCAATGTAACATTTTAATAAAAAACCATTAAAAAATATATTAGACTAAAATGACCAATAAATAAAAAATTAAATACATTTTTTTCATTAAAAACTAAATTCACATTAAGAAACAGTTAAAGAAATGAAAATAAAATTCACTATTAGATTTGAAATCAAATTTAAAAAACAAAGAACAGATAAATTAATAATAAAATATAACATATCCATAAGACTAACGAATAACTGTTAAACTATAATGTAGGGCTTCTCCCACAGGGAAAAAACCCTTTAAAAAAATTGGCGTATGCCGCTATATGCGGCGAGCACACGGTATTCTTTAGTAAAAGGCGAAAGAATAGTTCGCTCTGTGCTCACCGCGCGGCTGCGTGACTGTATACGCTAACGCACTTGCAATTTATACTGTTTCCCTCATGAGTATCATCTATGAATCTTCGGTGTGGGACTTGTAAGGCCATGCGACAAATGGTAGCTTGATATTTATATATTTTTTGTCAACATGTGGCAGCTAGCATTGTTCTAATCGAACCAATCTTGTGAGTTCTTGACTTGTTTTCAACTGCTATGTGCTAACAATATTGCAAGGTAAGGTTTCAAGTGGGACTTTAAATATTCAATTATAAAAAAGGAAAAATAGAGAAGGGAGTAGATGAATGAATTAAAGCTTCCCAGCTATTTTGGTAGTTGTTAATGAATTCGCGTGATCCAATCTCTATTTTGTGGAGTTCAACTAGTGTAGATGTAAGCACAAGAGAAGAACCAATGGCAGAAATTAATAGAAGGGGTACAGGAAAATCAGTATTTCCGTCAAAAACAGAAGGACGAACTCTACTTTCCACACTTTTTTTTTATAAAATTATTTGATTATGATCAAACTCTGATTTAGCAGATATGAGGACGACATAAGCTGATAACACTTGTTTGAACTGGTTTACAATGAAGCTCAAAGCTTTATGATGCTTGCCATAGTCTAAGCACACTTTGTGAGTATCATATATTAGTTCTGGCAAACAATTTTCTTACTCTTTAGTCCTTGCCTTAATGAAGAAGATCCTAGGACTAGAAAAGACAAACCAAAGTTGCTGTGAATAATTGAAAAGTTAGAAACATATCACTGATAGTAAAACTAAAAAAGTTAAAAAATATATAGCAATTTAGAGGAACATCGCTTAATCTAGACTTTTCTATATATCAAATACATCATATATATAATTTTTATAATATCAAACTTGTTCTATGTTACGAGAACTTTGGGAGGTGGGGTTAATTCCCATACACTTGTTGCTGAACAAGGTGGTGCTATATTCTTAATTTTCTGTCTTAATTTCCTGCATCTTCTACTGACACTTTTCTGTGCAGCTTCTGCACTAGTTACTTTCATTACGTCAACTTTCACTATGTGGTGATCAGAAGTGCCTTTAGAAGAAACAACTGAGTATGATCCTGGAGCAAATTTGTAGGGTGAGTTTGGTGAGCTCAATATGTAGTCCACTCGCGTCCCATACTTGCATGTTCCTTGCACATCTGATTTTAGAACTCTCATTAATATATAAACTGAGCTGAAACAATCATAAGCTAAAAATCATCTATCAGAGAAGTGGATTTTGGAGAAGAAATTTTAGTTACTTTGGCCTTTGGTCATGATGACTATGGGCTCGCATTCTCCAGCATAATCCTTTGCATCAACATAGTCTTTTGATTTCATGTAGTTCATCACTTGTGTCTTTGGCCCGGGCTTTCCGAGTTTCTCATAATACTGCAACAATAAATATTCTCAGAGAGGTCCCATGGCAAATTTATATTTATATGCAAAGAAATATAGTTCAAGTTTAGGCTTTTACTTATGGGATGGGCCTAAATTAAGACAGGCCTAAGCTCAACAACTAAAAGCATATTGGGCATTGATTCTGCCTTGGCCCCGCCCGGCCCAACTCATGAACATGTATGATGAACTCTGGGAGAAAATATTGAATTTAGTGTTGAGTAGTTGTGTGAGAAAATAACACCTTAACAATATCTGTCCATCTCTCTGATGAGTAATCTGCTCCATCTAGAGAATTGAGACCTCCTGCCAAGATGTGAGGAGGGTCATTGGAGCTGAGTATTGCATTGACCTGCTTCATTCTCCAATTCTCATCCAAATGATCAAGTTGAGTAGAGTGAATATTAATTTCTCCAGCCCAAGGCACATCAATTGTGGCCTTCAAAACGTTCCTGCATCACACAAATAGATGAAATTGCATTCAAGTCACAAAAAAATTAAGCTTTTGATAAATGGTTTTTTGATGAATTAGGTCATCTTACACCCTTTAGTTTCTTTGATGACATTAGACATTTTAGATGCTCATGTACTACATACTTAAGCATCTTAGGTGTCTCCTGACATCCATGATACTAAGATGACTGATGATAGTGTATCAAACGCATTCTTCAATGTTTTCAATGGAAGATTTTGGGGAGATGGGGGAGCACCTGAAATCATCATCATCAGCAATTTTCTGAACTTTCCACCTCTTAATTGGCCATTTTGACAAAATTGCATTTCCATATTCTGGAGCCCAACTCTCAGCAAACACAAACTTCATCTTCAAGGCAGCTGCCAAATCTGAGAGAGGCTTCATGCCCTTTTCTTCCTCTGCCTTCACATCCTGCAGTGCCAACACATCAGCATCTATCTCCCTCAGCACTTCCAGAATGCTTCTGCTGCTCATAAATCTCTCACTGCTTCCGCAGTAGTAATTCATAATTGGAGAAAAGCATACTGGGGACCTTGCTGGGACTTGGCTTCTTGTTCTTGAGGTACTCTCTTCAACATCATCATCATCGTTATCATCCGTGGAGGCAAGCAGCCTACTGTTTGCTAATGAAATCTCATTCTCAGGAAGATTAATGGAAACTTTCAAGTTCGATCGATGGAGGATCTTTGAGTTAGAGAGATTCTGAACCTTACTCAGAGAGGCATGCAATGGAGATTGCTTTAGTATACTCTTGGGATAATCAACCTTCATAGAAGAACTCTTGTTATTACTGTAAGACCCCAGTTCATCAGCTTCTGAAACAGCAGGTGCAAGGGAGAACATGGCAACATTGAAAGTGGCAATCCTAATAGGCTTTGCAGAATCAGTGTGACTAGTAGTTTTGTTGGTACGAGGCTGTTGTGTTCTAGAGTGACCTTTGGAGTTTAACTTTCTGAACCTTTTGATCACAACTTTAGATCTTGGTCGCTTCCATAGCAGCCAACATATCCTTGAATAGAGGTACCTGAGTTTTCTTCTGAGCACACCGAACATCTTCTAAGACAGAATCCAAGTGGTTATTATTGCAGGAGAGAACATATGTTGGGGTTTCTGGTTTCTGAGAAGTTATTGCTTTCTCTAATCACCATGATTTGTGATACAGCTTGAAGAAACGCCAAGTATAGAGACAGAGGTAGGTGCTAACTACTCCACGGCGTGAGTTAGACAAAGAGCTGCGAGAGTTGACAATGGAGCCATACTGTTGAGCCTCTTTTCCCACACAAGAAGACAACGCCAACTGCTACCAATGATAGTATCAAACATGTGTCCAGCTTCTAAAATTGCTATTATATTCTGTCTATTTTTTTTTTCTTTAGAATTATCAATGAATCTTTTTGTTCGAGACTATATCTCTATCTTGGACCATTTTAAAGATATATTTTTCCATATCAGCTTGCTACATTAAAAATTTACTTTCTAGAATATTTCTCAAAATAATTTAACCTAATTGAATAAAAAGAACTGTCATTTTCTTTACTAATTAGCCTACCTGGACGTAGCTTATGTCTAATTAAAGCCCCAATAATGCATGAAAACTTTGTTGACCACTTGGCATTTTTTTCAATAATCTTCTGTACCATGATGTGAAGTTATGTCTGACTTCATAACGGTGATTGCGAGGTCAAGGATGATTAGTTAAGGATGATACATATTATAAAACATTATTGAAACTATAATTATTGCCTCCTCGTATGCTTTATAAAAAGCAATAATTTAGTTGCCCTTCCCCAACTCGGAGATAGTTGTGGAAGCCAGGATTCCTTAGGGTCCTTTTCACAAAACAAGATGAAGTCAATAATATAGGTAGAGAAGGTGAGAGATAGCTAATAGATGACATTTACATTACTCTATAGGGAAGGAGAAAATCATTACATCAATTGTTTTAACAATCAAGAATGGAACCAATGGCAGTGACATTTGTTACAAGAGTAGTTAAGTCAAGCAGAACAGGTTTTGACTGCAAAGTTTGTCCCTCTCACCTGTGGTAGTTACAACAAACTCATACTGGTAAATTGCAAACTTGCAACATTCACCAAATGAAGGTCCAAACCTTCGTTAGAGGGGCTCCTTTTTGAAGGTTGCATATTACATATAACACCTACATCTACCAGTTCGCGTACTCCAGTTTCTGTTCTGCGCCAATTAAAGCATTTGAACCCTCAGATTACATTCTCAAAATTTTAATGTGCCCAAAAGTCAAGACATCTTCATCAGTCATTGACAAATAATCCATCCAGGAGGTTAGAAGATGAATTCCCATTCTCAGTCTCATCAAAGAAACCATTAGCAGCATTTTCCCTTCTAGCTTTACGCTCTTCGGCAATAGAATCTTCAGTTTCAGCACAGTAATTTCGTCGCACCTGTTTCACAGGTTTCTCAGCCACAATGAATTTGTTTCCATCACGAGATCTTTCAGCAAAACCTGCCCAGACTGATGAAAATCATAGATCAGAGAAATAGCAGTTTTGTACACATAAATCAAAGCTAATTGAAACTAATTATCCAACGATATAAAAATTGAACTAATTTCATGACGAAAATGTGTTGGATTAAGAAAAAAGAAGCAGTTGGAAGTTTACTTGATTGCTCTATTCCATGTGTGAAAGTTTTACATCTTTCTTTACCAGAGGCAAATGTTTGGAGAAGAAATAATATTTTCAGTAAGAGTTGTTAGATTACAAACGTGACTGAATTATAGAAAACACAGCATCCACCATATACACAAAAGGAACACAAATCCGCACAGAGCACTACTGAAACAGATAGTTCATAAAAGAGCTATGTAAGTGACCTTTTCAACAGCTATGCTTTAATTTAGGTTAAACAACAAAGTTCCAACTTCATAAAGTAAGTTGACAAGAAAAGCCGCAACAAAGTATAATGAAACGATCAATATGATATAACTTTATGCATTGGAGATGGTTGAAGGTAAAATTCTATTACGAAAAACAAAAATGCATAAAAACGGGACACCAGCAAAGTTATCATGCATGAGAAATAAGAAAAACAGATTTTATTGCCTTGCTGCTTTGTGCTTTTATTAGTAGGGACTCACTCAGAGTGTGTGAGCATGCAGACAGCGATTTTAAGCATCCTTTGGAAAGATTTCTATGGTAACAGTACAAGAAATTTCACAAAGCATCACATCTTTTCTGTTGAATAATGCTTTGTTTTAAGCCCAAAGGATACTTAATAATCACCTGAAAGAACTGAGGAATAGGTAAGCAGATTTCCTTCAGAATTAAAAACAGTTCGCCAGAGACATATGTCTATTCCAATACTTTTTAAAAGTTAAGAACAGGACTAAACATATAAAAAAAGACAACGCTAGCTCACTTACATAAGCTACTAGAACATAGATGATGACACTGGGAAGCTACATAGAAAAAGTCAAAAGCAGCAACATGAATTCCAGAGAACAATGGTTAAGTGCCAATTCTGCATCTTACCATGTAAGATATAAACTTTAGGATAAATATATGCAATCATGAAGGAAATATCATCATGCTAGTTTACATGTAACTTACATAAGAAATTGCATATTCTCGTACAGTATTTGTATGCACAATGTCAGGACCTAAATGCATCCTAAACTGCAGTATTCCAATTTTATCAATAGAATACCTCCAAAATGATGAAGTACAATTGAAGCTGCTACAGTAACATTCAATGAAGCAGTGCCACCCCCATATTGTGGGATATAAATGAAAAAGTCACATATCTCACATTCCTTAGCAGAAAGGCCTGTACCCTACATAGAAAATTTTGGAGGAATCACAAAATATAGCTTAATAGCAAAAGAATCAAGACTCTATTGTTAAATTCAGGAATGATGAGTATAGCACCAATCGTAGACATAAAAAATTTACATTATAGAATGTCAAATATATCAGCTGTTACATACAATAACAGACAGCAAGGTTATGTCATAAAAGATACCTACAATGACATTCAATCAGAAATGTCAGCAAGTACTAGCAGAGTATTAGAGCACACACAAAGGCTCCCAAAGTATCTTGAAGCACCAATTACTTAATGGGTTGAATTTCACTTGGCCAAAGTACAAGCAGAAAAGTTATTGGTCTTTCACTAAGATGTACGCAATTTTCAGCCGGTTGAGAAAAGATCTATAATAAACATAGGGCATGAAAAAACAACATTGGTATGAACAAATATGAATCTGCAGCTGGGCAACCTCACTCGACAAGAGGCCTCTATATAACATCAAAAAATACTGCAATAGCAACGGTATGCAAATACCTCGTTTCCGAGAAGGAAAGCCGTGCTTTTCTTAAACGGATGCTGATTCACAGGTTTGGCGTCGTCTGTAATCTCTACGCCACAAATATCACAGTCTTTCTCCTGTAAGAGTAATCATTCATCCGAATTCATTTTTTTATGTACAGCACAATTTTAACATCACAAGACAAAGAACCCAGAGAAAGATAAAGCCGAGACCTTCAGGAAGTGACGAGCATCTTGAAGGGAGTGGAAGTGACGGAAACGGAGGTGAGAGGTAGAGCCATGGCTACCGAATGAGTTGAAATCTCTACGGCCAACAAGTAGGAGCTCGGATACCCCAAAGGCCGTAGCGCTTCGAGCGAGTGTCCCAACGTTGTGCCTTTTGGCTATATTATGCACCACCACGTAGCTCTCCAACCCCATTTTGCAGTTTTTTGACCAGCAGAAGCGGAGGATGAATCAACGAGAGGTTTAAGCAATAGAGGTTCTGGGTTTCGCTCTTGAACTCAGTTCTCGCGCGCGAGAAAGAGAGACTTGAGATCAAAGAACAGTAAGCAAGCGCCGTCTGGATTTGATCTTATTTCCGAATCGCCTACAAACCCAGCAAGAGCTTGACACTACTGTAAGTCCTATGTATACATCACTATACATCACCTTGTCGCAGACCGATTCAGTAGTTAGTCGATCGACAAATTTACTGTATTCGAATTCCTAAATCCTGAAGGCAAAACGAAAAAAAAAATCCTAAATCCTGAAAAATTTATAGGATTATTTTATAAATAAATCTCGATTAGAAATCCTTCTCTCTCAAATCCATTAACAACTTCTTTTTTTTTTTAATTTTCTTAGTTACAAAATTTCGTCAAATTATAACATTTTTTAAATCCACTTCGGCCTACTTTAAGCCGGGACTTGTTGAAATAGATCATTTCTTCAAATCAACAAGCCACGCCAGAATCACACAAAAGCTGGATACCATTTGATGTACACTTAAAAGCTGGATAATAGAAGTAGTATCAATATTGCACAAGTTATTTACTGTACAAGCCTTCTATAACATTACGTGCTTCTTGTACTGACATAAAATATAGGAAATGGTATAACAACGTGGTAATAAGGAGCGCTGATAATAGTGAGGGTGGTGAGAATGTAGAGGTAATGGGAGATAGTAGTTCAGTGATGTTAATAGCGGCAATGGCAAGTGGAAGATGTGGTGGTGAAGATAGTGAAGATAATGGTCTTGTTAAGGTAGAAAGTATATAGTGATAATTACTGTAATGTTAAGAATAATGCTAGGAATTATAATGATAGTGGTGAGTAAAAATATTAAATGATAATGACGATAAGTAACAATAATAGCAATGAAAAGACAACAATAATTATAATGGTAACAACAAAAATAAGAATGAAATATAAGCAACTATGATAATAATAATAATAACAATGATACAATGGTATGTCATCAAATAAATGATAACAATACTTTTTCTTAAAAATGTTATACAAGATACTTATTTTATATACAGAATGAAGGAAAAATAATGAAGAATTCTTCATGGAACTTTCCTTGAAGAGATATGTAGAGTATTCCAAATAAATTTAACAATGAACTTTACAACATGTAAATCTTATTATATGACATTTCATTCGTAGACATTAATTTCTTATGTACCAATTATACGAAGACACATTATGTTACATCAATCATAAGCATTGTAAGACCCTTTGTACACATAACTTTTTCCTCTTTTCTTCGTCAAGTTTTTTGTATTAATTTATGTTTTCATTTTAACGAGTAAGTTAGTGGCCTCTCTAAATTTGGCCTCAAATAAGCCTCCGTATCTGATGCACATGGGCTCAGGAACCACATTTATTTACAGCTGTACATAGCCATGCCATTCATTGAAGGTTTCAAACTGCGACTTGAGCTGCTGCGAGCCTGGCAATAGGAACCCTGCAAAATATACTGAGATTCTCAGTTTTACGGTTATGTTCAGAATCTCATTTTCACATAATGTAGAGTTCAAAAATTGACCTGAACGGAGAACAAGAAACATAGTCAAGTCCAATGTGAGCGAAGAAAGCAACTGAAGAAGGCTCCCCACCATGCTCTCCACATATTCCAACCTGTTTTTATTGATCTTATATATCAATTGTAGAATCTAGATGGAGTAGATCAACAGCATATTTAAAAAATTGCTAAGAAATTTGATGCCCGAGACCCAGTAACTGATGAAACTTGGAAGGGCTTTAGAAAAAGATCAATGTGGATTCTTTAAGAAAGTTTGAAGCTACAAGTTGCAACCTCAAATATACGTGCATAGAAGGCCTTTTGCAACAGCATTTATATGACTTTGACATATAATCTATAACAAAACCAAATTTATTATGTTTTATTGGTTCAAATTTCCTTGTTACCCCTACCTTTAAGTTAGGTCTAGCTGCACGACCCTTTTCGGTGCAAATCCTGATGAGTTCACCTACACCTTTCTGGTCAAGTACCTGGATGTATTGTCAACAATCCAAATTTAGTAATCATTCCTGAGTTTTTCAGTAAGAAAATGAACTTGCACACAACTAACCTCAAATGGATCGCTCTGTAGAATGCCATTGGATAGGTATGTAGGAAGAAATTTGCCAACATCATCTCTACTGTACCCAAACGTCATTTGTGTAAGGTCATTGGTTCCAAATGAAAAGAATTCTGCTTCCTTTGCAATCTGCCAAAATGAAATTATAAAACTAAGACTTAATAGGTGATGATACCCCAAAAAATAACATAATTCTCCTTGTTTCTTTTAAACTACAATTGATAACCTCTAACCTTTTAGCTGAATAAAAGTCGAGTGAGATGGGATCATGGAGAGGAGATTGTGTGTTTCTTTTATATAGATTTTTAAGAAACTATTATATGTTAGAGTTTGAACCATAATGTGTTTCATCAAGACATAGGGAGATAAGGATACCTCATCCGCAACTAGAGCAGCTCTTGGAACTTCAATCATGGTTCCAACCTTATAGCTTAGGGAGGAACCCATCTCAGAGAGCACTTTCTCAGCCACACTTCTGATCAAACTCACTTGATGCCTTAATTCCTGACGATAAAAATGTCAGCCTACCTTGAAGATAGGAAAAAAAAATCCAAGCCTAAGAGAATCCTTGTCATGTTTAAGAGACATATTCATATCTCTAGAGAAAATAATGCAGTGTTTAAAAAAATGACGTAAAATTAACATTTCTTGCACAAATTTAATGCAGATTTATGAGCTAAAATGAAACATAAACAACTCAGGAAATGTAAGGAAGAAGGGAACCATGCCTGAGGTGTACCAATTAGTGGAACCATTATCTCAGGAAGAACTGTAATACCATGGTTACTCATGCAAACAGCAGCCTGGAAGACTGCACGAGCCTGCATCTCTGTCAGTTCTGGGTATGAAATCCCAAGCCTGTCAACAGAGTTTCAATTGCCATATATTAGCAATTGCTATTCGATCAGGATAGTTCAATTCTTCAACAAAAAGAGATTCCTCTTGTCCTATGGAAAGAGAAAGGTAAAGAAAATATGTGCAATCTCTCTATACATTCTCATAAGAAGGGTATTCAAACCTGCAACCACGAAATCCAAGCATAGGATTAACTTCTGATAGTTTTTCAATCCTAGAGAAGATTTCTTCTTCCTTCATTCCTGTCTCAGAAGTCAGTTGACTGACAATTTGTTCCAGATCACCTTCTGGAAGAAATTCATGAAGTGGAGGATCTAACAATCGGATTGTTACCGGGAAACCTAAAGTTTCAGTGATAAACAAAATATAAGTTAGATAAATAAATTTTCAATAAACATGCTATGCTGAAGGCATAACTCGATAACAAGGCATTATCTGATATATATATATTTTTTTGTTATTACATTTGTCTAGTCATGTAGAGAATCTATGTCTTAGCAGTAAGTGCCATTTACCATGACAATGGCAAGCAACGAGTCATAAAGCATACAATTGTAAAGTATGTAGTGAAAGTGATATGATGGTCTAATAAAGTCCACATTTTTCCAGTTCACAAAAAAACAAGATTATGTAAACTCTGAACTTTACAGCAGATAAATGGAAAAGTACCATCCATTGCGCGAAATATTCCCTCAAAGTCAGATCTTTGATAAGGCAGTAACAGGTCAAGTGCGGCTTTCCTTTGTTCAGGTGTAATTGCCATTATCATCTTTCTTACAGCCTTTATCCTCTCATCTGAAGCAAAAAACTGTGACATACCAAAACACGAAGAAAATCATAAAAGTTTGTTCAGTCAATAACAGCCCATTCTAGTGGCATGAATAAAAATGCACCAAATGTTTTAAGTATTGCGTATTCTTTTTCACTCACAAGTGTAATAAATTTTTATTTTATTTTTTATGAGGAAAACAATTTAAACTTTCACACCGCTTCCAATCAACGATTTTTTCTTTAAAAAGAATACAAGACAAGATTAATGCATGCACTATTTTATCATCAGTTATAACAAGGAGTATAACAAATCAGTACCATATGTTCTGTCCTACAGAGCCCAATTCCTTGGGCACCATTGTTTCTGGCTGTTATAGCATCTTCAGGTGTGTCGGCATTCGCCATAACCTGAAAGACAATAGCGATATGAGATATTTCCAACAAACAAATATCTGATACTTTGATTCAAACCAACTTCTACAGCAAATAGAACATAAGCAACACCTTTAGATGCCTTATTTCATCAGCCCAAGACATGAAGGTCTCCAAATCATCACTTATAGCTGGAGGAGAAAGTGGTTGCTTTCCCAGAATCACCTCACCAGTGGATCCATTAAGTGAGATCCATTCTCCTTCACTAATCACCTTATCCCCAACTACAACTACCTGCATTATCAATTGTGATCATACACGTAGCAAGGTGGTCTTTACTGATATATCTGCAACATAAGAAGGGAAATTTCATGAGTTTACCTTCTCAGTGTCATTTACAAGGATATCAGAGCACCCAGAAATACAACACTTTCCCCATCCACGGGCTACGACAGCAGCATGAGATGTCATACCACCTCTAGCTGTTAAGATCCCAGTAGCTGCATGCATACCTCCAACATCTTCGGGACTTGTCTCTGTCCTTACCTTCAACAATGTTCAGTCAGAAGAAATTGTGGATTAGCTTTGCATCCATTTTGGAGTGACACTACGTATAGCAAATTATTTTTCTAGTGCTAGTGGCATCATTATAAGGTATGAAGAATAAAAATTAATATTTGAAGGACCACTAGGGGAGCACTTACTAGACATTATATTCAACCTATTACCATGAAATGAAATTAACTAATTCAACATTTACATCCTGACCAAAATAACTCCTGTCCAGTCTAGTCCTGTACAAGCATTTCACCTAAGGCACCCAAATTTTCCTTGCTAAAATTTGGATAGGTTGATTCAGGTTTGAATCAGTAGGAGAATGAAAAAGAGATGCATGAAATATCAGCTTAATGATAACGAGCATAAATTGGCCAAAAGCATACCAAAATGACACTCTTTCCTTGTGCATGCCATGCTTCGGCATCCTCAGCAGTGAACACAATCTGCCCTATTGCAGCTCCAGGGGATGCAGGCAAACCCATAGCAATTACTTTGTCCTTGTAAGCAGATTGATCCTCAAACTAGCGCAATAATAGTGGTAAATAGTTATTGATACATGATCATCTCGCATGTGAATTAGATAAATTATTAACGCATAAATGCAAAGACATTTATATAGTATTTTGAAAACATACTAAAATCATCAACATCAATGAAAATGAAAATGATCCAGCCAAACAATGCTGATTTATACACATATACACTCCTCTAAACTGAAAATATCAACTTCTTGCTGTTTTTGGTGTCAATACTTACATAATTATATTCCTTTTCTAAGTCAGTTTTGTCAGCTCATCCAGATACAAATAGTGCAAGGTATTTGTCGCTTTAACGCCTTGTGTATCTAAAGAAGTCAAAGACACACCGCAGATAGATAATGGTAACTGCGATGAAGTCTATACCTGTGGATGGAGAAGTTGATCAAGATGCTGGGGCTCAACCATCTTGATTGCAGAACGAATATCAACAAGCCCCTCATTAACCATGTCTACGGCTATCTTAACTGCACCTTTGCCTGTACGCTTTCCACTCCGACATTGCAACATCCACAACCTATTTTCTTGAACAGTGAACTCAATGTCCTGCATTTTATCAAAGTTATCAAAAATTTTATCTACGGAATGGTATCTTTTTTTAAATTAAGGTACAAAGGGATACAAAGCAATAGACTTTGGTTGATCTATAAAACTAATATATGAGAAGAAAAAAATTGGTATTCAAGGAAATTGAAATTTTACCATCATATCCTTGTAATGTTTCTCTAGAATTTCACAATTCTCCTCAAGTTCTTTGTAAGCTTCTGGCATGCAAGTTTTCATGGTCACCAGATCTTCAGGTGTCCTGATTCCGGCAACTACATCCTCTCCCTATATAAAGCCAATTCAGCTCCTCTTGGAAACATCAAAATAAACAATAATTGCTAATCTGCGCAGACTTATGAAGATGGTAAGAGCTTGAAAGTCAATTACAACTAGCTTATTTAACCTGAGCATTGATCAGAAACTCCCCATAAAGTTTCTTTTCCCCGGTGCTTGGATTCCTAGTGAACAAGACACCAGTTCCTGAAGTGCTCCCCATGTTGCCAAACACCATGGTTTGAATGTTCACAGCAGTTCCCTTTAATGCTGTTATCTGATTAATGCTCCGATACTTAATAGCCCTTGGGCTGTCCCAAGAATCAAAAACAGCTTTCACAGATAACTCCAGCTGCTTCTTTGGATCTAGAATTGATAAATTTAAAAAGAACATAAGTACAATTTTTTTTCAAATAACAGTCTAATAACGAGGGTGGAGATGGATTTAGGGTCAGGACCATAAAAAATTATAAGCAACAAAATTTGGAGAAGTTGGTGGTGTTGCATTCTGCACCTGAGGGAAAGTTTTCTCCACTAGCTTCAAGGTAGACATTCTTATACTGCTCAACAAGCTCTTTGAGGTCAGAGGCTGTTAGATCAGTGTCAAGTTTAACACCTTTTGATATCTTGAGCTTTTCTAACTTCTCATTGAACAATGAGTGTGGAATGCCCATTACCTCCATATGACATAAAAGTCCATTTAGAACAGAAACAATGATTATAACAATTATTTCACTTTCTAAGAAAGATATTAACGGATTGCATGGACAATGGAACCTAGCTTCCAATTTGACTCTTCTGAGTTTGAGTTTGAGTTAGAAAGGAAGAGTCACCAACATTCACTAAGCAAACAGAAATGACTCTAATAAAAAGTATATAAGATCCACTTACAACATCTCCAAACATGTCTAAGAAACGTCTATATGAATCATAAGCAAAGCGCTCTCCACATTTGGCAGCCAAGCCAGCAACCACTTCATCGTTCAGTCCAAGGTTGAGAACTGTGTCCATCATGCCAGGCATTGAAATCTTGTAATATGAAGAGAGAATATTAGTTTATGCTGTGTGCATGTAAAATGTTCCATATTAGGGGATCAACATAGTTTAAAGCATAAATATGATATATATACAATGGTATGTTTTAGTAAACACAGGTGACCCACGATGAATTAAATTTATTCCTTATCAAAGTTATTAGAAAAGGTTAAAAGAAAGCATTTTTGCTGATTATCGTGACCAACTTTCCGACTGATACACACAATTTGCAAGCTTAGCACTTGCATTCCTTTCTAGGTATGCCCTATCACCAATTTTCCAATAAGCATAATTACATATAAAAATACCTGACCAATATTGACAAAAAAAGGGTCCTACATTGGACATAAAGCTAAACAAAAATAAACTTTTGAAAAATTTAAAAAATTTAAAATTTCATACCGCAGCACCAGAGCGAACAGCCAGGAGGAGAGGTTTCGAAGGATTCCCAAGATAGGCTCCAATGTCATTCTCCACAGTCTGCAGGCCTTCCAGTATCTCCTCCCAAAGGCCATCTGGTAGCTTCTTTCCATTCTGCTGATACTCTTGACATGCTTCTGTTGATATTGTGAGTCCAGGAGGGACAGATAATCCAATGGTAGCCATTTCTGCTAGGTTTGCACCCTTTCCTCCCAACTGTGATTAATATACATGCATCTAGTTGTTCATCAATTCAAAGAGAGAATAGCCATAACATTAAAATCATATAGCTACTTTTTGCTTAACATAGGTTTTTTATCAAGTCTCATCATACATCAAGACCCCTTAAAATTGCATGTTATGTTATTATCACTAACAGGCTTAAGAATGCTTACCAAGGACTTCATCCCCTTGTGGCCTTCACTTCTTCCTTTGCCAAAAGTAAACACGCGCTGTTGAAACAAAAGCAGAGATGAGCTGCTTCATCAAGTATGTTAAAAATGAAAATGCTTTTGGGAAATGATAGCTGCTCACCACTTTTCCTTATTAGTAACATTTATTAATTTATGTCAACTTTTGAGGGGGACGTTTGGCAAATCAATGAAGGTTGGACTGTGCTGGTTCATGAAAGGCTTATGAAGTTAGGTGAATAAAAGGTTAAACACTGCGAACATGTTATGAGGTGTAAGAGACGAGGGAACAGCTTCTCCATATTATTTTCATTTCCAGTTGACAGACTTAGTTTATATTCAACATCATGACCTAGTCACTGTTTACCTTACGATAGGTCGCAGGTTTAAAAATTGCAAATTAAGTTTCATCTACTTATGTTATTTAATGTATTAAGAAGTAATTATTTTTATGACTTCTATCTAAGAATTCGTTTTAATTCGTACCCATTTCAACAAAGCTTAGTCCACGCGACAGATATGATATAATTCGACTCTTACAAAACTCCAATTCTTTTTAAACATTTTCCAAAAGCTGATTAAAATGATATTACAAATTTGATTTAAATAATCTGCTCAATGACAAATATTTTAATAGAAAATAATAATTAATTATAAAAAATTAAATAAAGTAAAAATTAAAGTAGAAAAGCCGTTGCCTAACGTCAACAGCAATTTGGGTTGAAGCGCAGGAAAAGTTTTTTATTTTTATGGACAGAGATGTGGATGTACATTTCTTTGGGTGCAAACGTCAACTCGTCGAGGATAAAAAATAAACCCAGGTTGAGATGATGGGTCATGGGCCACACCTGGTGGTCTGGGACCCATTATTTTCTCTTTGGGTATTGCAAAAACATATTCCTATACGTGTCGAGCCCGTAGGACCCAAAAATGTGCCCGGCCCGTACAATAATTTGATTTGGGCTCAAACATAGTTGGGCTTCCTGCCACAACCCAAATAGGAACTATCCCATCGTGTACTATTAGGTGCGTAATCAATAAGATATAAAATAAGCATATTAACATGTTCTTGGGCACAGCATGACCAAACAGTGCTAAAAATTCAAGGCTGTTAATTTTTTATGACACTGAAAATTTCTAATGCATTTGATTTGTTAATCAATAATTGGGTAAATAACAACTTTCAATCGAATAATTTAAAATTTCGTTTAATACAAGATTATCTAAATACATCTAATAAATAAAGAGTTCAAAATTTTCCCATCATTGACTAATCAAGAACTGGAATGCCCTTGTTGCTATTTACACTGATCCTAGTAAAGAAAATGAACAGCAGAAACAGAGCAATATCAACGGGTACCTTCTTGGTGGTAGGTGTTGTAGGTGGGGTTAGGATGGCTTGGCCTCGTATTGGAGGCTGATATCTTCTGGGTTTCCAATTCACGAACCTGTTTGAATTTGAATGAAGCTTCATGCCTCCAACTCTGCCCCACTGCTCACCCATGCCAACCCAGAAACGGTGCGTTTCCGCAACGAGATCACCTTGCTGCACGTATTTGTTCCCATTGAAAAGCCTGTAATTATTACAAACATCTGGTGTGGGCCTTGTGAGCATCCCTTTCACCATGGAAGAAGACATTCCTGATCCGATTTCCTGCTTCTTCAACACTAGTTTCCTCCTTTACACCCGAAGAATCTGATCAACATCAACTCCTTGCGCTTGTACACGACTGTCGGATTCAAAAACATTTGCAAGCGATTATCGTAGTGGAGATAAGCAGGAAAATAGTATTGATTATTGTGTGAAGGAAATTTGATGGAGATAAACATCAAAATGATTGAGATTCATCTATCAACACAAAAAAGCACTGCAGAAAAGAGAAGAAAGAGGACAACCAAATAGATAAGATATCCACTTTCGCTTATTCCAGTGAGTAATATCTACAAACACCTAATAATCATCTTGGCACTAAAGAAACATCGAGCGACTCATACTTAAACTTCATGATCGCAGACTGATGATTCAATTCAATCCAAGTTTTGCAAGAAATATGAAACCAAATTTACGTACCTGAAGTTTGAAATAAGAATGAAGAACTGTGCTTCCTGTTAGAAGCCAAACAAACAGACTAGCTTCTCAAGACAGAACTGGCATGGTTGATTTATTTTAATTTTCTGGTTTTTTCTTTTTGCGAGCTTTAAATAATAATATAATAATTTAGTTATCTTTTGTGATTTAAATAATAAATGTTTTATAGAAAATAAATGGCTTGATGAGGGATGAGTGGACGAAATTACAATTATGGAGCAAAGTCATCTTCATGAACTAAAATTTGACTTGATAGAGCCCCATGGTAATGAATGCCAATGACCGGGGAAGTGTATGGTATGGCTTTGGACTCTCTCTGTCTCCTTTCGTGCCTTTTGTCTTCGAGAAAATATTGGTCTTATACACATTTATGTGTCAATTAATGTGATATATTATTTTTAATAATAATTTTTATTTTTTTTCATAAAATTAATTTTATTAAAATTAATATATTAAATCAACTACATCTAAGTATACTAAAATTAATTAATATTTTTCTTTCCCTAATAAGATAAGGATAGGTAACACAATTTTATGCATGTAACCCGGTCTTTCATAAATTCAAATCTTTCAATGGACAACACGGAATTGTCTAGACAAGAAATGGAAAAAATTAAAAACAAAAAGTTGGAAAACAATATGATTTGGTGAAGTTGAAAATTTAAATGAAAATGAATTTAATATAATTTAAATTATTAAATGAAAATTTGATGATTTAAATTTTAAAATATTATTAAAAATTATTTAATATTTAATAAATTTTAAAATATTAAATAAAAATGTAATGACTTAGATCTTTTTAAATATAATGAATTTGAATTCATTTGAATATGGCAAATAGATCTTTTTTGTATGAATTTTTTTTTTTAAATTCGCACAAAAAAAAAATTCATTTTTATTTTTGGTTAATGAAGTTTAGGGGTGGAACCTAAGGCTATGTTTGTGAGTTTAGGGGAAAATAAAATATAGTTGTCATTAATGGAATGGAATGGAGTGGAATGAATTGAGTAAATATGTTGTTTAAAAGTTTTAACGAGGAAAAGAAAGAATTCTTAAATTTTTTGTTTAAAAGTTACAATTAAATGAATGGAATGAAATGACTAATTAATTATTTTTTTAAATATTATCCCTTACACAATACAAAACCCTTATTTATAAATGTAAAAAAAAGTATAATAATAATTTTAAATAATTAAGCCACTTATTTCCATTCTTAACCCCTCAATTTGGGAGGATAGAAAAAAATTATTTTAGTTGGTCAAGAAAGGTTTTTGAGACCCTTCCTTACCATTCCACTCATTTTCAAAAAAATCAATCAAATATACTATTTATTTAAATTAATCATTCCATTCCTTATCATTTCATTAGTAACTCTCCATCTAAACATACCCTAAAACCTCTCAGTCGTTCTAGTGGAACAAAAAAAACGGAGAAAAACAATAACATTTGTCTCTTTATTTATTATAATAAAAATATTTAACAATTTTGCTTATAACTACATCAAATTGAAATTAATTTGAAGATTTCCTCGATGAACTCTTTCGACAAAACTTCTATCCTTTGGATCAGTTGATAGAAAAACAAAAAAAAAAATCTTCAAATTTAAATCGGACGAAGATATCAAATGAGTTATATGTATTTTATATTGAATTTTAATAGGATGTGGATGAATACATCTCTCCCATCACTTCACAATTTCCCCGATACAGAACCATCTAGATAGTTATCTCCATTTCCTGTCAATAATTTTCATCCACATATTATTTTCTAATATTACATAAACTTTTATTGTAATAGATTTCGTATGTACAAGACAAGCCAACAAAATTTTCATTGAAATTTGTTTCAACACCATTTTTATATGTACTTTTTTCTTCAATATAATGAAAAAAATATTTTTACAGTAATTATCTATTAATTTAACTAAGTACATACGCATAGGGAATATTTTTTATGATATAATTATTTATATAAAGTGTCGCCTGTTTTTTTTTTTTTTTTGGGTATAATCACTTGTGTTTGTATGATCGAACGGATGATGATGAATCGACGAGCCGTAAGGAGAAAGCTTTATGGGGCCCATGCGCCTAAAGGGTAATATACTTTGGGTCCAAGCAAACGATGACACGTGGCTGCACATAAACACGTAAAGCCGCAAATATTGCCATCTATCATTTTCATTATATTATCTTCATATTTTTATTTATTTTTTCATTTATTTGTTAAGTATCCTCATATTATATTTCATACATTTCAAATATAAATGTAACATCCAATCCCAATATGGAGAGTTAGCAAGAAAAATAGTTAACTAATGCGTCTTTTTTCTGCAGGGCATAATTTTGATTTTAAATTTTTTTAATACAATTATAAAATTGGTTGCATTATGCAATTACTATACAATATATCAAAAAGAAAATATATTTATATTTTGTATTTATATTTTAATTATATTATTTTTATATTTTATTTATGAACTTAAAATATTTTTGGAGTTTTTTAATTTACTTCTTTTATGTTTATTTTTTAATAACCTATATGAAAATATTAATTTATAATTTTATTAACTTGTCCTTGTACTTTCTTTATATTTCTAATCATTCTAAATCTCTATAATTTTATTATTATTTTCAATTTATGAACTAATATTTTAAAAATTTACTAAAAAATAAAAAGTTGATGGATAAATTAAATTTTTTTTATTAAATTTATGGGTTTATAAATTAAATCTAAAAATATTAAGGTTAAAATATAAATATAAAATTATTTTAAGTTAATATATAATCAATATATTTTAATATGTCATTGTCATATCTTCTTTTTAATATGAGACAAATTGATTGCATGCAATTTTTTTATATTTTTATTATCAAGTTTTTTAATTAATAATAAATGTATATATTTTTTATAATAACATGATAAATGTATAATTTATTTGAAAAGCTATGTGTTTGCCTGCAAAAATCATATACTTATGATGTTTCTATTAAAAAAATATACACTAATCAAGTTCTAATTAAAAAATCTAATAATAAAAATATAAAAAATTGCATATAGACTTTTGCTTTTATAAAAACAAGATATTATTATTGGAGTAGGTAAAATCTTGGCAAAGGAAGAGGCATAAGAATAACGCAACCTATATTAAAAAGGGAATGGAGAAAAGAATTAAAAAAAAAAGAAGGCATAAATAATTTTTAAACTTCGTGAATATTGGAAAGAAATAAATATAAGTAGAATATCATTTAAAAAACTAAAAAGATAGTGCAAATGATTATCTAATTTAAAAAAGAAGGTCATCATAACTATTAGAGCAAAAGAGAAGTTGCAACTAGGTTACACTCGTGACAGCTACATCATATGATTTGTATTATTAATTTTTCTGCAAACCTATTATTCTTTTCATAGCTTTTAGGGAAATAATCGCAAAAGAATTGTGACTCTACAGACTTTTATTCCTGTTATTGAACTGCTTTAAGTAATTGAAACTAGACAAAAACCACGAATTGGGTACTCCAATAGTATGATATGCACATCAGAGATTTAGAATCGAAGGATGCATTTATGCTATAGTTTATCCTCCTAATTCACAGGTATATGTTTTTTATTTTAAAAAGTTTAAATAACAACTTATAGCAAAAAAACTTTCAATTATTTATCTGTTATCTCCATTGTTCATGTTCGTTCAATTGTTTCCAGCCCTTATTTAACTTGAGATCTGCCTTAAATCTCTGAGCAGGAAATACATTCTTATTGTGAGTAAGAAATAATGAGGAGCTGAACATCATACTTTAAAAATAAGCTAGGGAGGACCTTCAACGCCACTACTTTCATCAGTACAAAGGATTAAGTAACGTAATCTGACTGTGCCCTGTAGCTATCTCAATATGCTTAAGATATTTTATAGAAAGCTCAATTTAAGCTCTTGTATAATTGGTTGAATCATAAAAATAAAAAAAATTAAGGTGAAGATCTCGAACTACTTCTCATGGTGAGAGAGCAAAACTTCTTTCAAGAGGTAAAGTTTACCATGGAATCCCCTGTTCTTCAATGCATGGTTTCAACAATTGCACATGGACTGAGGTGATTGCTATGATAGTCAATATAATTGCCTTTTCATTTGATATGAGAATTCTGTAAAGAGTTCTGCAACAAGTAGTTGATATATACTCTAGTAACGAGTTAAACAAATTGTTGAGCAAGAAACTTTTTGTTGAATGCATGAACATCTACCGTGACAGGAACTGTGTATATATCCATTAAATATTATCCTGAAAATTGTAGTTGTTTCATTTAGCATGTAGATATGATAGAATTTCAGATGGTATCAAAACAGCAAAAGAAAAAGCAAGCAGTTGCTAAGGATCACCCTTGGCATTAAAAGCAAACTAGTGTATCCAAACTCTTTGAGAGGCATGGCTTGAATGCATTATTCATTGCAAGGAGTCCCACAGGCAATATTCAGAACGAGCAACTCAAGCAAATATATTATGCATGAGAGTAACGTACAGAAATACGCTGTTTGATGGGGCTCCTGCAAGAAGGACAATCTTTCATACCCTGTTTCTCATGGAGCTCATTGCATGTTGTGCAGACAACCTGATGTGCACATGGGAGGAATACAACAGACATCTCCTCTGAGAGGCACATTACACATTCTCGTTCCCGTTTCACGCCCCCTACCACGGAGTAGTCATTTACATTAGTGACCACTTCTGACATGGAATAGGTCCATGGTTCCTCCAAAGCAGCACCATCTTTCATGTCCATACATCTGCTGGCATAGCTTCCATCAATGCCCCTCCTCAGTGCAGCAATCTTTGAAGAATCAGTCTTCTGTCTCAGATGCGCAATTTCTTTCTCAAGCTTCTGCATATCATCTGTGTGCCTCTGCAGATCTTTTTCTGCCTTTAATTTGATCATATCCTCCTTGGATTTTGCTGACACCTCAATCTGTTCTCTTCCTTTCCTTAAAGAACTGGCTTGTAGGAGGATTTCTTCCTTTGCCTTAGCTTCTTGTTGCCATCTAGCCTGTGATATTTTTCTTTTACAATCAGAAGAGACCCAATAAACAGACACATATAGCACCAGCAGATAGAAGATGGTTGCACGCGTGGAATTTCACATTTGGTGCACGTATACCAAGACCATATTCACCTTTCACCTCAGGATATCAATATTTATACTTAGCCGCTTCTGATGTTAATATTTTACGTTAAGGATGAGCCTTGAAGCTACTAATGGATAGAGCCTTAAAAGACAAAAGAAAAGAAATGTGAAAAAGAGGGAAGGGGAGCAAAAGTTTTATGTGCATTTATAGATTATAATGAATATTTAGATTGAAAAATTTTATGTGCATTTATACCTTACCACATCCATAGAAACACAAACAAAAATACTGACACTTAAGAAATTACCTTAAATCGAAACTCTCACCAATTTATCAGTAAAAGTTTTTCCTACTTCTTTTCTCGGTGAAGGGGGTGGGGAAGATCTTGATTATTGAGAAAAAGCTGATACTAATACTGTGGCAACTTTACTATATTAACCACCCATTGTAAATGCAAACAATGCAAATGGTCATCGTTGCATAGAAATGGCGAACAAATAAATGAATTGGGTGTTTAAGAAACTCAAGCAACATGAAATAGAACTTGGAATATATAAAGCTCAAAGCAGCATACCTCAACTTGCTCCTGTTGCACTTTAGCTTGCTCTAATTCCTGCAGCAGCTGTGCCAATTTACGCTTTTCAGTCATTAGCTCTTCCTGAAACAAGGATCTCAGCTTTTCCCATGACTGAAACTTCAGTTGGGTCATCTTTTCCCTCCTTGAGACCTCTTGACAGCTTGCTGCAGATTCCGTAGCACGTAACTTAGCATCCTCCATTTCTCTCCTCAATGCTGCATTCTCCACCTCAAGCTTCCGGACAGCAGCATTAGCTCGCTCCACCTGTCCACTAGCTTTACACAAGGCATTTTCCATCTCCGAAAGCTTCTTCATGGTGTTTTCCTCAAGAATTTGCTTCTCTTTTTTAAGACGTTCAACTTCCTCTTTCTCTTGCCTAAGTGTCTTAAACTCAGCCTTGTCCTTACTCAGCCGATGAGCAGCCTGCATAACCTTTTGATTGGCCCACTCTGTCCATTCTTGGAGCTGATTTTGGAGCTCCTGTACTCGAGGAACAAGCTTTAAAATCATCTCATCCTTTCTACCCTGGGGTGGATGCCCCAGGGACTCATCAGATGGTATCCCCATACAACTGCTATTAGATGCCTCAGTATTACAGTTGACAGGCATGGTGAACAACTTGCTTTTTGATGGCAATGAAAGAGAAAGATCACTATCAGTAGCTGATAATGTAGTTGGGCTACTGAGGGCAGGTAAAATGTTGGTTGCATGCAGTGACATCGAAGTATCGGGCATAGGGGATCTAGAAATGGTATCAGCAGAATCAACACTAAATGCAGTCAGGGTAGATGCAGCATTAGGTGACAAATTAGGGTTAAGATTGTCTTGAGTCGCATCAAGTCCCATTGCCTTACTTATCTTTAAAGATGCACTCTTCAAGTTTATGGTAGTGGAGTCTGAAACAGATTTCAGTTTTCTATCTATGATTAGACTACTCGCCTTCCCTCCTCTTGAAGAGCCCTTAGATCCATAAGTCCGGTTACTTAATGATTTCTGCCGGAAAATGTAGTCCCTCTTGGTGCTACTAGAATGAACTTTTCTAACACTTCCAAATTTTTCTTCCACTATGGGAGATTGAGATGTTCCAGCAGTACTGAATGCTTTAACAACAGAATCAGACCTTGAACCAGCACCTGCTTTCTCTGAGGGTCCACCAAATCCTGGAGAATTCTTTAAGTTGTTCACTGCAGGAACTCCTGCCACTAAGGGTGTATCTGATTGATGATAAGAAAAACCAGAAGAAATTGGATTACTAGGACTTGGAAGACTCAATTCAGGACCTTTTGTTTCTGATTTCGTCTGTGAATTAGTTTGGATAGGAGAACACCCACAAGCAGCACCATCAGTAACAAAAATACTCAAAGGTTCACCATCCATTGCACATGCATGTGACAGGTTCATGTCACAAATTAACAAACACCACATTGCATCCCCAGTACTAAAGAATGGCCTGAACTCTCGCAGAACACAAACCAATTCAGCCAAGATATACTTCTCCAGCTGAAGTAAATCTTCAAAACAGTACTCTCTTGAAGGATCCATCTCTTGGTCCTTCCTAAGAAATACTAAAGCATTATCAACTATATTAGACACCG
The DNA here is from genome assembly GCA_037074485.1 of Delonix regia. Lineage (NCBI taxonomy): Eukaryota > Viridiplantae > Streptophyta > Magnoliopsida > Fabales > Fabaceae > Delonix > Delonix regia. The sequence goes on from CM073451.1 coordinate 31,957,121, forward strand.
TATCTTTACATCCATAACAAATGCCCGACCTTAAGATGGACTTCATAGCACCTTCTTCAGTGTATCCACATGCAATAATTCTTTTTATTGCACTTTTGAAAATGGTGTCCAAATCGGTCAAGACAAGTTCTTCCAACTGAGCTTCTGCAAGGTCACTCCAATCGGCGTCGTGGAATTCATCTGCCTCTAGTTCCTCCTTAGGTTGGCCAGGTCCAGCATTAAATGAACCTGCAGGGCTAGACAATCCAAGGTCAAGCTTCAGTCCATCAGAATGATCTTGGTTAAATCTACAGAGGCCACAAGCACCAACTTGCCCATGACCAGGAGTTATGTCAAGTTTCTCAGCTGAAAATTCATAACTGAGGCATTCATTTTGAGGTGAAGGAATAATCTTATTTGGCTCCCCCAAAGGTGGATCAGCCCTGAATTTTCTCTTATTCCTACTTCCTTTTTCTTGGGCAGAAACTGAAGGAGACATTTGACTGCTACCACTGGCAACCAATGATGCCATTTTAGCTGCAAACAAGAAATGTAAAACAGAAAATCTTATAAATACCTTTATCAAGTTTTATATAGCATCTATTTACAAGCACCTATAATTATTCAATATCAAAAACAAAATCCAGCTTCGATGTATCAAAAAAGAATGCTAAATATAAAACTTCTGTTAGCTCAATAGAGAACTCTTGTCGCTATACTTTCAAACCGAACAATTTTGCCCTCTAATTACTCCAGGAAATTTAGAGATGACTTCATGGAAGTTACTAGTTAACTATTGTCCCCATTATTATTATATATATTCTCTTTAATCTATAGGGGCACTGCGTTCATTAAAATTATACGAATAAAATTATACTGATAAAAAAATTAGCGAAACAAAAACATTTGCACAGACTAGCGGAACAATACTGTTTTGATAAGCAAACAAGATGAAGCAAAAATGCAATTACGGCTAAAATGAATGACAGAAACAGGAAAATTGACATTGATGCCGATAATTCAGAAGAAAACTAACAACATTACCCACTAAAATGAATAAAAAAAGTAATAATAAACACTAAATTGTAGGGCATTGCATGCATCAAAGAATTGAAATATTGTTACCTTTGAATTTTAGTATTCAAATTTACGATATCCAGCTTCCTGAAGCGTTCAGAAGGAAAGAAAAATTAATCAAAGAAGCAATAAATAAAAGAGGCCCACTACCCTGAACAGAAACATATCCAGTAATTTAGGCGGTGAGAGCATACACAGTTGACACAAATATAAGCATGAGAGCATCAAAATGAATTCCAGTACAGAATACACACTCTAAACGCAGCCACAGATCAGAAAAGTGATCAAAGCAAAATATGGTTTCAACTAATACGCAGAAGATCCACGATACATATGGAGGAAGACGAGAGTTATGATCAATATCAGACGATCGAGACGTACCCGATTACAGCAATTGTTTAAGCAATCAAAGGTACGATCAGTTTTAGAAAATTATGAACATCGGAGAATCAGACAGAAAATCTAATATTTCTTTTGCTTTTTTTCTTCGTTATTTTTCTCCCCTGAGGCCATGCCTATAAGACTTTCAGAGCATTGAACGTCTCTCTCTCTTTCTCTCTCATAATTTTAGGGTGGACGTAATTTTTTTTTTTGGTTAAATTATTCACGTACTTATTAACCAGGCCAACTAAACAGAATTTGCTTAATTTTCCTTCATCATAGTAATTCATTTATTAATACTAAATTCTCAAAATTATATATATATATTATTTAAACATTTTTCACGTGGACTTCGTGCGTCTAAAAATCTAATAACATAATGCTCAAGTAATTGAATTCAAGTAATCTCTTTTGGAATCAATTTTTAAAGCATATTAATTGAACTAGTATTTTTTGTAATTACACACATCAAAATTAATAGAACAAATTGAAGAAGGAAATGTCAACATATAAAATTCATTAGGCATCACCTGATGTGGGCCTCTACACTCATTTTAGTTTAAAAACTAAATTTATAATTGTGATTGTAAGATACTATTGTTTATAGGTATTATAAAATGGTACTTAAACAATGACGTACACTAAAATAATAAGTTTTCTTATTCTTAAAAAAAAAAATGTATTCTTAAATACTAAACTGTGATATTTGTTTTATATTTTGGTAAATTTCAACTTGTGAGAATCTTCTTTATGAATTTTTTTTTGGGGCATACGGCTGTATTACGAAGTGGAATCTCTTTACTGTTTGGTCCATCTTTTGACGTAACGTGGTAAATACGGCATGTCGTTTACTGCCGGTGAAGCAAGCAAAGACAACTGTAATTCATCAATTTAGACTAAAATTATATTTTGATCCTACACATACTCCAAATTGACTCATTTTAAAGTGAGTGTTAATTGATTTTTATTTATGTATTTATCACTCATTTTTTTGAAATATTAATTTATTCCTAATATAATAAATTTATTGGTGAAAAAAAAAATATAATAGCTTCACATATTTTATAACTTAATATTTTTAAGATTTATTTACTCGGTTGAAAGTTCATTAATAATTGAATAAATTTTAAAACATAAAGAACTAATTGAAAATAAGAATTTATTAAAAACTTACTTCAGATTTTAAAATAGTCTACTAGGAGAAGAAATTATAGTCCTACAGTTTAACAATTTTTTTTTTTGGCCATTACAACTTAACAATGTTCATTAGCAATATTAGAGTTAAACGACTAGAGGACAGAAGGTCGTTTATTTGGTGCCTTTTCAAGGTCACCGGTCAGTTCGCCCCAAAGCCCAAAGCTTAGCCAGCTATGATGGATCCATCAATAACGAACCGGAGCAGAGCGATTCCGTCGTCGTCTCCGCCGCAACCCCTTCACCAGAGCGACGCAGACGAAGAAGATGAGAACGTGAAGCAGCTCGATGAGTGCTCTTCTCTGTATCTCTCAATGCAGGTCCTCCTGCAATCTCATTTGATTATGACTTTTTTCTTGTTACTTTCCCTAAAACCCTAAACCCTCATTTGGGGATTGATCAGACTTACTTTTCTTGACGAAAATCCTGTCGTTAATTCGCAGGAATGTGTCGTTAAATCAAACAGGGATTGGAAAGCATGCCAAATGGGTATCTCTCCTGAGAATTGTGTTCTCTTATTTTGAATTTTTGGTTGTGTTTATACAGTAGCATCGTTTGGTTTCATACCTTCTTGAATTCATGTGATCTTAAATTATCATGTAAAAGAGTCATTTTTATCATAATTGGGAGCATCAGCATAATAGATAGATAGATTGTACTAATCAAATTGTGTTTTACATCCTTAAATGTTTGTTGTCATCTAGCTAAGAATCTCTTCGTTTACAGGATTGTTGTTGTCTTTAAATTATTTTTTATATTTTTCCACAAAATCAACCTGCCATGCTTGTTCAAAATTCAAAATTGCAAATTTTATAAATTGTGGCTTGTTTCTTTTTTTTTTTTTTTTTTTTTTTTTTCTTACCCCCCGCAGAAGTACAAGCTTTGAAGGCATGCATTGAAAAGAGGAAGAATAACAAAGGGAGATGAGAATTTTGCAGAGAATAAATTCTGGAGATAGTATGAGGTCATCTGCTCTGCTTCTTGGTTGAAAGTGAGAGAGAATAAACATGTCAAAGTGAATATTTATACAAAGATCTTGATTTCGTAATTGCATGCATAACCTTGTACTCATATTTTGATTCAAAGGTTTGTTTCTTTAGAATTTGATAACTGCAAATAAACAATGATTCCAGGTGGAAATGAGAGAGAGTCTTGAGAGATTATCACATCTGAGTAACAATGTGATCTACGTATTGCTTGTCCTCCAGAAAAGGAGATTTCTTCCTTGTATTTCATAGCAGTGTCTTCTATGAACAAAGAACTACAGGGAATACCAATTTTTACGTAATGAGGTTGTGAAACATTGAAAACATATACGAAAATGGGTATGATTACGATCCTTGGATGGAAATACACTTTCTATTTGCATCGGAAAGGAGTAAAATCCTTGATCATGCTGCTAAAAATTCTCTTCAAAGAGCAATTCAGCTGATTCAGTAATTTTAACAGAATATGTAGATGATGACAGAGGAATGTCAGCAATGAGGTTAACGGCAAAGAGAAGAAGAAAATGTTGTACAATATGAAGCTTTTTCAACTTTTTTTTGGTCATTGTAAATCATATTGATATTTCTGACATTAGTGGCCTGAATAAACCAGAAGCATTTGTGGCATAAAGACTGCACATTTTTCAATAAAGACCCACATTCATGAGGAGGACCATCAAATGATAACATATTACAGAAGACAATAAGCAACCCATCTTCGGACAAGCCCTATATCATTACGAGCAAATAAGCAGCAATACATTTTATCAGCTTTAACTAAATAATAACACCACTATGAAACATTTATAAAAAAAAAAACCAATATGATAAAAAATAATTAAGTAAAGTCGTAGTGATTTTTGGAGAGGTAACACACCTCCTAGCCCTCTTTCCTAAATAGCTTTCTTCCACCTAGATTGTTAAACCCAGAAACTCTAGATTATTAATGGAGATCTAGAGAGTGAATTGTCAATCCTTGAGAATATCATCTAAAACCAGAAACTCCAGCATGGAAGAGCCAATTCCATTAAGGGAGTAAATCACCCTAGTGAAAGAAGAGAAAGAAGGGAAAGAAAAAAGGAAAATATGACAAATGGCAAGGATTTGTAAACTTTGCCTCCTTAGAGGGCCAGGTGTTCCCTGTTGTTCTGCATTTCTGAAATCTAACTTATGTTCTACACATCTTGAGAAAGAAGGGTAAGAAAAAAGGAAAATATGACAAAGCTGAAAAACAGGTGGATTTTTAGCATGCCAATTGCCAAAGTCCACAATGAAAAGGGTAATTACAAAAGATAATACAAGCACCATGGTCCCTTATGATTCATTTTTTCATCGGCCATTGCCACCATGGTCCCTTAGAAGCTAAGTTGCTAGAAACATCATTGGTAAGAGGCGTTGAAAAACCCTGAGCAGAAATACGACCAAAACTTTCAGCATTGGCAGCACTCATGTATTCTGTGCTTTGATCAGGATTCTGCTGTAAAGTTGGTTAAAATGCAATATATAAGATTGAATAAATACACAAGAAACAACTATTATAATATAAGAATCTATAAAATAACATCAGGTAGAATAAAAACTAACTATTTGGTAGATAACTTGGTGGCCCTGGTACAGCATTGAGTTGAATCCGGCAGGCTCGTTAGGAGATGTTCCAAAACCAGCACACACAACAGTCCCTTCAGCAGGAAACTTTGCATATTTTTTATAGCCTGGCACCCTACATGAAAAGCAGGCAATACATTTCTATCTCTAAATAGAGCCCAATTTGACTAATGAGTTGAAAGAGTATTTAAATGACAAAGCTTATGTGCAGTTTTTTAAGTGCGTGTTTGCTATTAAGTTCTCCAATAAAAATATAAAACATGGATATTTCCTACAACTCATCGTTACATTATTGCCTCTTTCTAAAAAAATTTTCTTCACGTCATGTTTTATTGAAGGAACTTATAACAAGCAACTAAATTTTTATGTAAATTTTGTTCATATCTAAACTGTAAGGCATGCACACTTAGTCATGAACTAAAATTTTTAATATTTGACAAGAATTATGATTTATGATGCATCTTCCTGTCACAGAACATCAATGAAATACAAGAAATTGTAGAATCAACAAGGGTATTGTGATAGAATTTATGAGACAAAGACTACATCACAAATCTCAACCAAATGAGAAAAACAAAACAAAGATATCAGAGCATGAGCAAGAAAAATAAACTGTCACATAAAAGCTATGAGGAACCTAGCAAAGAAATTCAACCAACTAAAAGCTATGGATTAGATTTATCGGATACTATGTACACATAAGGATATTAACATTAGTCGTTACTTCATAGCAATTGCCAATTATGATGTTTACTTAACCACCTCAAAACAAAACCCAGTTTGATGTCAAAAGTTTGTTGACAAAACAAGTCCATGGTCTCACAATATGCTAAAAGTTTATCTTTAGGCCTTCGATGTAAAATATCTTCAGAGCAATATCAGTGTCCAGACTCTAAAATCATCATGTGGTATAATTTCATGCCAGGTCAGGAGGTATGATTGATTAGTTAGCAATGGCAGAGCACAGCTTTTTCCAGATATCATATGCAAGCCAATAACAACTAAAATATGTCTCTAACCAATAATCAAAATCACCTTTGAAGTTGCTCTCCCTTGGAAACATCGTACAGAGTTGAGTTGAATCTGGCAGGCTCATTAGGTGATGTTCCAAAACTAGCATATTCAACAGTCCCTTCAGCAGATGACTTCACAAGTTCTTTACTTCCTTGCACCCTACATAAAAGGCAGACAATATATTTTTATCTCTAAAAAAGATTTGTCCACATGTATGGCATGCACACTTTGTCATGAAATAACTATTTTACTACTTCATAAGAATTAGTGACAAAAAAAAACTTCATAAGAATTATGGCAAATCCTCCTCTCGTAGAACATCATTGAAATGCAAGAAATTGTAGTATCTACAGAGGTATCATGTAAAATATTTAAGACAAAGACCACACCAGAAATTTCAACCAAATGAGAATATAAAACAACCAAAAGCTATGTGCACATAAGAGCACCTCATTCATTATTACTATTCACTTCTCATTTGTTGAGCAACTACGATGTTTAATGAATCACCTCAAAACAAGAATCAGTTTAATAGCAAAAGTTAGTTTAAACTTTAAACAGCCTAATCCATGGTCTCATTCTCACAATATGCTATAAATTAATCTTATCCCTTCAACATAAAACATTTACAAAGCAACAGCACTGTCCAGACTCCAAGATCATCATGTGGTATTAATTCATGCAGGTCAGCAGATAAGGTTAACAGAGTTGCAGTGTTGCACTGTTAGGCAGCATAGCTTTTACCAGATATCATAAGCAAACTAAAAACAATTAAAAGCTGAGTGTAACCAATAATCACAGTTACCTTTGCACTAGCTCTCCTTTGGCAACATGATAAAGCGAAACCAAGCTTGGAGTGAGAGCAACTGAATTAAATTCGTGACGAGTGTGGGTAACTCTAGTACGCCGCAATCTTTTTGCCTGTGAGTTATAACAAACTACTTCTGAGTCGTTGTACAACATCAGGATTTCCCCATTGCTCAAAAATTTTACCGGTTCATAAAAGTCAGAGCGGGATTTTCTAGGATATAAATTTTCAATGACAAACTGTTTAGACCAAGACTCCTTCAACCCATAATCTTTCATAACCCATATGTCAAATTTTCTACTGTCACCGAAGACACATACAAAGAGACAACCTTCAACTATCCCCAACCTGAGATCATTAGAAATTTGCCTTTTAGTTCCATCAAGGCATGGAGGTGGAGGAACCGACCCAAATTCTTCAGTCTCATAATTGAAAGAATATATATATTCAGAACTGCTACCTGAACTAGGAACCCAATGAAGAGAACTACGTAAGAAGGAATTAAAAGATGGCACAACAAGAGCACAGGGTGCATACCCAATGCTTTTCCATGTTCCTGTATCCATGTGATATATTTCAGCATCCAGATAGTCATTCCCTGACCATTTAACCTTTGGATGGAAAGTTTGTAGCACCTTATACCGATTCGTCGCTGCGCAAAATCCAAGTCCTATGAAAGAGCCCAAATTCCTACCTTCACTAGCCGGGGGAACAGTGACATATTCTCCCAAAATTGGATTGCATACCCAAATGGGGTCGTCTTTTTCAACTCCAGACAAACAAAGCAAGCCATTACATGAATTCACGAGACCGAATTTGGAGCAGGGTAGGTTAATCTTGGGAGTGAGCATCAATCTATCATAGCGGATGGGATCGCGACCACGTTGGTCCACATGGGTAAGGCTGATTTTGCGTGATTCGGAGACGGAAGGTATGGTTTTGATAAGTATGGCAGTGGAAGATCTTGCAAGGTGAAGCTCGACGAAACGAGGATGGGAGATTAGACGATGCCAAGCTTTGCAAACTCGTTTGCAGATGAGAACGGTCTTAATGGGAAGCCTCGAAAGAATGTCAATGATTATGTTGGGAGGTAAAAGTAGGAATTTGCAGTTACCCGTCCATACCGATACCGTCCCTTCCCTGATGCTGCTTCCCAAATTGCTCGCTGCTCTCTTCTTGTTGCGATTCATTGGGGTTTCTTCTCTTCGTCTTCCCACTGAGAAGAGTCTTTGGATTATTAGCAACAGAAGCAAAAATTAATTATTATTAAGGGAAAATTACTATTACTTCCCCTAAAGTTTGAATTTTTGTCACTTACTACCCGTCTTGTTTGAAAATATCCCAGACCTCCCTTTTTGATTTTTGGTAACTACGTACAATTGCATATTTATCCTGGATTGAAAAAGTAAACTTTTCATTCCAGCCTTCCCAATCTCTGTCTATCCCTTCATCATTTTCATTTGTCTCTGCAATTCACAAGTTTCCATTCTAGCGGTGAACCACCTCTGCAGTGCGAAGCTTCATCATTTTCACTTCTCTGTTCAACCCACAATTAATCGTTTCGCGCAATCTCCTGCAATAGAAATTTTTTGCAGCTTTTTCCGTAAAAATTTTAGATCGTTGAATTAAGGTATTCAATTATTTGTAATCATAGATAATTTTTTTAAAATTTTTAATTTTAATAACTCAACTTAAATGAAATTCGTTAAATCGTTTGCAAGATTCATAAAATCTAAAAGAAATCCATACTAACAACTTGGCAACCACAAAAAAGTTGGGACCAGGAAGATCTTAATTCAGGAAAAATTTCTAAAAGACTGTAGAGATTAGATCGCTGCTATCCATTTTAATCAAATGAAGGTAAATAATAAAGGTTTTCCATCACTAACTACGTCCCTTCGATTTTCTCCTTAAGCAGTAAAATTTCCGAAACTTCCTTTGTAGTTTTCCTATCATTGAATTAATGATGCCTCTTGGAATTGAAAAGCTTTTGGCATTGAAAGTAAATTATGTAATTTAGCCTTTAAAACATAATTAATTGTACTGAATCGTACAGTGGACTCCCCTTATACTCACTTTCCTTCTAGTTAATGAACGACAATACAATGTTAAGGGAGGTAAGTGACATTGTACAAATAAAAGAAGCATTTGGGGGATAAAGTTCTAAATATCAGGGTAAGTAATTGTAATTTACACCACTTATTAATTCGTCAACGTTTGAGTTTGGGTTTAAGAATTTAAGCTTAATCGCGGGCCAACCCATAAAAATCCTTGGGTCTAGTTTTGATTTCGTTTTCTCTCTTTGGGAAAATTTTAGTTTACTTGAGCAAATTGTTGAAGAATAATAATTATAAAAAGAAAACTGCAACGTCCCAAGCAATGTCAATCAGTGTACTTCACTCTTCAGTTTAACTCAATTTTTGGTATCAATGCTGATAAGTTTTTTGATCGTACTATGTCATTTGAGTTAGTGAAGAAACAAAATGCAGTGCCTTTTTTAGTTATCGAAATACTTAAACCCATTTTTTAAACTTTAATGCATCATAAGTTGTGCAATTATGTGATGCATGCATTTTTTATTTTGACCAACACAGGCACAGGCAATCAGATCATGCATCAAGTTTGGCAGCTTGTAACTATCTGATCACGTGATTGGTAACCATGCGATCAGTGTGACGTCACATCATCCTGATGGCCAATGGATAGATTCAAATGAAATGTATAATTACAAAATTGCCTTTCAAATAGAGATAAAAACATTGTCTTCCTTATTCGTTCGACATAAATATAAGGTAATCAATTCAATAAATAGTACAGGGATATCCATAATGTTCACTTTCATATCCACACAAAAATAAGGAGCATAAACTATAATTTAAAATCATCATCATTTCTTTTTTATCAAAATTCAATTCTTAGACAAAAGAAAATTATATTCATCATGGGCTCACAGGCAGGAATCACAAGCGAGACTTTCTACCACTGTCCCTACTTATCACCATCTCTATTTACTACCATCCTTGTAGTTCATGCATTTATATTTACAATGGATATATAAGAAATTAGTTTTGAACATAAAGGTGTATGAGACATCTAACAAAACCATTAGAATCTTATGTTAGCTCTATGCTAGTTTAATATAACATATTAGATATTAGATTCGAGCAATACGGCTCAGTATAATCATAATAACGACCATAAGCCTTAAACAGGATATCAAAATACAGCATTGCGCCTCAGTCATATTAGAATATCATATCGTAGTGCACTACGTTTAATATCTACTGTTGTTAACTACATGGCTCTATCTTGGATGGATTCCCAAAATAATTCTTTTACGTACATAAACACATAACCAGACAAATCAGAAGTTTAGAATCAGAGTAAGTTCATAAATTTAGAATTTAAATAATTCAAAATCCAAAATCAGACTTATTGTGAAAACATAATCAAAATAATCCCAAAATTTCATAATATGAGTATTTCATAAATACATATTTAGAGAAATTTATAAATCTAGAGTATTTCAGTATATCCAAAATTAGAGTGTTTAAGAGATACAAAATTAGAGTTTTTAAAAATAGAGAATCAAATTACTTCATATGTACAAGGTCGAAATACTTCAGAACAGTTATAAAGTTAATCAAGCGCTCAATATTTCCAAGTATAGATAAAAGTAGTTCAAAATCTCATATCAAAGTACATCATATATATAGAACCAGAATGCCTCAAATTACATAATCAAGTACTTCATGAGTATAAAAGTACTTAACAAAGGACTTCAAAAATTCAAGATCATTTTATACAAGAAAACTTATAATTGGTTAAATTCATATATGCAAAAAGAATACCCCATAGTTCCAGACATTCCAAAACATTCAAAGCATACAGATAGGTTTATAAATCCTAAAATTCTGCCTTAAAGCACAGTGAAGTTTAAATAATAACAATTTCATAACTCATCAGGGCACAAAATTCCAAAATTTCATTCCTTACTATCCGCTCTACTCCACCGGATTAATAAATAATCTCTATGTCCTTATAAACAAGAGATATAACCTTAACTTTCCAAACTAGGAATATTTCAATTCAAATAAATTTCTAATGTCAAAATCTCCAACTCAAACTAATTACAATTAAGTTGTCATTCTCATATGGCTTTTATCATTTATTTCCTGTCTTTAAAGTCACCAATATTTCCTTAATAATGCTCTTTGCCATAGCTAGAGTATACATACATATACAACTTAAAAAAATTTGCTCAAAGGACTTTAATGGTCCAAAGTTAAGTGATCCAACTTCCACTAATGGCCAAACACCACTACTTTGTACTTAAGAAAATATTTCAACAATCTTGTAAAGTCCTTATGCCTTTGAGTTCAATTAATTTCCACCAAATGGAAAATTTATTACTTTTAAGACCAAAATATAAATAAACCCTTTCATACCTAGTTCAATATGAAACATTCTTAATTTGCTCATATGTCCAACCTTACCTCTTATAAATAACATTATTGCCAACATAAGAACAATAAAGTTTCTCAACTTATGAATAATGCCTAACACACTACAAAATATCATAATCTATAACTCAAAATTACTATGAGCCTTAATTAGATCACATTATCACTTCTCAGAGCCCTCAAGTTACCTAAAGTTATCAATGGCTTGGAAATTACCAAAGATAATTCAAAGTAATCATACCAAGCTAGTAATCATTTCTAATGAACATATATATATATATATATATATATATATTCTTCATCAACTTCTTTTTTTTTTTTTTAGCAATGGAATGTTGGAAAATTTGATAAAAATTCTTAATATAACTTACCACTCAAACGAAAACTCCAAACAACCTTAGTCCTTCTTCTTGAGCCCCAATAATACTAGAGGAACAAAAAATCTCCAAATTTTACCACCTAACACATTTCAACTCACTACCATGTATTGAGGGTTTTCAAATTCATGACTGAAACATCAAATCGGCAAAAGAGAAAGGTTAGAATCTTATCTAAGACCAAAAACCCAAAAGCAATTTAATGAAACAACCCCCAATTGAGCCTCAAATCAAAGTTTCACTTCACCCGTGCAAGAAAAATTAGGGGTATTTCAGTCATTTCATACGGACACATGTCAACTTGCAAAAAATGATGTGGATTATTGCTTAAATAGTCATAATAGAATTTGAACCTAGGCCCTTTAGATTATATGGATAAGGCTTAGTCACTTGTGCTACCTTAAGCTTATGTTTAATGTTGACTCATTTTGTATGTACTTTTTCTAAATTTCCTTTTTCAATACCGTTCAATTATAAAAGTTTACTCTTGTCCCAATTGCATTTCCTTACTTTTCCAATTTATAAAATCATTAAAAGAAAAAAAAATTCCCACTTAAAATAAGGTATTTAAAATATAAATGCCATGAATATTACAATAATCATGGTGACAATATTTGGTAAAAAAAAATGGAAATCATGTCAAAAAAAATAAATAAATAAAGAAGTGGAAAGTATGAAAATTGGTCAAAGTGTGAAATTTTAGGAAATAAGGAGAAAAAATTACAAAAATTGTGAATACGATAAAATGGGAAAAAAATAAGAAATTCGAAAAATGAGGGAAAAAATTAATATATAATGATATGAATATTTAAAGATATAGAAAATATAGGAAAATAAAAATAATTAGATGTGTGATTATTATTTAGTCTAATATTATGCCAATATTTAATTTTTGTTTAATCAGTTTGTTTTAATGTTGAGTTTTTGAACATGTATGTGTGTGATAGTCATATTGACAAAATTTGGCAAAAAAATCAAAATTATAAGGAAAATGGAATAAATAAATTTCAAAATATAGAAGTGGATAGTATGAAAAATGGTCAAAGTGTGAAATTATTAGAAAATGAGAAGAAAACATTTAAAAATTTGTAAATACAATGAAATGGGAATAAAATAAGAAATTTGAAAATGGAGGAAAAAATTTAAATGAGGTGATAAATTAATGTATAATGATATGAATATTTAATGACATAGAAAATATAAGAAATAAACAAATAATGAAATGTGTGATTATTATTTAGTCTAATATTATGTCAATATTTAATTTTTGTTTGATCAATTGTTTTAATGTTGAGTTGTTGAACATGTATTTGTATGTAGAAATATTAATCATGTTCACAATTTGGAGAAAGGATTTGAAATATGGAAGAAATAAATTGCAAAATATATAAGTAGCAAGTATAAAGTGTGAAATGATTAGGAAATAAGAGGAAAATATTTAAAAATTTGTAAACACAAGGAAATGGGGAAAAAAAAAAGAAATATGAAAAATGAGAAAATATGTGTTGGTAAATTAATGTATAATGATATGAATATTTAAAGATATACGTAATATATGAAATTAAAAATAATGAGATGTGTTATGTAGAGAAAAAGATGCATTTAATTAGACGTGAGGATATCATGGCAATTAAAAAAGAAGGAAAAAATACAATATATAAAACAACGGAAATGAATCATAAATTACAAAATGTGGGAAATATGTTAACAAGTTAAATTGTTGGAAACAACTTATTAAATGTTTAAGAAGTTGTGAATGGAGAAAAGTGGAAACAAATGAATCAAAAATTGAAAATGTAAGAGAAAGAAGAATTCAAAAAAGTTAATAAATTATTGCATAATGAATTGAAAAATTAATGATTCATGAAATATAAGAAGTAAAAATAACGAAATGTGTGAAAATTGTAAAAAATTTTAGTTAATGATATGTGAGAATGTCATAACATCTTTTATGTATTGAAAGTGTAACCACTTTGGCAAGAAGTTAATTACAAGATATGAAATGTGAAAAGTATGAAATAATAAATTATATGCACTATCAATGCTAAGAATTAAGATGAGTGGACAGACAAAGAATATGTGTATATGCACAAATAGAGAAATCATAAAAACTAATGAGGGCATTAAATTTACATACCATATGTTGATATCACATTAGATGAATTAAAAGAGAGGGTTGGCTAAAAGCTACGACTAGGGCAAAAAGAAGTTGTGTTTGAATTGTTATATAAGCGTCTGTTATCCTTAAATCCAACATAACATAAGTCACATGAACTAGAGAATGATGATGACATTTAACAAATGTAGGAAGCAAATGCACGGTTTCCATCCTAATTAAATTACCCCAACGGTGTATGCTCACATTAGACATAATGAACTTATTGTCAACACATCCAATTAGCTAATTGATCTTTGTGTAAAGCTCTATTGGAAGTGACTCCACTACTAGAGTGCTTCGATGGATAATGATGGTATAATAATTCAAAAATATATATGTATAGATTTTAAAAATAACATTAGAAAAATAAAATAGAATTTTATGGACTAAAATGAAAGGAAAAAATAGTATTTGGGGTACAAATTATAATTTCAACTTTTAAGGGACTAAAATGAAAATAAAATATTTGTTTGAGATAAAAATATAATTTTAATCATTGCATAGTAAATATCGGCAAAACATGTTTAGCTATTATTTACACAGTAAACTGTTAACAAAAATACATTTGAATATCATTTATATAATGTTAAATAGTAATTTGCATAGTAATTTGAAAAATTTTATAAATAACACTAATATTTTTTAATTTTCTCATTCAAACTAGAAAGAGAGGTCATAGAAGGAGCGTTTATATTTGTATGAGGGGTAGCTTTATAAAGATTTCTTTAATTAGGGTTATGCTTTATGAATAGGGGATCTTTACTATTAATCCCTATCAATAAGTGTGTAATTAGTAAAGTAGTACATTTTATTTTACTGAATGTCTTTATTTTCTAGTCCAACTTTCAATTTTCTTATTTCATGATTTTCGTTTTATGGGGAACCAAATCTTTATTCTTTTGAACTTTTTAACTACGTATATATGATATAATATATCTGGATATAAAATAACATGATGATAAATAATATTACTAAATTGTATGAATTATTGTTATTATGAAAGACACTTGGTATATGAGAAGTGCAAAGTGAAGGTTATATTGTATAAGGAAAAAATATTATATGAAAGGAGAAAAGTTATGGTAAAACTCTTAATTATAATTGCTTTATTTACTTTTATCTGCATGTTTTTGTTGGTATTTTATCTAAATTTATTTTATGTGATTGTTGTATTATTGTATTTTTCATTTTAATCCTTTATATTATTGTCACTTCTTTCCTAGCCACTCTTTATTTTATTTTATCTTCAATATTATTTTTATTTAAATTAATTTATGGTAATAAATATGTTTAAATAAAATTATTTATTTATGTATCTTATTTATAAACTTTATTTATATTCAATGGATTTTATAATTTAAAGGATGAATGAAAATTCATGTAAAAACTCTGTAGCTGTTAATAGGGATAACGGTCTTGGTGCACTTTATTGAAATAAAATATTAAGACATATCTAGTAAAAAGATACAGATATAAATTATTGAGACATATCCGATGAAGGGATACGGTATGAATTATTAAGATGTATCCGATGAAGGAAAATGGGTATGAAATATTGAGACGTATATGGTGAAGGGATATGACTATGAATTATTGAAACGTATCTAATGAAAGGATACGAATATGAGATATTAAGATGTATCTGGTAAAATAATACAATATGAATTATTGAAACATATCTGGTAAAAGAATATGAGTATAACAATCTTGGTTTTTTCCCTTATACCTACTTGATACAAAATTATAAGATTTAGAAATGGTGTTTTTATTTTATTGAAAATTATTTCTTTACTCAAATAAATGTTTGTTAAAAATTCTAATGCCTCTATTGTTTTTCCTTTTGCTTACTTTGTAATTTATGCATTCACTAAGTTAGTGGCAAACTTACACCTCTCTCTTTAACATTTTACAAATTATTATATGATAAAGTAAGTTAGGACTTTCTTGTCGTTAAGATATTTTGATATATCATTTTGGGATAATCATAGTGTACATCTGTCGCTAAGATATTTTGATGTATCATTTTAGGATAATTATAGTGTACGTCTAACTCTAAGATGGTGGCTACTAAATATCAGTTTGTTTTGGGTTTATAGATGTTATGAAGTATTATAAGCCTTGTGTGGGCTATTTCCTCATTATACCATATATATATTATGAGATATTATTAAGTATATCAGTTTAATATCATTGTAAAATTGTTAAATTATATTTCAAAGTGTGTCTAATTTGTATCAACGATATTTTTAAAAAAATGTTATCTAAGGTTGGCTGGGCTAAGTTGATTTAACTTATGCGTCAGTCACAGCCAATGAATTTGGGTTATGACAAACTAAGTTACTTGGCTTGCTGAACACTTTACATGTCTTCTAGATGATGTAGATGACATCACCATATAACGGTTCACACGTGCATACATATTACGATTACTTGGTGGCTACTTGATACCAGATTGGATCAGACATCGAGTTATGTTGATATATTTACCCTTGTTAGAGGATTTCTAAGCCGCAGGCCAATATAGTTAAAGATCAGCTGTCTTGGCATTCTTATCCAGGGAGATGTGTAATGTCACTAGTTATGAGGAAGTTAATATTAGAGGTTGTTTACATTTGCTACACTTGTGGGCATGAGATCATTTCTTTATGCTCACTCCAGCACACTCACCACTACTTGATCCCTATTTAAATGTGTATATATTGAGTCTGCCATTAGGCTTCAAGTATAAATACATTTCCCGATATAAAATCAAACATATGAAACAATTCTTATTGATCGACATTAGCTCATTTATGCAGGTGGAAGCATGTCAGGCAACATCCTGGCTCCCCGTCACAGGTCTAAAGGTTGCATAGAGTGTTCTTAGACCAGATGAGGGAAGATGAGGTTTGTTTCCATCTTTACATAATTTCTTTTCACAACATACCTGTACCAACATGTCATACATTGTCTTATTAAGCTTTTGTACAGATAATTTGGCGACCCTTCAATACGCCTAGTGTGCAATAGATGATTCCATAATATTACTTAATCTCTTAAGACATTTGGTTGTCATTAGTCTTGATTATTTGTTTCCATATTGTAAAGTGGCACCGTGTAAAACATGTGCTTCACTAGTTTCATCGGACATAACCCATTCCACAAGAGCCGTTTAACATGAGTTCGATCCACACACTCCAGCTTCGTGGTAGGATAGAGAAAGACTGATGTCAAGAGCATGTCATTTTCCTTGCAGCATGGAATTTATAACGTAACACCCTCTCTCTCATTGAATTCTCTACAGGGCCTGTGGACCTTAATTCAAAGTATATGAAATGGTATTAGAGATGCACATGTAGATGGATTTATCCAGTTAGCGGTGGCCAAGGTTTTGTGGTAATGATACTACATTATATCCTACTTTATTTGCATTTTACTCACACAAAATGAGACATTCTTAACCATTTTACATGTGTTATAGGTTGATTTGGTAGAGGGCCTGTATCGACTTAGTATTGAAGATCCCTCAACCTTGATTATGGCCAACTTAGAAATGTAGTGGGCTGAGATTCTTACACAATGCTTTATGCCCTTGGTGAGCACCAAGACATAATTGCATCCTAACCTGCTCCTCAGGCAACTGAATTACCAAGGCCATCTATTTTAGATCCTATAAGGGTTAAATGAGCCTATAGTTTCATGTCAGTAAGAAACCCTATTCAACCCTAGAGGATGATGATGGTAACATTACTATAGGATCTTCCTCTGTGCCAGTTAAAGTGGTTTAGTCATTATCCTACTCCTAACCATAAATACAGACAAATTTAAGAGGAACTAGAACCAGACCATCTTCCTTTCCACCCATATCATAGTTTACTACTCTAGGGGAAGCTAATTTATCATACTATGCACGCACACCACCTAGGTCTTTATACACTACATATGGACATTTGCCAAACCTCACCTACTATTATATTTGGGTCGGGGTCTCTCATGACATTATTTTTTGATCCATTTGCATTCCATACCAAGTATGCTAATGGTTCTTTTAAACTTGGAGGCTTTTCTCATCAACCACTATTAGGCTTTTACACTCCACATTGACCCATTCCTTCTATTCAGTCACCACAGTGGGTCTTAAATACCCCACCAATCGGCCTTGAACAGCACCATAACTAGCGTGCAGAAGATGAATGGGGAGAAAATATGCAAGAAGATGAAGGGGTGACAATGTGCAAGGTTAAGAAGATCAACCATTACATCAATGACCTCAACAAGTTAGACGACAACCTTGGTATGGTACCAGAAGTTATTATTTTAATGAATGATATTATCTTGATTAGTATTACGGGTCATAGATCATCCTTTGCTCGTTTTATGTATTATTAACTTTAAATTCTAAATCTCTATATATGTTATATGTATTATTCTTTCTCATTATTTCATATTACCTTTTCTTTTTTTGCCTATTTCATGCACATGATATATAATTAATTTATATCATAAATGGTTTTGACATATTTTAATATCATACTTCCATTTTCCATCCATTCATATTTTTTAACTTTTATGATTACATAAATTAATCTTCATCTATTTTTAAAACAAAATATTCCACAAAACATTTTCAACATATATTCACTCGTTTTTTATTGTACTTTTCAATTTTAAATTTGTTATGATCATGTCTTCATAATTTAAATATTCATAAGATTATTATATATTCAACTAAAAAAAATACTTACATAATTTTAATAATTTGGACTACATTTAATATTGGTAAAATTATGAGGATTTAATTACAAATTTTCTACACATAAGGCCTACATTGAAAATTAATCAAAACTTTATAAAGATAGTATATTAGTTCAACTAACAAAATATTTACATAATTGTAATACTCTAAACTACATTTATTATTGGTAAATTAGGAGTATTTATTTGTAAATTTTTTACACATAAGGATTGCTTTGCAAATTAACTGAACTTTTTGAGATTAGAATTAAAAGAAAACATACAATTTTATTGTGTCACATTGATAGCTTACAAAAGATCAGAAAAAGACCAAAAAATGTCATGTTTCTACCATCCATGTGTCCAACGAGAGCCAGACCTGCTTTATGTCATATTGATGGCTTCCACGAGACTAAGAAAAAACAAAATAATCACGTTTTCACCATTCTTGTGACTGCAATAATTTGAGAAAAAAATTAAGCATTTGGATAAAAAACAATGATAACAGCAAATATTAGACATTAAATGCTACTGTTAGAGCAATATAGTCAAAAAACCAATGCTATTGTATACGCTTTTGAAGCTTTTAATTTTAAAAATTATAATAAATATATATATATATATTTTAAAATGTCAACATAATTTATGATCCAAGAAATTAATTTTTCCCTATTTTTCTTCATTATTTTTAAAATATAAAATATTATAATTTATATTTTATTTTAAAATATGTAAAAATTAATTAATTTATATTGCCATGCTTAAATGTCATCTAAAAGACTAAAAATATTAAAGCAACTAGTAGTATAATATTGCTCTTTATGATCTTGATTGATTTACTTCAAACTTTTTAGTGATATTAATTTGATACAAAGGAATTTGTAAAGCTCTTACAGTGCACATGTATCCACATTGACCAGCCATCTCAAAGATTGTCTAACCTTTATGGAAAAGCTTGATAAGACTAAATTTATGAAGGAATTAAGATTTAGATAATGCTTGCAAACAAATTTACAACAAGGAAACACAAACAATTATCAACGTGTAATAGAGGGGTTCACCATCTTTACCCTTTAGGTTGGCATTCTTAGCCACCATTTCTCTGGGATAAAGTACCTCTAATGGAGAAGTGACAAGAAAATTAACGACACATTTAACCACTATTATAACTTCAAAACAACACAAGTAGAAAACTAAACCGTCCTCCCAGGGTTTCGTCTCATAAACAACTTTCTTCCACTTCGATGGTCAAGACCACTGTTTCAAATCCCAAGAGTGAGTTGTGAATCTCTGAAAACATCACCTACAAACCTTTGCATGAAAGGAAAAAAAAAAAAAAGAAAACCATAAAAGAAGACAAAGGCTCCCATGGAGGAGGAAAATTGCTCCCATAAAAGATGAGAGAAAAAGAAAAAACAAGCCGAACAATTGGCAAGGATTTGCATCAATGAACTTTGTTTTCTTAAAGGGCCTGATGGCTGATGTCCCCTGTTGTCTTGCATTTCTGAATTCTAACCTATGATTTATACAATCCTAGAAAGAAGGGACAGAAAAGAACAAATGATGAGCTAAAAGACAGGTGGCTCTTAGCATGCCAATAGCCAAACACCAAAACAAAAAGGATGATTACAATAGATAATACGAGCACTGCGGACCCTAAAATGATGCATCTTCTTAGGTGATAGCAGTTACAGAGGCCACAAGAAAGAATGAGAGTTCATAGGAGCTAAGTTGTCAGACACATTGTTCATGCCGGGTGTTGAGAAGCCCTGAGCAGTCATCCTCAGCATTCACTGCTGCACTCATATGCTCAGTCCTTTGATCAGCATTCGGCTGCAAAGTTCAAAAAATTCCAACGAATAAAGATTGAAGATATACAAAAGCAACAAGAATAATATTATCAGAACGTAAAAAGTAACATCAGATAGAATGAGAACTGACAAATTGAACAGTAACTCCTGGATGACCCTCGTACAAAGTTGAGTTGAATCTGGCAGGCTCATCAGCTGATGTTACCAAACCAGCACAGCCAACAGTCCCTTCCTCAGCAGGCAACTTTGCACATTCTTCTTTACTGCCTTGTACCCTACATAAAAGGCAGGAAATATATTTCTATCACCAAATAGAGCCCAATATGACTGGTGCGTATCTAAAGGACAAAATTAGGAGTAGTTTGGGTGTCTGCTGTAAGATAATATAATACGTGAATATTTTTTACAGCTCAACTCCACATGATTGCTTTTCATAATAGAGTTTTCACATATTATGTTTTTATTAAAAAAACATATAACAAACAACTAAGGAACTTCAACTAATTTTTGTCCAGACAAAACTATATAGCATGCACCCTTAGTCATGAAATAACTATTCTATAATTTTCTATCAGAAATGTGACACATCCTCCTGTCACAGAACGACACTGAAATACAAGAACTTGTACTGATGATAGAGGTTTCATGACACAATTTATAAGACGATGACTACGTCAGAAATCTCAGTCAAATGAGGAAACAAAACAAAGATAGCATAGTATCAGCAAGAAAATAAATTGTCATATAAAAGCTATTAAGCAAAGAAATTTGACCAACTAAAAGCTATGCATTTGTTTTTATGCTGCTATGTACACATCAGGACACCACATTGTTTATCAAGAGTTAATTCTTAATAGCAACTATAATGTCTACTTTAAATCACCTCATTATAAGAATCAGTTTGATATCTTAAGTTTATTGAAACAACCTAATCCTTGGTATGCTATAAGTCTAGTCTATCTTAACTCTTAGGCCATTCGATATAAAATATTTTTGGAGTAATATCACTCCCCAGACTCCAAAATCATCCAGTGGTGTTAGTCAGTAGATAAGGTTGATTACATTAACAGTGCCTATCAGGCAGCATAGGTTTTTCCAAATATCATATGGAAGCTTAAAACAATGGAAGATGAGTTAAGCGAATAAAGGCAATTACCTTAGCACTATCTCCCTCTTGGCAACATGATGGAGTGAAACCAAGCTAGGAATGTGAGCAATTGAATCGAATTGGTTACGGGTGCGGGTCATACTAGTGCGCTGCAGTGTTTTTGTCTCTGTATCATAACAAACTACTTCCCAGCAGTTGTACAACATCAAGATCTTCCCATTGTCCATAAATTTTATTGGTTCATAAAAGTCAGGGCTGAGTTGTCTAGGATATAAATTTTCAATGACAAACTGTTTAGTCCAGGACTCCTTCACCCCATAATCCTTCATAACCCATATGTCAAATTTTGTACTATCATCACCGAATACACATAGAAAGAGACAACCTTCGATTACGCCCACCTTTAGATAGTCAGAAAATTGCCTTTGAGTTTCATCAAGGCATGGAGGTGGGGGAACCGACCCAAATACCTCAGTTTCAAAATTGAAAGAATATATATATTCAGCACTATTACCTAGTATAGGAACCCAATGAAGAGAACCATGTAATAAGGAATTAAAAGGTCGATTAACATTAGCCTCGGGTGCATACCCAATGCTTCTCCAAGTTCCAGTATCTATGTCATATATTTCAGCATCAAGATAGCTATTCCCTGACCACTTAAACTTTGGATAGAAAGTTTGTAGCACCTTGTACCGATTCGTCACAGAGCAAAATCCAAGCCCAATGAAAGAGCCCCAATTCCTACCTTTACTGGCTAGAGGAATAGGAACATACTCCCCCAAAATCGGATTGCATACCCAAATGGGGTCTTCTTTTTCAACCCCAGACAAACAAAGGAAGCCATTACATGAATTCACAAGGCCGAATTTGGAAGTGGGTAGGTTACTCTTGGGTGTAAGCACCAATTTTTCGAAGCGAAAGGGAGCACCACCACGTTGTTCCACATGGGTAAGGCTGATTTTGCGTGAATGATTGACGTAAGGCACCGTTTTGATGAGTATGGCAGTGGAAGATCTTGCATGTTGAAGCTCAACGAAGCGAGGATGGGAGATTAGACGACGCCAACCTTCGCAAACGCATTTACAGCAGAGAATGGTCTTAATGGGAAGCCTGGAGAGAATGTCGATGATAATGTTCGGAGGTAATGTTTGGATTGCACAGCTGCTGCCACCCAAATTGCTTGCTGCCCTTTTCTTGCTGCAATTCATGGGGGTTTCTTCCCTTCGTCTTTCCACTTAGGAATGAGAAGGGATTTAGAAATTTTAAAATAGGAAGAAAAAATAGGACAAGATGTCCATTTAACACAATCTTATATTTTCTTTCAACTTGGACTTAAATAATGATTGTAAATAGACTGTAAATAATTAAAAGATGATTGCACAGCTGCTGCCACCCAAATTGCTTGCTGCCCTTTTCTTGCTGCAATTCATGGGGGTTTCTTCCCTTCGTCTTTCCACTGAGGAATGAGAAGGGATTTAGAAATTTTAAAACAGGAAGAAAAAATAGGACAAGATGTCCATTTAACACAATCTTATATTTTCTTTCAACTTGGACTTAAATAATGATTGTAAATAGACTGTAAATAATTAAAAGATAAATTTAAGCATTATTTCTGCTTATCAATTATTAAAATTAATGAAAATATTAAGACCCATTTTATTAAAATTTCTTTATACAATTAAAAATGTTATAAAAATTATATATATATATATATATATATGTAATTTTAAAATTTTCTAAAATTTTGATAACAATAATATTACGAATTTTCAAGATTTTTATTCTTGATACTGTAAAGAATTCGGATTGAGCCCTACCCATTAGTTTTTATACATTTAATCAACGGTTATAATGTTTAATTTATCACCTCATATCTCTCCCAAACCATTCTTCCTTTCACTAATGTTCAAAAGTTTCTAAGACAATGAAATAAAATTTCAAAGAATAGAATGAAATGACAAACCTACAAATTTTGAGAAAATATTGCATGAATATTTTACAACAATGGATATATAAGAATTAATACATGAAATTTTAATAAATTTGAATAGAATTGTATTAAGAAGGAATAAGTATGGAACTTGAGATATGTATTTATGTTAGAAATCCTGGATAAGTAATTGTTCAAGACATAATTTTTACCATTTTTTGTGGAAATTGTTGATAATAGGCAACATATAGTTAACCTAATTAAACCTATTAACAAGTGTCATTTCATTATTTAAAAATTTAATCAGAGAAGAGAGAGGATTATTAATATAATGGTATAACTTATAAATTTTTTTTAACTTCATCCTTATAAGTAAAATATAATTTTAGCAAGTTTTTAATTAAAGAAAATATGTCAGTAATTGTATTATCTAATCATTCCATTCTATTTTGAACACCCTAATTTGGAGGGTCAAAATAATTGAATTTTAGATGATAGGAGAAGATCTTAAAGTCCCTCTTTTACTATTCTATTTCATCATATAAGAAAATTTTAAATAATTGCTCAACTTATTTTGAAATTTGTATCCCTTCAGTTCTATCCCTTGTCATCTTTTAAAACATGCCCTAAGGTTAGTTCAAATAAATACTAGGTCTTAGTGCTGAGACAAAATTTTTTAAAATATTCAAGTCCATATCTAAGAAGAATAATACTCGTCTAACCTCAGACGGGCAATATATACACTGCATCAATTGTTGTGTTTGTAACATCTTCAAAATAAAATTATTAAAACTAGACAATTTTAAATTATGTTAGTTTCGTGTTTAAATAGTATTAATGATTGTCAGATCTTTTTATATGATTCTATTTGATTAATTTCATGTGGACGTGTCCTATCTTAAAGAAATTATTCATTTTAAATTACAAATAATTAAACTTGAGTTCGAAAATTTAAAAATACAGCAGAAAAAAGGATAAAAATTGAACTTATTACTTACTAAAGTATAGGTTCAAAAATTTTTAAAAAAAATCTCTTACGCCCAAAGCAGAAAACGAGAATCACAGTACTATAACTATGATCATGTCGATTTTCAATAAACAGTACTCAATAAGCAAAATATGCAGTAGCTGTCTATGTCTCCACATTTACGAGAGAAGTTTACGACCATAGAAGTAACACTACTCATTACACCTTTCTTATATGAGGCTTCATCTTCTCTTTAAAAATATACATACATCCATAGATAAATATATATATATATATATATATATATATATATATATATTTCTTTTAACCAGGAATCATAATTGCTTTCCCAGCCAAATGCAAATGCTTTGCATCTAGGCCATTTCGCTGGAGATCGCACAAATTTCTGATGGTAATGCCACAGATCTACGTAATCAATTATCAATATTCGAATCAAGTCAAAAGTCAAAACCATTGGAGAGATCATGTAGAAGACTAATCAAATTTATTATTCATTTCATAAGCCCACCATATCTTCCCTTAATCCTTATCTTACACAAAGCTACGTAGAAAGACTAATTAAAATGACGGGAAGTGGATTTATTGGCATCAACAAGTAACACACTTACCAGTTTTCACTTCCTGCTCCACAATTCAGTCTTGGCATACTGCAGAAACACCAGCACAATACATAACACAATATTTTTTTTATCAAGAAACCTCTAATATATCAGAAGTTTTAACGTGAAGCAGGAGAATTTGCAGGAGCAAATTTGACAGAAACACTGTTGACACAATGGCGTTCATCAGTTGGTGTCTTGAAACCTTCTCCTTTAAAAACATGACCCAAGTGCCCGCCACAAGCTGCACATGTTATCTCAGTCCTTCTCCCATCTGGGTCCGGCTGAAAATTTGTATTGCTATGATTAGAATACAAAAAAAGGAAGACCCTCAAAGAAAGAATATGCAACAAATACTCACCGAGCGATTTATGGCACCAGGAAGACCCTCAAAGAAAGCAGGCCAACCACAACCTGAATCAAATTTGGTAGCAGACTTGTAAAGAGGAGTTTCACAACCAGCACAATTGTAAATTCCTTCTTCAAAAAACTTGTTATACTCTCCGGTGCCCTTCAATCTGCAAATGTTACCAGTGGAACCACAGCAGTTACAAACAAAACTCATATAAGCCCCAATGCATGCCCCATGGTTTATGGGGTCTATGTCTTAAATGGTGGCGTCAATTGCAAGTATCTAAGATGAAAAAAATAGATTCTCTTCAAGATGCCTCCAGTGTCTCTACAAATGGCCTTGCAAATCAAACACCAGGACTAGCCATCTCAAAGATTACCGATAAGATTTCAATTGTAAAAGAACTACGATTTAGGTAATAGTACCCAACAAATCTTCCAATAAGGAAACATTAACCAGTGGCTAACAAATGTCAAAGAGCAATAGAAGTGTAAACTCTTTTGACTGATATTCGCGTATTGGCAAATTGTTGTTCAGCTTCAATATTCCTAGGAAAAAGTACCTATGATGGAGAAATAACAATAACAAGATGCATATGGCACCGGTAAATCTTGAGTAAAGCAAACAACTTGTAGTCCTCTAGAAGAACAGAAGCATTATGAAATCTTAGTCCCAAATGACTTGTAGCTTTCCATTTTGCACTTTGTCTTCCTTCTTATTAATCAATTATTTAATTAACCTTTGGATTACCTACAATGTTTACCTAAGTTTTGCACTTACATCCAAATCCAAACGCCTGGATAAGGCTATCATACAGTAAAAGTTCAATCCCCCACACCCTTCTTCCCACAAGCACAGGGAAGAAAAGAGAAAGAATATTCCAATTCTTCAAGTAATTATCAGTTCCGGTGCATACTATAATTCGATGTTAGCACAAAAATTGAACTAGCAGAAGCTTATATTATGCACAAATAAAAACCCAAAGGAACGAATTAAACCCAGAAAAGGACCCCCAAAAAAAAATTCCAGACGCTAAGAAAAAACTTAGAACGAATCAGTATCATGTTGGATGGAAGCAATAAGAGAAGAAAAGAGAGGGAACATACTCCGTTCCTTTCTGACGAAGAATCCTAAACTGCTCCGGGGAGAGAATCACCCTCCAATCCTCCTCTGATTTCTGAATCGGCGTCGGTGCAGCCATGGCACAGTGTTCTCAGGACACGCCTTGCCGGGAAACTGGCAATCCGACAAACAAACACAATCTGGGGATTTACAATTTCCACGATAACACTACCGCGACATATATAGTAGGTTCAAGAATTTTCGGCTTGGAGTGGGGACCCTTTTCTTTATTTATTTTATCTATATCTAAATCACACTACTTTTTAATGTTAAAAAATTATATTTTCTTCTGAAATTTGAATACAAAATACAGTATGTATATGTTAACTGTCTCAATAAAAAATTATTATATTTATATTTATTTTCATCAAAATATATTACATTTTTTATTTAAATAATTAATAACTATCAAATATATATTTGATGGATATAAAAATAATTTTTTTATTTGAAAAAGATTAAACTCATGATTATCAATTCAAAATAAATAATATTGATATAAAATTTTATTAAAATATTTTTAGCAACGTATGTTTTCTATAAAATAAATTAGTATATTTTAAAGGATATTTTAATCCTTTTCTGACTTTAAGAGATGTTTATGTATATTTTAAAAATAAAATAAAGTAATGTATAAATCTGTCATTTATCAGGGAGATAAAATAATTTATCCTAACTTTAATCATTGAATAAATTATACTTTTTTTAAGTTTGATTGAATTATATTTAATACATCTTTTGTTTCAAAATATTATTCAATTTCTTCGACATTTGGCATATACTACGTTGGCCAAAGAAAAAAAATATACTACAAAAACGTCACATCTAATTTATTTTTTATCAATAAAATTAATTTTTTGCATATTATGATACTGTAAATTTATTCTTAATAAAAGAACAAAAAATCTATGTAATTGTTTCTTTGGCAAGGAACAAATGTTGTATAGAGATACAAAAAGTATACTAGAAGGAAAATTTTTGTAATATATCAAACTTCAATAAAACAAATGACAGTTTTTAAGCACAAAAAGTATTAGGAATTTGACAACCAAACTTTAAAGGGAGGTTAGTGTGATTAATTCTTAATCATTACTATTTTTTTGTTAAAAAAACTCAAATCTTATTTATTTTTATCAAAAAATAACTTTGACTATATATATATTGACTTTTTTAATAAAAAAAAAACATTTAATCGAAAATTCAAGTTGCTTCACTAATTAGTTCAAATTAGTTTAATCGAAAATGTTCCCCATTTGCTCCCTATCAATTTTTTCCTTCCTGTACGAAAGAAATATGCATCTCAGATTGATGCTTCATTAATGAATTTCTTTAGGGTTATAGAGGAGAAAAATATAGAATGCATTTTCTTAGTTGAACAAACTCAGGTAAAGTTGAGATCAACTCAATTAATAAGGCATTATTACGTAATGATGAGACTTAACTCTCTTTTAATCATTGGATTTGTTCCAAGTATCTAATTGGATAAATATAAATTAATAAGTATGTAGCTTGCTAGCAATAAATTAATGCCAATAAAATGAAGTGGCCTAAAGACAATTATTTTTTAAAATTTTAAACAATATGCTATTAGGTGATTGCACGTAAATCATGAAAGCTACATAATGAAGCACAAAAAATTTTTTTTAAAAAAATTATATATACATCTGCCACAAATTCTACCAGACTAACAAATTTATCGCTCCCCATGAGTTGCCTAATGAAAAAAAAAAAAAAAAATTAAAACATCGTATTAGTGATACCCATATCATCATTATGTTAAAAAATTGTAATACGATGCTAACATGATTCATGAAAGAAAGAAAAAAAAAAAAACCATCTTTTTACCCAAATAGCAACTCATTAATTTTATGCTCCTGATCAAATTGCAACCATAGTCACGTTCGGTATTACACACATAATCACAACTTCATTGGAATATATGTTTACCATAACAATTATCTTTAATTATGTTAAATAGTGATAACTTTAATACATGAAGATGTTAGATGTATTGAATCTTGTCATGAGTCTTTGACCATTGCCATTTGTGGAAACAGAATCATCCTAGTCAATGATAGGCAACTCATGGGAAGTGATAGATTTATTTTTCCGAGATAATTACAGAATAATTATAGTTATCAGGTGATGAAGATTACTATCTGATGCATGGAAAAAAAATATATTCCTCAAATCAATTCAAATCACATAAAAATAGATAAAAGTTAATTATAAATAAATATGTAAGCAAGTTGAGTATGCATTTTAATAAAACTCATCTGAAGCATGCTCATGTCTATAAACAGTTGACTTAACTTACCTTTCTTCTCCATATTTGAGTTCTTTTCAATTGATATAAACATATTAATTACTCAATAAAGAAAGGTATTTCAAGAATAAGTTTATTTCAATAAACAATATAAGTCAATATCAAACTATACTTCATATCAATTTGGTGGTTGTCTAAGGTCCCCGGTCTAACTCAAGTTTTGAACATAGGATAGAATGTAGTCAATCTAGAAGTTTCAATCAATTCAAAATCTAGATAAATTTGAATACATATACTGGATCAATGATCTGCATGACAGAATGAAAATCGGCATTTACATAATTTAAGTAGGATGTGATCTTCTGAATTGACCAGAGACCACCTAGCTAATGATTGTTAGTCACCGTCAAATCCCCCTTCACTTCTTCCTTTTATCTCAAGTTTGCTTTACATTCTATTCCCATGTTTAAATCTGGAGATGCATGCCAGGAAGGAGAGCTTTGTCTTCTCCTCAAGTGGTTCTGTTTCATTTCATAATATGTAAGTTGAATTAGCACAAATTTGGAGCCAGAACAAAGAATGACAATTGAACAAAATTATATTCTACAGTTTAGGCAAGGTCCTCCTGCCAGAAAGATATGAAACTTTGGGAGAACCATACTCCAAGAGTTAGTTCATAAGGTTGAAGAACCCAAGCTCTATATAAACCCTACTTCAGAATTCCTCATTTTCATATTTCTAGCATGGGATTTCACTCCTGTACCTTGCAATTGGAATCTAACATCTAACTCGCAACCTTGAAGAGAATAGGTTGGAGAAATGTACCACTAAGGAGAAATTGCAAAGAAGCATGGTGAAGCTTCAGAAAAGCCTCTCTTCAATCACTGTAAAAGATAAAAGATAGAAGAAAATCTCACTATATAGGCCATGGTCATATAATTTAATAAGAAAAACAGTAGAGAGACCAACCGATTCAACTGATCTTTGGCATGCTGGAGAAGGGACCACTATGGCTGCACTTCTCGAGGAGACCACATGCTGACAGGACTGTAACTGAGAGGAACCACTCCCCACAGAACGATGAACATCAGATCTTGCGGTAATAAATATCCCAGGAGTTCCTTTCTTGGCCCTCATTAATGCACTAACATTGATCTCACTTGATCCACTACGTGCAACTGACTACATGATCAATTTAAAGTTAAGATAAACAGGTCAATCAATAATGAATGATGATTGAGCTACCAGTAGCAAGTAATTCATTCTTCATATTGCACTAATAATGGAAAGTGTCCACAAGGAGGGTAAAATATGATATCACACATAATGATATGCTTCTGTATAATTAGTAGTTTCTAGCAGTAGGTGAGTACATATTTCTGGCAGTCACAAACAGCCAAAGCTAACAAAAACTCACAATTTACACAGACCCAACATCCAAATGCATTAACATACAATTAAAAAAAAAAAACTTCAATAATTTATCATATAAATAGGATCAAATTAAAATAACCCCCATAAGTCATTTTCATACCATCTACTGAGCTGTTAAAAAAAAAAAATCAATTGACTGAATTTAAAATCCTTCAATAACAAGCCTAAATGAACAAATGTCAAAAGCAAATAGGGCCAAAGAAATATCCATTATCATACATTACACAGGCCTTTGATCTGAACAATGATAATTGTTATATCATCTGTTCGGTTCTCATGATCTAACCATAGTTTATAAGACTCTCCAGCAATCGCAGCACATGCATCACGGGGATCTGCATAGCTTGCCACCTACATCATAAAGGATATCACAAAAATTTATGAAGAGAAGAAAGGAAACCATAACATAGATAAAGTTTCTCCTACTTCTACATCATGACCACAGTAAGCCAGGTTCAAACCCATCAGAATTAGTAGCAAATCTAGTGCTCAAAATTAGAAATGCTGATTTGTGCAAGATTTGGCAACAATAAGTAAACAGGAAGGTAAATTTTGAGAGATGGATCACAATTTTATCTATGTTAATTCAACAGATCGTAGATGATCAGTAGAAAGCAGTAGGAGATTAAGTTTCTAGTACTGAACATAAAGGATGTAAACAAATAAAGCAATTGGCATCCTGTCGCTTGAACTATATAGAAACCTCACTTAAAAGCTTACAGAATTGTGGCAGTTAATACATGTATTAAGCAGATAAATCTTATAAAATTCACATCAGAAATTCATCTATATAAGAAATATATAGTGACATCATAAAATGATTTCACATTATCAAATACACACATATCTCACATAAGAAAATTGTGGCATATTGAAGTCTAAAGTCCAAATAAACAAGAGATGGTGTCATAATATACAAGAACAGAGACAAGAGATGCAGAATAATACTAATAACAAAGACAACTACATGTATTCAACATGACTAAGCATTAGTTGACAGATAATATACTCAATTATGATATGCCCAAATATGACAAAGAGATATGCATATTAGTCCAAGCAACTTATCTTACCATTATATCTGGCATGTTTTATATACAAGAAGGCAGAAAAGGTAAAACAAAAAAGTAAACACAATAAATAAATTTCTCATAGGGTGAGGTCTCTAATGAATAGGAAAAACAACTTGGAGATATTCTTATCCGATATGCATCCTAATAAACAGATACAAAATAAAAAGGTATAAGTTAATTATAAATACCAACTTCACTAGAGATATGTATTTCCATTAGATTTGTAGAAACCAAAAACCAATAGTGATACTGTATAAGATATCTATGGTTGCCAAATTCCTCTAATATGTGGCTATTCATACAAATCCAATATTCTAATGGCACTTCGCCTGGTGTACCTAGCTCCTCCGATAGATACGCATTAACAGAAATTTAGCAGTACCATACAGCCATTAACATACCGCTGGCAAAAAGACAGAACATGGATCTACAAGCACAAGTCTTTAATTGCAAGCCATTTTTTTTGTCAAAAAAGAAAAATTTACAGATATAAAATAAGATTTTCACAACGGAAGTAGGTGATGATAGATCAGATTATCATTACAGTAAGTCAAAATCTAATGGTCAATCAGATTGTTCTACCAGTGAAAACAATGTCTTGATACTTAAACATTATAAGGAGCTGAGGAAGAAAATAGAACACATGTCATACCATATCAACAACAGTTTGGCTAGGTAGGAACTCAAACACGCCATCACTTGCAACAACAAAGAAAAGATGATTGGATGTGAGCCGAACTATTGACACCTCTGGAATAGCAATGACACCAATAGTCTCAGCTAAACTATCCCCTACACTCCTTGTAAATGCAGTTCCTGGATACATCCCATTTGGAACCCACAACCTGGGAGGATCACCACCCTGACTCTCTTCATCACCCCAAGTCTGAATATTCGGATCCTTAAGCCCTTCCACCTGATCAGCACTCAGCACCCTTGCCCCACAAAGCTTCACTCTCTCACATTCATCTCTTCTAAATGGTGTCTGATCGGAGGACAAGTCCTGAGCAACAATGCGATTCCCATCTTTAACAGCTAAAACTGCTCTCGAATCACCAGCATTAGCAACATAAAGGGTGTCTCCTATAACAAGCACAGTAATTGCAGTAGTGCCGCTCATAGAATCATCAATATCACTATTATGCAATTCGTGATTTGTTGACACAAATGCTGAAGTATAAGCTTTAACAGGGTCATCCAACAATGTGGGGTCATTTGATAATGTCTCTACCAACCTATCCTTAACAAAGTTCGAACATTGGCCACCAAATTGACCATGTCCATCATAGACACCAAAGAAGTGGATATTTGGGTTACCTTGAATTTGTGTCCTAATGCAGAAACTATCTTGGTTTTCTTTGTTTATTGTGTCAGGGTAGTATCCTCTCTGCGTAAGAGCCGAGTATTCCAAAGTGAAGTTCTGGGACGGAACGGGAATACACTCCAATGATTTTTGAGTAAGTATGTGTTTCCGTTGGGAGTGGGACGGACCAAGTTCTTGGAAGTCCCGAGAACCGCCCTCCGAAGGGGGCGGGTAGCGGCTACAACACTTGCCGTGAACACAACCCATGGTTTGAAAGAGGAGCAATGATGTTGGGAAGAAGACCTGAATGAAAATTAAAAAGCTTATGAACAACCTTGCTGTTGACGATAGCATTCATTGGTGGCGAAAGGTTGAAGGTATGGAATTCTGGGCGAAAACAGCAGAGTGGGTGCTTCTGAAACACCGCATTGTAGCTCCTAACGTACTACTTTAAGTCTTCCGTTAAACAGATTTTTTGAGAAACTCGGGAAAACCCTAGAAGCGAAATCAATCAGAAATCAGAAGAGAATTTAAGATTTTGAATTGGAAATGGACATAGAACAAAGGTCATTTACCTTAAGAAATGAACAAGATAAGAGAATGATTGCAAGAAAGAAGCCCACAAATCAAAACGGTGTGAAAACCCTAAAGAAACCCCACGAACAGCAAAGAAGGAAAAGGCGGAGACATTTAGGGTGTTTGATGAAAGGAAAGACCTTTTCATATATAGAAGGAGTAGTGGGGTTCTCGAAAAGGAAAAAAGAATCGTACTTTTCGTTGGGCAGTGACTCTAAGAGCATCGAAGCAAACCCCAGAAGGAAGAAGAGTCCAAAGAGAAGGGGTCACAAGAATGGGTTTGCTCCAAAGAGAAAGAGAGAGAGAGAGAGAAAGGAAGAGGATTTGAGATTCTATGTGTGCATGGCTGGGTTTGCCTCTGGAGAAAGCCCGTCTTCCAAGAAAACACACGCACCCACAGCACACGATGCACTGAGTCAGACAAGTCAAACGTTTTTAATTTTGATTTAGAGGGAGGGTAAAAGACTGGAAAAAGTGCAAGAATAATTTTTCAATACAGAGAAAACAATAGTTTTTTTTTTGTTTGATATTTTTGAGTAAATAAATAATTTGATTAAACATGTACCTTCCAAATTCTAATAGTTTAGTTTTTGAGTTATTCTCTTTCAACTGTTCATTAAAATTTGTCACTCCAGTCCTTTGCAAGAATAAAATATATATTTATTTTATTTTGAAAAATAACATAATTTATACAAATAATGAATTATAAAATGTAAATAAATTTAATAACTAATTTATAATAAAATATATTTATAAATTATATATTTACTTATAAATTTTATAAATTAAATTAATTTGAAAACAAGCATTGGTATATAAAAGTGTACTTTATTTTAAAAAGCTTAACATGTGCGCATGATATTCTCTTCATTAATGTAGTATAATTCCAAAAATAATATATAAAAAAAATTACAGAAAGCTTCAAATCAAGGAAAAGATAAGGGGTCACAGGTTAAATAGTTAAAAAAGAAAAATAAAATTATTTTCAAGTTTTAGATTAATATTTCGGCAGGTAACAAACTTAATTTCTATTCCCGATTTTCATGTCGAATCAAACGTGCTTGATATTTTTAACATGTTATTTTATTTTATTTTATTTTCATTGTCATTTTTATTGTTATTTCTTGCATTCTTATTTGTATAAAAGTGTCTAACAGTCATTAATATTATTCAGACAATAAATCACCATAAGGGGCGGCTAGGTTTTGTATCGTGAGAATCTCAACTACAACCTTTGACATGACATTATGAATGAAAACATCGAAATATTATAATAATTGGTTAAACCTTTTTATACAGCCTTCATCAGATCTATTTCCTTCCATTGTGGGATGAACCTAAACATATAGATTTCAGAATTTATTTTGAGGCACGAGTATTAATTTTGATTTGCTGCATTTAAAAATAAAGATATAAATCTAATAATTAACATTAAAAAAATTTACACAATCTAATAATTCAGGTTAATTTTGATAACCGTATAGAGTAAAAAAATTATTTTTTTCACCGTACATGGTCACTAATTTTTGATGTAATAGTTTAAATTAAAATAATCATGTAGTTTAACATTGAATAATTCTTTTTAAAAATTGTAATAAATATGAATTTATATGAGTACTATGATCATTCTAAATATAATGGAGTGAAATAAAAAATCAAGTTTGAATGAAACAATATTTCTCAAAAGGAAAGGAAAGGAATACTTTTGAAGAGTGTAAGATTGGGAAATTTTTATTTGATGATGATTGGGTGACCCATAGCTGTGTTCCACCAAGATTCTATAGATTTCTTGTTGCTTTTCACTGTTAAAAGGAACAAGTTATTCATTGATTGGTTTATAAGATGTTCCTTTTGTATGGAATTTCTTTTGCTTCACCATCTTTCCTCTGTAAATTCAAACTCTCTTTATTTAACTATATATGTTATTTGCTTTTAGACATTTATTATCAAAACTTGTACAATATACCCTACCTAATTTTGGCCTCACCATATCAGTCATGCATGACTTTCATTTCCAATTCAAGTAGTCATCAATAAATTTCTTCCCCTATGTTTAGATTCATTGACATGTTGAACATTAAATGGACCTTTTCTAATAAATTTCCATCTCAAGAAGAATGGAATATTGCTATCAAACTTGGATAATTTTTCCTGATGTCTCAACTCTACTTTTGACTTGATTTACAGTTTTTGGTCAAGATTAATGTTGAAGGCTAAACAGTAATTATATAAAAGAATCACTAACTTGTTCAGATGATTAATGAGACAGTTATTTTATGATTAAGACCAAATAAAAAATATATATATTTAAAGAAGTTTGTTATTATCTAATAAGAGTGCAGCTTCATTAAACACCAGAAGATAATGTGATTAAAAAAAGGCACTATACTATACCATAATGAGGGGTATTATGTCAAGCAAGAAAGTTGCTTCCAAAATGTGTTAGTGGAAACCTAACAAATCCCCACTAAGCTTTGAAAATGCCACATGTTGAAGTCCAAAAGGGTTTAGGTCTCTCTCACACACCAAACCAATTTTTGATTCACCAACCAAAACCAAAATGAGGGGAATCACTAATCACTCAGTTTAGCTTATAGGCAACAGGAAATCATGCATTATGCATATAGGATTGGGTTTGGCCATTCTTTGGTGTCACTGAAGCTGGCAAAAATGATTCTGGTGGAGATTATCAGAAGCTGGAGTGTGCATTTATATTTAAAGGCTTGTTTTTTTATCATTTCTGGTAAGCCAATCTGGATTTGAACTTTTGATATCTTAATTATAATCTTTCTGACTGACCCAACTTGCAAGTACTCTTTTCCTTCTTGACTGGTGCAGTCTTGGGGGGTTTGATGGGTTCTGGTCAAATTCCATTGCTTGAATTATTATTTATTATGACTGATGCCAGATTGAGTTTCATTTTGTGAGTGAAGCCTGTGAATGTTATGACCGAATTCATTTGTTTGTTTGGATTGGTTTCCTGCAGTTGTACACTAAAATCACAGAGTGCGTTTATTTTTTTGGTCCAAAAAGAAAAAAATATAGAATCACAAGAGAAAATGTGGTGCATGTTAGAAGCCCATGTAGAGTTGTTGGGCTGGGCCTCATTCCATTCAAAGTATGGATTAGCCCAAACTGATTTCCTAAGCCCAATCAAAAATGGGTGAAAGTGAAAGAGTCACAAAAGTGCTGGCTGTGGGGTTCGAACCCACGCGCACTTATGTGCAGAAGATCTTAAGTCTTCCCCCTTAACCTCTCGGGCAAACCAGCTAGATGTTCACTTCCCTACAGTTTTTTATATATAATATATCAAAATTTAAATTATAATGCTTAGAAAGTTGCAATATAATTTATTTTGTTAATATATGTAGTTAGTCAAATCTTTAATAAAAACAGGAAACACATTAAAAATGGTTGATTTAGAAACTTGAAAATACCTTTGATACTGAGAATAGAGGAAGTATGGTTAAATAAAAATTACTGATAATTATTTGTGATGACATAAAATACTTAATACTAAAAAACTTTTAATATTTTGTATGGAATAAAAAATATAACTGCAGGCCTGTTTGGTACCAGAGGATTATGGGTAGGAAGAGGAAGAACATATTAGTTATAGCTCGGAAAGAACAAATTATAAAACAAGTTTGAAATCAAAATTAGAATAAAAAAGAAAATACTAAATGGCCTTATAAAAGGTGCTTGTAATCCATGCATACCATTGACTTCCATAAATATAGGGGAGTAGAGCTTCCCTTGAGGCTTAATCCATGTTTGCTTACGGAAATGTGAAGAAGAAAAAGAAGGCCGACAAATAATAAAAAAAAAAAAGGCACTTTAAAATCCTAGAGCATACTCTTAATTTGTTTACATGTATTTGTATAAAGTCTATTGGTGGTGTATATCAAGCATCTTTTCGTTATTATGAACCTTTATGGGCAGATCTCCTTAGTTTATTGTTAATTATTATTAATATTATGGGAAAAAACAAGGGCAACTATAATTTTGGAAAAGATTATTACATTTATTCCTTTTTGACCTTCTCTACTTATCTCCAATTTTTTCTCTTTATTTGCCTTATATCACCCCAAGTTTAATTATAACCACGTGCACCTTCTAAGTTGCGAGCAAACTTTAAGATGGCGCAAATTTGATCCCAATTTGTGGCTAGACACCGATAGTTGATATATAATTAAATCAAGTCAAGTTAGATTGAGTTATTATGACATTTTTTTTATAAATTTAAATTTTAAATTTTTTGGTTTGTATTTAATAAATGAGATATTTATATATTAATAAAAATTATTTATATTTAATACAAATGGAAAAAAAGTAACTATTTTCTTAAAATATCATTAACTTTATTATAAAAAACATATATAAATATGTGTGTGTGTGTGTGGGGAGGGAATGTGATAGGCCGAGTTAATATATGGGTTGAGGATCAAATTTTATATATTAGTTCCAATCCTGATACAAAATGTGCAAAATTTGACTCAACTTGACCTAAAATATATTACTCTTATCTTAATTATTCGGATTGATTTAAGTCATACGCACCTTTAGTTTTGAAATAGTTAAATAACCATAAAAACCTCATTTTTAATTTAAGTCATTTGTAAATATCCTATTTACTTTTTAAAATTAGAAAATTCATCTCTTAATTTTCAATGTTTTAGATTTCGATTTTTCATTCAAATTTTCGTCGATATCAATGATTGAGAATTTGATATGTTAGTTTAGAATACTTCATTGCCACATAATACATTCTAATTTGTTTGTAATCTGATTTGCAAGCATTGAAATTGAATAAAAGGATCTAAGTCTTGAAAGAAGATAACGTAGGACTTTAAAAAAAAATTAAAAGTTAAAAGGAGTAATTTCATGTAAATTTAGCTTAACATATTATTTCTAGACTTAATTCACTTGTGAACAAGAGTTTGATATTAAAAAGATTTTAGTCTTTACAGAGTGAAGTGTTCTTAAATCATAACACACTTATAATAAATTTACTTAAATTAAGGCTACACAACACAATTTTTTATTTTATTTTTTTTAAAAAAAGCACGACGCCAAGCTTTTATATAATTCCCTCACGAGTCTGACACTGATAATGCTTCATGCACTTGTACCCTTTTTGATTGCTAACTTTCCCAAAAATAGAGAAACTACCGAAGAGTTGATAAGTATATACCAAAACTGTGAGTTTCATCTTTAGTCATAAAGGAACAAAAGCATCAAGGCCTGGGAAAGGCAATAGGTTAAAAAAAGGAGAGAAATAGATGAAGAATAAGAAAGAAGAAAGAGGGTTCATACTTCATATAACCTCAACACAAGAGCACTTTTACACCCACCACTAAACAAAAAATCAAAAATCTTAGGCGTGGCAAGCCTAAGTGGGGTGCATTATCATGATCATCCCAGTATCCCCCCACCCTAACTTTCCTTTTTCCATACTATTTCAAAATCAATCCTTAACCTCTTCCACTTTCTTCACCCACTTCTTTTATCTTTATCAATAAGTTAATTATCTCAGAAATTCTCAAGTAAACTCAATCACATAAATAGACCGAATCAATGAACAAACACGTGAATATATCCGTTTCTTTCTGGTTTTTTTTCCTCATATTCACATGCTCATTGATTGATTCACTCCATAACATTCATCATCCAGTATGACCAATCAATCACATTTAGCCATGTCATTACCATTCACCCTCACCTAAAAGTTTCAACTAACTCTAACTTCCTAAGCTACTATCCATCTTTCTTTCCCTCCGCCGCCGCCGCCACCCCTCCTCTTTGTCTTTTCAGGCCTCAAGTACTTTTCCGGCGAGCTGTAAATGTTTGAAAGACAACACTACCCGCTGCTGGAAACTGGTCCATTACACAACTCCGGCATTTCAATCCCAGTGGTTCCACTGCACCCACTACCCGTGTCCACATCTCATTGTTGTACCCACCGCAAGACGTGGTCGAGACCGACATGGTCGCCGGCCGGAATATCTGAACCACCTTCCTCAAAACATGGCCTATATCATCATTAATGGAACCCACACATTCGAAGCTGGCATAACTGTAACCATCCTCTGGGGTGACATGAATAGTGGAGTACCAATCCCCATCTATGCCATTCATCGAATACCCACATGGATCAAATGCAAAATCACAGATATAAGCTTCTGGGTTGATTTCATTAATGCCCGTGAGCTCCGTCATCTCTTTCCCGGCGGAGTCGCCGTTTTTCCCGTCGCCGGCCCGCCGGAAAAACTTGCGAGCAAGGACGGGGTCAAGCTCAGTCATACAGATCTCCATAGTGAATAATTCATTTTCGAGGTCATAGGGTATGTGGGATTCATCATTAGCAGTGAAAACATGCCAAGAATGAGATGATTTAGAGGGCATGATAGAAGCTTTTCTGTAGCAGAGATTGGTAGGGATGGTTTCTTCCAAATAGGCGACTTCATCTTTGAAGCTAGTGTGAGGGAAAGGCTGTGATTCTGGAAAGATGAAGCTACCTCTGGTGTAGCGGCAAGAGCAGAGAGTGAGGCCTAAGTGATGGTGAGCATAGTAGATCAAGGGAAGAATGGATTTGAGAAGTTGGGTGGTCCCACAAGTCTTGATGATGATCTTCGTTGGGTAGACAAAGAGGCTGGATTCTGAAAGAACATAGGCATCAAAGTAAGAGTTGCCAACAGCTGAAACCACAGTGCATTGAACAGCTTGTAGGATTTCTTGTAGTGATTCAAAATCAAGTTTTCTAAGACCCATTTCAAGATAGGCTGGATCATCACCAAAGAAATGGAGCTCCAGGCGTTTCTCGAAACCTTCAAAACCAGAGACGGCCATTGTTAGGTGAGAGAAAGATGTAATGGAACAGAGCAAAACAGAGTAGTTTCAGGGGATAGAGGGATTAAGGCTGCTGAGAAGAGAAAGATTTGATTGGAATGTGGAGGTAAAGGTGAGAGAAAGGATAGGTGGTCAATGGGATTTATAGGTGTGTGATTGTGAGTGAGAGTGAGTGTGTGGGAAGTAGCGAGGGTTTAGAAGAGAGCATGCGGGTGATGGAACCAAGAATCATGATTGTAGGCATAATGAAGTGAATAAGATGATGATATGCAACAATTTTGTAGTGTTTTTAACTTCTGTGAAATCTTCCTCTTCCATCAGAGACAGCAACAGGAAACGGAATTTATGCCCACGCTCATTAATTCCTTTGTTTTTTTGTCACTGCCTATTCTACATGTCTATCTTCCACTCACCTCGTTCACTTTTTTTTATAACCTTCTAGCTAGCTTCCAATAATACATCACCATAGTTCTTTTTCCAGTTTTTTTTTTTTTAAAGTATATTGGAATAAGGGATTTTAAGATACATCAATTAGTTTTCCAACTTATTAACAGTTCGAGCAGTAACTGATTTAAGTGCATTAGGAAAAAAGTAGCATGTAAAGTTACTTCTCTTTATTGCTTTTAAGAACTTAATCTTGGGGGAATTCGATTTATGTCGCAGTTTGTAGGAAAGCGGCCTTCTTTTGACTAGAGTAACTGGTCAAACTAAAGCAGAGAAATGACAGACATAATTGTATTGAAACCCTATCATAAACTTCTTTTCACAATCACAATATATTGAGATCTCGTTAAATGACAAATTGGGTTTAATGAGTCAAAATTCTGAGTTGAACAAAAGTATTTGAATGATAGTCCTAATAAAACAGAAACATAATCATAGACAAGAGCTAGATGTTTTTTACAGGACAACAATTATCAGCATTGTATAGGTAATAGACCATCACAATTAAAGCTACATAACTAGCAATAGAGGATAAAAACAGGACATAGCTTAGTCATTTTGTAATTTAAAAGTAAAACCAGAAGCGAAAGGCCCAATCACTTGGGAGTATGTGGTATGAGCACATCCTAATATTGATAATTGCTACTGCATAATGGAAAGGGGAAAACAACTCAGTTGATGGAGACAGCATTGTCTATTCCTAGGAGAGCAGGTGCTAATTAACAAAAACTTGACGTGCCCAAAATGTCATCCATATTTTGGGTTAGAATAATAATTATTGTTTTGCAGAAGAAAAAACTACGGAGAAAATAAGAAAAGGAATCAGGCGTGGCAAGTAAATAATGAGAATATCCTTAAATTAGGGAGTCCCGTACGTGAAATGAAAAGCACTCACATCATTTTTAGTCTTCATGCAATTTCATGTACCTAGGTAGCATTATCATTATTTTATTTATTTTATCAACTTGTTTCCTGTATTTTTCGAAGCATGCATACACACTTGTAAACCAGAACAGCATTCAAATTAAAAAAGGATTCTCTTTATCCGCCATGTGGTTAGTCTTGAAAGGTTGGGGTTGGAAGACAATCAAATAACGTTTATCATTGTGCTACCCTGAAAGTTGAACTTCCTAAATATAAAAATTTAATTTTATATTTTGATTTAGGCCATAATTCGAATACATATTATTCTAATTATCTTTCATATCTTTCCTTCTGCTAATTAAACACAGCATACATTCATTTTGCATTTTTCGTTTCTGACCAAACCCGAATTAAAATATGATAACTCTGTTCGAACTTGGTCCGACATAAAGTTGATTTGGATCATAATGTTCAACTAGTTTCATATGGGAAGGAACAGTAAATTTGAAGTAAAAGGCAGTAATTAGTGCTTCCTGGTCTTTTAGAGGAAGTTTTTGTAGCTGGTCTGCCTACATCTAAAACTACCATTCTCATCATATGTGTGGTCTCCTTGACTTTCAATTTAAGAGTATTGTCAAGATTATATCAATAATTCAGCAGAAGCTTCTCTCAATTAGTATAGACAGGTAGAAAAGAGCGATTTTAAAAAGAAAAAGAAAGAGAAAAGCTAGTATACTAGAACTAAATGGCAGAAAGGGAGTGACTAAACTAAATTTGGGGTAGAAGAGAAGAGAAAGGTCGGGAAAGGCAATGATGAAAATTTGTGAGTTCAGAATCAAATTTTGCAGTTTTAAGAGGTAGAAATGATGCAGAATGTATGGCGTCATGAATAAATCTTATGGGGTGTGGCTGGCAGCCTCCATTATGACCACAATCCACCCCTCTTTGTGATGCACGCGCACCACCAAACTCAAACACTATCTCCTAAGCCCACACTATCGCTCTCCCTCACTCTCACACGCAAGCCAAGCCCCGACATTCTAATACAGACACAAACACTCGCACACTATTGAAATCCCATCACAAAAAAAAATTGGTCAACCATTAGAATCAAATCTTACTTTAAAAGTCTCAAACAAACTCTCAACGAAATCCCACTTTTTTCATCAAAAGTTTCGAGCCAAATCTTGCGTTCCTAGGATTAATTACTTGGGTAGGACTTTGGTAATTTGAAGAGAAAAAGATAAGGGTTTTCAGAAAAGAGTGAAAAGTTCAAAGTTTGAAAGCCCCTCTAGTCCTAAACTTCGGTCCCACTAAAAGTAGTCTCCTTTCTAAACCCCTACAAGCCTGAAGCTGAAAGGCACATCCTCCTCCCCATTCTCTCCTCTTCCTTCTCCTCATTCCTTAGCCCAAACCATAATAATTAATGCAACCCCAAACCCCATGATTGGTCCCACTAATGGAGCCGTACGTGGCCCCCCCTTCGCCCCAGACAACCACCGAGGATGGCCCCACAAGGCTACACATCACCTAGCATGTGTCCCAACTTGATGGCACACTAGGGTCCATCTTTGCTTGAGGTGTTAATTAGATTTGAGGGACATGTTGTCCCCACACGGCCTTTGGCTGCAAGACAATGGCATTAGTTGGTAAGGAGGCAAGCAGGCTTTAGCCGCCATACTTGCTTGCATGCGCATATTTTGGCACACATGTGGCAAATGGGCACAATATGGGTATGGAAATTTTTTTTTTCTTGTGTGCACTAACGAGCATCCCAGAAGTGCTACTGTACCATGCGCACAAAAATTGGAAAATTTGCTTGGAAGGAGCCCACCAGGCTGCACCTCAGATTTTGGAAAGGGCTCCGTAATCTTTATTATGTTTTCAGTCTGTATAGTGTTCAGAAGCCATGGAAAATATTGGCTTCATTTTATCTTCCTAGGTGGCATATATATCCATTTTAATCTCGTCAGGAGTTGAGGTCTTTGGCTAATATGCAAAGTTAATTGCTGTGACTCAGATTACCTCCTTCCCAGTGTTTTGTTTTGACCTCTTGCCCTGTTCTATAAAGATGATATGTATTGCACTTAGTGATAGCTATATGAGGAAAATGAACAAACATGTGGTGGGCAGTAAAACATTTCTGAAACCCTAATAATGTATATCCACTCTATCTAATTATATTAATGTAAGACTAAGATACAGCAAGCCTGGTCCAAATAGAATCTTGATGATTATAAGAACATGCTTAAGAAAATCTTAGAAGGGATTAGCCATGCAAATAGAATAACAAGTTTAATTCTCATTGGGTTAGACTAGATTTTTTTTATCCTATTTAAAATGAAAACCTTCACTGCAGACCATAATTGTGCATATTGGATTGAAAAGGAGTAATATTAAGAAAGAAGGGGTGGCAGGAGTAATCTAGAACTAGAAAGGATGGACCCCACTAGAATTATCACTCATCGGTGTGCTAAGATTTTTTGAGGCAAACAAGACATGTTCTGAACTTTTAAGTGGCCAATCTTTCAGAAAGTTCACACAATCGCAATAAAAAAGAAATTACAGAGAAGAAAGAAACACTTACATCAAGGCTGAAGGTGAAGGTGACCAAATAATTTGAGTATGTATATAATGGTATCAGTGTGACACCTCGAGCCCTGCCATTGCCAGGGCGAAAATCAATCTCGAAAGATGGAGATAATGGATTGAGAAAGCACAGCCAAATGGTATAATCCCATTCCCCTCCTCCCCCATACACGCCACATCATTTCTCTCATGCTTCAACCCAACCCCCCCTTCTCTCTCTTTCCGTGAATAATACAAATGTGTGTATGCGTGTGTGATTTTGTTGTAAAATTGGAATCTCTCTTGATTGCTCCA
Organism: Delonix regia; assembly: GCA_037074485.1. Classification (NCBI taxonomy): domain Eukaryota; kingdom Viridiplantae; phylum Streptophyta; class Magnoliopsida; order Fabales; family Fabaceae; genus Delonix; species Delonix regia. Next base: position 32,001,481 of record CM073451.1, read on the forward strand.
CGCAAGCATCATTCTGCTGCGTGACCCTGTGACTCTCTCTCTCTCTCTCTCTCTCTCTCTGTGTCTGTCTCTGGGCTGTCTAGTTCGTTCATTCGGCCGTACGATGCAATTCTGGTGTACACAGAAATCCCACTCAATACCACACCCAGTTTTGCTGCCTTTGCTCTCTATCTTATCCCATGCTGTCTTGTACGCAAATGCATACGGAAAATTTGCGGAATTCTCACCGTCAATCATCATTAGCCATATAGTCATATTTAATTTTTTATTTATGTAACGAAGTATTGGCGTAATATAATTGTAGAAAAAGTTTAGTAAAACATGTCGTTATCAATTCACTCTCAATTTCATTATTAACTAATTTTAAATTTTAATTTAATTCTTCTTTAATTTTCAATTTTAAGTTAAAACCTTACATATGGGTATAAATTTAATTTGGTTTTTCATTAACATAAATATTAGTTTATATAGTTTAAATTTATTCAAGATTAAAAAATTTAATGTATACATTTTTATATTAATAAAAGAGGAAATTGAGATTAGAATCATAAGTAAAGAATTAAATTAATACTAAAAATTAGTAAATGATTAAATTAAAATTAAACTCATAAATAAAACTAAAAATTAATTAAAAACTCCTTTGTTTTATTAAAATTTTCTTTCACAAAAAGAAGAGTTAGACAAAAAATCTATGTTTGTTTTGTGAGAAAAGGATATCAAAAAGCAATTTGAAAATTATCAAATTTATTTTTTAATTTTATTTTAACCAGCATCGTTACAAAGCTAAAAAAACCATATTTTAATAAAACAAACAATTGAATATTATTTTTAAAAGAATTAATTTTTCCATTAAACAAAGTTGCTTATTTTCTTTTTAGTTACGTATAAAATTTTTCTATGTTTGCTTTATTGGTTCTACTGTTTTGTTTGAACCTACCTATATGGACTTTGATGATCACGCTAACTTATAATAATTGACAGTAAATTTATAGAAATTCATTAAGGTAAAAATAATACTAATTTTTTTCCTTTTTAAAAGAAAATTTCTATGAAAAAATAAAATAAATTTTAGATATAAAGAAAATTGTTTTGGACAAAATAGAAAAAAAATTTCAATGAGACGGATGAATAATATTAATTTTATTATTTTCTGATGCCATTATTGGTCACATTGTGAAATTATGCGAGTCTTTAAAAAATAATGTATAGTGTCTCATGAAGCATCATTTTAGACTACAGTCTTTTTTAAGACATTTTTTCATAATTAGCTAAAGTAAAATGCATTATGAACTGCCAGACCTCTCATCACAATCTCACCAATATAAAAAAAATGGAAAACTTGTGTTTAGTCTCTTACAAATTAGTTTGTTTCCTCTTAATTGTGAAGATCTTTGCTCTTAATTAGTCCCCAATAATTCATTGATTAACACTAAACATTAAACTAATTATTAACCATCTTCGGGTATAAATGTACAACTCTGCTGGTGGATTGCTGAGAAAGTGATGACATAAACATGGTGTCATCAATTTAAATATATTTTGTAGTAGACTTAAAAAAAGAAAAAAGAAAAAAAATAAGGATACTTTGGTTATTATGCATAATTAGTACATATTATTTAAATAAGTAATTTGAATATCCTTAAACTTTGTTGTCATACTTGGTTTTAACAAGTTTTGCAAGTAGACTCACTTTCAATCCTTATAATTTGTTTAATATATTTTTATATGAAAAACAATAAATAAATAAATAAATATAAATAAATAAATAAATAAATAAATATATATATATATATATATATATATATATATATATATACACTCGCATACACACACATATATTTTTTCCTAAATCTAAGTTGATTTTTATTAATATATAAATAACGTTTACAATAAATCGAAGAGCATATAACTGTTGATAATAATTAATATTTATAAAAAATAAATAAATTGCTCATTTAAAAAAAAATTAAAAGAAGCACTACAGCTACCTTTATTTTGTAACAAACATTAAACTACAGTTAGACTTATTTGATCAAAATATTTTTATATAAATGTAACAAGTATTAATAATATCTAGTTAATATAAATAATAACTTCTCTAAATTTAACAAATTGTAAAATCAACTAATAAAAATAATAATTATTAAAAAAATTATAAACAGCTTTTGAAGATTAAATAATTCAAATATAACAATTTGATTTCAACAATAAAATTTGCCTTATTGATTAATATAGTTATTGTCATAAATTTAATAAAATTTTAACATAGATTACATTTATTGTTTTCAACAAAAGATACATAATATTAAAATAAAATTTTGAATAAGTTATATTTTTAATATAGAAATCAATATTATTATTCAGGACATTTTGATCATCTTTTAGTTTCAATAGGATTTGTGTACATTTTTAACATAAGAAATTATATAATTTAAGTATTTATCCAGGAATGAGAAAGTAATTCATCATAAAAAAATTAATTGAGATTTTATGCTACACATGGAGCCATGATTTTTCTTTGAAATTAGGTGTAATAATAATGAGACATGTTAATAATTCATTAGAAATTTAAAGTCTGATTTTTTATATGTTTCCTGAACATGTGAAATTAAAAAAAAAAAAAATGCTTTGAAGCAAGCAAATGACAATGTGAGTGAGAAGGTGAAGCATGTTAGGATGGATATTGTGTAAGAATGAAGGCCATCATGTTCCCTCTGCTCCTAACCATCTTTCCTCTTTATAAAGTTTTTATGATTAATATTTACTATTCTTTTTTCTTACTACTTCATTCAACTTTCTACAGTTTTACACATTCCAAGTTATTTTCATCCCCAACAATGTATAGCTTTCACAAACACAAATCTCTTGGGGACTGTAAAAGCTTGCAATGTCATTGTTAATTATTAAGAATTCTTCATTTTTCTTTCTTTTACTTTTCCCAAAGGACAATAGGAATCTATGACATGTTTAATTCTCTTTCTTTAAAAAATATGTGCATAGAAAATTAGGTAGTTTTAGCATGCAATATTATAACTCTTAAATGGTAAGCTCTTTTATTTATTTATTTTTTTCAATGCTTCTAAGGTGTTTGATTTAGCACAACAATTTAGACTTAAATGCTGAACAAACTATACTTAATATAGTGAAAATAATACTCTCAATTGTCCTTTCATTTTTGTTTCTCCCTGCACTATCTAGCTAACAAGGCATGCACATATTATCAAACAAACTCATAAAATCATCCCTAAATCTCATTGTTTGATTTTTTTTTAATGGAGATATTTGTTTGTTTTCACTTCTCTAATTGATAATGGTCTTTACATATAACATTTGAATCTTCTTAAAATTGTCACATTAGAGAGAAAAAGACACAAATAAATACTAATTTTTTTAATTATAACTTAACTATTATGCCACATAAAAAAATATACGAATCTAAATGCATGACATGCGTTAAAAATTGTGACCTTTCCGATGAACTTTGTCTCTGCTACAATCTTTTTGTGTCCCTAAAAGATGTTTAAGGATATGATTTGATATAATAAAATAGAACATGGGTAATTAGTAAGTAAATGTGAAGGGAGACAAGAATCTTCTAGCATGTCATTAGAGAATAGTTTTAGGTGTGTGTAAGGATTGACACTTGGATTAGTAAAAGGTGGGAATACTGATGTTAATTATACAATGATTATAATATTGATATTATGAGTGGATTACATATGCTTAACGTGAAGTCAATGATACTGGGCAGGTCACAGGCTCATCTTATAGCATTGGATTAATTAAGATATTGATAAAATTATTCCTCCAATTAAGCTTCATGTTTTAAATTAATGGCACTCTTACCCTCTCATTTATTTAAGAGATATGGATTCAGAGAAGAGGAATTTAACAATGTAGGGATATTAGAATATGCTCATTCAAGGGATTTGCATATTTTTGCTTGTCCCACTCTGAAAGTAGCATGCTGCATTTTTCAAGGGGTAAGGTAGTGATGAAGATGCTGAAGTTATTTATTCAGTAATGTTTTGATTTGGTTAGGCTTTATTTTAAATTTTAGTTTCATTTTATCTTATTTTGAGAAGTTTTCATAATAATTATCCATATCCAATTAACCATATTTTTTGTTAGAAGATTTTATTAAGTTATAATTCTAATTAAATTACAATTTTGCAGCCTATATATCTAAGGAATTTATGGGTTTGAGAGTTTTTCTTGGGTTCTGCATCAAGTTGACTTGTCTCTTTCTCAATGGATGCTTAAATATATATATATATATATATATATATATATATATATAAATAGTTACTTCAACTTGCTCTAATAATTAATTTGGATTAGTTTTTGTTCTTTTTTGTTGAAAGTTTCTATTATACAAAGAAAAAATTGTTTTTACAGAAAAAAACTATAATAAGAAGTCACACCCACGTCTTATTTATCCTGATTACAAAGTTGGCTGTACACAATATAGAGTTTGATGTTGGAAGATCTAGTTATATCGTCCACTGTTCGCAGGGAAATGAGCATGTTTCTAAATGAAGTGACTGATTTCACTGTGGGTTTAAAAAACCCCGCAGGCAGAGAAAATCAGTCTGCTCTGGTCGAGACAGGAATGCCCTACAGCAAATCTATCAGGTAAAATATACACTCCACTTAATTTTACAGCTTAGTAATGAAGCATATTTAATAAGCTCAGCACAAAGATTTCAGAAGTATCAGAAAATCATCAGTAAATAAGGCTACTGCAACTGTCTTAAGGTAACATTTCTCCACCCACTGGAGGCCCAGAAAGAGAATAAGCACGACAATTTATATACTAATAATAAACACAAGTCCCTACTTGTAACAGTCCCAATCAATATACTGAACAGAACATTGTGTTACAGGATGAAAATCAATTTGTCCACTACACGTAATACCAAGTTTCATCCATTAGTAATTTAAACTCATCCTTCTCCGTTCAATCCACAAGAAAAATTTTGGTACACCATGCCCACACTATTAAGGCCACGAAATGTCTAACATGGCAAGAATAGCCTCAACATTAATCAGCTGAGAATTTCAAAACGTGAGTTCAGACGTTCCATCACACATAATGGAATCCTTGCCATCCAGTCGCAAAAGCCATGTCCCAAGTTGCCATTATAAGCCGGTACTTACCTTTTTAATGCGGCAACATGTGGGCACTTACCTAGTGTATTCCACAAAATATAGTCCCCAGAGATAACCTGGTCAACACACAAAGAATAATAATAAGATTAGCATGAATTTATATATCATTTGTTCCTACTCGCATACCCAAATAATGTAAAAGAATACCTGAGTTGAAAATTCCACAGGTGCTTTGACAGCTGGGTAGATGCTCACCTGCACAAGGCACAAACTATCAGATAGACAGCAAAAGAAGGGACGACAGGATACATTACTACAAACTCCTCTGACAAATATAGCCTATGGAGTGAAAAAGTTAGAAAGATTCCAGAGAGTAGCATTCTCAGGGTGTATAGTTTAACTACAGGAGAAGGGCTTTGGTGCGACAAAAGGCATAGAAGTATAAACAAATCAACCATTAAAAAATAACGCTAATAAAGCATATACTTGTGAAACTGGAACAAAATTAAAGGATTCTAATTCTTAAAACTTTATCTCAAAAAGTTCTTTCAGCCAAAATAAAATCATAGACTTACAGCTCTAGGATCAATGGTAACTCCAGATAGTGATCCCCCACCAATCTTGAAGGAAACCTGTGATGTGGAGTTAGAAAAACCAATGCATCAGAAAACTGAACCCTTTCAATTAAGAGAATTTGACACATTCACTTTCAAAGACATGATCCAAACAAATATATATCATTATAATTTATTCTCATCGCTGAATCTATTCCTCAACACATAAAAACCAGGCCTATCTTCCCAAAGCTTAAGCTTGTGGAAATGAAGCCCATTTATTCCTCAACAAAGTACTTAAGTACTCACTGGATTGCATAGCATAGGAGAAATTTGAATTTAGAACAACAAAATAAGATTGGACCAAGGGATTAACCATCCTACCATTGCCACTAATCCCATGTTTATAGTATAGTCATGTGGAATGTTAAGCCTACGATAGGATAACATTTCCAATCCAAATCCCACAGCAAAAGTCTGAATAGAAATTTATAAATTCATTCCTTTTACACACTGGACATTTCTTTCCTCTTAGTAACAACTAATTCATTCGAGATTTCTTTTTCACACCAGAAAAAATAGAGAGTATGCGGTTAAAAAATGATTTATAAAGACATAACCTTGCAGTAACCAACTGGAAGCATATCCAAGCAGATAATAAATTCAAATAACCAGAAGAATGACGGTACAAATGTTGAATGCCATGCAGGTGAGCTTACATACTAAGCATAAGACCACATGATAAGAATTACCAAAAGAAAAAACTAATTCAAAACAGAAGTAAACAAATATGAAGAAAACCCATGAACAAAGAAAAAGCATTAACTTCACAAGGAATCAAAAGATGAAGAAGATCCCCTACAAAAAGATCATAAAAATGGGGAAGCGCATACTTTAGCATAATTGTAAGCCTGCCAGCAAAATGGCTCCTCTAGATCAACTGGAGGAAGATCCCTGTTCATTTTCTCCATCAAGTGTTCTTCATTTACCATGTTGCTAGCATTTTCTGTCTCATTATCACTATCCTCATCATTACCGCTCACAAAGGATGATCTAGAGAAAGAAATCTTCTGGTTTTGCCATGGAGCAAACTTAATTGTTCCTGGGAAAGTCACCTCGATACTTTTCCCATAGAGGCCCCGCCCGCTTGTCACAATTTTCCATTCAACAGAGTGATCAGTAGTTGAGACTGTTCCTACAGAAGGAGTCCCATCTAAAGATACAACCCTCCTCCTAGGAAAGGGCATAGTCACATTACAGAACTCCATTGTCAAAGGAGCCCTATAGCCTTCCATTAGATGCAACTTAAATAAAAAGGCACCTTTATCCTCAGAAACCATTGACAACTGGTAAAATCCCATTAAGGGAGGTCCAAGGGCACTACTTGCCTGATACCGCATTAACACAAAATTTCCTAATGGAGGAGAAAACACCAAAGCCTGCTTATCCACACCTTGTTCTGGAACTTGAGCACAAGGATGATATGATAAAACCTCAACGTTTGCCATGCTCAACCCTGCCAAGGGAAGCGACACATCTGGCAAGCCTTCTAGTTCAGCTCGAGAATTTATTTGACCAGAAACTGAGATATTATCTGGAATCTCATCTCTATCATACAGAGCTGCATGAACAGTCTCATGAATAGTAAACAGGATTCTTTGTTTTCCTTTGTAAAGATATGGCTTCCAGGCTGGTTGCTTCTGTTCTGCAGGAGGCAAATCTGATGCAGAAAAGCCATTGGCCTTGATTGTAAAGATGTTGGAATAGTTAAGGTCCAAAGGTGTGCCTGTATATAAAATAAAGAGACAAAATTTTGCAAAGAATTATGTAAATGCCAGCCGCACTATATAAAAGCAGATAAAAATGTGAGATGAGAAATACCATAATAAAAAGTACCAACCAAAGGGTATCGAACTACTGATAAATGTTCGCAGTGCATCTTTATCCAAAGGCTTAGACCCAACTTTCGGAGTATCTGCTGTGACTGCTCCTGATACAGCTGTGCTAGTAGGGGAGGAAGAAGAAATAGGCGCAGCCACAGGTTTTGCCCTAGAAGATATGCCTATACTACCAGTTAGTGAATCAAACAACCCTCCAACAGAGGGAGCTGCACTAACAACCACTTCAGGTTCCACTGTGTCACCAGCAATTATGTCGCCAATAGCATGAGCTACTATAAAGGCCCTGTGAAATGAAAGGTCAAATTCTATAGTCTTAACATAATTTATCCAGATAACATATACCTTAATACAATGAAGTAAAATTTTGCTAGCATCAATACTGAAGTGAAAACAAGCTGTTTCTAGGATTATGCTGGTGCAATGAATTAAGAATTTTTAAAAAGCATACCAAAGCTGTACTTAAAGTGCAAGAAAGAAAGCGTGTCAGGTGCTTTTTATTCCTTTGGTGAAATACACTCATCTGGATTTAGATGTGAAGAAAAGATTGCACACTTTTAGCTACTATTTAAAAGCAAAATAGTGAGCCCCAAGGAGCAGCCTTATCTCTGTGATGTTAAATTAAGCTATGATCTATGACTTAAAAGGGGCTAAGTAAGGTTAATTTTATTATAATTTTCTAAACTCTAACTGGACAAAGAACAAGATATAAGAGGAAGCTGATGAGTGAATCAGATAAAGAAAATTTTTCAATGATAAGTATGAGCTCTAGAATCGTTGCATTTCTTGTAGCACTACGACTCAATATGCTACAATGCTTTTCTTAGGTTATATGATGAGAAATTTGATAAAAATGTGAAATTATTATTGTTAACATGGTATACAATATCTGTGAAGTGCAGCTCACTAACCACTTTGGCTGTGGGGCAACTCCAATAAAAAGCATATATATTGTGCACTATCTGCACCCTATCAATTCCAAGATAATTAATGAAGATATAGCCCATCATCTTGGGTGTATCAAATATAAACCACTTCTTTAAAAAGGATGGAGTAACAATCAATCTGAATCTTTGAATAGATATTCCACATAATGACTTACTATTTAAGGATCAGAAGCTATAACTTATAAGATTCTTCAAATACCAACTGAAGAAAACTTTTTTGTTCCATTCTGGAGCAAAATGAAGTAGTGTTCACTTAAACTTGTGATCAAATTTACTAACATCCTCAGTTACACATGGAATCTAAGAAGTAATAATCCTAAACAGGAAACGTACCCATACGTGTTCGCTTAAACTTGCGATCAAATTTACTAGCATCCTCAGTTACACATAGGTAATCCTAACTAGGAGATGTACTCATATTAAATACGTATCAAATACAATACTCAATAAAATACACCTAGAACAATTTTTTTGTGGGATACATTATAAAATGTGTCGAAATGGCATCAAATTGGCATTGAAATATTTCTGTCCATATATTATTTGTTGTGACATTGTTTTATCATTTTATCATCTTTTTTTCCCATATTCCACATAATCTTCTTTTATTAACAATTTTGATTTGCTGAATCACACACACACACCTATACCCACACATACATACTCGTACCCATATCTTAAAAATTTTTAAAACTGACACATTTTACATATTATATCATATGGTATCCGATACTTATACCCATAGAATTGTTTCTTAGCATGGAATCAATAATAAGAAAATGAAACTAGCATTAATTTTTTTGAAAAATCAATAAAACAAACTTTTGTATGCAAATTATACACACTGATAACAAATAATGAACCAGAGCAACCAACAAAAAAAATTGACTGAACCTGAAGCTACATATGCCAAAAATAGTCATCTCGTATGTTACAGTTCCTCAATGTGCGTGCAATTTGCAGGTAACTTACCATACCCTGTGATGGATGGAAGATCAAGCAAGAGGGAGGACAAACTATCATCCACTCCAAGAGCATTTCCACAATCAGATCTTTTACATAACTTTGCATATGCCTTCAAATGCCTAGGCTCAACCAGCGGCAGAACAAGTATAATGTAATGCCCCTTTACGTGCAAGATTAGAGGCCATAAAAGATTATCTTCCTGCTGCTCTTTGTTTATGTATAGGCCTATGATATGACGTGTAATAGGATCATCCACCCAGGAATCCGAACCAGGAGATGATTGACTTACGCGTAAGCCAAATCCACGCACAGACCCTTCCCTACACAAAATCAGAAGGTTCACCAACTGATAAGCAACTCCCAAGATGCATCCATGAAAGGGAAGAAAAATCAAAATAGAAACAAATAAAAAAAGACATAATGGCTATCAAATTTTCACTTACTAACCTACGCTTTCTCTCCAGAAATGCAGCAGCGAGCTCGGAGTCACTGGGTAACAAGGTATACACACTGGCACTCGAATTCAAATCATCCTCACTTGATTTATCATTCTCGCTCCTGCAAGCAGATCGCCAACGCTTCTCTACAACCGGAAATCTCCTAATATAAACATTAGGAAAAAAAAAGAGACTGGAAGTTCAGAATTTCAATCTATAAACAGCCCATGAAAACAAACAAGGATGAAGCCACATATACAGAAGCAGAACAAAGAGGACAATTGAAAAACGTGTTTATAGTCAAGAATGAAACGATGATGATGGAAGAGTTTGTGATGAAGGACGGTTGAATCGAAATGGCAAGAGGATATGATAAGGGAAGGAATACCTGGAGAAAACGACGGCATCGAGGTTGTTGAGAATCCAGATAGCTCTGAGGCTGCAACCTGCGGGCATGGCGGGTTACTACTCCAATGATGCAGTGCAGGCAATAGGCAGAGAAAGCCAAGCCAAAGCGGTTCTGTATCTGCAAATCCGCAAAATCCTTCGAAACGCACCGTTTATCCATTTAACGACAAAATCCTGCTAAACGCAGGACTAATATTTTATTATTTTAAAACGAGATGGTGCGCCGCACGTGGCCGGCCATAGGCTATGACTCATGAGTTAAATGGAACACAATAAGGCCGGTTGTAGGAAAATATTAATAACGAGAAAGAAAATAAATTTGAGAATAAAACGAGAATAAATTTTGACGGAATAAAAATAAATTTATTTATTATATTTAATGAAAATAAATTTTAATGAAATGAAAATATAATTTCATATATTATATTTAGTATGATATTAAAAATAAAAAATAAAAATAAAAAAATAATTTATGAAATTACCATAATATTTTTATTAAAAAATTAAAATATTAATTATTCATTTTTAATTTTGAAATAAATTTTTTTCTACATCATTTTCTCCATCTCTAAAGCTCAGATGCCAGCAGGTTTTACGTTTACATCTTCGGTGAAGCTCAGATCTCCACACACTACACCTAGGGAATGAAGCTAAGCATTGTTGGATGTCTACACACTCGGAAACTCACGAAATCGGCCATAGCAAAGCTCAAATTTGCACATATTTCGACCATGGCTGGATGTGAACAGTGTTGATGGTGATGGAAACCGTTCAAATCTCATCTCCAGTGCTCAACGGCCGCCATTCATATTCCATCTTTTGTGCTTGATAGCGTCTCGCTCCTTCATCGATGGTCAAGGTTTCATGGAGAGTGAAAGTAGTGACAAATGTATGTGTGTGTGTGAGGGAGAGAGAGATCGGTTAGAGAGACGGACGATGGAGGAGAGAGAGAGCTGATGTGTAACACTCGCAAATTTATAAAGGATTATACATAAATTGGTAATATAAGATTGTCTCATTCTTAAAAAAATGAAGTAAATATTATAAGTGGTGTGATTTAAATATTATATTTGAACTTTGGTTGAATAATAAGATCTTAGAACTTTAGTTTTTTTCTTGCTGCCACGTGTCTTTATTAAATAAAATTACCAAACTACCCTTGTTTTATATTATTTCTTCTGCCTGATTTGTCTTCTTCAGTAGAACATCATCACTTTCTCTTGGGTCTCTCTTTTCTCCTCTGATCCGTCAAGCTCTATCACTCTGGCTGGTACCTCCTCGTCATCGATGACTCATTTTCGGCTAATGCACATCACTATTTTGGCGAGAAACTTCCATCCACGTCTATCTCTTCATTTAGCTAGATTGGAGATCAAATTTGATCTATTTTTTTCGATGGGACTTGTTAAATATTTGGGTGGGCTTTGTTTCCTCCTTAAATTTCGTCCTTTTGCCCTCTATTTGATGGTTAGAATGATGAATATTAGGGGTGAATTGTTAGAAATGCTCAAGTTCATACTTAAGGCTAGTTAGGGATCAATCCAAAAAATTTTCAAATTTTTAGAGTCAAATATAGAATTGTCTAAATTTTGGAATTTAATTGTTAAGGATGGTATATCAAGACTACTATTAATTTTTTTGGTTGAAGTGATATCTTATTATTGTCCATGTATAGACTTGTCTGAAAGTGATAGAAAATTTTAAAGTGTTGCAAATTGAGATTTAATTGAGTATTTAGAAAACAGAAATATAAAAGAAATGAATATAATTGGATTGACAAAGTTAAATTGAGAAGTTATCAACACATCTAGTAGTATCAAAGAAAAATGACATAAGGCTAAGGCATGAATTATAAGTGGTAGATGATATGTTGAAAAGATAATATGAACTAAAGATATGGTGTGTCTAAGCCAATGTTATGGGTTAGTATAGGACTTGTAAATGCCTCGATTGTCCATAGTAAGTTCTTCTAACTTATGGATGTGCTAAGGGATAGTGTAAAGAGATCGAATAAAATGTGTATAAATGATTGTGTGGATTAAGGGAATTTATATTTTTGTGTTATAAGAATTTATCTTGAGGAATAATCATAAATAAGGAAATGAGGCAAGGTTAGCTAAAATACTTCATCAAACAGATAAGTAGTAGTTTTTCCAACAATGTTACATGTTCTATGATGTTGTTTACCATTTATATTATTATATGGTGGAATTTTTTTTTTTAGTTATTATCCTTATACTAATAAGGAAATAACTTACTAGACTTTATTAGTCTTTCAAATGAATTATGAATAGTATGTGGTGTTACATAACACTTATAAAGTGAATATAATATTATAGACAGAAATGCTACAAGATATTAACTAACATGTTATTACGATGTGATGTCCATGCAAAAACCATCAAAATTAGGTTATATTAAAAGTGAGTATTTTATGGATTAAATAGTATGAGCTTGTGCTTCACAACTGACTGATTTAAATTTTCTGAGGGCAAGTACCCTTAATCGATGAATATAGTTTTTCCGAGGGCTGTAGACCCTCGACTGATAAATATATTCTTTTTCTAAGAGTTGAGCACCCTTGACCAATTTGAGTACCATGGAGGTAAGTCCATGATCGTTGTTTTATATTGCACAGTTGTAATTCATTTCTTTTGTGTAAATGACATATGTTTATGCCTTATTACGGTAAGGGTTTAAATGTTAATTAACAGAATACCAATCACTTTAAAGGTTTGGGCCAACAGGTATAGTATTTGAGATATGAGAACCTATTATGAAGCAATTTGCATAGAACACTGCATACCTTAAGGTATCAGTATTGATTATGTTATTAGAATGCTACCTGTTTATATTTTCTTTACTTTCAAATTATCACCCAGAGTAGCTTCTTGAGCATGGGGGTTAGAAGAACTCTACTTGTACTGCAGAGGATATGATTCCTTATTTTGTTAGGGTATCATACTTTTGTAGTAGCGTAGTACAGTGACCAATATGTATATAATTATATCTTCATATGGATGACCACAGATAGATTCTCTATTCCTCTATTTTGTTTTAGTTTTATCGATTATTGGTTATTTTGATAGCTGAGCTTTTTTTTTTTTTTGGATTTTAATGGATGGACATATATCTGTTCTTTTCTGAAATTTCCACAAGAAATCTAGTTGATAAACTACTTAGTATTAAGATTTCTGTGAGCTTATGTTATTGCAGAATTTGCATATTAGTATAATTAGTCAGGAAAATATAGTGGTTAGCTTGTAGGAACGAGGTTATTCCCGTTATCCGTGCCAGTTGCACTCTGGGAGTTCGAGGTGTAACATGATAGAGTAAAGAAGGAGGGAGATGACAAAGGAAAAGTGACCAAAATATGAGTGGACAGGGGGGTAGGAGAAAGAGACAGAGGAAAGAGAGATGATGAGGGAGAAACTTAGATAATGAACAATCAAGGAGAGGGCTCAAGGTCATTTTGGTCAATCTCACTTCTACTATTTAGAATGCTTAATGATTTTTTTTTTCAATAAACAACAGGGTAAAAAACCTAAGAAAAACAGAACTAGTAAGCAACGAGTCTAAGGTGACAAACACCTTGCAAGTCAGTAGCAATAACTCGAAATGCGAAACTATGAACAATATCAAAACACTTGAAAGAAGGAAATTGATTATGTCCATGCTTAGCAAAGGTATTAGCAATGAAATTTGCTTCACGAAAGATATGAGAAATTTGAACATACCAATCCAAATCCAACCAATGTTTAATAGTACAAACCAAACGAAAGCTTCTATGTTGATTATCTCGTAAGTTTTGAATCATCTTAACCACGATCAAGGAATCAAGTTCTACAAGGATAAACCTATAACTAGCTTTAAAATAAATTTTGAGCCTATAAAGTAAACCCCAAAGTTCAGTATTGGTAATCATGCAGTTTGAAAGCTTGACATTAAAACCCTTGAAAAAATTACCCTTGCTGTCTTTTAACAGTCTTCCACAAGCCGCAGAACCTTGATAAAAAATAGAACCATTAGTATTAAGCTTAACGGCATGATCAAGAGAAGGAATCCAATGGATATGCTGAATAGTGAAATCCTTGACGATTCTTTTAGTAAGTTGTAGAAAAGAAAAGACACGGTGATAACTCAAAACCAAAGTAGGCATATACCTCAAGAAATTAGCAGGCTTAATATTAACCCCTTCGAAGATTTTTCTATTTCTCATATACCAAATTTCAGCACAAATAAATGGAAAAGTATAGAGCCAACTCACCCCATTAAAGAAAGGAGCTCCCTTATTAAGATTTGAATCCAACTACTTAATGAGGTATCCTTGGAAGAAACCCAAATGAAGAGAGCTAGGCCTAATGCTATTCCACACCAAATTGGCAATAATGCAATTGCGAATAAAGTAGAGCACTGCTTCATCATTAAACCTACAAAGAGAACAAGTTGGAGAAGCAGCCAACAATCAATGATGTCGACCACTATTAATGAAAAGAGCTTCATTAGCAACAAACAACATGAAGGCTTGGATATGCTGAGGGACACCTTGTTTCTAACTCTTACCAAAGAGATCACATTGAAAGTTCCATAACAAGAATCAAAAGCAAATTTACATGAAACATATACCAGTGATATTCAAAAGTCAGGCCACAGAGTCAACATCCTCAACCAAGGGAAAGACTCTCAGAGGAATAATAATATCCACACAATCGGTAGGAAAGACTTGTTTACGCTTAAGAACATCCTAATCCCCATTTTTGAGTACATAATCTACCACTAATTCATCTTGTATATTATCATCAACATCAATGATAGCAAAATCTTCAAGACTATGAACTCTTGGCACCCAATGATCAGTCTAAAAATGGATTGAATTACCATTCCTAAGATGCCAAAGAAGATTACGATAAAAGAGTACCTAGATCTGAACAATTTCATGCCATAAATTAGACGCGGCACTGCATTGGTGAACAATTGGAATAATTGCATCAGAACAACTATATTTGCTACAAACCACCTTCACCTAGAAATCTTCTTTCTTATGAATAAGGTTTAAGCTTGCTTTGTAATAAAAGTTTGATTGAAATCCTGAGCTTTTTAGAAACTGAAGCCACCAAATTTCTTGGGTTTGCAAATGTTATCTTAATTAATCAAGTGGATCTTCCTCTTATCTACGAAACTGTTTTTAATAAAATCCCTACAAATTTTGTCTATACAATCACACACTTGAAGAGGGATTTTTGTAGTTTGCATCACATAAGTGGGAATGGAAGCAAGGGCTGATTAAGCCCTAATGATTCTCCCAGCAGGCGAAAGAGTATTAGTCTTTCATCCATTCAAATGATTTATTATTTTATCAATAAGATACTAGAAATCTCTGTACGAACATTTATAATGAAATAAGGGAACACCTAAATATTTTTCCATATTATTAGTTAAATTCATACAAAAAAATTGGCTATTCTCATGTCTATTATCCCGAAGGACATTAGTTGAGAAATAAATGTCAGATTTTGAATTATTAACCTTTTAACCCGAGCTTCTGCAGAAAACCTTCAAAGTCTCTTTAATAACGTGTGCTTGTTGAATAGAAGCAGTACTGAACAAAACAAAATCATATGCAAAAAAAAGGTGAGAAAAGATAGGCCCCATCTTATTTAAAGAAATAGGTTCCCAACGTTTCAACTTAATAGCTAAAGAGATGGATTGGGAAAGTCTCTCAATATAGAAAATAAAAAGAGAATGAGAGATAAGATCCCCTTGATAGATCCCCTTTGAGAGAAAGAAAAGGTAAATAGTATGACCATTCCAGAGCAGTTGCATGTTAGCATAGGTAACACTCCACCAAATTAGATTGATAATGTTATCTGGGAGGCTAATATCACCTAAGGTGTCCCTTATAAAATCCCATGAAAGTCTATCATAAGCTTTTTCAAAATCCACCTTAAAGGCTATAAAACCAATATTACCCTTCTTGGTCCTTATAGTATGGATAACTTCTTAGGCAATAATAATATTATCAGCGCTCTGTCTCCCTTACACAAAACTACATTGATTTAGCCCAATAATTTTGGGCATAATCTCTAAGTCTAATGGCAAGAATTTTAGTAACCAAATTGTAAATCACATTACACAGCCTAATAGGTCTATAATACTTCATCGTCTTAGGAGTAGGAGCTTTTGGAATAAGAGAAATGAAGGTATGATTTACTGAATGAATAGTTTCTAGCTTAGAAAACACCTTGATCACCCAATCAACTATGAAATGCTTCACATGATCCTAATTACAATGGTAAAACATCACAGGAATATTGTTAGGATTAGGGGCTTTCTAGGCACCTATTTAAAAACGAGCTTTCTTAATTTTCTCTTTGGTAACTAGTTTAGCTTGGAAAAAACTCAGTTTTTGTCAGATTGGGAAACATACCAGAAATAGGGAATTGGTCACGAAACTCCTCTTCCTTATACTGCTTCTTGTAAAAGGAAATATCCATTTTTTACAAAGTATGTTGGTCTTCAACCAAAGACCCATTTTCAACTCTTAACATAAGGATTATATTTTTCCTTTTTCGAGCTGAAGCTATACCATAAAAATAAGTAATGTCATAATCCTCGTACGAAAGCCATTTACATTTGGAAAGTTGCTTCTAATAAACTTCCTCTTGGATAGCCAATGCCTCATACTCCTTCCATAACTAAACCCAGAGATTTTTCAGGAAAACATTAGTCTGAAAACTTAGAGAATGATTTATACCTTATAATCTCAACAAGATTATATTCTTTTTCCTGATTATATTACCGAAAACATTTTTATTCCAATCTTTAGCCACCTTTATAAAGGAGTTAATATTATATTCTAGGTCTCCGTTCTTCGACCATGACCTTTGCAGAATATCCTAAAAAGTATCATAAGTCAAGCTAAAAACCAAAAAGGCTTTTTAATAGTATTAGTTAAGCCATTGCCCCATAAAATCTAGGAGGATCATAATATGATTCGACTTAAGCTTAGGGAGAGTGGACCAGAGACTATTAACAACAAAACAATCAAGTCTTCTTCTAATATTATTGCATTGCCAAGTAAAAGGTTATCATTGGAATCCAATGTCATGAAGGCCACAATTAAGTAGAGTATCCTGAAAAATAGTAAAGTCACACGACATATTGGAAGAATCACCAGTATCATATATAGACAAAGTAGAATTAAAATCACCTCTACACACCAATAACCCATAGTTTGACTAGAAATTTCCTTGAGGCTAGCCTAAAAATCCCTCTATAAAGCTAGCTGGGGACTTTTGTAAACAACAATGAAAAACCATGGGCTACAATTCTCAAAAGCAATTTGCATGTGAATAACTGACTGCTTTTGAGATAGATTCGTGACCTAGTTTTGCTTTTGAGTGTTTACTTTAGGCCTACTCATAACAATTGACTGGCCATTATGGGTTTCTCGACCGAAAGAAGTCTTTAGCCCTACTTGTTGGGCCATTTTTTGTTTATGTTTAAACATGGTTTTGTTAACAATATTTTCCTTAAGAATATCACCACCAGTTTTTAGATCACCATTGACCTTTCTGTAAAAACTTTGTTCTTCTTCCTTATTTGATGTATCTGTCTTAGAGTTATTCTTCAATAAAGAATAACACCTGTTATTAAAACTAAAATTAGTTTAGTTTATCTTATCTCTATCAGAATGATGGCTTGTTCCCACATAATTTCATTTCAGGCGCTTAACAACCATCCATAGTCTGAAGTGATTAGTAGGAGAATAATTATGTTCTTCCTCCAACATGTTAACTGAATCCTTAATTACCATACCATTCGGATCATTTGTATTAAGGGAATTCCACCCTTCGTCCGAGGTAGTAGTAATTTCCATCACAGTGTCCAGACCTTCAGCTCCTACAGTCACTGGAGATTCACCAAAGCCTACCTTTAGGGTTGTCAGGGTATCTGATTTAGTTTAGCTTAAAGGCAATCATCCACCTTATAACCATAAGTACCACAACTGAAGCAAATAAGATGCAATCCTTCATACTTCACCAAGTAGGTCTTTCCAAGTGTTGTAATAGTGGGCACCAATTATCTACTAAGATTGACCTCCACACACAATCGTGCATATTTACCCTTAAACTGGATAAAGGTTAGCTCATTAATTTTCAATATAGTACCTAATTTAAAGCCTACCTTCCAAAGAAAGTCCTTATTATGTAATTCAACTAATAGCCTAAGAATATGAACCTAAACTGCTATTTTTTTTTTTTCCATTTAAGAAGGTTGAAATAGAGGTCAATAATGTTGCACCATAATATAGTGGTTAGCTATGAGTCACGGGCCCTCATATAAAATATAATTATTGTCTACTTTCTCAACAAAATGAATGAGGAAAAACTCCTCCGCTAGATCCATAACTTTAACTACCTCATTTCGGGTCCAGCTTCTCCAAACCCAAGATTCCATGACCTTAAAACTAATTCTCTCTCCCAATAGCTTCACATACAAAGAAAGCTTCCATGGGCGGCACCATTGTTCATACTGATAGGATTAAGATTAAAAGGTTGAGTAAACTCCTCAAGAGTATTATTCTCCTCAACAACATAATCTTCTGCCACCATCTGAACTATCTCCTCTGGGGATATATAATCATTTTCATCATTGTTCATCACTATATCTTTGTATGTAGGCTTCCTTGAAATATTAGGTTCATTAACATCCTTCTTATACATTCCCTCAATCTCTACTTCTTCCATGAGCAATCCTTTCTTCTCCACATAGAGATGGCATCTAATCCTTTACGCAAAGCCTCTGTGACCTTAATCTGTTTCTTGTTTCTTGCTAAAATATCTTCCTTTTCCATCATTTGAGTACCTTTTAAAGGATCCATTCAAGCCAAAACTATGCTCAAAAGGATAAAAGTCTACTTAAGAAACTTCACACGTAAACACAAAGAAAATAAACTTACCTTTCCCACATCTCCTCTGGGTATAGGATCCAAACTGAAACATGTGGATGGAGATGAGAGACAAACACGAAAATATAAAGGCAAGCAGAAAGATTAATGAACTAAAGAAGAAAGAAAGTACCTCCCTTCAGCGACTAACCTTAATGTTAAAGCTTTGCTGGTGACTTCTTGTTCAACCTAACCTTTTTATCAACAAAAACCATCGAGAACTCACCTCCTCCAAGTAAGAGCTCTCTCGCGCGTTGTTTTGAAACACATTAAGCATAGCATTGTCTAAAAGAAAGAAAGAGCTCTTTCATGCCAAAGCTTTACCGGCGACTACCTGCCTAAGATTGGTTTACTTTCTGGCAAAAGAATAGTTTGCCTTATGCTTTACAGTGATTCCTTGATGTGTCCATAACTCCCTGCCTAATAGCTATATTCCAAAGAGGAAACACAGAGGTTTCGCACCAGATGTTGTAACAACCAGCTCTTATCTTCAAGAAAGAAAATAAGAAGGAAGACAACAATAGCAACCAGGTCAACCTCTCACTAGATATAAACGATAGGGGCATCCAAAGATGGACCACAAATCAGCAGTAAAAAGCAACGACAAAAAAAGACCACGAACCAACAACAAAAGAAGCTCAAGGCCCAAAAGGATCTCCACGCAGCTCCAATGAGGTGCCCAGCAGCGAAGGTCTGACGAGGTGGTCGGCAGTAAAAGCATTAGACGGGATATGAAGAGAGGCTCTAACAACTATTTTCTTCAATTGTTAGATGCTTAATGATATCATGAGGGAAGGTAAGTTTGTTAATTCCCTTATAAATAGGAGTCTTGATTCCTTTTTCTAAAGATCAACTAACCATGGGATTTCCATTTCCTCTTCCCCTTTTTTATTTATAAGAAGCAAATAAGTTGTAAGTTAAATGAATTGAAATTTCGTTTCATTTATTAAAAAAAAAAAAAGACAATATAAATAATATTAAGTATTATATGAAATTTAAATAATTTTTAAAATAATTAAATTTAAATTTTAAATATTCAAATTCAAAGTTGAACAATTAAATTAATTTAATTTCTTTGAGTAGCTTAAATCTTACCAAATAACTTAATAAACTTTATGTAAAAAAATACAAAATTCAATCAACCAAAATAATACGTAAAATATGTCAATTCAACAAGTTAAACCCATTTTTATTGCTCAGTTTACAACATTTATGTTTCTTTTAGGTTAGAATTTGTGTTACTTCAAATTAATTTATTCATATAATTTAAATTTTATACTTCAAAGTTTTTTAAATTTGTTTGGTTGTTGGAAAATATATAACAACATAGGACTGATGATCCAACCACTAAAATGATTTCCTTGGTTTCCTTAGAAACTCTCATGGAAGGATGACAATGCATCTAATATAACTTATGTAAGCAAAATCGTTAATTAACTAATTGATCATTTTTATGGACACTAGATGACCACCGTGATCGAACCTACACCATTGTTCTCTGGCACTCATTCAAAGAGTATATATTTCAAACTCAGTTACCTTTCGACGTCGTATCTAATTCAAGCATAAACTTATGCCATTAATAATAAAATAATAGACAAGTTTATTTGGAGAAAAAAGAAACAATTCATGTTCTCTTGGATTTGTACTAAAAAATGGACAAAAATCTCATTTTAATCCTTCACTTAATTACTCATTTCTATTTTACTTCCCAACTTATCATAATTTTTATTTTGGTTCCTTACTCAACAAAAAATTACTTAAATTAGTCCTCTTATTATCTCACCGTTACTCAATAATTAATATGACACTTTTTTTGTTGACATGTCACATAAGAAGATGACATGGAAAAAAATGAGCATTCAACTATCAATACGGATCCTCTCATGTTGTGGTAGGAACATGATGTCATATTCAATCTATAATTGCTAACGGATATATTAATTTAATATAAATCTAGACCGTTAGATCTCCATCCAATAGTCTATCATGATTGAATATGATCTCATGTTCCCACCAAAACATGAGGGTATATAAATTCATTCAACTATATTTACACATATCGCCTATTCTTCGTAATCACACTCGCCAGAAAAAACCACCCCACCACCACCTCTACTTTTCATCTAAAATCTGAGCATCCATTCATACAAGGTGGTGATTAAACATGGGTAAAAACATAAAGCAGAAAGTGGAGTTAAAAGAGACCATACTCATTTTCCTCCCTTTGCATTTCTAGATATCTCTATAATGAAGAAGAAAAAGAATAAGTAGGTTAGAGGTTTGGCTAGTAGAAGAAGAAGATGGAGAAGAAGAAATGGATTAGAGGTTTGACTAGGTTCCTTGATTTTAATATAACATTAAGAAGTTTTCAAGTACTAGTAAAGGAAGCCATGTAAAATGATATTGAAGGGAATTTACGGTAGAATGTCATACTTGAATAGGATGATGATATTGTTTTTGGGCTATTGAATGAAAAGAATTATTGAGGAGGAATGAACATCCATTAATAACCAAAAATCAGATTTGATGAACAAATAGATGAGGCAATGTAACCAAATAATTTAAGTTATTGGTCCAGTGCCTTATATGTGAAGCTCTAAACTCTCCCTTCAAATGCCTTATCATTCCCAAACCTCTCAACACAATTAAAAATCGAGTCTTTTTAAGTTACTATACTTAGTCTAAGGAAAGTTGTGCATATGACAACCAATGATGTTTTGTATCTATAAATTAGTATCAATGACTTTTTAAATATTTAACATTTTAAGATAGTGATCAAAGCTTGCTTTTAAGATTAGGATGAATATATACATATTATCAAAGTTAGAACATTACTCATATGAAGAAGAAACTTAGCAATGTTAAATTATTTTATAAAATAAATAAATTAATATGGATTAACATTAATTTATTATTAGGTCAACTTATTAGGTTAATCAATTAATTAAGCAACTAAATTTTGACATAAACCAAGAATTGATTGGGTTTAAGTTAGTTGTAAGTAATCAGTGATAAGTTGGATTACTCACAAGCCCTTGGACAGAGGCCCCAACTTGCACCCCAAATCTTATTAGTAATTATCCTATCATATTACTGAGTCAAAGGATAAGAGGAGGATATTCTATAAGCATATTTAATTTTATAATCTGAATAGTTGAGAAATAGGAAGTTACCATTTTTAAAATAATTCAAAAAAATTTTATTTATTAAAAAAACATACAAGTACTCTGAACGCACGATAACTTCCCATATTTTTTTGGAGAACTCACCAAAAAACTCCTTTTGCTTAAATTAAAATCCTCTATAACTTTCATTTTTTTAACATATGAGAAAAAATGTTTTGGGCAAAGCAAGTTGTTTCTCTATTCAATCACACACACACACACACGCACACACGTGCGCGCGCACGCACACACACACACACACACACACACACATATATATATATATATTGTATATATATATTGCAAGAGATTTAATGGTTTATGCGAGTTATTTTTTAGATAGTATGTAAACCAATTCTTCCCCTTTCAATCATTTGGCAAATATGTAAGGAAATTTTTTAAATGAATTTGGGGCTTATCTTCGTCAAAGGATTTCAAATATATTCACAAAATTTGAATGTTTTAACATTGCAAAAATTTCTTTGACTTTCATTAAAGTGCAACCCATGTGAAAACCTCAATTTCTTTGGTCAAAATTCATCCCAAATTCTGTGTCGATTGTTGAAATTGTTTGAAGGGTTATATCATTAAAAAATGAACAAAATGGTACCAATCTTGTCTCTTGAGGCTTCATATTTAGTCAGGTCGGGTGTAAGGACCAAAATTGGGTCGGTTGACCTATTTTGAGGTTTAAGATGATGACCACATACTGGTCATATAGTCCCCAAATTTTTTTTACAGTTCTACTCCACTTGCCCTTCCTATTTTTTTAGTGATTTTTTCATAATTTGTTAAGCCTTGGAAATAGAAGTTTTGAAATTTCTTGGAGATTTAGGGCCTTAAAACAATATGTAACTAAGGTGTTTTGACCTGAGAAATTTTTTGTACTAACTAGACATAGTGAGAAGTTCATTGTCCTTGATGATGTATGAATAAATTAAAATGAATTTATTTGCATAATTAGTTAATTTCATTCCTATTTTGTGTTTTGAAATTAATTTATAAACAATAAAGGTACTCCACCTAGTGGTTGAGTATCCACCTATTGTGGGACCAGCCATGATCGTATCAAGTTTGAGACCTCTCCTATTGATGTAATTATGAATTATGACTCATAATTATTGGAATTTATCCTTAAATAATTGTTAAAGGTAAAATTAGCCACCAATTAAGGTCTAGAAAGTTTTGTTTATATTAATAATGGACATGCCCGATCAATATGACATTGCTAATATAATATTATCAATTATGCCTATTTATGACTTGTTAGCATCATTCTTTAATTGATGTTTTTCATAGTTTCTTGTATCCTATTGATATGGAAACTATGAATGCTTTTTTTGTGTGATTCTTTTCATGAGTTAAATCCATTTAACATGAATGAGTTTTTTCTCCTTAGGTTTATTGTAGTCTAGGACCTTTAGGTGGGATTGCAATAAACAAACTTGTATATAGTTGCATGAGCCTAGTTTATGATGGGAACTTTGTTTCATAATTATGTTTCTTTGATATAATTAATGTTTCCTATCTTTTGGTTTTCTTAGTTTCTACATTCTAGCAACTATCTTCAATGAAAACTCTTGATGGGACAAACTATGATGACTGGAGTGAGTCCCTAAACATGTACTTGATAATCATTAAGGCAGATTTAGCTCTAAGAGTATCAGGACCAGTAGAGCCTACAGTTGAATCAAGTGCTGCTGACAAAACTTATTACAACAGGTGGCGTGAATCAAATAGGATTTTCTTGATGGTCATGAAATTCACCATTGATAAGACCATTAGACAAAGCAATCCTAAGAAGGATATTGCCATAAAGTGTCTAAAGGTTGTTGATGAAAATCTCAAGAAATTTGAAAAGACTCAGAAAGTGTATTATCTTTCACTACTAGATAATATGCGTTATGATGGGGTCTCTGGTGTGCGCAAGCATATTATAAAGCTTATTAACTGTTACAATAAGCTAAAATCATATAATGTAGTCTTATAGGAGAGCTGCTAGTTCTACAGAGTGTTACACTCTCTTCTTGCTGAATATGGGGTCTTTAAGACCATTTATAATTCTTAAGAAGCTAAGTGAAATATTGACCAGATGATTTCCATAATAACTTAATGGGAAGAATTGTTGAAGAAGGTTAGCTCTCACACTTAGAATAGTAATTACATTTCTCAAGATTCAAGTAGTAAGGGTAATAATGATAAACAAAAGGGAAATAAGCACGATAGTAGAGCTAGTAGTTAGAAATCTTATGGACCTAAGAAGAATAGAAAACATCATAAGGGTAAGAAGAAGTAAGTGTTCAAGGGTGATTGCCACAACTGCAACAGGCCTGGTCATAAGACAACAAATTGCTTCAAATTGAAGAATAAGTGTGAGCAAAAAGGTACTTCTTTTGAAATTGCCCTTTTAAATCTAGTATGCCCTTGAGCTCTAATATGCTTTAAGTCCAATAATTTTGAAACTTCACTTGATTCTTGGTGGTTGGATTCTGGTGTGACTATTCATGTGACAAATTCCTTGCAAAGGCTTATAAATAAGAGGACGCCAAGTGAAAAAGAAAGGACCATTCTAAAAGTATAAGGAAGTTCAGCAGCAATTGATAGTATAAGAACTATTTCTTTAAATTTAGAATATGGATATTGTTTAGTGTTAAATGACGTTGTTTATGTACCCTATTCAAGGAAGAATTTGATTTCTAGTTCTATATTGGATAGACATGACTATTCATTTTGGCAAGGAATTAAACGATTGATATTTTCTTTAACTCAGCTGTGATTGGTTAGCTTCTTTGTTGAATAGTTTGTATTACTTAGATATGAACCCTTGTCCAAATTTGTCCAATAATGTGCCTATTAATGTTGCAATAGGGCATAAATGTCAAAGAATTAATGAAATTTCTTTTATGTTGGGGCATTAACGTTTAGGCCATATATCTAGAAAGAGATTAGAAATGATGGTCAAATAGGATATACTAGGGGTATTGGATTTCTCTAACTTGGAGACATATGTCAATTGTATAAAAGGAAAACTTTCTGCTAGGGCTAGGACTAAAGGGGCAAATAGGTCTGAGAACATTTTAGACTTAATCCATATATATATATATATATATAT
Source organism: Delonix regia (assembly GCA_037074485.1). Classification (NCBI taxonomy): domain Eukaryota; kingdom Viridiplantae; phylum Streptophyta; class Magnoliopsida; order Fabales; family Fabaceae; genus Delonix; species Delonix regia. The sequence goes on from CM073451.1 coordinate 32,027,032, forward strand.
ATGTGTGTGTGAACCTATTACACCAGTTGCCATGGGTGGATTCAAGTACTTTATCACTTTCATAGATAATCATTCCAAGTATGGGTGGATTGATTTATTGCATGAGAAATCTGAGTCATTAAATGCTTTCAAGGCATTTAAGTCAGCAGTTGAGTTAAAGATTGGGAAGGCTATTAAATGTGTGAGATCTGATAAGAGAAATAAGTATTAATAATTTCAGAAGAATCCTAGTTGATTTGCCTTGTTTCCACAAGAATATGGAATTGAAGCTCAGTATACAATGTCAAGCACTATTCAACAAAATGGAATCGCTGAAAGACGTAACCGTACTTTAATGGATCTGGTCAGAAGCATGATCAGCCACTCCTCCCTACTAGAATTTCTATGGGGTGATGCATTGAAGACTATGCTCTATATTCTGAATCAAGTCCCAAGTAGGTCAGTTCTAAAGACACCATAAGAATTGTTTTCTGGTAAAAGGCCCAGTTTAAGGCATCTCCAAGTATGGGGATGTAAAACAAAAGTAAGACTGTATATTCCCCAGCTCAAAAAACTTGATCCCAGAACTATCAATGGATTTTTCATTGGATAATGCACTGAATCAAGAGGAAGTAGGTTTTATTGTCCTACTCACACTACTAGAGTCATTGAGTCAGATAGGGCATTTTTTTTTAAGGATAACTTGAATAATGGGAGTAATGTGCCTAAGATAATTAATCTACATATAAACGATACTACCTTACCTTTGCCTATTTCACCTTCATTGGCATTCTCTGGTCACTTTAATCTAGATCATGCTACTGGGGAAAATCCAGTAGATATTCTACATTGAACAACCTGTAGAAGATTTGTAGGAGGCAGCTGTTGAATTGAGACAGTCACACAGAGTTCGCAGGCCTGCCATTCCAGATGATTATATAGTTTACTTGCAAGAATTTAAATATGATGTAGTTGATGGTACTGACCTAATCTGTTTTAAAGAACCAATAATAAAGTCTCATTCATCTGAGTGGTTAAATGCTATAAATGAAGAGATTACCTCTATGCGTCATAATGATGTTTAGGTACTTATGGAACTACTAGATGAATATAAACTAGTTGATTGCAACTGTGTCTTTAAGACTAAGAGAATGGTAAATAGTGAAATTGAAAGGTATAAAGCCAAATTCATAGCTAAAGCCTACAATCAGAAAGAGGGCATTAATTATATAGAGACATTCTCTCCTGTATCTATTAAGGATGCTCTCAGGGTGGTCATGACTCTTGTTGTACAATTTGACTTCGAACTTCACCATTTGGACGTCAAAATTGCATTTCTAAATAGAAATTTGTATGAGGATGTATATATGAAGCAACTTGATGAATTTGTAGAATCAAGGAATGAGCATCTAGTCTGTAAGCTAAATAGGTTCATTTATAGATTGAAACAAGCTTTAAGGCAATGGTATCTGAAGTTTGATGAGGTGATTACTGCGCTTGGATTTGTTGAAAACATCGTAGATCAGTGCATTTATCATAAATTTGAAGGGGTAATTTTGTAATTCTAGTACTTTATATAGATGACATCCTACTAGCTAGTAATTTTGTGGATTTATTAAATGAGACCAAACATATGTTGTCATGCCATTTTGATATGAAAGCTCTTGATGAAGCCTCATTTGTTTTAGGAATTCAGATTTACCACAATAGATCATATGGTATTTTAGGTTTGTCTTAAACAACCTATATTAATCGAGTACTGAAGAAGTTCAACATGTACTCTTGTGTCTCTTGTGCTACACCTGTACAAAAAGGTGAAAGATTGTCGAAATCACAATATCCTCAAAATGATAATAAAAGGATTCAATAGAAAGAATTTCATATACATCTGTTGTTGATAGCCTTATGTATGCTCAGGTCTACACACGTTCAGACGTTACCTTTGCGATCGGTGTGCTTGGCAGGTATCTGAGTGATCCTAGCCGTGATCATTGGAGGGCTGCAAAGAAAGTCATGAGGTATCTTCAGGGTATAAAGCATCATATGTTGACTTTTAAGAAGATTGATTCTTTGGAGATTATGGGCAATTCTGATTCAAACTATGCATCACACATTGATGATAATAAATCCACTTTAGGATATATCTTTATGATGTCTGAAGGAGCTATTTCATGGAAAAGTGTTAAGCCATATGGTTGAAGAAACTAATATCTAGTGTGCATCTGGTTTATTCTATATTAAGACCTCTAACCATATATTGCAATAGTTCGTATGCTATTTTCTTGTCTCAAAACCACAAGAATTCCAGTCAAACAAAACACTTTGATGTTAAGTTCTTGTTTGTTAGAGAAAAGTTTACTGAACCTCAAACTCATTTGATTCACATTTCTCGTGAACATATGCTTGGAAAGCCATTGACCAAAGGTTTACTCGTGGGAGTATTTAAAAATCATGTATCTCGTATGGGTGTTGTTAAATTGTAATATAGTCTTAGTTTAGTAAGAATATGAGTTAAGTCCTTAAAAGAACTTTTGCATTGTACGATGACATATTAAATGTTAATTTTATGATCCATTCAGTTTAGATATTGACTTCACATTATAATTATATCATTTGTTTCCCTATCAAATTCAATGATATTGTGTTTTACTTATATGAGTATCATTTGTTTCCCTATCGAATCAAATAATATTTTGATGTTTTATTTATGAACTTTATATGGTTTTATGTATATTTTAATTGCTTATTTTTTGATTGATATTTGTTTAACTAATTGTTTAATAATCAATTAATGCCATACAAGTGAGAAATTGTTAAATTATTTTATAAAATAAATAAACAATTATGGATTAGCATTAATTTATTAGTAGGTTAATTCATTAGGTTAATCAATTAATTAAGCAACTAAATTTTGATATAAACTAGGAATGGATTGAGTTTGAGTTAGTTGTAGGTAATCAGTGATAAGTTTGATCACCCATAAGCCCATTGGGTAAAGGCCCTAACCTGCATCCCAAATCTTGTCAGTAATTATTCTATTATATTGTTGATTGAGAGAATAAAAGGAAGATATTCTATAAGCATATCCAATTTTAGAATATGAGTGATAAATAGGAAGTCATCCTTTTTAAAATAATTCAAATAATTTTATTTATTAAAAGAACATACAAGTACTCTGAAGTGCGACAACTTCCTACATTTTTTTTCTAGAACTCACCAGAAGACTTATTTTGCTAAAATAAAAATCCTCTGTGACTCATTCTTTTAACGTATAAAAGAAAAGGCTTTGGGCAAAGCAAGTTGTTTCTCTACTTACAAAATTATGGCTACATTGGGTGCTACATCAGGTAAGTGCAATTTCATTGTTATTTATTTATTTATTTATCTCCCACTATGATATGGAATTTTGTTCTCTTTAACTTAGTAATACAATGGAAGATTTCAAACTTAGCATTTAAACATATAATGAAAGTATTGAACGTAGAGGTGGTGGTGGGAATGCAATGGTGGTGAACGCAAAGGTGGTAGTGGTAGAGGAAGAACACAGAGGTGGTGGTGGGGTGGTTTTGCAGAGGTGCCATAGGATGGTTTCACATAGATCGTGGTTGGTTTGGCGTCCAGATCCGTTCAAGTAAAAGTGGTTTACTAGATTTTCTCCCGTAAGTGATCTTCATAATTAAGCAATTTGACACACATCATGTGGCCATGTTTCAACACCCTCAAAACACACCATTTCACTTGCATTTAGAGGTTGCTGACTTCTTTCTCCTCTTGCATAGCTTTTGGTCTATAAATTTATGAAGCTCTAATTTTGGTGCCATTTTATTACTCCATTCTCTAGCCCTTAAAGCAAGAAGAAGACGTGGGTTTGTCTCCAACTAACGTGTCTCCATTTTTGGGGTGTTATTTTCCAAAGATTTATAAATTAAAGCATTCTCCAGAGAGTTTTAGAGTAAATTTTAACTTGTGAACAAGATGGAAACAATGGAAAGTTCAAATGGCACAAACTTTTCTTAATCAACAATAGACAAATTGAGCTCCTTCTATATTTTTTAATCATCTAGTAATTTAAAAAACAAATCAACCATGTTTATCTTCAAAACCAATAATGTAAAAATTGCTATTATGGCATCATTAGCTTAAGGCACCAACAAGGTAAGACTAAATTCATGTACACAATCATAGCTACCAATCATGTATGTGTGTTAGAAACAGTTCATCTAAGTCGATACTATTCCTCACTTGATTCATAAGATGCTTATTTTGTACAAAGCTCGTCATACTGAGGCCACAATGTCCCAAAACTAAGGTAAGGTGTTATTACCATGCAAGCCATGAATAATGTAAACTGACGCCAGGAAGAGGAAGAAGTCAAGTCAATATTGGTTTAAGAGGCAACCCAAAATGACATCGTTTCTGCGCTTCCGATTGTGAATATATATGTATATATATATATATATATATATATATATATTTGGCCTCAAAACACACCATTTTTCTTAAGTGAAATGATGGGTGTAAAAACGTGGCTACATGACGTGTGTTGGATTGCTTGAACGATGAGTATTGCTTACCAAAGAAAATTCAATAAACTGCTTTTATTGGAGCAAATTTGGACACATTGGTTTGACCTAGTGTTCGATCACTAATCAAACTTGGCTAGTAATGGTTGCGCTTAGATTTTAGATGAAAAACTAAGGTGGTAGTAGGGTGATTTCTTCCGGTGAGTTAGACTGAGAAGGATGGGTGAGGTGTGCAAATATTGTTGTATGGCTTGTTGATATTAGTGCTTATTTTTTTCCATGTCATTTTCTAATGTTACATGTCAGCAAAAGAATGTGCCACATCAGCTGTTGAGTAACAATGAGATAATAACGGTACTAATATCAATAACTTTAGGTTGAATGAGAGACTAAAATAGAAATTATAATGAATGGGAGACTAAAATAGAAATTGGTCTATAAGTAGGGGACTAAAATGAAATTTGTCTTGAAAAATGATACTATTTTAGGGGAAAATAACATTTGGACAAATCTAAAAGAATCACGTTGACTCTTGTGTCACACTAATAAGTTTATCATGTAGTTAATTTATAAGAACAATTTTAATTGGAAAAAAAATTTAGAGGACTAAATTACAAGACCTTTTATTTGAAAAAAATTGAAAAAAGAACATTTTTTTCAAGAATTATATACTTAATTTCCTCTCCATAGCATGATATATCAAAAATAGAATATATCATATACATAATTAAATTTTGACGGGTTTTCTAGTGTGACCTAGATTTATTTACTCTAAATATTGATGATGTGCTTTGGGTTAATGATCACAATTACTGCTGGGGCAACAAGGATAAATAGAGTAATTTTTTTAAAAAATATATACATATAAACACATCAAACATAAATTCTACTCTAAATATGTAACTAATGTATTTTGATGTGTATTACCCGTTAGATTTATCTTCCAATTTTACAAATAGCAGGCGTACCTTAGATTTCTCCTTAACCATAGATGACCTTTCATGAAAAATTTTAACAAGGTGCTTTTGGAAGAGTATGAAAGGACGATGCCATTTTATGCCCAACACAACCATTATACCAAAGGATTCAAAACAAAATTGTAAATCCGGATTCCAGAGAGAAGAATCCACAGACCCATCCCAATTTGGGCTGCTAGGAGAGGAAAAGAAAATAGAAGATATGTGACAGAAACCATGTACCTGCTTTAAGAAACCAAAACCAGTCACAGATCTCTTCTACCACTACGAATCCAAACAAAGTACATGATGTCTACGAAGAGAATTGAGCTTAATGCTTCACAGCACGGGGAGCGATAAGATCAAAACAAAGCTTTGATTTCCATAACAAGATTTCTCAATGATAATTTTCTTTTGACTATTAACCTATAGGTTAAGCCATTGTAAACAACACTTGTTTATCCAAGCCAACTAATTCCAACATTTTTCATACTCCTAATACAAAGCCGCAACTTCTAGATCATTGACAATTCGTACAGGTAAAAAACTCCATCCTCTAAACCAAAAACTAGTCAAAATATTTACAGGTTGCTGCAGCTTTGTTTACCTTCACAAATCATTTTATAAAGCGCTGGGATGTACAAGAACACTGAAGAAGGTCTAAAATGTCTAAAGGTCCACACACAGGTAGGAAATGACAGAGCCTGCTCGCCGCTTGGTCCGCTGGCTAACCTTCCACTTCTCAACCAGGACCTTCTTTATGTTTGGACAGCTGGAAACCACAGTGGCCACTCCAGCTGAGGTTATACCAGGGCAATAAACCAAGTGGCAGGATTCCAGCTTGGTGCAACTTTTCACAAGATGGGATAGACCAACATCTGTTATTTGACGGCAGTGTGAGAGCACTATTTCTTTGAGCAATGGACAGTGTTCTCCCAACTCAGCCATTGACATATCACCCAAATTCTGCCATGGTGTAAGATATAACATAGAAAAAAGGATCAGCCAAAATAGAGTAGCAGAAAAACTTACAAAAGAAAGTCAGGGTAAGTTGATCGGGCAATCAGCTCTGAGACAAAGTGTAACTGAATTTCATGTGCATGAGATATCATGCTGCTCCATGTGGACATTACATAAACTTTAATAAACATCAAGTAGACATTATTCACCAATGCAGAAGATGTTATATTGCAAGTATAAGTCATCAACGGATCATCTACTTGAAATAGTGAGACTTAACACAAGTAAACTTTGAAGACCATCTAAATTTCATGATAACAACCACCCTCTCATTTGCAATTCACTGACCACCAAAAACAATTATTATATAATGTTCTGGAAACGGTTAATATTACTCAAGTGAAAAAACTTTCCTCAGAGACATCATAATGATTTCTTTATCTGTGCCTTGCACAATTTCTGAAGCAAAAACTATTTCTGGAGAGTATAACAAAACAAGCCTGCATTGCAGGATAACTGAATCACTCACCATTAGCGTTTCATCCAAATATTATTCAAGTCAAACAAATATCTATAGAACCAAGAAACCACAAGAAATCTTTGACAGAGAAAAATAATTTAATATTAAAATGCAAATAGTGAAGAACTGCGAGCAAAGCAAAAACTACCAGGGCTATCTTAAAAAAGAATAGCACTATGGGTAAGGGAGAAGAGAGAGAGATAAGCACACACCTGGAGTACACTCACGTCTAAATAACAGAGTTGAGGGCACCCTCTTGCAATGGCTATCAATCCAGCATCTCCAATTTGATGACAACCACTAACATTTAGATTATGAAGAGAACAGCCCTCAGCTATTGCAATAAGGGCCTCATTCCCCACCCTAATAATTTAATAAAGAGGTTAAAGTAATTAAACATCCTCCATAACTATATAAGAGTTATTCTGAAGCAATCTATAGTTTGCATAAGAACTAGGAAAAAAAAAAAGCTCAGGAAAATAATAACACAAAATCTCAACATAAAATTGTCTAAAATTAAATCAAAGAGAATTTCAGTGGAGAGAAGGAATAAAAAGCTGTTAAAAAGGTTTTACCTATCACAAAATCGAATGCTAAGATCTTTAAGCAACTTACAGTGCTCACCAATGGCAATGATTCCCTTGTTTCCAACCTAATAGAGAGAGAAAGAGCCACAAAGGCATGAATCTATATTGTATAATTTAATTAGTCAACTATCAAATGTAAATTTGCAGTGTATCCCATATCATAGTTTTCTGCAGGGATCTATAGTGGAAATTTTTCTACGAGTACTACTCTCTTAAATCACTTTCTCTTTCTTAGGAGGAAAACCGAAGCAAACTCTTAATGACTTATAAAAGTAAATATTTCAAGCAAATATGAGGGACCTCCAGTTAATAAAACAAAAATTATGAATAAAACAGGGCACTGCTTGCTAGGCCAGAAGCCAAAAAAGTGAGGCATTTCATGTTGCCTTAATAGGGAGAAGACAGCAATAGATAAATTCAGTAAACAGTAGTTAACTTGTGCAGTTCATAACATCTTTATAATAGGAAGAAGTATGTAATTTATGCCAACTTTTCACAGGCCACAAAAGTCCTAAAGTCTAAGGACATCTAGCTTGGAATCTATAAACAAGAAGCCATGTCCATGCTTGACATAAGTTTTTCACTCATATCAAAGACAACACACCACTTCAAATAACACTTGGACATGCTATATTTCGTCATGTAAATATATAACTATGCTGCTTAGGTTTGAATTCCTAGAATCATCAATGTCACAATGTAATTCGATCCCTTCCTAAGTGCAACCAGTTGTACATTGACTTAAAATCCAATAAAAAAGACAAGTAACCATGACAGAAACAATGCAACTGAAAGAGAAGCAAACACAAGAATTTCCTCTCTTTTAATTGTGTTATTTTGCTTCTTTTTCTAGCTTTTTAAAAGAAGAGAGGGGGGGGGGGGGGGGGAGAGAGAGAGAGAAATAGACTGAGTACCTCATAACATCGACGAATATGTAGTTTCTTTAAATTCCTGCAACCACTAGCTATACCACACATGGCTGCGTCTCCAATGCTTGAGCAATCTACCAAGTGAAGAGCTTGCAAGAATTTGCAACCCCGACCAACCTCAAGAAGGGCATCATTACCAATCCTTTGGCAGTAAAGCAGTGCTAACTCAGTGAGAAGACTGTACATTTAAGAAGCTGAAATTAGCATCATGAATGAGAGATCAACAACTCAGCAACAAGTATAATGTCTATACCATGCATAGATTATTCAGGATCCACTAATTTCACTTGACACAGCAAAATTATCATCTGGTACTTCTTGAAATGTCTATATATCATACATATATTTGTATATAATGATTGAATAAAGTTTTTCCTCACAAACTTTCCTGTTACTTGATTTCTACAGTGAACATAAAATTCATCCTTGTAAACATACTCACCCGAACAGAAAATGCAGAAACCAGACTGCCCAAGTTCAAATGACTACACAGTGGACCATCAATAAATAAATGTTAAATACATCAACAGATACATTTCCCCAACAGAGTAAACATTCAAAATAGCAATCCTCTATTTGAAAGAGAAAAATAGCATTAAAATGATCTTGGGGCAACTATCCACCAGAGCAGATTACTTGGCATCCCCTAATTTTAATTCCTTGGTTCCCACCCTGTCAGTAGATTTTGCTGAAAACACAACTTCCAGTCAATGCATCCAACATATTTTTACACATAAATTAGCTTAAAGGAATACATACTGGCAAGATTTCCCAATTGATTCTAGCCCCATAGTTCCAATGTTGTGGCACCCATTGACTTCAAGATGCGTAAGTCCCTCACAACCAGCAGCAATAGCTTCCAAACCTTTGTCACTTAGGAAATAACAATCACTTAAAGTCAAGTTCTTTAACTTCTTACATCCACTCCCAATGGCACGCAAACCCCTGAATGCAAGGCAACACAAAATAAAAAAGTTACTAAGTACTAATCAATCTCAAAAGATAATGCATATGTGCCACTTGAAAATTGCAGTTCACAATTCCTCAAAGGTCCTATATACAGATAAGGTTAAACAAACAAGGAAAGTGTAATTGCCAGAATACAGCGTCCTCCTTTTAAATTTAACCAAACCTAAAAATGGTCAATAAAGTCAGGCTTTAATAAAAGAGTTTGCAATATGTACTTAACTAGTGTATCATAATAATAAAATACTTTGATGAGAAATTAGATTAAACACAGAGATTCTTGAGTATATGTAAGCATATAATCATATGAAGAAAAATCCAGAGGAAGGAATTTGTGTGAAACAGTTTACTTATCAGTAAATTTCTGAAAACTATAGAGAGCCAGTAACTCCAGAGACAAACAACTAGCGCCTACAGCCTTCAAAGCGTCATCTGTGACATTGATACATTGCAGCTTTAGGACTTTCAAATGGGAACATCCTTCAGCCACAGCAAGCACCCCCTTATTGTGGATGAACTCAGAGTCCAATGACAATGTCTCAAGGGATCTGCAGTGTGTTCCTACTGCTTCCATTGAGATGTCAGTAATTTTGGCACAAGCTGCCACACCAAGAGATTTTATTGATTTTCCCACGCCTAAGGCTAATTCAACCAAACCCTTATCAGTCAAGCCTTCACAGAATCGCAGATTCAAGTCTTCAAGTTGCTTGCAACAGCGCCCAACAGCAGCCAGACCTTGATCTCCAACATAACAACCCTAGAGGAAAACTTCAATGATTATAACTATAAATATGCATTATTTAGGGCATTAAACTTGTGGATGATTAAATGTTGAGAGGAAACAATGCATTGATACGGAAAATGAATGTCTTAATATCAAGGCTGTAGCATAAACTCTGCCTAAGAAGCAGTTTTACTTCAATAGCAATGTATACTGGGGTGCAAGAGAAAGCATGGAAAGGAGCAAAATACGGCCATCAACTACAGTGAAACGAGTAGATAGGCAGTCTCAATAATGCCGCTTGCACTGGGTACAACTATGGTATGTGCCATAAAACAAATTAGTCCAGCTATAAGGTCGCAGGTCCAATAAATTCAGAAAGTATACCTGTAAATCCAACGCCTTCAGGAAACTACACTTCTGCGCTAGGGATATTAATCCCTCACTGGAGACGTTAGAACACCAGATTAAGCTCAATTTCTCCAACTTTGGAAAGCCTTTACCGAGAGCAGCCAACCCCGCATCTGATAAACATATCGAATCAACATCGCTATCCTCAGTGCCACTTTTTTCTGTCACATAATGTAGTCTAAGCGATGAAACCGTAGAATTATCGCTTGCCCGCCTCCTCCCCTGCTCAAATCGAGAGAAAGAAATCAAACAAGCTCACAGATAATTTCAACCAATCAAATTTCCAGAACCCCTATTCCACTCCTCCCCTCGCTGTCAAAAATTAAGTATTTCTATGTGTATCCTAGAACCAAACAATTCAAACCCAGAATCACAAAAAGCATGAAAAAGCAATTGATATAAGATTCGGGTGACTCACGAGCTGAACCGGCAGCGAAATCGACAAGCGTTCATCAATGTGGACATTTTTGACATTGGAGAAACGACAAGCTAGAAGGTTGACGAATAGGTCGGGGGAACCGGTAGCACCGATCCGGATAGTAGCTCGGCTGAGGCGCTCAAGGCGGAGCCAACGCTTGCAGGCGAGGGAGCAGGCATCGCGGGCGGACTTGGAATCAAGACGGCGGAAGATCTCAACGATGAGCTCGTCCGGGAGGCAGGTGTTAATCCAATCATGGCCTCGCATCGCCCCGAAGGCAAATAACTAGAAAACGGAAAACATATGATGAAGATGAAGATCGATGGAAGAGACAAGTAAGAAAAAGAGATAGCGATGAAAGAGAGAAACGAATGCAAACGGTAGGACTCGCTGAGTCGGCGGTTGAGTGAGGTGGTTCGTTCGGAAAATGTGGGTTGCTTTACCAGCAATGCCCCTGGTTTTCTGCTTCTTACCAACGTAACTGCCGTGGAAATCGGTAAGACAAAAACCCTATTTTGGTCCTCACCTATTATTCTATTTTTATGTTGGTCCTTCACTCATCATAATTTCCATTTCAATCATTAGCTTATGCCACACTTATCCAAAACAGTCCCTCTGTTAAATAACTGTTACTAACCTACTGATATGGCATGCTTTCTGCTGAGCTGTAAAAAATACTCAACAACAATTATGTCACACAATCACTCCACATAAGTCTTTTCTCTTGCCTTCACAATAAACATTCACGCGTTTTGTTCCGTGGCTTTGATTAGCGAGGTAGACCAAAACAATAAAATTTTAGGCTTCGACTCCATCAACGTGCTCTGTTCCGTCCTTCCATAACAAGGCACCCAAGGTGGCCCAAATCGTCAACAAGATTCTGAAGGTGCAATGGGGAAACCATGAAACTAGTCCTGACGCTGATTAACATATATAATGACATGGACTCACCCTCGATGACGTCTTCCATTTTTTGCTTTTCGATGATTTCAACAATCCTTTAAAAGCTGAGGTAAAATCTCATTCCATATCTATTTGGTTGCCTAGAGAAATTGAGGACGAAAATTTATGTTTTTGGGGAAATTTTGAGGAAGAAAATTTATCTTTCTCTGTTGGTTTGAATCGATCATAAAGGCTTAGCAATGAGGCATGAGGGCAATTGAACTAGATTTATGGCCTACTTCAAATAAAGATGATATTAAAGTAGTTCATGGATGGTATGAGCTGATGATCAAGTCCATCATAAAGTTTATTATCCAGCAGAAAAAATGTTCAATGTTTGAAATATCTTGAGATAAATGTTTTTTCTTTTTTTTTTACTTTTGCTCTATTTGTTACCCTTGGAATCAATGCAAGACTCTTACCAATCCTGTCTCACCCATTAAATATTTAAAGGCCATAAAGAAACATTTTTTTGTTACATCTCAGTACCCAATGATTATAACTATAAAAAACCACCTTACAAAAGATCTTCGAGATAAATTTGTAAAGGTAATGCAAAAACTTCCAAATGATGAAGAGTTTGATCCTAAAAGAACATTACCAATAAATAAGACATTAAAGGTAAGCACATCTCTTTAAACTAGTTAAGGTGAATTTATATGTCTGGTGGGCGACATGACATCTAAATGCTATCACGTACAATAATAGGTAGAAGTATACATGGGGCATGGCTGGAGCTCAACTTTCAGTCCAACACACTTCAATAAGTGCTCTCCACTAGACTTCTACACTTTGATTGTTCCAGAGGTTGCATTGCTTCTGGGAAGATGTAGATTGCATTGAGCTTGAGGTCTCCAGCTTGACATTAGACTGTGCAGTCAATCCATAAAGTCATCATATCCACCCAAGCTTACCATTAAATCGAAATACAGTTCTTTAAGCTATATAGAGCAGCAATTATTATTATTATTATTATTAGAAAGAAAAACTAAGAGAAATGACCTAATAGTTTATATGGCAATGGTATTATTTACAACTTATTAGTTGGGAAGCCTATACGAGCATTAAGGTGTCTATGTAGGGAAGCTCTTATCCATAATCCATAGCATTGAAGTAGAGTATTGTTATGGTTATATATTTAAACGTGACCTAATATGATATTGCCTCCTAAGTGGTCAGATAAAGTAATTACAGATGGAGACCTAACAGTATTAAAATTGAGTCCTATATATTTTCTATCTATAATGTAACTAGAAAAAACAAAATCAGATCCGCAAGTATTAATCTCTATACTCATTTTCCAATTTATTTTTTGTTATTAAATCAAAAATATTAATTACATTAATAGAAATTAAATTTCTATGTACTATCAACTAAGGAATTGAGTATATGGCATCACCTAAAGTAGAACTGCTTAAAGTCCACTATAAGGTAATTCTCTCATATCTTAACACAATCTATGTCCTTTTTTTCCCGTGCAAGTCATGATTCCACTTGAAAAGAGAAAGTGTGTCAACTAAAGCAAAAATATAAATAAGCCTTTAGAAAAGTATATGAGGAAACTTGGAAGAAAGTTCTTCCATTGGATACATCAAGAATTCCTTAATACAAAATTACAGTAAGGATTTACGTATTAATTATAACAAAAGTAATTATATATGAAAAATAACAATCACATGGAGTCTCCACTCCATCGGTGTGATTCATATTCTCTTTGTTGCTCCAAGGCACAATTTTGGACAGGAAAACTCACTAGCTTGAAAAAGATGAATAACTTTTGATTAATTTGCTAATCAAGTCTTAAGATTCAAATAACTAAACAATATTATAAAGTGAAAAGATCAATGAGAAACTATTATATCTTTCAAATCTAGACATTGTGTAGATACAGGACAAAATTACAATGGAAGAAAAAAAATATATGAACATGGGGAACCAATCAAGTCTAAAGATTTACTAGTATCTATAGAGTTATGAAAACCCATGAAAGCAAGTTCTGTTTCCAGTTAATCATATGACGTACCTTCTTACCTTACCATTCATTTGTGAAACAAGAACTGTGACACCATCTTCTGTAATTTTAAGCAACCCCTGCACATCAAATAATTGCATTTATTTAGAGGCCTAGCCATTGGCATTCCCGACTTCTTTAAGAAAGTAATTTGCAGAATCATATAAATATGTAAAACCATGCTCGAATAGCAATTCATTAGAAAGATATATAGTATGACTATGAATGTTCATCCAGTGCATAAAGAGTACCTTGTTTATCCACACTAACATCTTTTGGATCCTTTGGAATTCCTTCTCCAAGCTTTATGACATTTTGTAATGGATTGTTTATGATGAAAGAAGAGGCTAATGATGGATTGTCAAGTATGATTGGGGCTATGGGTGAGTCCCTATCTCTCCACTTTTTTTAAGCTTCATATGGACAAGTAGTTAAGTCATGTTAATCACCATATGTAGTTAAGAGCTTAAGGAAATATTATAAAAATATGATTTTCAATACAAGGTACTATCTATGTAATGGGAGAGTAGAGAACTTACCTTGGGGTAGAGATGGCAACAGAAGTAATGGCAGAGGAAGCAAAAGCGGAAGCCATGAGTGAAAACAAAGTGATGTTAACTGCAATATCGTATATATCATAGTTCCTAATTTGACATTAACTCATAAGTAAGGAATAACAAAGTTTCATTTGGTGCATGATATTAAGTAATGCTATTAGTTCTCTTTCTCTAACCTCATTTTCCTATGCATTTTAGTTCTGCTAGCCGCAACCTTCATGGCTTGGAATAACATTTATTCTCTTATTGCATCACTTGTAATTTACTAAACAAGCATTGCTAACGTAAAAATCCACAAATTGTAACTAAGGATTTCCGTGGCGACAGAATCCAATAACAAAGCCAAGCTAACGACAGCATCCACAAATTGCAACCAAGAATTCAAAACGGAACCAAATCCCAAACCAAATAAATACCCAATCTAACGACAGAATTTAATAACAAAGCTAAATAGGTTTAGCAAGCGGGATTTACTTAGGTCAAAATGAACGATTAACAGATTTCAATAACAGAGAATTTCGCAGAAACCCATTCCCAATGTGAACGAGAAAGTGAAGGACTTACCTTGGTGAAGATTGCATTAAATTCTTTGAACCTTGGTGAAGCTCGCGGAACCTTCACTCATTAGCTCGGGTAACGTGTCTACTTCATCTACCTTGCTTCTTGCCACAGAGAACAGCAGTGCCGATGGGAGCTTCGTTTGGCGCAGGAAGAAGGCTGACTCAGGTTGGGTTGAAGGTGCTGATGATGAGATGTGAAACAATGCTAAGAGGGTTGCTTATGTGGCGATTTGAGTGTTTAGATTTTTCCACATCAGAAAAAAAATGGCCATATCAACAGTTGGGAAACAGTGAGTAATTGGGGATTAATTTGAATAACTTTAAATTGAGTGGATGATTAAAATAAAAATTATGATAAGTAGAAGACCAAAATAAAATAAAATTATAAGTAAAGGATTAAAATAGAGTTTTTGTCAAATTGGTAATAAGCCTACGGTTCTGTCTAATTATTAATAGCTTTTTATTAATAATAATTGTTTAAACATTGAAAATTTTATTTACACGTTATTAAATTTTTTTTACTGTGTTAGTGACGGATTATCAAAATATTAGTAATTCTATTAAGATATTATAATTAGCTGGCAGTAACATATTAATTAAACTTTATATTATAAAATGAACTAATGATAATAATAATGTATATATTATTTTAATATGTGTGAAAAATTCACTGTACTTTTTTTGTATTAATAATTTTTGTTGTTGAAAATCAAAATTATGTTTATTTGGTTCTTTAATTTTATTTTTACACAGTTTAGTCTATTGGTTTGTATTTTGTTCATTTAACTATCTCAGTTCTTTGACTTGTTATTCAAATTGTAGAAAAATTAGTGAATAATAAGTCAAAATTGTTATAAGCTAAATTATGTAAAGTAAATTTTAGAGACTACGTAGTTGAAACATATAAATTTTAAAATTAAAAAATTATATCTGTTCTCTTTTGCTAATAAAATATTTATTTTAAAGAAAATAAATGCTAATCTATTTCAGTCTTATTAATCCAATTTTTTCAGCTTGAAAATAATAAATTATCTTAAAAAATATTATAGGGGATTTTCTTCATGAAACAATACTGAAGGGTTACTAAAATAATGGAGGGGTTATATTCGAAAGTTCAAAATGTGTAATAACAAATTACGGTCATATTGGGCCTTCACATTATAGGCAAGCACTTGGAAGGGAGGGTTGCCAATGAAGCACGTGACTACGCTCGAGTGAGGTCACTGTGTAGCTCCCAATCACAGTTCACATGGATGCAACCACGGTCCAGTCCAGTCTAGAAGGCAAATGAGGATGCTGGCTAATAAACTTTAAGATAATTTAAAAAGTTTATTAAACAAATAAGAATTTTGAGCAATATATATCAAACCAAATTTTTTTTTTACTCAAATCCATACACAATATCAAAATGCTTAAAGGTAATTTAAAAAAAAAAAAATTGGCTATCTATAAGCTGTACGTATAGTGATTCGCCCCAATATTAAAATATATAAAAATGAAAAAATAGAAAAATATAATATAAAAATATAACATATATATATATAATGATATGGTTATTGTTAAAATATTTTTTTTTTTGTCATAATGGAAGAAAATATGATAGTGAAGTAGCGAAGAAAATGTAGTCTATTAAAATTGTATAACTTATTAAAATTTTCATAAAATAATTGCACATTAGATGAATTATTTTAAACATAAAGAACTAAAAAAAATTACAAATTTTAAAGCATTAATTGTTATAAATCAATCATAAGAAGATATAAGAACAAAAGAGGCCTTGTTCTTGCAACTCTAAGAAAATTTTAAATCTTTAAACTGTAAAATTACTAAAATATAATGATTGAAAATTGATTTAACCATATTTTATATACTATATATAAAATAAATATGTAAGTTTAATTAATAATTTTAATAAAATACAATATATAAAATGTTTAAAGGACTACAAAATCACATATTTAAAAGTATGATTATTATAACTCAACGAAAGAAATATTTCAATAACAGCCAATAATCCCTTCATGAATCAATTTATTATTGCCAATTAAAATTATTGAATTATTATATCCATGCTGAGGGAAGGATTTTAGAAAAGGAACCATTAAGCACAATTTGATAACTTACAGTATTCACACATTGCATTATTCATTTGATCCATTTGGTTAGAAAATTTTTGTGACGAAGAATTGCATTAAGAAAGTCCCAAAAAGTTTTATCCAAGGCTTTGAATATGTCAAATTTAAGAACACACCATCCTTTAATCTTGCCTTTGCTTGAGTGTGTCTTGTTCATAATTTCCATAAGCAATCAAAATATTGTCTGAAATGAGACATTCTTTAATAAAAGCACTTTGGTTTGGGTTAGGTTTGGGTTAATGAGATCACCTAGAATACTACTTAATGTTGTGCAAAGTATTTTTGAAATGATTTTGTAGGCAATGTTATATAAACTAATGGCCTAAAGTCTTTCATAGTCATAGGTTAATCAACTTTTGGAATGAGAGTAATTAAATTTTTGTCAATACTTTTTAGAAGAAAACCATGATTTAAAAAGGAGATAACCATACAACATATATCATTACCAATAATATCCAATAAATTTGGAAAAACCTAGTTATAAACCCATCCGCCCCTCGTACTCCATCTGCAGAAAGATAGAAGACAACATTATTGATATTCAATACTGAAAATTTTGTCAAAAGTATATTGTTATGTTGCTCAAATAAAGTGCCACTTCAATGTCCCAAAACATGTCTAGCATATTATTGTTCTTCAAATAGTCTTGCAACGCATATATGGCATTGAAATAATTATATGCTAAGTTCTCTATATTTGATATACATTTCTCATTCTTTTAACTAAGTAGTTATGCCCCTTTCTATGACCAAAGTTGGTTAGCCTTTTGTGAACATGACATGAGGATGAGTTCGATCCAAAATACTTATAAGTATAAGTTGACAGATATATAAAATAATTAAATTTGAGTAAATTAATGCTTATAATTTAATTTTATGTTGGAATAAAATAATATAAGAAGGTCCTTAAAAATCGTTCAACATTTATTATTATTCAAAAATTCATTTTTTAATTTCTCTAAAATTAAAAAATTTGAAATAAACTATAGTGGTTAAATAATACAATTCACCTAATATCTTTTTTGACTAAAAAAATATTATAAACAATTTCACTTTATTATGACTCCCATCCTTCCTCTCAAACAAATTCATTTCACGCCCTGTTATTCTATTCATTTTCTTTACACAAGGGTATGGTGGACTTTTAGTTTTTATTTTCTTTTGAGGTGGCATTCATATTCATGTGGACGGGACCGTTTGATTTAGAATCAAAATCTTAGTGACGGTGGTTCATTTTGTAAAATTAGAGTTCAGAGCAGTTTTGATGAATATTTAAAATTAAGAAAATCAAATTACATAACCGTTAAATTCAAGGGATACTTCTTACATTTTTGGCTTCACAATTTGGCGGTAAAAGGAAAAAAAAAAAAAACTCGAAAGCCGAGAAGCAAAATTAATAATTTGTAATGATTCAGGTAGGTACATTATTCATGACGCTGACGAGTTATTAGAATTTGCAATGTAAGAGGCACTGCATTACCTGCATTGTTCACCTCAACATCAACAGTTAAAAAGCAAAGTAAAAGGTAAAGCGAAAATATACCCATATAGAGAGAAAGAAAAAGACTGGAAATTCCTTGGCGAGCCGATCACCATGTCGTTCTCCTTCTTCAAGATTTTGAGGCCTAAATCGCCACAGGAGGTGGCCAAGTCTATCAAGGACAGTCTCACGGCCCTCGATACCAAAACTGTTGTTGAAGTTAAAGCCCTTGAGAAGGTCTGTTTCTGTGTCCTGTTCTGTGCTCTTGCTTCTTCGCCTACCACTTTGCTGTTTATACATTTCCTGCGATCTTTTATTTCATCCGTGGTTACATGAAGCTGACTCACTGAACTCGCATCGCTTTGATCCGAGTTCTCAATACCTTACCTGGGTGTTCGTTTTAAGTTGATTGCGCGGAAATGCTGAAATTCTGAAACTGGTCTTGCAAATTTTGCATTTTAGTGAAATTAACATGTTTAATTTGCTTGTGGTGTGTGTGCGTACTGGTGAATGGTGATTATACAAATAATTTCATTTGAGAAACATTGTCTGATTCGAAGGAGTGATAATTTACCGAAAGAATTCCAGATGATCAACTTTCCCAAGCACATTATATATTCTCCAAACGAGGCTGCTCTGATGAAGGAATACATCAGCGCATATATCTGGTTGAAATAATATTAAATTTTGATTTGATTAAACTAGAATAATTGAAACCTGTTTTCAGTTTACAGAAAGCTACCTTGCAGTTAAATTGCAGCTTCAAAGACATATCATTGTTTTTTTTTTTTTGTAAATCATATCTGGTGCTGTCACGTATGGTGGTTCAAGTGTGTAAACTTGTGGAGTTAAGACTGCTTGTCTTAAGTTATAGAGCATGGGAAAAAGAAACAACTATTTTAATCTGAAAAGGGAAAAAGACAGGCTTCTTTATTTTTTGTACAGGAGGTGAACAGCTTGTTTATGTCAGTTTAATTATTGAAGGATTATGTTGGAGAGGTCACTGTTTTGCTTCTCTCATATGCATGTTTTTAATCGTTACCATCTTGTAACTCTTGTAGATAATTATTCTGGTGAGAAGCAAAATGAGGGAAGCTGTTCTAGAGATGTTAAACTGCTGTTTGATTGAGCTGTAGTTGCTTTAATTTTGGTTATTTTTTTAAATGCTTTATCATAGGCATTAGAGGAAGTTGAGAAGAATTTTGTGACAATGAGATGCATGCTTTCTGGAGATGGGGAGTCAGAGCCAAATATGGATCAGGTTTCACAGCTAGTGGATGAGCTTTGCAAAGAGGATGTTGTTGCCCTTCTAATCCACAAGTTGCCTATACTGGAATGGGAAGTAAGATTCAGATTATTATCAAGCACAAGAATGTATAGTTGGTTTAACTTGTTGCTCATAATTGGTCTGTGAATTCTGATACAGGCAAGAAAGGATTTAGTCCATTGTTGGTCCATATTGTTGAAACAGAAAGTTGACTCCAAGTATTGCTGTGTAGAATACATTGAACAACACTTTGAGTTACTAGACTTCCTTGTTGTATGGTAAGTTTTTAAGTGCATAATTTTTTTCCCCCCTTTTTCCCCTCTTGTCTTTATGTTATATTACTCCCCTTCAACCTCTGGTTGATAGAGTTCTCAAGTGATGGAAGTATGAGATTCATTGGTTTTTCTCTGTGTCATTTTTTTTTGTATCATTATATATAGTTAAAAATTTTCAAATTCTGACAATAATCTTGGATGAAGCTAGTGAAGGAGTACAATAAAAATTTTAGAGTTTGCAAAATTGATAAAGTGATGATGAAAGTAAATTATCATTTTTTCGCCATAAGTTAGTTACACACATTTAAGAATTGTAAAGTACATGCCAAATGTCTTGCAAGACCTATAATGGGCAGTTCCTTTAGAGGACAAAAAATAATATCTAATATTTTATGTCTAGTGAATGTGATTCTCCTCTTCAATCTTCATAATCACATTCTAATGGGCCCAAGGTGAATGGGCCTAGTGTTTAGCAGATATATGAGAGAAGGAATAAGAAGGCTGAGTTGGTTAAGGTGGGTAATAGATTGGGACAGCTGGCTAGGAGAAAGAAAGGAATGTAACGGTTTGCGGGTGTGGTTGGCTTGTTAGGGAGGGGAGTGGTTTTAGAGGAAGGCAAGGAGATTGTGGATGAGTTTTGGGAGAGAGCCCTGAACTCTCAAAAGTCAGGGGACCCTTTGCATTGAATTTGCTTCTTTTTCCTTTGTTTTGTATTGATCTTAGTACTCAATACCAGCTCCTACATGCTGTGTGAGCTGCTCTGTGTTTAAATAATACAATACTAGTTTGGTTTCCACTATTTTGGTATCAGAGCGGTGACGAGGGGGGCATGGTTGGTACTCACATGGAGCAACGAGTGGATAGTTTAGAGGCTAGGTTAGAGGATATGAGCGGAAAACTGGGTTCACTGACCGATATTGTTATTGTGATGAAGGGGTAGATGGCAGAAATGCAGTCGATGTTGAAAGCATTAGAGAGGGGAAGTAGGTTGCCTACGTCAGCTCATCGCAGGTGGGCAATGTGGACAGAGGCAGCGGGGGTATGCCAGAGGAGAAGGACTCTAACAAGTTCAGGTGTTTGGAACTTCTCCTGTTTTCAGGAGAGGATCCTTTTGGCTGGATTTTTTGTGTTGATTGCTATTTTCTCATGAATTTTGTGTCAGAGGACGAGAAAATGGAGTTAGTAGCAGTTTGCATGCAAGGGACTACGTTGAGTTGGTTCCAGTGGACAGAAGTAAGGGACCCAATTCACTCATGGATTGAATTCAAAAGGGAGGTCATAAGGCATTTTCATAAGCGACAAATGGGGGATGAGTATGAGATTTTGATGGCATTGAGTTAGGAAGGGTTAGTGGCAGAATATTAAGAACAGTTTGAGAGGTTGTCTGCACCTTTGGTGGAAGCATCAAATGAGTTCCTCATGGGAGCATTTAAGAATGGTCTTAAGGCTAAAATTCGGGCAGAGATATGGATGCTTCAGCCAAACTCTTTGAAACAATTGATGGAAATGCTGAGTCAGGTTAAGGAGAGGAATACTGCTTTGAAGGCAGATGAGGAGAAGAAATTTGACAACGGAGGGAGGCAGTGGACTGAACCTAAGTGGACTGGTTACAAGCGTAATTTTCAAAAGACATTAACTTCTCTGAAGGCGCCCAAGGCAACTATTGATGGGAATGTTGCTAGCAATTTGAGGAAGGCAGAAAGTAAGGGTGGAAACGAGTCTTCAAGATTTGCATTGAACACTGCCAATAATGCAGCTTTTAAAAAGTCTTAGAAGTTGTCAGACTCAGAAATAGCACATAGACGTGAGTAGGGATTATGTTTTAAGTGCAAGGAGAAATATAGCCTTGGGCATAAGTGTAAAAACAAATCACTGTAGCTGCTGATTTTTTCAAAGGACAAAGATGGAGACCCACTAGAAACGGTTGTCGAGGAAGAGATATCTGAAGTACCCATGGAGCTGTCAATGAATTCTATTGTTGGGATAGCTGGCCACAGAACAACGAAACTGATGGGGAAACTAGGTGGTGGGGCAGTTCTAGTTCTGATTGATAGTAGGGCCACCCACAATTATATATCAGCCAAACTAGCTGAAAAGCTGAAGATTCCCTTGCATGATACTTGACCTTATACCATTACAGTAGGGAATAGGTATCAAGTTCGAGGAAGTGGGGTCTGTAAGAAGGTGGAGTTGGAGCTGCAAGAAATAAAAATAGTACAAGATTATTATCCCTTCGACTTAGGTGAGGTTGATTTGGTATTGGGAATTGAATGGTTGGAGTCCCTAGGAGAAGCTTGGGTTGATTGGAGATTATTAACTATAAAATTTAAGGTGGATGGTGAATGGAGGTGTCTTAAGGGGGACCCTACCTTGGTAAAGACATTGGTTTCACTGAACACTATGCTAAAGTCTGTCAGGGCAGAAGGTGATGGGTTTTATTTGGAATTTGGTGCTACTATTTTGTAGCAATCACATGTAGTAAATGATTCATAGGTGCAGCTATTATTGGAAGAATTTAAAGATGTCTGTGAACCTTTGAAGGAGCTCCCTCCACACTGTACAATTGATCATGCGATTTTGCTAAAAGAAGGGGTTCAACCTCCCAACATCAAATCGTATAGATATGCTCATTCCTAAAAGAATGAGACTGAGAAGTTGGTTAAGGAAATGTTGGTGGCTGGGATCATCAGGCCAAGTAGAAGCCCTTTTTCAAAGATGGTAGTTGGCGTTTCTGTGTGGATTATAGGGCATTAAATAAGGTAACTATACCTGACAAATTCCCCATACCGACTATAGATGAATTGCTAGATGAGTTGGGAGGCGCTACTGTGTTTTCTAAGCTGGGACTTGAAGTTAGGGTATCACCAGATAAGGATGAAGGAAGGAGATGAGAAGATGACTGACTGCCTTTAGGACTCATGAGGGGTATTATGAATTTATGGTTGTGCCTTTCGGTCTTACCAATGCTCCCTCTACTTTCTAGTCTTTGATGAACAACATTTTTAAGACTCATTTGAGGAAGTTTATATTAGTATTTTTTGATGATATTCTAGTTTATAGCAGGGATATTGAGATACACATGCAGCACTTGCAACAAAATTTCAGCATTCTCAGGGAGCATATGCTAAAAGTGAACCTGAAGAAATGTGTCTTTGCCCAATCTAAATTTGAATACCTGGGATACATTATCTTTTTCTAGGGGGGGTGTAGAGGCTGATTCTTCCAAAATCGAAGCAATGCATAAGAGGCCAATACCTAAGGACATCAAGTCGTTGAGGGGATTTTTGGGGCTTACAAGCTACTATAGGCATTTTGTTAAAGATTATGGGAAGATTGCTGCTCCTTTGATCAATTTGTTAAAGAAAGATGCTTTTATATGGAGTTCAGAAGCAACTAAGGTATTTGAAGAGTTGAAGAAGGCCATGACTACCTTACCAGTCTTGGCCATGCCCAATTTTTCAATTCCTTTTGAGATAAAGACTGACGCTTTTGGGAAAGGGGTTGGAGTCGTCCTTATGCAAAAGAGGAGGCCTATTGCTTATTATAGTCAATTGCTATCATCTAAGGCCCAGCAAGCTTCAGTGTATGAGAGATAACTCATGGCCCTTGTTTATGCCATTAAACGTTGGAATCATTATTTAATGGGGCATCATTTCCTGATAGGAACAGATCAAAAAGCATTGAAGTTCTTATTGGAACAAAGGGTGGTGGATCCAAACTAGCAAAAATGGATCTCTAAGTTAATAGGGTATAAATTTGAGATATGCTGCAAAGCTGGGAAGGATAATCAGGTAGTGGATGCACTCTCTAGGAAGGAGGAATCTTTGGCATTAAATACCTATTCATTGTGGCAGTATCATGAATTAGAATGCTTGGACAAGGAGGTCAAACAGAATGAGAAACTTGGAGAGGTGGTGCAAAAATTGCTGGCAAAACAGGAAGCTTCTTCTAGGTACAGCTTAAAGAGGGGCTGCCTTTTGTATAAAGGTAAGCTTGTTATCCCTAAAGACTCCCCTCAGATCAAGCTCTTAATCAGTGAGTTTCATACTTCCCCAATGGGTGGACACTTCGGGTATTTAAGAACATATAAGCAGTTAGCAGCGATGGTGTTTTGGGAGGGTATGAAGGACATTCAACAGTTTGTGGCTTGATGTGATGTTTGCCAGTGTAAGAAACATGAAGCCATGCATCCAGCGGGATTATTACAGCCATTACCTATCCCCCAACAAGTTTGGGAGGATTTAAGCATGGACTTCATTGTCGGTTTGCCAAAATTTGAAGGATACAATGTGGTACTGGTGGTGGTGGACAGACTGACAAAATATAGTCACTTTATCCCTCTGGCTCATCCCTTTACAGCTAAAGGTATTGCGGAAATCTTTACCAAGGAGATAGTGAAGCTACATGGCATTCCGAAGTCCATAGTATCGGATAAGGATCGTGTTTTCATTAGCCACTTTTGGCAAGAGCTATTCAAGCTCACTGGTACTACACTTCGTTATAGTTCTGGCTACCATTCTCAAACCAAATGGCCAAATAGAAGTTGTAAATAGGAGCTTAAAGACTTACCTTAGTTGTTTTTCTGGGGATAAGCCACGATGGTGGGTTAAATGGTTGCTATGGGCAGAGTATTGGTTCAATACATCCTATAATCGCTCAATGGGAATGACTCATTTCAAGGCATTATAATGGCATGATCCTCCTACTGTATTCAAATTAGAGGATGTGCTGACGTAGAAGAGGTGAAAATCACAATTAGAGATCGAAATGCAATATTGACAAAGCTTAAAGGCCATATGGAGAAAGCACAGGAGCAAATGAAGTCGTATGTAGATGGGAAATGACATGATCTTAATTTTGCTATTGGTGACTTGGTTTATATCAGTATCAGTCCTTATAAATTGAAGTCTTTGTCAAGAAGGGTTAATGAAAAGCTCAATCCAAGGTTTTATGGACCATATAAGGTACTAGACAAAGTGGGTCCTGTCGCCTATTGCCTAGAGCTACCCCCCACCTCTCGAGTGCATCCAATCTTCCATGTTTCACAACTAAAGCGTTCCCTGCATACTTCAGTTGTGACTCAGCAACTACCTTCTTGTTTGACAGAGGACTTGGAGCTTTAGGTAGCACCAGAGAAAGTTAGGCAGGCGTAGAAATTGATGAATGGCGAAGTAGAAGTGTTAATCAAGTGGAAAGACTTACCTGACTTCGAAAACATGTGAGAAAACTATGATACTATTAAGTTATAATTTCTCTTCTTTCACCTTGAGGACAAGGTGGAGCTCATTTTTTTTTTTTTGGGGGGGGGGGGGGTTGTGATGGGCCTAGTGTTTAGTAGAGATATGAGAGAAGGAATAAGAAGGCTGAGTTGGTTAAGGCGGGTAATGAATTGGGACAGCTGGCTAGGAGAGAGAAAGGTATGTAACGATTTGTGGGTGTGGTTGGCTTGTTAGGGAGGGGAGGGGTTTCAGAGGAAGGCAAGGCGATAATGGCTGAGTTTTAGGGGAGAGCCCTGACCTCTCGAAAGTCAAGGAACCCTTTGCATTGAATTTGCTTCTTTTTCCTTTGTGTTGTATTGATCTTAGCACTCAATACCAGCTCCCACATGCTGTATGAGCTGCTATGTGTTTCAATTCATTGTGTACCCAGTTAAATGATTCCTTGTTTAAACATTGGTTTTAAATGTCCTTAAATATTGATATCTGCTCACAAACTGTCTGTCTATTTTTTCTAAGCAGCTACGACAATAAAGAAATTGCCTTGAATTGTGGACTAATGTTACGGGAATGCATCAAATTTCCAGCACTTGCAAAGTAAGATATTCCTAGATTTTCATTTTTTCACCATGTCCATTATAAGCTGTGATTGATCTTACTGACATGGTGTACAGTAACTACTTTACTACTTTTCCATTACCAAACGTGATAAACTGCACTAGCAAGAGATATTTTAGATTTATTGGAAGAAAAATTAATACTTTTTTGAATTGTAATTAATTTTTGTGTGTTAACATCGAAGTTGAATGAGCTACTCATATAGTTGGTATTTTTGCTTATTACTGTATTGAATATTAATTCATTCACTGTGATGTCTTCCCTTTTTGCCATTTCCATCATCATTTGTGTGATTCACTACTTAAACTATGTTCTTAGTGCGTTGTAGCATTCCAGTAAGTTCTTGCTGCCAAGCCTGAGGATGATGAAATTCATTCCTTCAGAAAGTCAGTTTGAAAATATATTAGGGGAGAGTGAATGCTATTGACAAGGGAGGGGAAATTTATTGCATGCAATATTTGTTAAGTTTGAAAGACTTGAGTATTAAAGAAGTTACAAAATGGTTGTGAAAGTAAGAAAAATATTACTAAAAGTATGACATTTTGTAATTTGCACTGAGAAAAATGTTTTGCTCAAACTTGGATCCTATATAATATAAACTTTTTTTATAAACTTTGAAAGGGTTTCCCAAGTATGAATGTATGATTAAGAATTAACTATAAAAAGACCAAGTAAACATAATTTTAGAGGTTATTTCATAAAATCCAAGTATTTAGCTGGTTCATCATTCTGCAGATAGTAAATTTAACAAATTATTGTCAATGTGCATTTTGAGACTGGTCCCTGTCATGTAGTCTATCTAAAGCAAGTTAGCTGTGTCGTTCACATGTCTAATAGTCTGTCTTTTCAGATACATTTTGGAGTCTCCAAGCTTTGAGTTGTTCTTTAAATTTGTAGAGTTGCCTAATTTTGATGTTGCCTCAGATGCATTTTCTACCTTTAAGGTCAGAGTTCCCATTTCTCTCTCTCTCTCTCTCCCTCCTATTAATCATACTGCTTCCTTTTCTTTCCTTACTGATTTTATACTTTCTTCTGCCACTCCTTTATACATTGCCAAGAAATGTTTTGCAGGATCTGCTTACTAAACATGGAAAATTGGTCTCTGAATTTTTGGCAGCTCATTACAATGAGGTTTTCTTTTTCCTTGTCTTGTTTATCTGATTTGAACATATCAAGGCAGCACAATATGCGATCTTTGAAATATTTAAGCATGTTGATTTAATAAATTAATTCAGGCGCTTCATCGAGAAAAATATAACCACTTGAATAACTGTTATTTAGGAGATAGTTAAGTTCACTTACCCTCATCATTGAACACGTGCATGGTGCAGACTTAATTGTTGGGCTCTTTTAATCTTGCATATTACTTTGGCTTTTTCTAAGAAGAATTTTTGTTACAGTTCTTTGATCTCTATGAGAAACTCTTGACATCTCCTAATTATGTCACAAGGAGGCAGTCTTTAAAGGTTAGTTGTAAATACAGTTTTCCATAAATTGCATTTTGATCTGTAGGATTATCAACTAAAAACAATTAACTGTTTGTGGCTTTTAGATTCTAGCAGAGTTTCTTTGGGAGGCTCCAAATTCCCATATAATGAAGCGCTACATCCAAGAAGTTCATCACCTGAAAGTCATGATGACATTGTTGAGGGTATAATTCCTCTTCATCTTGTGTGTTTGTGTGATATTCTACTTTTATTTCCCCATGACAAATTAACATAATCGCATGGTGCTTAGTCTGTGTGAAGCCCATGATTCGTTTAGAGAGAATCATTGATACCTGGTCAATATGGTCATATGAAACCTTACTGCTTACACTGCAATCACTAGAGACCGCAAATATCTGTGCTTAATTTTTGTCTGTCATTCTACCCGCTGGGCATATGAAGTGAGATAATATCAATGTTCAATGCTATAATGAGCATCCAAAAGCTATGATGCCCGTGATTCTTCATGTTTCATAAATGCCAAAAATTTGCTTTTGTTTTACCGTTTTCTTTCTATCTGCTGTTTAGTATATTTATTTATTTATTTTTATTGAGCAGGACTCAAGTAAAAACATTCAACTATCAGCTTTTCACATTTTCAAGGTGAATTTTCCCCTCTAGTACTTTTTAACATTATTTGGTGAGTTCTCCAGTGGGTGTATTGAGAGTTCTTAACCAGATTTCAGATAATCAAATTAAGTTGCAACCTAATAAGCTTCATGCAAAGTTTGGCATGACATTTATGATGTTACAGTAACTAATCGGAAATTTGTTCAGCGATGGGGTACATTGAATTGTTTACAGATTTGATGTAGTTGAGAAAATAGATTTCAATGCAAGAATGGAGCCATATCTGTTTTCTTAACATATCTGATGCACTTGTGTTTTTGTTCCTGAAATGATCATGGGTTTGACCTTTGAGATCATAGTTCTTGTTGTGCTTGTTAGACATCCTACGGACGTATATAATACTTAGGCAAGGCTGATGAGGTACTTGTTGGGCAGCCATGTTTGGGGAAGTGATGAGCACATGACAATTATTGGACAAGTGAGGAAAGATGAAGATCTGGCAGGATGCATGCTACAGGAGTCATCGGTCCAATTGGGTTTTCAGAGACTAACGGCAATCTAACAGCTCCTTAAATGCTGCCATATTAAATATCTTATAAAATGAGTCATATAAAATACATAGACACCCTTTTGGGTACATGCAGAAAGCACCTGAAGGCTTTTTTTCATGCATTTCTTTCAAAATATTAATTACTGGACATTGGATCCTATTGATTTCAAGGGGTTTCTTGGTTTTAGACAAACTATAAGAAGTTTTTGTTTTGGAAGTTATGATCTGTATTTGATATAATTTCCTCCCCTATGTTGATGCAGGTTTTTGTTGCTAATCCTAATAAGCCACGAGATGTAAAAATTATCCTGGCAAAGAACCAAGAGAAGCTGCTAGAATTGCTTCGTAATCTGTCTCCTGGAAAAGGTTATAATAGTCTCAGCTGTGAATTTCTTTGAGAGCCGCGCTTGTAATATAGATTGGTCTAAATTTCCACTGTTCCAGCTTATTCTTTGATTCTCATCTCTTGGCTCTTGCACTGATTTCAGGTTCAGAAGATGAGCAATTTGAGGAGGAAAAGGGCCTTATCATCCTGGAAATTGAGAGTATCAGGTTAAGTTAATTCTTCTGTTTGCAATGTTTGCCTTTGTAAATTTGCAATGAGTTTTTGTCCTGTACATTCCTTGGTAATCTTCGAGTTGTTGTTCACTAGAAACTATGTGGGAGGTCCAGAAGTTTATAGAGTGCAACGTGTGAAAAATGCGTCCTTGTAATATAAACTGAATCAATAGTATATATCAATGAAGCAAATGAAGAACCAGGTACAAGGCTGAAAGAACACTTAATTAGCTGTCAACAATTGATAAGTAGATAAATTCATAGTAATGATTCAATTTTGAAACATTATTTTCCCTTTTACTCAACTGAGCCGTGTCTTCTTCCTCCTTAGCGGTCGATTTGTTTACTGGTTAATATATACGTTTAGGCAATCTTGTCTATACGTGTCTAACTCATCCAGGCTTTTAATAATCCTGTGTTATCCTTCTAATTAAATCTCTAGGCCTAGTTTGTGTTTCGATGAAAATTTTTTTGAATTATTTCAAATTAAATTTCGATTTTTTTTCATTATAAAAATGGAGAAAATTTATTCAATTGCTTCCCAAAAAAAACAATTCCTTCACCCCGCCGACGCTTGTTATCACAACCATTAGTAAGTCAAAAATTTATTACCGATAAATTGTTTAAACATTATGTGCTTATTGAACCAAAATTTTTTTTATCTTTTCTTTCTCTTGTACTGACAACTTAATTTATTTTTAAATTGTAAAAATCTGAGGATTATTTCACATCACTATTATTTGAGAAATTTTTTCATCGACAATGTATTTAAATGAACCTTTACATATAGTAAATAAGATAGTGTTTATATTAAAACTGTATGAATTAATTTTATTTAAAAATAAATTTTTATAAACGTGATTTATGTTTAAAAACTAAGGTTCACAATTAATATAAATCAAAACAAGACTCTAGGGTGAAGAGACCAAATTATTTGAAAGATTAATTTTTAACAAAACTCTTTTAATTGAATTAATCACCGACAACGACGCTCAAACACTTTCAAGTCTCAACATTCTAGCATAAGCAAACGTCCCCGGTACAGCCACGTCTCCTCCAATGCGCGATGGATTTCTTCAAGGCCGTGTTCTCCGACGATACGGCCCCGCAGCCACCGCCACCGCCACCGCCATCGTCCTCCGATTCACATGGATCCAGAGAACACGACCCTGACGAATCCGATTCGAGTCCCGCTCCGATTCAGACTTCCAACTCTAGCTCTGCTTGGAATTTCGGAGGTCTTATGAAGACCCTCGCTTCCAAGTCCGAGTCCGTTATCGTCACCTACTGTCGCGACCTTGAGGAATTCCGTTCTGGGTTGAAGAAAGAGACAGCGGTAATTCGAGAAGCTGCTTCACGCGCCGTCAAGGATCTTCCTGCTTCGCTCGATGTTGGCGCGTCGGTGGCTCAGGAGTCGCTTGAGTCGGTTGGTCAAGCCATAGACGATATCGGCAGCTCGGTTTGGAAGTCGACGACCCAGATTATCTCTCACGGTAGGGATTCTCTCTTAGCCGCTGATTCTGATTTTGATCCTTCTGATTACAATGATAATGGTAGGCAACGATTGAGTAGTAGTAGTAATCAGAGTTCGGGCGTGAAGGGGTATAATAGGTTTGATGCCCTCGTGCGTGCTCTTCAGAGTGACGTTAAGACCTACTTGGAGGAACCAGAAGATTTGGAAAATTACAATGAATGGAAATCAGGGTTTGAGTTGGATAAGAAGGGGCAGGAGATTCGGGACTTGATTGAAGAGAATGAGGTGATTGAGGAGATATATGGCGAGGTCGTCCCCAGTAGGACCGACTATGGAAGCTTCTGGAGCAGGTATTTTTATAGGCTGCATGGACTAAAGCAGGCAGAGGATGCCAGAGCTAAGCTTGTGAAGCGTGCAATTTCTGGGGATGAAGAGGAAGATTTGAGTTGGGATTTTGATGATGACGATGATGATGGGTATGAGCCAAAAGGTGATTCCGGTGGGGTTACATTGGCGAAGGAGGCTACTGGAATTACTTCAGATGGTGGTGCTAGTGAGAGTGCTGAAACTAAGAAAGACGATTTGGAGATAGAAAATGGTGCGAAGGCCGTTGCTTTTGAATCTGAATGTGATGGTGGGGATAGGTCGGAGTTTAAGTATCATGAAAATGTGGCATCAAATACACCCGAAACTGTAAATGAAAGTGGTGATAAGTCGGATGCTAAATATCATGACCAAGCAGCATCAGAAATCAAGACAGATAACAGTGAATCTTGCAAAGATAGTGATATTTCAGTTGTTTCAAGCCAGCCATCAATGCCTGAGGAAGAAGACCTTGGTTGGGATGAGATTGAAGATATCGGAAGCAACGACGAGAACAAAGGAGATGCAGTTGGAATCACCAGTAGAATTGATTTCCGAAAGAGGTTGTCCACGGCCGAACAAGAGGAGGACCTCAGTTGGGAAATTGAAGATGAAGATGATGATGTCAAATAATGAGCAAGTTGTGTTCAGGAACATTAGTGCTTTAATCTAATTACAGAAACTCTCCTTGTCGATCGACTTATATAGCTTATGCGTACTAAGGGTATAATTCTTTCCTGTAATATAACAATGTAAACAACTCTCTTTTTCATGTCTTATACAAGAACAAGTGATATAGTATCAGAATATCAGTCAAATTGAAGTTTAATTTGGAAGTTCATCTGAACTCTTCGTCCTGCTTGAGGAGAGGATTATTGCAACATGCTTAATTGTATCTTACTACATAGGAAGAAATTTCTAGCTCTTCTTATTTTACTTTATTTGGGGATGACATTATCGTGTTATACAGTCAGTCACCTACTGATTCAGCTGAACTCTGACTCGAATGCAGTTACTCACATAACTGATATAGAAGCCGAGAGTACCTCTAAATTCCAGTTTACATTGCTGCACTGGAGGCTTATGTATTTCCTTTTCTTTTCTTTTCTTCTTGTTTCTTGGCATATCCCTCTTCCTTCATTTTCCTTTCCTTTCCTTTCTTTTTCGACTCTAAAATTAGGGAATTTAGAGGCTCATTCTGCTTCCTGCGGGGCTGGGCTCAGCAAACCATTTCTATGTTGGCTCTTTAAAGTTGTACTCTGGAAACTTTTTCGTAAAGGATCCAATACTCTTAAGGGAGATTCTGAGTTTACTCCGTTTGATATGTTGGATGAACTTTTATTGTCCGAAAAATGTGGGATTAAATTAGATTTGATTGCGAGTCAGAAAGCCTCTCTGGTTATAAGGTCTTAAAAAAACATGAAAATGAATTTGGAAAAGAAAACTTACTAAAAAAAATAAGGTCGTTTAAGTAGGTTTGTTTTACAAAATATAGGTTTGACTGGTACTTCTCTGAAGTCTTGCTTGCCCTGATCGAAAGACTCAAATCAATATCTTTGCAAAATGTTCCAAAACGTCTCAATTATTCTAAATTGCATTATTTTTACTCTCAAATCTAGTTTATTTGCCCGCAGATGGGCCTTACCAAAATTAGTTTATTATATCATGTAAGTATCAGTAAAAAATTGAATTCAATAATATATTATAATATAAAGAAAATATAATAAGTTAAAGAAAATTTATAAAATTAATTATGAAATATTGGTGAGATAAAAATTACTACAATTAGCTTATTGAGATACTATTATCGTGAACCATTAAATCATATATTGTTATTTTTTTATTTTAATTTTGTACCACATTAAATTATATTTATAGTTTTTTATTAAAAAATTTAAAATAAAATTAATTAATTAATTAATTATTTTTTTTGTTAACTCTAAAAAAATGTCTAAACTCATAAAAAATTCTTGATTTAAAAAGTAGTTAATTAATTTATTAATTTTTTTTAATTTTCAAACTTCAAAAAATAATTTATTAATTTTTATGGGTTTTGCTATCTAGTGTCTTGAGGGTACTGATTAAGTAACATTTATTACCTATAATAAATTAATTTTAACCAATGAAATTAATCTACAAGTATTTATTATTATTGGTAATGGGTGCAATAAATAATTCTTCACTAATTTCATTAGTTAAAAATAATTTATTATGTACAATAAATTATATTTAACCAATGATTAGCAAAACTCATTTTTTATTTACTCTAAAAAAACTTTAAACTTCAAAAAGTTCTCAATTGATAAGTTAATTAATTAATTAATTTTTTTTGTTAATTATAAATAATTTATACAAATGAATTACTTCATTATCTTTTTTATTGATTATAAAGAATTTATACACTTTAAAAAATTATATATATATATATATATATAAGAAAAGTAAAAAATCATAACATAAACAAGTGAAAATTTGATTAACAAAATCTTCCCATCAATCATACAGAATTCTTATATTAAAAAAAAAAAGGCTACTTATATATGAATAAATTCTTGATCAGGCCTTTATCTAACTAATCTCTGGCCTGACTTTTTTCTTTCAAAATAAAGTTTGGACTCAAGCCTCATATTGAACAATACTAGAGCTGGGCTCGGGCTCAACTGGATTTCAAAAACAATTTTTAACAAAAATGGAGCTTTTTTTAAATGAGGTGAGCTGGGCAACAGGTCTATGTATGATTTGTCCTTGCAGCATACACATCACTTTGCGAGGAAGTGCCATCTTGAGCTTAAATGAGTGCACAACAGGCAAAATAAAAAGTGTAAATTAAGAAATTTTTTTTATAGTAATTAAATTTATATACTTAAAATTATTGTAAGAATTTAAAGGTAAAAATGATATATAAAAAGACAAAAAAATATAGAATTCTCTTGCTTTAGAAGTTTAATTTTTACAGTTTGCTCTTTTAATTTTAGTTGATTAGAGATTTCTTAACTGTTAGTGTAACATAACTCTTTTATTTTTTGTCCAAGATTTTAGTACTATTTGTCAGAAGTTAAATCAATATAAAATATGTCCAATGTATATTTTGACCTGACTGAAAAGAACAAAATCAGATTTAGAATAAGGGTGGAAAAAAAAGCATACGAAGAAATTGTAAATTAAAATAGCAGCGGTAAATCGTATTTTTGGCTGTCTTTGGGAGAGGGCCAATTGAAAAAAAGAAGAAAAGAAAATAAAAGAAAATAAAAGGATCATGGCAATGCTAATTGCTTAGAAAAACCATGTTTGTGCACTATACAAGTTTTATTACAATTCTCATTGTACCAGCATTTCAAATAACAATTTCAAAAAGAAATTATAAACCCATTGCTTTAATGTAATCAATTCTTAATTAATTTTATAAAAAAATAAATTAATTTAACCCTTAACACCTGTTAAATTTATAAATTTTACTATAATCATAATAATCAATTTAAGAGTAATTTTGTTAAACAATATATTAATTTTATAAATTTCATCAAAATTTTGTTGTATTAAACTTGTTTATATATATATATCAAAATTCTTATATCTCAAGCACATCTTAACCTAACGCAGTTTCACCAAAAGAAGGAAAACGCAACTGTCATCTTCGTCTGACTGTTCTAGGGCTCAAGGGGCTGCAGTTTGCCTTGCTTTCGTTACGCGCACCGTCGAAAGCAGTGACCACGAATAAGGTTCCCAAATAGTGCGATTTTTTGACTGCGTCCACAGTATACATTAGAATATATAGCGCAAAAACGGTACGATAATTTATTCCTTCCTTCACTGATGAGTATGTATTTTTAGTATCAATTTTACCTCTGGAATTGAATCATTTTCGGTTCAAATTATTGTTACAAAACGTTAATATCAAGTTTTGGGAAATCCATTCGATTTAGTTGTTAAAATGAAGAAACACAGAAGCACAATTCCTGAATCTGGCAAAACCAAATTTGAGGAGAGCGAGACAGAAAAATCTTCTTCCAGTTCCTCGGAAGATGTCGGTAACTTGTATAAATTTTAAATTACGAACAGTTCTATCAAAGCAACTTTCATAGTGAGAAGTGATTGTTTTGATGATATAGGAGGAAGAGATAGAGCAGGAGCTGGCTGATGTAACATTTGAGGAGTTGCAGAAAGCACGCTCAAACGGTTCACATACAATTTTTCAAAAGCCTAATGAGGAGAAAAAGTCAAGGAGAGCAAACAAAAATAGGTATCGTAGAGTAACGGAGTGATGTTTATATTTATTTTTGTTATAGGAAACACTTCGAAGAAGTAATTAATTTCTGTGTTTCCCAAGGCCAATGGAGGTTAGTTGCAAGAAGCCAGTTCCTATTCTCAGAGATGTGGTGCAAGCTCCTAAGAAAGTAAGTTTGCTTATTGATCCCAGTGGCGCAGAGATGTGGTGCAAGCTCCTAATGAAATATAAATAATAAATAATTTTGTAATCTAATAATTTAATATGAATATATTAATAATATATTTATGTTAAAATTTTATATATATATATATATATATATATATTTGCTCTTCTCCTATGGTTGCAAGGAAGTTTAATTTTTATGCTCGGCCCTGCGACATCAGTTGCAGGCTCGTGTAGAGGAGGTTGACTTATTGCAGCATGTTGTTGTTTCCTTTATAAGCAAACACATGCCTTACTCTGTTAAACTTCTTGGTTGACCTGCATTTGTGTAAACTTAATGCCTGAGGTGTATTACAGTGAATCTTTTATACAGATTCACGGGTGGTCTTCAAACTTTGGGCTGTGCTATATGATATGAAAATGGTTTTGAATATAAATATGATCTTTCCATGCTATTTATCTCAAGCTTCTTATTACCTTCAATTGTGCTCAGGTTGTACGAGATCCACGATTTGAATCCTTATGTGGGAAACTTGACCCTGACGGGTAAGTTCACCTCCAAACGTATGTTATCATATTTTTCCCTTTTTTTACTGCTGTCTTGTAAAATTGTGTTGATTAATGCCATAATTTCAATTACATCTGTCATGGCATATGGAATAAATTTATCCCCGCACTGAAGTTTGAAAATTTTCCTTTATGTCATACGTTCTTTCTCAATAATGGTTTTCATATTAGTATTGATATTCAGAGTTACCTGGGGTTACTGTCATCATGTATACATGTTACTGACTTCATTATTCTTGTTTTGTCTGGTGTTTCCACTATTGTTCTGAAGCTTACATTCTCTAAGATTGAAACTTACATATTTGTTGTCTCTCAGATGTATATAAATTGCACACCTACCACTGTTTGGTCTCTATAGTTGGAAAGAAATGGTAGAATGTTTTCAGGGATAAAGTGGGATAAATTTTTTTTTCAAGACTTCTCTATTGTAGTCAAATATGGTCTCTCTAGCTGAGTCTTTATGGTGGATGTGCAAAAAGTTGAGAATACTTAATTGATGTTTCTTTCCTGATATTCCTGTTTTTGAGTTTCATTCTTTTATAGGAGTGCATCTTATCATTTTTCTGTGCATTTCTCTACCTTTTTAACTTCTTAAATTAAAGAGACCATATATTGAAATGCCTCCGTCTAATGGGAGTTTGTATATGTTAGCTTCTATATGAAATAAGGGTCAATATTACACATGTTTGTAGTAGGATGGATAAGATGCTATAGCTTAAGACACTGTTATGGCATAAGCAAATTATAAATGCAAGCAGATGGAGGATGTGATGCCCATTGAAGTTAAATTGGATTTTAGAGCAGCTGTCTCTTTTGTTAGGAATGGCTTTAGATTTCTATACCAGTTAATCAGGTGTTAGTTGAAGACTTTACTGTCAGCTTAATGTTTCTATATTTAATTTGATGACTAAATTCAAGCATGTTTCTTAAAGCATTTTCTTGGGAAGTGGTCCTTAATTATATACACTATATCTCTAAATTTAAGTACTTGTGCTTTCATGGTTGTAACTAATCCACGCTGTATGATGCTTGTTAGTTACTAGTCAATGCAAATTTTTTTGTGATTTGGATATTTTATACTAAACAAGGGATTTCAGACAAGGGTTGAATTAACGTCTGGTGGCAGTTTTTTTTTTTTTTTTTGGTAACCACGGAGTATATGTTGCACACAGAAAATAATATGCATTTATGGACTTGCAGGTTTAGAAAGCGATATAGTTTTTTATTTGAAGGCGACCTTCCTGCTGAAAAACAGGTAGTCTTTTTAATGTAATTGTTGAGTTTTCTTTAGTTTATTCTATGACTTAGATAGTTATCCCATAATATCTTTTTGTGCATGACAGGCTTTACTGAAGGATTTGAAGAAATATAAAGATCCAAATAAGGTCAATGAAATAAAAGATCGCTTAACATGGATTGTAAGTACTTGTCTATTAGCAGGAGAATTTATGTTAAATTCCAGCCATTTACCATTTGTGTTGGTCATCATTTTAGAAGCTTTTATTCTCTCTACAGAAGTGTGCCACTCATGTACTTGATCAAATTTGCATGCCTTTTCAGGATAAACAGTTGAAGTCTGATTCAGCCAAGAGATTTGATGCAGAGTTATTGACCAAGCACAAGAAGAAAGAGAGAGAAGCAGCAAAGCAGGGCAAACGTCCCTTTTATCTCAAGAAATGTAATGTTTCCTCCCTCACTCTCCAAAAGAGAAATTGCATATTTAATTCATAGAGTTGCTGCTCTTTTGTTAAATAGATTGTTAATCTATTGCCATCAAACAATTGGTGATATTGGGAAATTCTACTGACTTTTTGCTTCCTGTAGCCATGGCACTTGTACTTTCATGTCAATAGTAGCATATGATGCTTCGGCAGTAATGATGATATATTAGATAACCTTGTTGGTGATTGAATTCCCGTCGTCGTTAAGTCCATAAGGTGTCAAAAACGTTTGTAGTGGTGATCTCTTGATGAACATGATTATTTGAATCAGCAACAGTTGTGTAACACCCAGGAAATGAAGCCATTGAATGTTGTCTGACTCTGATGCAATTTAGTTCTTTTAGCATCTAAGTAGGTTAATTGGAAATCCATGTTTATAGATATTGTTCTAGTAATTTATTGGTGCCTAATAAATGCAAGCGGAAGCTTATAAAACAAATAAATGGATAATATAATGAAGCATTAACTATAAAATGCTGACTTGTCCTTGTTATTTGCAGCTGAAATTCGGAAGCAACGGCTTATTGAAAAATATAAGGATCTCAAGGTATGCATTTGACTGGGTCTCTGTTGTAATTATTAATGTGTTGCCCCAACTACCTTAGTGACTTCAAACGGCCCCCATTATATCATGTCACTTAAAGATCTAACTAACTATATATTTACACTTCATTATCAGTCTTCTGGCAAACTTGAAGCATTTATTGAGAAAAGGAGGAAGAGGAATGCTGCAAAGGATCATAGATACATGCCATATCGTAGATCCAGTGACAATGTGGAATGAGGTAGTCAGCTTGAAGGTTCTTTTGCACGTTACTGCTACGTGTATCTTGTCTGCCACCTTTTGGTTGTGAATTATTGTCGATGACTACCATGACGTGTGCTGGGTGAGTGCCTAGTATTATATATTCCATAAGATTCTAACCAGCCATCTTTGGTGTTATGTTTTAAGGAAGGTCTTCATTCTGATACTGGTTCGGGATTAGTTCCTTTGTGAATTGTGAAGCTATGCACCGGTCAAACCGTTGAACTATAACTATGTCTTCCTTGTAGAAGTCTTTATTATATTATTTAGAACCACAGGTTATTATTTTCAAGGGTTCAGCTGTCTGTTTTCTAGTAGCTTGAGGTCCCAAATGTCCTTTTGAAATTTCAAAATCTTGTATGAGTTAGGTTTTTTTTATTCTTCAGTATAAATACATATGGCTCAAAATTTTCTATTTGAATCTGATGGAACTAAGAACCCAAATGAGCCGTAAACATAGGTGTATTATGTGATAATAGCAAGACAGAGTGAGGTATAACTTCAGTAAAATAGTAAAAATATGAGAGGAAAGTGATAACAAAGAAAGCAAAGGGTGTGTAACCTCTGGCATTCGTGAGACCAGCAACTCTCTTAAGCCTAATGCCAAAATTTTGATAACATACTTTAAAAAGTTTATATCATATTTTTATTACAAAATTTGGATAGTAAAACATGAAATTGTATTTTTTATTGTCGATAAATTACATGTTTCTGTCTTGAAAAATTAGGAAGTTTTCAATTTCCTTCAAAGTAGAAGCGTTTCAATGTCATTTGTCATTCTTCAATATAATCACTTCAAATTATGTAAATTCTATTTTTTTTCTACGGAAATCCATAATTAATATACTCTTAAATATAATTCAGATTTTTAAATTAATGACGATGTAATTAAATGCAATTTGAAATTTTAGTTATTTTACTTTTATCATTAGAATCATCTAATTTTTAATTGAGGTTATATTAATAAAAAATATTTTAGTATATTTATTAAAATAATCAAATAATTAAGATCTTATTTTTATTTCTTATATACATTTACGAAGTAGTAATTAAAAAATGGACTAGTCATTATTAAAGTAAAAAAAAAAAAAAAAGACCAAAGCTAATATTTTTGACCGAGAAGATTCATAATTTAATCATTTCCATTTTCTGGCCAAAAACCATTTCTATTGTTGTAAATTGATTATTTTTGAAGAAAAATATTATTTTGGTTCTTTTAAATTTAGTTTTATTTTAATTGTTTGTAAATTAAAAGTTTTTAAATGGACTTCACTTCTAAATTTAATTTTTTAATTCATTACAAATTAAAATTGTTAAACCAGATTTTAATTTTTTAATATTTAATTCAAAATAGCCATTTTTAAATAAGAATAAATTTAAAAAGTTAAAGAATCACTTTCAAATTTTTAATATTTGTAGGAGATTAATTTTAAAATTGGGGGATTATTTTAAAATTTTTAATTATTGTAATATTAAATTAAAATTAAATTATAAAACAGAAGACCAAAATAATGTTTTTGTCGTTACTTTCACGTGAGGGCCAAAAACCGATATTTGAAGTCATTTACTTTCTGTGATCCCCCAATGGTTCGTTTGTCCGTGAATGAGAGAAACACAACGCAGGAGTCAACATCACAGGTAGCGTGAAGAGGAGACTGTCAGAATCAGGTACAGTCACGCTGAGTCACCCGTCAGTTTGGGAATCATAATGGCGCCGGGTAACGACAACTTCAAGTTCTCAAACATCGATGCAACCTTTTCTTAGCCTTTCCCTGAAGAAGAAACTACTCCCAAGAAGCACCGACTCACTCATCATTCATCTTCATCCCTGCCTTCTCCTTCCTCCTCCCAGCAACAGATGGACATTAATGGCGATCGAGGTTCCCAGCTATTGCCAATCCTTCCTCCCGAACTCATCGTGGAAATCCTCTCGAGGCTCCCTGTGAAATTTCTTCTGCAACTCAGGTGCGTATGCAAGGCTTGGAACTCCTTAATCTCCGATCCCCAGTTCGCTAAAATGCACCTTCGAATTTCGACCACGGACACCAAATTCGCCCACCATAACATTTTGTTCTGCTTCGCAAGACCTAGCTTCGCTGTCAGATCTTGCTCTATTGATTCCGTATGGGACAGCCTGCCTTCTAGTGCTATAAAGCTGAATTACCCATTGAATAATCGAACCCGTTATGATTTGATTGTAGGCTCTTGTAACGGCTTGCTCTGTTTCGCTATTAAACAAAGTCATATCCTTATATGGAATCCATCAATTAGAATTTCTAAGAAATCGCCGCATTTGAATAATCAACGTTGGGAGGGAAGTTATACGATATTTGGGTTTGGTTATGATCAATTGATTGATAACTATAAGGTGGTAGCAATTTTCTGCTATGATAGTGATGGTAGAGGTACGTATAAAACTGAAGTCAAGGTTTATACTCTGGGTGCTAATTCTTGGAGAAGGATTCAGGATTTCCCTTCTGGTGTACCAGATGAAGAAATGGGAAAATTCGTGAGTGGAACTCTTAATTGGGTGGGAAAGACTCCTTCACTTTCTTCAGTGGCTGTTATTTCTCTTGATTTAGGGAAGGAGTCGTATGCAGAACTATCACAGCCTGATTATGAGGGAATCGTAGTTATGTTGACATTGGGAGTATTAAGAGAATGCTTGTGCATCCTTCCTACCTATAGCACACATTCAGATTTGTGGATTATGAAGGATTTTGGAGTTAAAGAGTCTTGGACTAAACTGTTAAGCATTCCTTGCTTGGGATATCCTTTCCTTCTGTATCCAAAGGAACGTATTTCTGAGAGCAGTGAAATTCAAATACTCTTGCAGGATCAGTGGAAATTATATATGTATAATTCAAAAAATGCAACATTTATGCATCCTGACATTCAAAACACCAATGGTTGGCTTGATGCAGAGGTCTATATTGAGAGTCTGATCTCACCTTGCTTTTATGATTAGGATTTAGACGCTAAACCAAGTCACTGGTACATGAGCTTCTTGAAGGATTCAGTAAGCTGAATAATATTGAGTTCGAGGATCACTATCAATTAATAGTTCATGATGCCTTGATGGAATCTGCAGTTTGAGAAATTTTATGTTGGTTTTCAATCGTTAGAAGATGGAGATATTCTCCATTGATTTGGTGCAAGAGTTGATTATGTCCTTCAGCTGTTTAGTTTAAATACATAGTTCACAATAATGTACTGCTTTTTCTGGTTAGATGCTTTGTCAACTCTATAATATGTAAGTTCCTTGAAGAATCTGCTAACTGTTGCTCAAAGCCTTTAACACTACTTTATGCTGGTTGTGCTTGTTTCAAATTTTCACTTTACATGTATGGCATGGGTAAAATCGATTACCAAGAAGGATATATAACATGTATGGTATTTAATTAACGAAGGTTGTTAAGTAATAATTGATAGTGCACTTAAAAAGGAGGGTTGAATAGGTGTAGTAAAAATATATTTTTAAAAAAATTATTTTTGAATATTTAGTTAATTAAAAAATTTTTAGTCAACTGTAATTCATAATATTTAGTTGATTGAAATAAAATATAATTGACTGAATTTTTTGTAAGACGTTTGCTTTCCCAAAAGATAAAAGAGTTAACTAAGAATATCTTTGATCAAATATAAAATACAACAATTAGTTAACTGTAATAAATTTAAGTTGATTGATCATTTTAGTTTGAGTTAGTAGTGACAATAAAAAGGGCAGTTAACTATAAATATTTCAATGACTTGATTTTCTTGAAAATAACTTATGGAAGAGAAAATAAGTTAATTGTCAAATTTTAAGTTGATTGAAAAATGTACTGATAAATAAAGATTAGAGAAAGAAAAATCAAACACTCAGGTTATCCTGGTTCGACCAACCACAGAGTCTACTTCCAGTTTCCTTGTTTTCTCCAAGAGATTTTCCATTAAGAAAATGTTTTCTTACACTTTCACAAGGAGTTTTCTCGTACTAACTCCAAATACCAGGCTTTCTAACTCAACTTCAACCTTTTACAATCATAACAACCATCTTCTCTACTTGAATAAGAGGTATACCAATCAGAAGGAAAATTTATGAACCCAACACAACTGAGTTTTCTTTAACAGCTCAAATAAGCTTCTACAAAGCAGATAAACCTGAGACTAAGCACAAAGAAAACAAAGTAATAGAAAATGTTACAAAATGTCTTTTTTTTTTTTTAGCACTTTCTTGTTTCTATTTCTCGGTTCTGCTTTTCTTGATGGCAGAAGCTTCTCGATATTTATAACTTTCTTCGTAAAGAGACGTTGGAGCACATTAATTGTAGAAGATATTGATGAAGAGAGAGAGAGAGAGATTTCATTGCTTCTTCTTTGGTTGCCTTGATGTACAGATTTTAGCTCCAATGGCATGTTGGCTTCGAGTTTCATTGAGAAACCATTAATGGTTGCTGCTGTCATTTCTTCCAGGAGACAAGAAGGGGGTGCAGGAAGAGTGTGGCAGAGGAGATTCAGAGAAAATTCTGATGGCTTTCATTTCACAGCAGCTTTTGTACTTTCGGATGAATTGTTTTACACTTGGGCTGAAATGGGCTAAGTTAAAATACTACGGATGTTGTTTTTTGATGTGGGTTGGGCCTTTTTTCTTCATTTGATTTGCCATTCATCAAACATGGGTTTTGGGCCATTTTTGGGCCAACAATCTCCCCTTT
The DNA here is from genome assembly GCA_037074485.1 of Delonix regia. Lineage (NCBI taxonomy): Eukaryota > Viridiplantae > Streptophyta > Magnoliopsida > Fabales > Fabaceae > Delonix > Delonix regia. The sequence goes on from CM073451.1 coordinate 32,070,244, forward strand.
TTGATGATGACAAAACAAATGGAGAAACTTGCAAGAGCTCCCCCTGAAATTAAGAATCCTTATGGAGCAAAAAATATAACAACTAGTACACAATAGGTAATGTCATAGTGGTCAGCCATCATTCACAGATAATATAACTATGATTTTCAGTGCTCATTCCTCATTCATTCAAATCACAGTAATCTAAATATCTGCAAGTAAATCTAGCAATATAAATCAAATGTCATCCATCCGTCATAATGATCAATATAACAATGTAATCTAATAATATCTATCAACGTAATTTAAAGTTCTATCTGATTACAATATCCATAAAAGTAATATAGAATCCATAATAAAGTCCCAAAGAAAATTAGTTAACTGAAAATAAATTAAGTTTACTGAAATCTATTCTCCCCTTTTTTGTCATCACTCAAAAGGAGAGTGAGCAAAAAGAAGAGCCATCATGGGCCATGTGTCAATTAGAAATAACAATCCCTTCAAAATCAACGACGCCTGAAGGATTGGAGAAGTTGCTGAAGACCGACATGTGATTGAAGAATGGTGTTGCGAAGGTCTTGAAATTGTTGAGCCAGTTGAGCTTCTCTTTGTTGCAGTGTAGACTTGGCATCTCAGACATAAGTGTTTATTATGTCATGGCATTGATTGTAGGTGTTCAGTTGGCCACGGATAATTGACAGTTGAGATTGGACTTCAATCAACTGAAAATGCATAGAGTCCAAGAGAGAAAGCATCTGAGTTTGATTGTTCACCAAGGTGTTGAGGATTTGGAGTGGATTAGGGAGAAAACTGCCCATTGAGGATGCGGGTTCAGTTTGAGGAGCAGAGGAGGATGGAGGCTTAGAATCCTTAGGAGGCTCAGAAGGGGTGGGAATCTAATGAGCTGGAGGGCTTTCAAGGCCTGCCATTCTTACCCAATGATCATCCACAAATTTATACTTCATAAGCTTAAAAGATGAAGCATCATATGTGGTAGTGACTTGTTTGGGTGCTACTCTCTAACATGTACTGAATTATCCGATTATGCAAGTTGATGGCTGTTGGGCATGCAGGCAGAATAGCGGTAGTAATTCCCTTTTACTTAGCGTTTCTAGAAATCTAGTCCAGGGAAGCACACATGTGGCAATCATATGTGCTTGGACTCTATCTTTAAATGAAAAGGCTAAGCTATTCAATTTCTGACGCTGTAAAAACTCACTCCTCTTAACTAGCTCATTTTTAACCTCCTCATAGGTAAAGTTGAATGACTTAGGCCATTTGCTCTTAAAGAACCATCTATCCTAAGCCTCAAAATGCATATTCAAAACCTCAGCTATGGCATTCTCATTTATGATTATCCTAACTCCATAAACCAGAGACTCAAGGGTGGACTCATCACCCAAGATAGACAAGTTTATATAGAATTTTCTGACTAGGTCCTCATAAACTAGTTCTGACAGAGTGAATATGAGAGACCATCCTAGGTTTCAAATTTCTAGCTCTATAAGGTTGTGTAATTGTCTAAGTTTTTCAAAGTTTATAGTTCGTCCAAAAGCAATAGGTTTAAAGGAAAAAAACTGCCTATACTTACTTTTATGCTCAGTTGATCTAAAATGCCTTAAAATATAAGCAGAGGAAATACATTTCCCTTTGATATTTTTAGGATGAGCAGGGGAGCTTGAAATCTTTGGAGGGTGAGTAAACCGTGGTGGCAGAGGGGTTTCTTGGACTTCAATATTTTTTGTAGGGGTTTCTTCTATTACCGGGCTTTCTTCTGCCACTGGTTTTTCCTCTGTTGCTAGTTTTTCTTCTATAGAGATTGGTGGTTCCTCTTCTTCTGGGGAAGATGGAGGAACAACTACTTTTTGTTTTCTTTTGGAGGTAGTGGGTTTAGGAGAGGGTGTAGTGACCGATGATTTTTCGGCTTCAGGAACTTCTTTGCTCACTTTTGGCATAGATTGCTCCTCGGTAGTTGCCGCTGGAGAAGGTTAAGCAGCTGCAGATCGACGAGTGGACCTTCGACAAGTAAAAGAGGCGTTGTCAGCCATGGAAGCCAATGGTCGAGTTTATCGCGGCCAAAGAGACAAAGAGTTTTGACCGAGAATTTCTAAGAGTTCTAGGGCACAAGTTGTTCAGAGTGAGAGACAGAGAGGTAGTCTGATGGTTTTTTAGTCTCGAGAAAAGCAAAAAAATCATATTTTCTCATATCAGTCAGTGTGAACAGGACGGTTACAGAGTTGGTTCTTAAGGGCAGTTTCATGATATAATTGTCAGAGAGTTATGAAGGAAAACCAGAAAGTTTCTGACTAAATTGACTAAGTGATTAGCAAAACTCAACATTTGGATCTTTCTTTTTTTGATTTACAATTTTGGCCTCAGACAAAAAATTAATTAACTTTAAAAAAACTATAGTCGACTGAAATTTATAGATCACTTTAAGGTTCCAAATAAGTTAACAAAAAAAATTTCAGTTGACTGCTTTTGTAAAATTTCAGTTAACTGATAATTTATTAATCAACTGAAAAGGTGAAGATTCAGCTAATTGAAAATTTTATAGTTGACTGAAAATTTTCAAAAATTTTATTTTTCACATAACTCAGTTATTCCAAGATCAGAGCATAAAGATTTGAACCTGTCTTCCTAAAAAGGCTTGGTGAAGATATCAGCCAGCTGATTTTCAGTCTTAACATATTTTACCTCAATGGTTCCTTGTTGAACATGATCTCGGATAAAGTGATGGTGAATCTCGATATGTTTCGTTCTTGCATGATGAACTGGGTTCTTGGTGAGACAAATGACACTTATAGTGTCACAGTAGATAGGGATTAGTGACAGACACAATGAATAGTCTTCAAGTTGTTGCTTCATCCATCGGAGTTGAGCACAGCAATTTCCAAGTGCCATGTATTTTGTTTCTGTAGTAGACAATGTCACTAAGGTTTGCTTTTTGCTGAACCAAGAGACCAAAGCCTTCCCAAGCATCTGACAAGTTCCACTAGTGCTTTTCCTATCCAATTTATCTCCTGCAAAGTCAGAGTTTGCATATCCAACTAGATCAAACTGATTAGTTCTAGGATACCACAGGCCATAATTTTGAGTTCCTACTAGATATCTAAATATTCTTTTTATAGCAACATAATGAGATTCTTTTGGATTTGTTTGATATCTAGAACACATGCAAACATTATTCATAATGTCAAGGCGACTAGCATTGAGATATAAGAGAGAATCAATCATATTTTTATACACCTTTTGATCAAAATCCTTACCATTTTCGTCCTTGTCTAGGTAGATAGATAGATTCATTGGAGTTCCCATTGATTTTGCGTTATCAAATCCAAACTTGTGAAGTAGCTCCTTTGTGTATTTAGTTTGACTGATGAAGTTTCCTCTGTTTGTTTGCTTTAGTTGAAGGCCAAGGAAAAAAGTCATCTCACCCATCATACTCATTTCAAATTCACTTTGTATAAGCTTTGAAAATTCCTTGCACAAATCATCATTAGTACTTCCAAAGACAATATCATCAACATATATTTGAACTAGTATAGCTTCTTTATTAGTTTTCCTAATGAATAATGTAGTGTCAACATTTCCTTTTTTAATGCCATTTGATATGAGAAAATTGCTTAACCTCTCATACTAAGCTCTGGGAGCTTACTTTAGGCCGTAAAGGGCTTTTGAGAGTTTATATACATGGTTAGGCAATTCTGCATTCTCAAGTCCATGAGGTTTTTGACATACACTTCTTCATTTATCAAACCATTTAAGAACGTTGTCTTAACATCCATTTGATAGAGTTTAAAATTCATATGAGAAGCATAAGCAAGAAGCATTCTAATGGATTCTAATCTAACAATAGAAGCATAGGTTTCATCATAGTAAATACCTTCTTGTTGGGTGTATCCTTGGGCAACTAGACGAGCTTTGTTTCTTATTACCTTTCCTTACTCATCTAACTTATTTCTAAAAACTGATTTTGTTCCCATTATGGAGGCATCTATAGGTTTCTCAACAAGAGTCCATACCTCATTTCTTTTGAATTGATTTAGCTCTTCTTGCATAGCAACAATCTATCCTTCATCATTTAATGCTTCATTTATTGTCTTAGGTTCTATTTGAGAAAGAAGAGCCAAGTTGTTGTTTTGCTTAAATGATGATCTGGTTCTTAACCCATCTTATGGATTTCCAAGAATGAATTGCATGGGATAAGAGGGTGAGTGTTTTCATTCTCTTGGAAGTCTCTGTTCTATTTTGGACATTTCCAGTTGACTGTGATCTTTTTTCGGTTGACTGAAATCCTGATTTGCAGTAGTGGTCTGATTGATGTTTAGTTGATTGTGTTCGTTTTCCAATTGACTGAAATTTTGGTTAGATTGAATTTTCTGATTTTTGTGTGAGTCAGACATATTTTCTTGAACTTTTTGATTTGGGTGTTGAACAAAGGTAGGAGTAGGTTCTTCATCATCATCTGTGGTTACATATTTCTTGAAATTTGAGTTAGAGTCATAAAAAACTACATGCATGGATTCCTCTACTAATAATGTACGTTTATTGTATACATTATATGATTTGTTAGAAGTTGAATAACCTAGAAATATACCCTCATTACTGTGTGCATCAAATTTTCCTAAGTTGTTTTTGCCATTGTTATGAATAAAACATTTGCAACCAAAGGCATGGAAATAACCAATGTTGGGTTTTCTTCCTTTCCACAGTTCATAGGGTGTTTTCAATAGAATAGGTCTTATTAAACAACGGTTCAAAATATAACAAACGGTATTTATAGCTTCAGCCTAAAAGTATTTAGGAAGATCATTATCAAGAAGCATTGTTCTAGCCATATCTTGTAATGTTCTATTCTTCTTTTCCATCACACCATTTTGTTGTGGGGTTCTAGGAGAAGAAAAATTATGGCTGAATCCATGCTTATTGCAGAAATTTTCAAAAGATTTATTTTCAAATTCACCACCATGATCACTTCTAATACTTGATATCAAATAACCTTGTTCGATTTGAACTTGTTTACAAAATATTTCAAAGAATTTGAAAGTTTCATCCTTATGGCTTAAAAGTACACCCAAGTGTATCTTAAATAGTCATTAATGATAACAAAAACATAACTTTTACCACCAAAACTTCTAGTTTGAGTGGGTCCAAACAAGTCCGTATATAATAATTGGAGTGGCCTAGAAGTAGAGACGTAATCTTTTGATTTAAAAGAGGACTTTGTTTGCCAAGTTGACATGCATCACATAAATGATTTTTTTCAAAATTTAGTTTTGGAAGACCTTTAACAAGGTCAAGTTTAGAAAGTTTTGAGATGAGATTTATACTAGCATGACCTAATCTTTTATGCCATACCCAAAAGTCATTACAAACATATGAGAGACATGTAACATTTTAAGAAAATAAATCTTCTATATTCAATATATATATGTTATCATGTCTTTGACCTACAAAAAGTGTTTTGTCACCATTGACCACTTTACAGTAAAGTGATTCAAATATTACTTTGTAGCCTTTGTCACATAGTTGACTAATACTAAGAAGATTATGTTTGAGACCTTTTACAAGATACACATTTTCTATATAACAGTTAGAGAGTAATTGTACCTTATTTATGCCAGCAATTTTACCTTTGCTGTTATCTCCAAAAGTGACTAATCCTCCATCCTTCTTTGATATTGAGGTGAATTTGGAGGGGTCTCCTGTCATGTGTCTTGAGCAGCTATTATCCAAAAACCATTGATTTCTAAGAGTTCTTCTTTTGAGGAAAATCTACAGAAAAATTTTTACTTTGCTTTAGGTACCCAAACTTGCTTGGGTCCTTTCTTGTTAGTATAGGTTGAGAGAGTGCCTTTAGGGATCCAAATCATATTGTCTTTATGATATTTACATTTGTAACAAGTGTGTCCTTTCCTTTGACAATGAACACAGATAGTTGAAGAAGATTTTACAAAGAAATTCTTGTAGAGTTTAACAAAATTATTTTTATTGTAACCCATACCTGATTTATCAAAGCTACATTTCTATTGTCCCAAAAGCATATTTAAGTTTTCTTCTCCTCTGACAAAATTTGCTAAATCTCTACTTAGTGTAGAAACTTTAATTTGTAAATCTTTATTTTCACTTAAAGCCTTTTCACTTTCAATATTTAGGCTTTGAAAGTTTTTTTCAAGCAACTGTTTTTCTTTTTTTAAATTTTTGTATTTAATAAATAATTTTTCAAAATTATCAAACATCTTATTTAAAGTATTTTGTAATTCTTCTTCAGAGGAGTCAATGGTTACCTCATTTTATGATGTAGCCATGAAGCATAAGTTGACCATTTCTTGTTCTAGTTCCTCTTCTTCTTCATTTTCATTATCATCACTCCATGTTGCAAGTGCTCTTCTTCTATTTGAGGTTTTGCCAAACTTTTTCTTTAAGAAGGGGCAGTCAGACCAAATGTGCCCACTTCTTCCACATTCATAGTAAGTTATGAAGTTCTTCCCTTGATCATCTTTCTTGAATTCCTTTTTTGGGAAGTTTCTTTTGTTTATCATAAGCTTACCTTTCTGTCTAGCGTATTTCTCAAATTTCTTTAAAAAGAAAGCAAGATCTTGTAAATCGACTTCACTTTCCTCATCCTCTTACTGCTTAGAAGTTGCTGCAGCTCTTAGTGCCATATTTCTTTCTCTTTTTAGCTCATCACGCTTTAGATGATTATTCTGGTAGGCAATAAGAATTCCTCTTAGCTCATCATAGGTTAATTCATTGAACCTTGAGCTGCTTTCAATGTTGTCCACTTTGGATTTCCAGCTCTTTGGCAGAGATCTTAGTACTTTTTTCACAGTTTCGTGATTTGTATAAGACTGTCCAAGAAGCTTCAATTGACCCATAATTTTTGAAAAACAATTAAACATAGCTTTTATGTCCTCATTTTCTTTCATTTGAAATAGTTCCAGTTCATATTGTAAAGTACTTATCTCTGAATCCTTCACATTTGTTGTCCTTTCATGTGTGACTTCTAGCTTATCCCACATTTCCTTTGCAGTATCACATGTTGAGATTTTATCATACTCTTCTCCACTAACAGCACAGTAAAGGATGTTTATAGCTCTAGCATTTGCTTGAATTATCTTGATACCTTCCTCATCATATTCTGCTTCTGGTTTGAGTTCCTTATTTTAAACTTAGGAAATTTCGGCCCTTGTTCAATAACCTTCCATACAAGATAGTCTGTGGCTTGTATGAAAATTTTCATTCTGCCTTTCCAGTGTGTATAATGATTTCCATTGAAGTAAGGAGGCCTCGAGGTAGAGTGACCTTCACTGAAATAAGTTCCCTCAAAATGTTGTGAAGTCATTTTTCTGCAAAAAAGGATTTTTTCTCCTGGTTGTAAAGCACAAATCAAGTGAGACCACTGCTCTGATACCAATTGATAGTACACCTAGAGGGGAAGGGTGAAAAGGTGCAATTAAAATATTTTTTTTTTTAAAAATTGTTTTTGAATATTTAGTTAACTGAAAAATTTACAGTCAACTGTAATTCACAATATTTAGTTAACTGAAATAAAATACAGTCAACTAAATTTTTTGTAAGATGTTTGCTTTCCCAAAAAATAAGAGAATTAACTGAGAATATCTTTGATCAGATATAAAATACAATAATCAGTTAACTGTAATAAATTTAAGTTGACTGATCCTTTTAGTTTGTGAGTTAGTAGTGACAACAAAAAGGACAGTTAACTATAAATATTTCAATGATATGATTTTCTTGAAAATAACTTATGGAAGAGGAAATCAGTTAACTATCAAATTTGAAGTTGACTAAAAAATGTACTGACAGATAAAGATTAGAGAAAGAAAAATCAAACACTCAGGTTATCCTGGTTCGGCCAACCACAGAGCCTACTTCTAGTCCCCTTGTCTTCTCCAAGGAATTTTCCACTAAGAAAAGGTTTTTTTACACTTTTACAAGGAATTTTCTTGTACTAACTCCAAATACAAGACTTTCTAACTCAACCTCAAACTTTTACAATCACAACAACCCTCTTCTCCACTTGAGACAGAGGTATACCAATTAGAAGGAAAATTTATGAACCTAACACAATTGGGTTTTCTTTAACAGTACAAATAAGCTTCTACAAAGCAGATAAACCTGAGACTAAGCATAAAGAAAACAAAGTAATAGAAAATGTTACAGAATGCCTCTTTCTTTTAGCACTTTCTTGTTTCTGTTTCTCGGTTATGCTCTTCTTGATGGCAAAAGCTTCTCAGTATTTATAGCTTTCTCTATAAAGAGACGTTGGAGCGCATTAATTGTAGAAGATATTGATGAAGAGAGAGAGATTTCGTTGTTTCTTCTTTGGTTGCCTTGATGTACAAATTTTGGCTCCAATGGCACGTTGGCTTCGAGTTTCACTGAGAAGTCATTAATGGTTGCTGTTGTCATTTCTTCTAGGAGATAAGAAAGAGACGCAGAAAGAGTGTGGCAGAGGAGATTCAGAGAAAATTCTGATGGCTTTCACTTTACCGCAGCTTTTATACTTTTGGATGAGTTGTCTTGCATTTGGGCTGAAAATGGGTTGAGTTAAAATGTTGCAGATATTGTTTTCTGATGTGAGTTGGGCCTTTCTTCTTCATTTGATTTGTCATTCATCAAACATGGGTTTTGGGTCATTTTTGGGCCAACAATAATGGATGCTACTAACTTAAGATCTTGTTATGCTCTACCTTAGAAATGATTTGGGTCATGATTATTGTTTTTTTTATTTGTTTTCACTGTAGACTCGAAAGGTGTCTGATTTGTCTTGGACAAACTGAAGGGTAACTATGCTAATGTGGGTGGATTCAGCCTCATAATTATCTTTGTTTTAAAAAGAACACATGAAGGGTGACTATACTATGGTATTCATATTCATTTTAAAGTGGTAGCAATCAGCAATGTGAGATTTGATATAGGTTACAGCAATATACTATTATGTTCATTCACTTTTCAGGAAGAAGAGTTGATAGAGAAAATGGATTCTTTGTATTGCTGGTTATGTTGAATGTTTCAAGATGCTTATGCCTTGGATGCAAAAAAAATGTTGATAAACTCGATAAAATTGAAAGAACTCGTAAAAAATGCATCGTTGAGGGGGGAAAAATATTCAAGGAGCCAGATAATGACTACAAAGTCACATAATATAATCTTGTATGTGTTTCTGAGTGAAAATTCCCACTTTGTGGCAACTTATCATAACTGGTTTTATAGTATTGTCCTGCAAGGTTTAGGTTCAAATGGAGAGTTAGAACTTAGTACTATTGGTTTCCCTGATATACTTTGTATTAAGTATGGAAAATATATAAATAAAATTTCTTAAATATTTAGCATTAAGTTCTTTAAGAAGAACATAATATGTAATCTTTTAAAATAACCAATCAAAATATTCACCTCTGATATTTTTATAGAAAACTTCAACAACAAACATATAAAAAAAAATTACATTCAAGTTTTATCTATTAAGTAATCAAGCTTTATAGAACAGCAAAGTGTTTTGGTCTGAAAATTGAAAGCTAGATCACCCCATGAAACACTGCTTGGGTTCATCCTCCAATGTGGTGAGTTGATCAACAAAGATGGCACCGCAAAAGGGAATAAAATATTACTTTCAAACGTCTTTTATAGTGGAATATTCCCATTAACACCTTTCACTGAAAAACTGGGCAAAAGTGATGATTTTGTTAGCCATTAAAATATCTGAAGAATGGAGTAATTAGTGACTGTACATGACTAACAAAAATAATCCAATTGTGCTTTCAATCAAGCAATCATCACTTTATTTGCCATTTTATGCCAACATACATGAGATATCAGAACACAAAGAATTCATTGATCAATGAATAGTTTCAAAACAAGTAGGCGATTTGTCTTAAAGTACATACTTTTCACATTGGTAAGCAGGACTGTATAGTACCAAAAGAGTTTTCCTTGCTATGTAATGTAAAATCAACTTCCATTTTCTTTTTTGGGTTAAATTGTTAGGTTTATCTAATTTTAATTAAAAAATTAATGAAATATGAGTTAATTTTTAAAAATAATACACTAATAAAAGATTGTTGAAAAGGACTTTATTCATTAGACTCAATTAATCTAAAAATATTTTAAAAAACCAAAAAATGAACAACTTTATAGTTTCTTTTCCACTTTTAAGATGACTCACACATACTAGCCAACTTGCTGTGTCATCTTTAAGAATAGATGAATGAAAAATAAATAAAATAAAATACAGGAGGGCAGAAAATTTTGGTGTCACAACTGTGGGGGCTTCACCGTGATAACAAAGTTAATGTTCATATCTTCCGCTTCAACATTCACGCACTTCAAAAAGGATCAGTCCTGCTTAAAACATGTCCGATGTCCACACACTGAATGATATGAGAAAGATATTATTAAGTTATAACATGCTTATTTGATAAATGAGATAATGAGTTAGTAAAAATTACTTAATTGATTAAGTTAATATGATTTTTTATATTATGATTTGATTAAATTAAAGCGCTACTTCATTCATCACATAAATGTATTATTAACTGTTAATAATTTTTTAAAGTATATTGAATTATGAATGGCATTATTATATAATTTTTTACCAAATTTTAAGCTCAAATTAGTTAAAAATTGGTAAAATATCAGCTCTAATCTCAGTACTTCAAATGAATTTAGATCTTTTTAATTTTCTCACCTTCCATTTTTTTGTTAATTTTGAAAATAAATAAATATTAAATAAAATTTGCTACTCAAATATATCTTATATGCACAAGTAGAATCCACTATTCAAATAATCTCTTTTAGTGTGTATTACTCATTTCAAATCTTATCCCATCTATGATCTATCAATACTTGGAATCCTTTGATCTGTGATACTTTAATTCATCAACAAGCAACCTTAACCTTTTTGACAAATGGTAAGTTTGTATATATTTAAGTGCTGTCTTTGTCTTGCTTATAACATTCCAGTGTCTTTACACGTCCGTTCCTCGCCATCATATTACCCAAACACAACATTTTTCATATTATGCTATATTGGTGACATTCAATAGGTGCAATGTTTTTTAATCACAAAATAGATTCTTTTTTTTTTTTTTGGGAAATTGACCACGATATACTGTATGTAAATTTCATATTCTGAGAAAGTGAATGCATTCCTCAAATGGTATTATACATAATGAGTATTATTTAAGAAAAATATTGATAATGTAAATTTTTTTGAAAAATATTAATATGAACTTTTTTGTTAAATTTAAGTTTCAGTAAATAAGAAAAATATTTACTTTAAAAAATATTCATTACTTATCTACTTTATAAGTGATTGATTTTATAATTACAATCTCTATAGTCTGATCCTTAAACTGGCCACTATTTTTTCATATTAATAAACTTACATTTCTTCGCAAAGCTCAATGTGAGACCAAGTGAAGTCTTTGTCCCTGAATCATCTTGTGCTGAAACCAAAATCTCATGTTGCATTATCCAAAGCAGAAACCAAAATAAATGAATAAATAAACGAAGTGATAAAGGAGAATGCTCTCGTGGCATGACTGTGGCGCGTAGTCATGTACTCTATTTAATCTTCGTAAGATGAAGCTCTCACTTCCACTGAGCAAAATTTGCAGAAACAGAGGAACCAGAACCTCTCACTCCCCTCTCATTGATATGTCGTCGGAAGGTAACGACGATTACCACCACCACGTCCTTTCCCACGGCCCCACCGCCTCAGATGCTGCTATTAAGAGAGAACAACCCATCAATCCGAAAATCCCAAGTACCTCATCTCTTTCAGCTTCCTCGATTCAGCAACAACGAAAACAGAGTTACAACCAAGCCCTCCCTGTTTCAAATTCACTTCTTCTTCCATCACCCTTCATCCCCAATGAAATCATCGAAGAAATCCTCTCGAGGCTTCCTGTGAGGTCTCTTTTGCAGTTCAGGTGCGTATGCAAGTCATGGAAATCCTTAATTTCTGATCCTTATTTCGTGAAAAAACACCTTTTGAGTTCAGCACAGGACACCAGCCTCTCCCACCATAAGATCATATTAAGTTCCACAACCGCAGAGTTCAACCTCAAATCTTGCTCTCTAAGCTCTTTGTTCAATAACCCATCATCCAATTCAGAAGAACTTAACTACCCAGTGAAGAACAAGTATCGTCATGATGGGATCATAGGCTCTTGTAATGGGTTGCTCTGTTTCGCCATAAAGGCAGAGTCTGTTCTTCTTTGGAACCCATCAATCAGAGTTTCCAAAAAGTCTCCACCTTTGGGTAATAATTGGAGACCTGGGTGTTACACTGCTTTTGGTCTTGGATACGATCATCTATCTGACGATTACAAAGTGGTGGCTGTGTTCTGTGACCCCAGACCAGGAGAGCATTATTTCAGTGACACAAAAGTGAAGGTTTATAGTTTAGCCACCAATTCTTGGAGAAGGATTCAGGATTTCCCTTATGGCTTCACACCCTTTCTTGATTTTGGGAAATTTGTGAACGGAACTCTCAATTGGCCAGCCAATTGCTTTTTTGGTTCTGGGTCTGAAAATTCAACTTCAAATCCTTTATGGGTTATTGTTTCTTTGGATCTAAAGAAGGAAACATATAGTCAAGTTCAGCCACCTGATTACAAAAAAGAAGACAGTTCTAGGCCTAGTTTGGGTGTTTTAAGGGGATGTCTATGTATGAGCTATGATTACAAAGGAACCCATTTTGTTGTGTGGGTAATGAAGGACTACGGAGTTAAGGAGTCTTGGGTGAAATTGGTGACCATCCCTTACTTGCCTAACCCTGAAGACTTTTCCTACTCAGTGCCGTTTTGCATTTCAGAGAATGGTCAAGTTCTATTAATGTTTGAGTTTGACTTGGTCCTGTATGATCCAAGAGAAAAGTCATTTAAGCATCCCAGGATTGAGAGTGGGAAGGGATGGTTTGATGCGGAGGTCTATGTTGAGACTCTGGTATCACCAATAAAGGGTTAAGCCAATGCCTCACAATGTTCATGATTAAGGTAAGCATGATGTAAATGGATCTAAGTCCGACCTTTTTCTGGAATTCTCTACTCCCTAGGCCATGAGATATCTTTGTAACAAAAAAGGCTGTAAGCTTTAGAGTCATAAAACATTCTAACTAATTCTGCTCACAATTGGTTTTTGTTTAATGTGAGCTAGGTCTGTCTTTGCTCAAGTATTGGTATTAGATGTTTGATATCTGCAGAAATGAGAGGCAAAGACAGTACATAATGTTATTTGATGAAGAGCATTATAGTTTTGTGCGCAATAATGTTTAATGAAATCTGCAGCTTCAACTCTCTTTGTTCTTTATATACTACGGCCATTATAAAAAAGGAAGAGCCCTTCCACTCTGAAAGGAGTCATATGCTTTCGTGTCATGTAGTGAAAAGCATATGGTTAGTGACTCATCTTTGGTTCCTTTGCATTTCTTTGAGAAGAATCAAGACTTTTCTCAGGCATAAAAGCTAACCCATGAACTAAATTTGAAGAAAAGACACTCCGTGGACATGAAGAAAGATTGAAAAGCCACTTTCACATTTCGTAAAGACACTCTGTGGCCATGAAAAATTAAAAAGCTATTTTCACATTCCTATTGATGAAGTTGTTTCTGATCTCATTGATTCTTCGGTAAACATGTCCTATAAATGTCCTGCAAGTGCATGAAAAATGTAGTGAAATGTATGACAAATAGAAGAGAGACTAGAGGCTAATCAATTAAACTACCTTGATGAAATGCCTGAATATACATAGGGAAACTCCTATGGTGTGCCTTAAAGTGTAGCTGGATATTCTTAGTGAGTTAAGTCAGTTCCCAGTTATAGAGATGGACCAAATTCTTATGTATTAACTATAAATTTTAGGGATATTATCTAATATTTTTTATATAAAACTGAAGGTAAAAATTATAGATTCTAATATATTAAAATTTATCTTTATACCATTTGCCCCTAAGATGTATAGATGAAAGCAAATTGCTAATATGCTTACCATAGGCCGCAAAAGGTATAAAGTGAAAAAGCTTGGGAACCTGGTTCTTTGGCACAATTCTGGAAGCAGAACAAGGTTTGTTGCCTGCTAGCCTATGACTATGCACTAAAAATTTTCCCCGACTTCCTTTCCCAAGAAGACAATATTTTTTTAACCTGCGCATCTACAATTCCCGCCAAGGACTTAAAGAATAGAAAAAGTTATATGCAAGTAAGTATTAAATCAACTAATAATAATATAAAATTTAATTTAAAAATAAAACAATTATTTATAACAATTATACACGTATCATAATATTATTGAATAATTAAATATTTATTATGTTATAATTAAAAAATAACATAATAAAAATATAAAGAATTTTATATAAATTTTTTTCCAAATAGTTACTCCCCTTTCTTTCTAATAAACAGGTATTTAAATTTTAATTGTTTATGCGACGACAATATTTTCTGAGTATAAAGATTTAAATTTTTCAAAATTTATTTTACAGTGACCAAACTAAAAATTGCAATCTCACTCATTTTATTCCACATGAAAACTGTAAAATTTGGAATTGAAGTTCTTTACTTGACAATCGACATCAATGATGTGTGACAATCATAGTGTCAAGTGATCACATAACCTGTTGCCACGCAATAGAACTGTGAAGGTGAAGTACGGATTTTTTATGATTTTAAAGTCTGCAGCAATATAGGTCTGCAATATAAAAAAGACTAACCATCTCTGGCAATTTATGGTCCACATAGTTTGTATTAATTGGCAGTGATATGGATTAAACAGCAGCTATGGCCTTTGATTATGTACTACATTTTGCTTTGCCATGTAACATATATCTTTGTGCCTTCCACGCACGCCCAAACCTCCAGGATTTGATTATAAAGGTTCTGATTCTATATCAAACATTACATTATCTCATAAGATTAAGACTCAAAAGTAATTTTTATTATTATGTCTAATAACCTCAAAAGGAACCTATGATGCTTTTTTGACCAATGAGGAGCCTATGATGTTGCATATGCAATTTTATCGCCAGATTCTGTATTCGGTTTTAGTGGAGAAAAGAGAAAGTGGGTTCGCCGCTAACCATTTTTTCTCCTTTAGGGAAGAAAAAAGCTAATGAATTTCCCCCTAATTTTGATCTTTACAACTTCAGTAAGTATATTACATAGCCAGGGTTAGGCACTCCCTTGATTATAGGAACTAGGAATTTCTGGTAACACTTGAGTTTTAATAGGACTATCAAATTTGCAAAAATAGTTTTTTTAAAACTGAATGTTCTTATCCTTTAAAGAATAAAGGCCTACTCAGAGAACTGATATTATCCACTCTATCTACAAAGTCGGCACAATCTCCAGTGAACCAGCATTTGAGAAAACCAGCAATCCGAATCATGCATTACTCAGAGTAGAATTTATGAGATATAATTATGCATGACGATGTTACAGATGAAACTACAAGCCTTAGTTGTACAACTATGTCCATAATAAAAGTGTTCACCTATGCCAACATAGCTTCCTCCCACCCTCCTGTAAAATCTCATAGGCAAGCTTGTACTTGTCCAGCGATGATGCCCCAGCTTCTATGTATTTACATGCAGTTTCTCTTAGACTCCATAGCATCAAATTCCTGAGTTCCTGAGGGCTACTCCATGATTCTGCATCAGGAAAAACACCATTCTCGGCATTTCTTGTCCAGCGGTGTAGGATGTAGCGAGATGGAACTTCTCTTAATTCCAATATTTGGAAAACCCTTAGAACATGTCTGCAAAGAATACCTTCATGTTCAAACATCTGACAGCTACAGCTTACACTGACATTGGATGCACTAAAGGTCACTACATGCTTCTCAGGATCATTCCCACACCTACGCACCAAATATCTGCTGAGGACCCCTTCTTCATAAATTTTAAACCCAAGATAACTGTAGGATTGTAGAAGCTCTTTTTGAAATATTTTGAATATGGTTAGAGTATAAAGCCTTCTACTTTGATCTTCTACTGGTTCTTTTGTTTGCAAAAATGGTTGAAAATTGGAAGTATTAAAATCCTCTTTTCTTTCTTCCTCACGGCGGCGCTCAAGGCCTCTTTCATACCGTGAAATGAACTCCATGAGAGGTGTTTGGCCATTTAAAAGTGTACCAAAGAATGAATCAACACTTTCATTCATGTGAATGCCTGCAAAAAAGGTACCCTTTAGGTATAATGGAACCCAAGACGCGCGCTTCTCATACATTTCCTTTAGCCAAGCATTGCCCTCTAATCCATATTTATTGATTAGGGCATTCCATGTGGTTTCGAATTCTTCAACTGTCTGACTTTGGTAAATGCACCTTTCATAGTCATATGTAAATTTGTTACCCATCAAACCCACATTCTCTTGTTCTTTTACCTTAATTTGCCACAATGAAAACCGATGATGGGATCCTGGAAAGACTTTAGCTATAGCCTTCTGGATTGCAATGTCTTGATCAGCTATTACTGACAGTGGCTGCCGGCCAGACATTGCCCTCATCCATGTTTGAAACAACCAAGTGAAAGTCTCTTCAGATTCATCAGCAATTAGAGCACATCCTAGAAGCACAGGTTGCTTGTGATGGTTAACACCCACAAAAGTAGCAAATGGTACCAAATAGACACTTTTTCGGTATGATGTATCCAAAATAAGGACATCACCAAACTGACTGCATGAATATCTCGATCTGCCATCAGCCCAAAATATGCTCATGCTGTTACCATTATCAACTTCCACAGCATAAAAAAATCCTGTATCTTCTGCTTGTCTTGATTGAAAATACTCAAAAAGTGCACTGTACCAATCACTTTTAATATGATTTTGTCTACCTCCTCTAGGAACAGGGTAGTTATCTATCCTAAATAAGTCACCATTTACCAATCCAGCATCAACCTCATCTGCCAAAATATTTAAAGCAGGTAGACTCTTTGGCCTACTTTCTTTTCCAGGTTCAAGATTGTGATTATGATCTTTATGAAGACGGTCTACTACCCACTTTCCAGATGGTTGTCGCTTAATTCTTACATAAGCCCCACAACCAACTCTTGAAGGGTGCTGGAATCCCTCTTTTGAGCACA
The DNA here is from genome assembly GCA_037074485.1 of Delonix regia. Taxonomy (NCBI): domain Eukaryota; kingdom Viridiplantae; phylum Streptophyta; class Magnoliopsida; order Fabales; family Fabaceae; genus Delonix; species Delonix regia. Next base: position 32,087,330 of record CM073451.1, read on the forward strand.
CAAATCTTCGAGATGTGATCAACCCATCATTCTTAGAACGAAATAATTGACCAATACGGATTCTGAAACCCACATAGGCTGCATATGCATTATAAAATTGGTAAGCTTCATTAGATGAACTGAATTCTTGGCCAACACACGGTTCAGCCCCGGACTGCCCTTCATCTCCTTTCCTCAGACGCTTGAAATTAATAATGCCAAAGGGACAAGAATGCTCATCCTTAGCTTCTTCAAGCACCTTTTTCCTTTGCCTATTGGACACATCAGTAAAAGATTTTACAGCTGTAGCATTCTTCTGCTGCAAATTAGGAGGCCAACTTTCGCCTTCACCATCATGTTCAAGTTCATGATTGTGGCCCTTCAGGAAGTGATCAACAACCCACTTCCCTGAATCACGCTTTTGTACCCTTATAAATGCTGGACAACCTGTTCTTGAACTGAGCTGATATCCCTCCTTTGAGCACACAAATCTTCTGGAAGAAACTGAGCCATCAGTTCTTGATCGATACAACTGACCAATCCGAACTTTAAATCCAACTTGCTTTGCATATGACGTGTAGAACTGAAGTGCATCATCTGCTGTTTCAAATTCTAACCCAATGTATGGTTCATGGGCAAGTTCTCTTTCCTGATCGCCACTGGCATTATTCATCGCCAGTTCTGTAACTACAGGGTTTTCTGCTACAATCATGCTCTCAGGTTCTCCATTAAGATCTAAATTACAGTATGCATAATGGAGAAATTTACTATATCAGTTTCGGCAACATCAGCAGAGTCTGAAGTCTTCAACGCTCTTAGAAAGTTATATATTCTTTATTGTTCTCCTTATATATCCTCCCTCTATTAAGTCAATAAGAAACCCACCTCATCTACCGCCTGAAATGAGCCTTGATGAAGTTGTAACGTATTCCTCGTGGCAGAAATAATGAAAGAAGGAAAAGCAGAACCTAAGAGAAGAAATCCACAGCAATTGATCAATCTATGACTGAAGAAAGTGAATAAAAACAGGGCTCATTTGTCATCCCACACTGGTACAAATAACATACAAACTTCACAGCAGCTATTCAGCAAACAGACAATTGACTGAAGAATGTCATAATTCCGTGGAGGGGGAACACTACCACGAAACTGTATTACAAAATCAAAGAGCTTTGTTCAATTCATTACATCAGCTATTACATAGGCAAGATCAGAGCAACCGACCAAAGTAACTAATTTGTACAAATATCAGATTTAAAGCAAAATCAAGGAAATGAAGTCAACGCACCAACATCACGACAAACTATACCGATAAATGGAGTTGATCAAAGCTAAGGTTTAATTAATAAATATTTACCTTGCAGTATTGATAAATTGGCTGGAACTGATTGAATCCTCGAATTTGAAGGCCAGATGGGTTTGCGAAGAAAATAACGAACAATAGACTAGGTGTGGCGGGAAATTTTTAGGAGCCAGAATGATTAAGTGAAAGGATTTGCAGAAGGAAACGGAGAGATCGCTCAGAAATTGTTGTAGCCAAAATAGAATCTGATAGATTAAGCAGTAAGAGAAACGAAAATGCAAATGTTAGGGTATGTGCTCCGGCCAAACTTTTTCCTTTTTCTTCTTCTTCCCTCTTTTCCTTTCTTTCTTTTTTTTTTTTTTAATGAGTCAATACCAAATATAACATTAAAAAACTGAAAAGTTAAATTGTAATAGTAATAATCAATTTTCTTAAACCTTTAAGAGACTATTAATATTTTTTTTAAAAATAGTTTGATGTATTTCATGTCAATGATTTAATTTAGTAGGTAAATTAAAATTTTTCCTAACATAAAACGTTTGCTTGTGCACATATATAAATATGAGGATCAACGTTTGTGTAGATCTTTTTTAAAAACCGTGTCATATCATTTCAAAAGGAAAATTGGATATTATTGTACCTTAAACTCTATTAACTCTTGCATTGACATATTGTACTTAGTTTTTGTTTCAGAAGAGTTGCAGATCTAATTTTATAAATTATGAAATTATTCTAGCTTATAATCTGATAAATTCTTACATAAAATTAAATTACAAATCAGCTATCATAGAGGAACTTGTGCATATTTACCTTCTTAAAATTGTAACAAAAACATTTAAATACAAAATTTTTTGCATTATTATTATAATTATTATTATTTGAAAGGGAGTGCATTATTATCATTATTATTCATATATTTTTTTAATAGTATACTTGAGTAGTACTAGTGTACTGCCGAACAACGTGATATTGGCCGAAGCTGTCCAAGACTAGGCTTTCGTTGTTGGGCACACAGTAAGGACCGTTAGACCAGGTGGATTTCACTGGTTGCCATCCCCTCTATTTGTGATGCCTCTGAATAGGCTGAATAGCTTCGCAAGTGTTTTTTACTAGGCAAATTTTCTTTCGCTAGGGTGACTATCTCATTCAATTACTCTCATCCAGGCTTAAATTTTCTTCGGCTATTTCTTTAATCTTCAAATTCCCAAAGTATGGAAATGCCGTTTGACTCCGTTCTCTTGCGGTTATCATATTAGCTTGAAATACAAAACCCATCAACGGAAATCTTCAGAATGGTGAGAGCTTCTTCCTCTTTCGTAAGCTTCATCCGGCAAAGCCCTGCTCGTGCTCGCCCAAACCCTACTGGCCAATTTCGAAATCTCACCTCCGAGACGAAAGAAAGGGATTGTGGCGGCGAAAAGTCTGATAGAAGTGTAATCCTTGAAATTTGTATGATTACTCGAAAAAAGCCCAGATGGGAGCTCACTCTCCTCTCCGAATACCCTTCTTTTAATTTCTCCGATCCCCTGTTTTTCCAGGCGTATTTGAAGCACCAGAATAATGCTTTTCTCTCCCTGCGTTTCTTTAATTGGCTATGTTCTCATTGTGGTTTCTCACCCGACCAATCCTCCTGCAATGCGCTTTTCGACGCCCTTGTGGATGCTGAGGCCTGCAACGCAGCAAAATCTTTACTTGATTGCACTGGATTTACTCCTGAGCCTTCGTCTTTGGAGCGCTACATCCGATCTCTTAGTCATGGTGGAATGGTTGAGGAGGCAGTTAATGTGTATGGTAAGTTGAAAAGTGTTGGATTCTGCCCATCCGTTGCAACTTGGAATGCATCACTATCTGCTTGTTTGAGGACTGGGAGGACTGATTTAGTTTGGACATTGTATGAACAGATGATGGAATCCGATGTTATAGCGAACATTGATGTTGAAACTATAGGCTACCTAATTCAAGCCTATTGCGATGATAACAAGGTTTCTAATGGTTATGAACTTCTTCGACAGGTTCTGGAAGATGGGTTGTGCCCTGACAATGTAGTATTTAACACCCTTATATCTGGGTTCTGTAAGGAGGGGCAGTATGCCAGAGTATCTGAACTTCTACATATTATGATTTCAAAAAGGCAGAGTCCTGATATCTTTACATATCAGGAAATCATAAATGGACTGTTGAAGAGAAGAAAGAACCTAGAAAGTTTTCGGATTTTTAATGATCTCAAGGACAGAGGATACTTCCCTGACAGGGTCATGTACACAACAATAATGAAAGGCCTTTGTGAGATGGGATGGCACGGGGAGGCTAGGAAGCTGTGGTTTGAGATGATTCGAAAGGGATATCTTCCAAATGAATACACCTATAATGTAATGATAAATGGGCATTGTCAGATTGGCAATTTCGATGAGGCCAGGAGGCTCTGCAAGGAGATGTGTGATAAAGGTTATGAAGAAACCACAGTTACCTACAACACAATGATTACAGGCTTGTGTTTGCATGGAAGGACTGATGAAGCTCAGAGATTGTTTGAAGAAATGTCTCAGAAGGGTATTGTTTGTGATTTGATCACTTACAACTCTCTGATTCAAGGCCTTTGCGAGAAAGGGAAGCTAGTTGAGGCTAAGAAATTATTTGATGAACTCCTGGCTCAGGGCTTAGAGCCATCAACTTTCTCTTTTACTCCCCTTATTAAACGACTTTGTGAAGTTGGAGACACTCAGGAGGCAATAAAGTTGTCGAAAGTTATGGATTGTAGGAATTTGGAACCTGTGGTTGGTACGCATGATTATATTGTAACTGGATTATGTGAACAAGGATATTTTGCAGAAGCTATGGAATGGTTGTTAGAGACGCTGAATAGAAAGCTGAAACCACAGAAGCAGACTTTTGAGATCTTGATTCAATGTCTCTTACAGAAAGATAAGTTAGATGATATCTTAGTTGTTTTAGAAATAATGCTTACAATAGGATATACACTACAAGAAAACATAATCCAATCTTTGGTGAGTAAACTTGGGAACAAAAACTTCAATTTTGCTGAAACATATTTGGAGAAGATCTTAGAAAGAAATCAATAGAACTAGCTTTTTGTGTTGTTTGTATCTTCCATTAACATTTAAAACCAATAAGAAGAATGTTTAGGGGTTTCATTTAAATTTGCTCTTGAAACTGCTCATTGTACATTTGTTTAGTTTATCATGAAGAATTGATTGATCATGAAAATAATATGTTCCTGCTTAAAGGAGAAATCGCTTTTGTGATAAGAATTAGTCCTGCTCATGAAAGTTTGGTTATTTTCTTTCCTTTCCTTTCCTTTCCTTTGCTGTTTTGTTTTTTAACTTTTGTTGCTTTTATTCTGTGGTTAAAATACTGAGTAGAACCCTAAGTCCCATGGCTATCTTGAGTTATTTTTTTTTCCTTAAATAACTCATTTGCCACATGTAATTAATGTGCCGTACTGCCATGATGGACTCAAGTCTGATGTGTTATTTTGCAACTCGTTTAGATCTCTAGAATTTTGGGTCTTCTTTACTTTTGTCATTTATTTCTCTGTTTTTTCTAAAATTTTCGTTATTTAGTTGGTATGCTTAGAAAGTTTAACTTGACCTCATCATCAACTCATGAAGTAATTATCCAAGCATCTAGGCAGCTCACATGCCTAAATTCAGGGAACCTCCGTGTGGAATTAAAGCTTGCTGTATATCCAGGAACTTTGCTCTATTATTAGTTTAAGGTTTTCCATCTCTTGGTGTTAGATAGGTAGCCCAATATACAATTGTTGTTCAACTTTATTTTCTGTTAGTACGTCAATATTCTACTTCATAACTGCAGTTCACTTGTGCAACATAAAATATAATTTCAGGGAAAAAGAATTTGCCCAAAACTTCATCTCATTATTTACTTTGTTGTATCTCACTACCGAAGTTAAGAGTCAAACCTAATACATTAGATTAAGTTTGATAGCATATCAGTGGAGTGATTTCTGGACATGAATAGAGAAGGTACTCTCTAGCATTTCTGGTTTCCTGAATAAATTTCCATTTTTCCCATTGATTTATAATGACTCAGCTCAATTGGCCAACCTTGCATATGGCCTTGGAAAGCCAGTGAGGTTTAAAGTGTAGGCTAACTGTTGATTCTATATCAATTGCCTATGAAGAAAATATGCTTATTGAGAAAGCCTTTTTCCTTGTTTCCATGTTGTAACTCCATCATACTTTGAAAAGGTTATGCATTAGAGTAGTTCTTTTGTAATAACATCCTTGTTTCTCAAAACCTAATAATTATATTATGAAATAGCAGTTCCTTCATATGACACTATACAGTACACATTGGAAAAAAAAGACTTACTAGATTGCTATCTATACCTACTGGATTTGAGGTCTGTTGTTACTCTTTCTGTTCATTTGCCTGCAACATCATATGCTTGATTGGGGGAAAATATTATTGTGATATATAGGTAAAATTAAGTAACATTAGTATGGTTAAGAATACAACTATTTTTCACTAGCTGTCTAGACTAGAGAAATTGTAGACAAGATTTTCTTACTCATGAGCCTCTTGAAGTCTTTCGTTTGACAATGTTACTACTGAGCATAAAAAAACTCAGATTTTGGGTGCTCTTTTCCTGACTTTTATATGAATGATTTCTTATCATTAAAAATTGATAGTTGATATCAACAATTTTTTATGAAACTGAAATCTCTGGTTGAAAGTAAAGGCGACCTATTTTCTTGTTTACTGCTTTTGTGTACCAGACAAGTCATGCGGGTTCTTATGTCACATATCATGCATATATTTTGATTTTCATGCTCATACTTTAGTCGAGGTGAAAATACTGAATGATAGGCTGTACTTGTAGTGAGGGCTGCTCTGAAGTTAACTTGCTGGAGAATGTAGTATACAGGCAGTTTCTTCACATCTCCTGTCACACTTAAGCATGAATAGTAGTTTTGACAACAGAAGTGTGAATTGAAGAATCTGCTATTTTTCTAATCAACAAAACTTTGTATTTATGTTGCAGGCATTTCAGATCCGCATAGTTTTATCGGATCAGATGAAGCAAAGGATATATCAATTATTTTTCTACTTCCTCTTAGTTTGAGAGACCCTGTTTAAGATATTTGAAAGCTTCCTTAATAATTGTTATACTTTTGACAATAAACCATAATTATCTATAGAAACCATTTCGATGTAATATTGGGAAAATTGATTTGCATTTTCCCTCTGGTCGACACACTTCTATATTGATGCATTGAATACCTGCATATTAGATGCAGTTCTGAAGTTGTGAGTAATCAAAGTTAGGTGTATAGAGAGAAGTACAGAATTTTTATCATCATTCTTTTACTACGCGAAGAAAAATTTTGATGTAGAAATTCATGGTGTATTTTCTTTCCAATTATTTATCTTTCATTGAGATATCAAGTTAGATATTGAATTTTATTATATTGTGCATCCCCAGTTCTCTGCCTACCCCAACTACTTGAGCCTAATCCATGTGGATATTAAACTCGTGTTTTTGAATGAAGAACTGAGCATTGGGAAAAGCGAACTATGTGATTGTGATAGGGGCTGATGAAAATAGAGGTGATGAAAAGGGTACCATATATTTCTCCTTCTAGAATAGGTCAGCAACGGATTTTTATCAGATTGATATTGTGATCTCGGGAACTCTTATAAGCATTGTTCTTCAAAGTGATTTTTACTTGAAGTTGGAAATTGAGTATATGGATTCAAAATCTATTATATCCAAATACAAATCAATTTATCGTGTGGCTCTTTAATGTTTATTCAGTGCCTAATGATTAATGAGATGATGTTAGTATATATGGTAGTTGTCAATTTACTTTCGAAATGCCACTAGATTTGAGAAATTAGACTCAATTTGTAAAATCAGCAGACCATATCAATTATAAATAAACATCTAATGTAAGCACATCAGATGTTTCATATTTCAGCCAAACAAAAAAGAGTGTGTGCCTTGTAAAAGAATATATCAGTATGTTTACGTGCCTACTAGTGATTGGTTTGGTAAACTATTTTTTTGTGCCAATTTTTCTCTCTGGTTTTAGCAGCAGCTCTCACGTTACAAGTAGGATTTGGTAGCATATATTAATGTTTTTAATACAGTTATGTTACAATTGATTTCAGCGTATTAGTTTCAATAAAATTATTTAAAAAGAAGAATAAAGGTTATTAAATGAATAATATTATTAATATTGATATTAAATTAATTATTACATAAATTTGTTAATATTAATTAAACGCTCTTTAAAATCAACGGACAGATACTTTTTGGGAAAAAAATAAAATAAAAGGGATGGAAAAAATCAGTTTCAAATGAGGATTTATGCTTTCTGTCTCTTCCTTCTATGTGATGAAAGATTTCTATTTCTGCCCAATATACCATAGAAGCTGTAATTCCCTTTAAGTAGGCTATGGTCTAATCAACAAATCATGCGGAGCTACAGAGCTGAGGGCCTGCCAAGCTGGTTGTTATTTCCACATTAATAAATTTATATTACTTCCATAACTTCTTTCACATGTGAGAGATGTTCCTGTAAATCTTGTTTATCAAACTAAAGAGTGCTGGTATTTTTCAGAAGCTGAAGTATGTAAAATTCTTATGAAATTAAAGAAAGATAGAGAGGAAAAGCATGTGGAAAGAAATGAAATCAATTTCATATATATTCTTATTTTTAAAGTCACGCATTCATTAATTTTAACTTTTGAGTTGGTTTATATGTTTGACATTATAGAATTCAATCTAAAATAAACATAAGTAAGAATGTACATTTGTTGGTAGCTTGCAACAAAATGTTTAGATAGGTTCAATTTATATTTTAAAAAAAATCAAATAAATTTTATGTATACAAAATTTTTAAGTGAGGTGAAATTAAGAAATAATCACTTTTAGATTATAAATCGATGTTTGAGATCATTTAAGAAAAACAATCATTATACGGTTATGAAAAATTTTGCATTGAAATCAATCATCAATTTGTTTCTAAACATAATTATTCTGTTTTTTCATAAAATTGCTAATTTTCTCACCAGTATTAGCTATAAAAAATCCCTACATTTTAAAATGAATCACAAAACAAAATAACATTGAATGTATATATATATATATATATATATATTGTTTAATTAAATTGATTACCTTTAATTGAAAATTTTAATGAATTACATATGGTTAAGTATTAATTATAATATTTACTTTCGTTTTATATATAAATAACTTATTTTCTTTCTTACTAATAACTCTAGAATTTCTTTTAAGTCGGTGTAAAAGTCCATATGTTCCAGGACATGTGACCTGGAAATCATTCTTGCGAGTATCGTTGCTGTACAGCTTGGGAAAAATTAAATATTTGTCAAAGATGCATAAATTTAATAATTTATATTTTTTTATAAATTTTTTATTTAATTATTTTTAAAAAAATATAAACCATTAGATAAGATTTAATAATGTAAGACCCACGCACCTGAAACTGAGAGTGATAGCCAATTAATACAGCAATCCATTGGCATTATTATAATGAAGTTTGGCAAGGTGATTGTATTAATGCGTATTATATTCTGATCGCTATTGCAACTTTTGCTAATATTTTTTTTTTATTTTTGACTTTCAATGATTGGGATGGCGCCGCTTTGTTTAGCATGTTATCGTCGCTTTTCATCCATTATGTTCTTTCAATGGTTGGGATGGTGCCACTTGGTTAAGACTTTGTGGCATTATAAAATCATTTATATTTTTATTTAAACTTGTTTTCTCTCATTTAGGATTGTGAATTTTACAATTTTTTTATGTAAAATTATAAAATTGTAGAGTTGTATTTTTAATTATTATTTTCATTCATTTATTTTAATTAATTATTAATAGGGAGATTTGATTTTATACTAAATAAATGAACTTATTCCATAATATTAGATTTAATTTCAAATCTAGATCATTCACATCATTATTTATTTATTAAACATTCTCATTTGTATATTTCACTTAATTTTTTAGTCTAGTAGATTATCCTATTCCGAACACTAAGAGTTTGTCACCCTACCACAATTAATTTGTCCAATTTATTATCCTTCGTTCAATTTAAATTCTCTTTTATATGTTACAAGACTCTGTCCACCTCAACTAGATAATAATTGATAATGATAACACTATGGTGTAATATCAATCACAATGGATTACAGAAAGATTTTGTTATAGGACCAAAAGTAATTAGTTTGACCAATAATTTTTATTTTTTCACTTTTTTTAACATATAACATTCTAATTTTTATTTCAAAACTATCTCTTATTATAATTTATTGTAATTTTATTTTTTAACTTTCCTTTCAAAATTATAAATTTGTAATAATTAATTTATTTTTTAAAAAATGATTCGCCAAGCATGATGGTGATTCACTATTATGATAGAAAATATACATAAACAGTTCGCCACTTATAACCATGAATTGTTATAAAAGATTTAAAAGAATTTGTAAACATTTAAAGCAAATACTTTTATTAGTAACAAATTTTTATTTAATCTTATTTTATTTAGCATATTAAGCTTTAAAAGCTTCCTTCCCCCTCCCAGCATATTGTTGGTTGCAGATCATCTGCAATAAAATATTCTTATTGTAGATTTTGCAGTAAAATCTGAATCATTAGATTTTGATTCAATGGTTCACATTTTTTTATATTAAAAAATATTATAAAAATATGAATTATTATATTAAAATTTAATAACTCAGATTTCACTACATAATTTATAGTATTATAGACGATCAGGATTTCATATTGTTTTGCTCAGCCAAAGTAGGTGGCTTGGACTTCAAATGACTTTTTGCAACAAAGAAGAAAAGTATTACATGTTTTCAAATGGCATGTCCCTATAGTGAAAATGCGAAATAGCATAAAACTTATTCAAATCTTAAAAGGGTTTAACAGGGAGACTTTTGGGATAATAAAGAAGTTAACATAAAGGAACACATATATTTAAGAAAAAAAATTCAAACATGGAAATCCTAATCCTTGCACATAGATAGTATAAAATTTAGAAATTCAAATTGAATGTATTTGTAATTATCTAAACAAGACTTGGAGTACTTGGTTCTGAGTCACTATGAAAATAAAACATAGAATAAAAATAAAACAGACTCATACTTGCTCGTGATGAGAATGATGCAAAAGTAATAATTATGGAGAAAGATAAGGCGCATCTATACGTAAACGTAAATGAACATATATGACTCTTTTTAACCAGATTATGACACACATGAATAGGTGTCTTTCACCTCTTTTTTCCAAAACTTTTTTAAAAAATACACATTCTTAATTCTTAATCGTCCAATAAAGTTTTCATTCATTAATTTTAGCTTTTGTTTTGTTTTCAATTGATATTTCAATTGGCAGTTCAATATACTATTTATGTTTCATATGGAGAAAGAATGGTGGGAATACTCGCAACCAAATATACGAATAAAAGTGGGTTTCAATTTTAATTTGCTCATCTTAATTTTAGCTACCAAAACACACATTAATTACATATATTTTTTTAAAAAAGAAAGACGATCTAAGGAGTATGAACTTTTTATAATTTATATATCTTAACTATTGAATTATCTTTGATATTAGTATTTAATAATAAAATATTATTTTATAAATTTCAAAACACACGATCAAATGACTAAGAATGCAATTTTTTTTTAAAGTTTGAAATTTTGGTATTTTTGGAAAAAAAATGTAATTTTGGTTTATTATTTATTGTCAAAGTTGGTCTTTTAAAAATAAAAAATATTAAAATAAATTTATAAAAATATAAAAATTAATTAATTTTTTTTCCAAAATGAAACTAATATTTAGAAGACCTTTATTTTTTAAAGAATTTCATCATTAAAAGACTATTTTGATATTATTTATATTTAATTGACTAAATTATTTTTAGGCAAAAAGTGAAAAAAATTATTTTTTTATTACTTCTTTTTAAATATTTCACTATAATCAATTTTAATAAATAGGTTGATTGAGATAATGTTTTTGAAAATTAGATAGGCGTAACAAAACTTTATCGAAAAAAAATAGAATATGATATACATTGAATGTTAAAAAGAGTAAATTAAAAATAAATAAATGATGAAATTAGAACAAATAAATAAATTAGGACAAAATTATAGTTAATCACATACTACAATTTTATAAGTAACGGAAAAGTACAGGAAGAAATTTCTTGGAATTTTGCGGGTCAGAGAGAGACATTACACCACGGCCGACCAACCAGCCAGCTATATATCAAAATCTCTATCGCCCTTTCGACTTCATTTATTCACCTTTTGCCTGGCTTGACTCGGTAATCAAATAATTTTCTTCTTCCCTGAGTTAGAGAGAGAAGAGAGGGGAAAAGATGCAGGGATACACGAGCGTGAGCTCCAAGGTCGATTACGACCTTGAATCAGGGGAGGCTCTGTACCCGGGTCTCAGCCCCGGCGAGAACCAGCTTCGTTGGGGCTTCATCCGCAAGGTCTATGGCATCCTCTCTTTCCAGCTCCTCCTCACCACCCTCGTTTCCTTCATCACCGTCTTCTATTCCCCCATCAACGATCTTCTCAGGGGCAACTCCGGTCTTCTCCTCTTCGTCATCTTCCTCCCCTTCCTCTGTAAGTTTCCTCCCTCATCTGCCAACAATCTGAATTTGGAATTCATGTTTTCATATTCTTTCTGGGGTTTCAAGGAATTTGTAATTTTTTTTAATAATATTGTCTAGGGTTTCTCGTCTTTGCTTATCAACTCTTGATGTCTTTCTGATCTGCCAAGAATTTGTAGATTTGGATTTTCATTTTTCATTTTCTCTGGGTTTTTATGAAGGAATTCTTTCCAAATTTCCTATTTTTTGTCTAGGATTTTTCCCGTTGTTCATGTCCTCTTATTTTCTTCCTGATCTGCCAAGATTCTCTGGTGTGGCTGGCATCCCGGTATTTGGCCTTGAGTTAGGATTAATTCACTTTGATACGATGAATGTTTACGCATTTCTCTCTTTGTATATTGTGCTTCTGTGAATCTAACTTTGTATTGCAATCAAATTGTCATTGATGCATGTTCCTGTCTTTCTGGGTACTGTTTCATTGATATATTAGACTTCACATGTATAAAGGTTTTTTATTTTCACTTATTTCGTACGCTCGCTAAATTCTTCTTCAAGACTAATCAATTTGTTTGCCTTGAATGTAAGTAGATGTGTTGACAGCGTTTTAAACACTGCTTCCTTTTTTACATTGCTTTGAGATGCCATTAAGTGATTTGTTGTTGTAGGAAGATATCTTTTCATCTTTTTTCTCTGCTATTGTATTGTTTCGTTTTATTGTATCCCACCCATTAAATTTTGTCTGTCATAACTTGCAAAGAATTTACAAAAAAGGGAAATACCAGCATATTCATCATTCATATGTCCATTGTTGCAAATGACTTGAATTTAGGTGATTTCATTTCCTGGAGTCTGTTGTGTTATTGCTGTAATTTTATTCTTATTTTAGTTAATATGCTAACACACACAAATCAATCTGAATTCTCTTGCAGTCTTGTTTCCTTTACTCAAGTACCAGCAAAAGCATCCCCATAACTACATCTTGCTTGGACTTTTTACCTTGTCAATAAGCTTGACTGTTGGAATAACCTGCGCAAACACTAGTGGTTCGTATCATTCCCCTTTTTTGTCTGATGAAATAATCCCCCTCTGACGTATTCTAAACTTTGTCTCCTGTTAGACACCGAACTTGTTTCTACGCTGCCCTTTTCCTGTCTGGGGTAATAATGAAGGTTATTGTGATTAGATGGACAGTTATCTGATTATATCTCGGTGGACTGCCTGCAGGAAAAGTTGTCCTTGAAGCATTGATTTTGACCTCCGCTGTGGTTTCCTCTCTAACTGGCTATACCTTCTGGGCTTCAAAGAAGGGCAAGGATTTCAGCTACCTTGGTCCTATTTTGTTTGCCGGTCTCTTTACCCTCTTCCTCACTGGCATGATGCAGGTTTGCCAATCTTTGATATTTTATGATAATTATTCTTTTGGACAAAACTTAAAGTACAGCTTTCAAGATTTATGCACTTGGGTTTTCTTATAAAATCATAGCACAAGAACAATTTCTGAAGCTCGATACCACATGATTTATTATTTCAAAATTAGTATTCCACATATTATTTTTTAGTATAAAACTTTTTGTCAAAAACCTAAAGAACTTTTATACATTTATTTTTCCCTTTTCTTATGAAAGTTTCATGACCACTGTGCTCATCTATATATGAAGATTGCTAGCCACTTTGGTTGACTTGAGACTTGATATCCTTCTTTGTAGATGTTCTTCCCTCTTGGACCAGCAGCGAATGCTATATATGGCGGAATCGGTGCCATGATTTTCAGTGGGTACATTGTCTATGATACTGACAACCTGATCAAGCGTTTTACTTATGATGAGTATATCGGGGCCTCAGTCACTCTCTATCTTGACATTCTGAACCTGTTTCTTACCATCATGAGGATGCTGAGGGAGGGGAACAATTAGTCATACTGTAAGATGGATTTTGATTAAAATAAATGAAATACTACCTTCTTGCTTGTTTGTATTATACAGGAGCGAAGTATCGTAAAGATACTCTGCATCTCTAATATTCCTTTGCAGCTGACAGTACTTTGATGTCTCGTAAAATTTCGAGGTTTAAAATTACCTGGATTTAACTGTGACATTTTTCCTGTGAATTTCCCCCTTTTCCCCTGGTTGCTCTATCTTGTGAATTGAATTATCTCTCTAAATGATTTATGGTTTGTAGAACAGGATTTTCGCCCATGTGATATTTTCTTACATACATTACTTACTATAAAAGCCCTTTTGTCAAGGTGGTGAATTCTACCATTGTGTAGGGGTTTATGATTTGTTCTCATCCTTTTGTCGTTACCGATCAATATGAAGATTGCGTGATCTTTGATTTTTTTTTTTTTGTGCTCAAGGTTGTGTAAATGGCATCCTTAGGAAAAAGACTTTTTAAGATGTATCAAAGCCAATGTTATTAGTTATAGAACAAAGTTTTAACGAGTTTTTGGTTCCTTACTTTTTTTCTTTTTTTTCTACTGCACACGTGTAGTTCCGCTTGACGGTGGAGAATGCATTCTTATGAAATTGTTGTCAGTTGTGCTTCTTGTGTTTCATGGGAACAAAATTACAAATTTCTGTGTGATTGAATTTTTGATTTTGTCTTCGTTTTTTCTAATGTCTTAAAAGCTACGGTGACTGTTGAGAAACAGCTTGAGTTATGTTTTTAGAAGTTATTGCGGTTTTTAAAAATTTATCATGTTTAGAAGACGTTTTTATGTTAGCTAACTTTCAGAAACATTTTTACTATAAATTTATTACCATTATATTTACATAATTCTTTGTCTCTAGAATATATCTTTTAATTTAACCTTAAAACTATGATATGTTATTTTAGTAATTTAATGTAAATTATTTTTAGTATTTAAAAAAGGTTGGCATGTATACTCATTATTGTTATTCTACGCAATCACAGTAACGTTTTACAATTATTGTCCAGCACTCTAATCAATTTTATTTTTAAAATCAGCTTTTGCCTTTCTTAAACAGTAATATTTTTATTGCAAGAAAATTTTAAACGTCATAGCATTCTCTATATTTCTCAGCCTTTTGTCAGAATGGCTTAATATTTCTGGATTTTTCCGAAAGAAGTATCCCAATGCATGTTTTGATCATAATTTGATTTAAATGATATTGTCGAGACATTTTTTGACAGAGAAATGCGAAGACCTTTTATTTTTCACAAGAAATATCATAAAATTATAAATTTATATGTCCGTGTCACTTATCAATATCATATATCACAAAGGATTAAGCAATCGGGTGGGATACAAAATTGACAGAATTTCTTACGTGTAATGTTAAATATTCAAGATAATTAAATACTATTTATCGGTAAACATGATTTTATATTGTCAAGTCACATCAAGATCCCATCAACAGTTTCTTTCATTTTAGAGATTAAGGTATTATTAGTCATTTTTTAAAAAAAATTTTTGGGACTATAACAAGTCAAAGCTTTAATTAATTATATTTAATTAGCTCTTTGTTACAAATGGGCGTTTGGTCTAGTGGTATGATTCTCGCTTTGGGTGCGAGAGGTCCCGAGTTCGATTCTCGGAACGCCCCTTATATGATCGCGCAAGAACAAACCGTATCTTTTTATTCTTATGTTTTAGCAGAAAAAGAAAAGAGTACTGGAATTAAATTATTAGTTTATACCAACAAATCTTCCGTTTTGCTATTCGATTCAATAACAAAGCTCACTTTGACATATCACAAATTCCATAATTCAATTAAGGCCCACAAAACTTACAGAAACAAGCAATTCAAATTGTCATTCATTAATGAATCAAGAATGAACAAAGAAAAAAATATGGAGAAAAATATATTTTTGATCCCTCATTTATTATAAAATTACAATTTTAGTAATTTATTTATTGAAATACTTAAAATAATCCTTCATTTATTAAAAAATGTTATATTTGGTCCATCACTTTTTAGAAAATTATCAAATTTAATCAATATACTAAACTCTAAACCCTAAATTTCTTTTTTTTTTTTGTTTTTAAAGTAAAGGACCGAATGTAATATTTTCTAATAAGTGGAAAACTATTTTAAATATTTCAATAAATGAGAGACTAAAATATTAATTTTATAATAAGTGAGGGTTTAAAAGCGTATTTTACTCTAAAAATAGACATTAATATGGAGTGTTGGTGAGAAATGAATATGTATATCCTTTTTCTTTTTGGCCATTTAACTTTCACATTTATATTATTTATTTTAATTTAACCTTCATATATTTTATGCTATTATAGTAATTTGATATAAAATTATTTCAATATTTAAAAAATGTTAGTATATATACACATTATTGTTATTCTACAAGCAATTTTATTTTCAAAAGCAGCTTTTACCTTCTCTTATGAAGTAATATTTTTATAGCATGACAAAGTTTAAAAAGTCATAGCATTATCGTCGTACATAACATTATTATACCAAGAATATAGATCTCAAGATTACTTAGGACCAATAATCTTATAATTCAAGGTTTTCAGCATATATAAAAGATATACAAGAATAACCTCTTAAATATTTAGATAAAACAGTCATGTTTAATTAACACAACATTAAGGTAAAGGCCAAGATTAGACAATGCCTCTCCTGGGCAACAAGATCTCAAGGCCACTATTATGATACCATATGTATTAAACTGAGTGTCTTTACTTTAGACACATAAGGTGTTGGAACCATATAATAGCCTCAAATCATACTTGGATCAATAAGACTAACTCTTTTGGATATGCAAGATCCTTATAAGAGGCAAGTGCAGAGCATACTTGGATCTTTGAGTGGAAATCATATAAAGATGTAGAAGAGAGATTTCAAATAGAGAAAAGGTTTAGAGGCTCATGGTTGGAAAACACACTTGATATTTTAGGGGATATGTTACAAGGCTCGTTTTGAAGACAACTAAGAATGAGGCTCTTTATTTAAAAAGAAGTAAACCAAACTAGTACAGACTCGTGACGAACATGATAAACAATAATACAAACTTTTTGTACAAAAGTAGATAGGGAAAAGATAACACTACTACTTTTAATATAGACACATCTTTAAATAAAGCTAAACCAAAACTAAAGTGACAACTTGATTGACAAGACAAAAGCATGCCAAAAGCAAAGCTAACATTGACGACTTTAATAATACTAACTTGTAAATCAGTTCTTGATGATAGGTTCATGACTTGGAGACATATTCATTTCACTGGGAGTTAAGCTTGTTGTTGAAGAGTCTGAATTAGTCCTTCTGGACCAAGTATATAACTCATCAATTCTCGAATCACGAGGATTTGTTATTGGAGGACTATCTTGTGTATTCAGGTCTTGAGAGTCTTGAAACAACTTGAGATCATCATCCTCTAGGGTATTTGAAGGTAGAGGGTCTTTTGGATGAAAAGCATTATATCTATAAATGTTGCTAGGACCGATATTAGGATGAGGGCACATGAAAACTTTTGTAAACTTGGGTTTAGGTTTTCCTGGGTTGAAGTCTAATAGGAAAGGACCTAAAATTGTGCAATTTGTAGGAAGAGGATCATTATAATTATTAAGTTCACATAAAAACCTTTTTAATAAAATAATGTTTTTTTTAGTGATCTTTAATGAAATTTGGGAAAGTGTTCCATTCATAAGCATGGTTTCTTGACATGAGAAGTCTATTGTTATGACGCCAGTATGATTTGTGTATGATGTAGATTGAGGAGGCTGTTTTGCAAAGGTCATTCTAAAGATCAAGTTGTTTAATGGCATTGTTAATTTATTGATGCCTCTACATTAAAAGGGAGTATCGTTCCATAAAGGTCTAAAGGAGAGACTCGTGATGAGTTTCATTATTCAGGTGGTGAAACATGTTCATGGGTGAGAACTCAATGGCTATGATGTATAGAACAACTATAAACTATAAAAACCACATAACATTTTCATCAAAATTTTGGGGAGAGATCCTAGTAAGGATAAGGAAAGGAATGTTAAGATGAAATAGGTGGGAAATGTCGGGTAATTAGAGGTTGATACAGTGACAGTAAAGATATAGGAAAAGGGTTATTTTGGCTAGTTACATGACTTCTGTAAGACAAATGAGAATTTGGTTAGTTAGGGGGAAGGATGTTTTGTTGGATGTTGGTCGGGTCAAAGGAAGGTTGTAGGATGAGGCTAATAGGATAAGTGGTATTGAGGCAACTAAAGTATTTAGGGAAATGGTTTTTGGTTTTGGTTTGGAAAGGAGGTCTACAAGGTGGTTGGTGACTCCTTTTATGTGGTGAATGATGAATTTATAGCGTGAAAACCATGATTGTCATCTCATAAGCTATTTGTCGGGTAACTTTTTGTTCTTGAACTTAAGAATCTTTAGGAATGCTGAGTTGTGCATCTCAATAACAAATGCTCTTGAATTAAGATGAAATCCAAATTTTTGAATTCCATACTTAACCACTAAGAGTTCTTTGTATGTTGTATGGTAATGTAACTCTGAAGGCTTGAAAGCACCGCTTGTGTGTCCACAATAACTTCTTTTTCTATAGTCTTGTTTAATCAGAAAAGGGTAATGGAAGGGCTAGAAGTGTGTCTGATTCTAGTTGGCTTTGTTTAGATAAAACATCTTCAAGATCTTCATCTTCCGAAGGGATTTTCATGCCTATCTGTTCTATGAGGTGGATGGATTGGTTAGTTTTAGACAATATTTTGCAAAGTGTCCCTTCTTTCTGCACAAGTAACATGCATCTATCTTTCTCTTCCATGCCTTTCTTTTGCTACGTTGGAAGTACTAAACATGTCTTTTCCATCTGAAGTGCTTCTTGAAAGAGTGTTGCTTAAAACCTTTGAAATGAGACTTCTTTTTTGTCTTATAAAAACATGACTCATTGTCCTTACATTTGATCTTTAGATAAGGCCTCAGGCAAATCTTTTGGAATTTTGTTCTTCTTAAAAGGACTGAATTGAACAATTTTTGTTGTTTACAGAGCTTGTTAAGCATTGATAGAGCAAGTTGATGTATTTCATCGAGAGAAATTTGTGACATGTCTCTGTGAAGGGCTTGGGTTGCTCTGTTAAGCTTGGATTGTAGTTTTTGCTATAGAAAAGCTATATAAACATGTCTAAGGTTGACATCATTATAACCATTTAGCAAGGAATATCTCTTGGTTAGTCTTTGTAAATGAACTTCAATATCATGTCTTTTTAAAGAACAACACTTCATTTTAAAGAATTCTTATCTCTTCTATTTGTCTATCTGTTAGAAATATCTAATGAAGTCTTTATGAATCAACCATAGGAAGACTGTTGGACT
The DNA here is from genome assembly GCA_037074485.1 of Delonix regia. NCBI lineage: Eukaryota > Viridiplantae > Streptophyta > Magnoliopsida > Fabales > Fabaceae > Delonix > Delonix regia. The sequence goes on from CM073451.1 coordinate 32,106,538, forward strand.
TTCAAGTCTAAGTAGTTGGAGCTGTCTATATTCTCCTAAACTTAGAAAATATTCTAGCAAGGTTCCTGTAAACCTAGAGACAAACTCTTTAATAATATTAGAGAGACAAGTGACGAGTGCTAGTTTTCGACATTTGAAGGTCAATTGATACACCAAACTCGTGCAATTTGTCTTTTCTTCGGTGAGGTTTAATGTCATCAAAAGTAAACTAGGGGCTACTTGAAGGCTTTGGTATATGATGAATAGAATGGTGTTAAGTGTGACTGTTGCTAGATGAAAATTGGAATTCTTCTTCTTCTTGATCAGATTTAACCTCTTCAACATATGATTGTTGTCAGGAATGTTCTAGGGGATCCGTATGTTTAGCCATATTAATAGCCAAGATATGTGCTAGATGCTGAGAATCATGAGAAAGTGAAATTTCAGACTCTGTCTCTTCTTGAGAGGAGGCTGAATCAGGACAAGAATCAAAAGAAGCAATCTTTTGTGGGCAAGCTTCCATCATGGCAATATCAGAAGCTTTTTTGGGATCATGATGAATAAGTTCTTTTTGATTAAGATTATTTTTAGGGGGTATATATGGAGGTGGAGGTTTTGTTGGTTCTCTAATAGAGAGTCCCTTGAGGGATATAAGTATTAAGGGTTCGAATTTTGTGTAGGATGAAGTGGCTTTATATGTTTTTGGGAAATGAGATGGTCTTTGTAGAGGCCTCAAAGTTCTAGGGGATGGAAAAGCTTTAGAGAAGATTTCATGAATCATTTTGAAACATTTTGAATAATCTTCTTATGAGGAATATGAAAGGTATGAAGATGGTGGTATATAACTAGTATGGTATATAGATGGCAAGGATGGGAAAGTGTCATAATGGTAGAAGATGGTGAAGGTTTAGGTTATGGTTTCACTGCCAAGTCAGCTTCAATTTGCTTCCACTGCTCATTGAGAAGCTTGATTTCTCTTTTTTTTCTGTCAAATTCTAAGCTAAAGTAACTATGAGAGATAAATTGCTTTACCTCATAGTTCAAAGTTTGAATCTTTTCTTGTGTTTCTTGATTCAAGTGGAGAACTTCTGCAATGAGATGATAAGTCTGGTTATGTTTCTTAACAATCTGCTTAATCCTTGAATCAATTCTCTTCAACATATGATTCTGAGCAGTTGCATTTTTGGATTGCCAATTAAGTATTTCTTAAGAAGTATAAACTGGTTTATAATTACTTGTAAGAGTGACCTTGGTCGTTGGAATATAAAGTTGTGTAGTAACCCTATTATCACTAGTATGTCTTTCCAATGAAGGGAAGAGATAATCATAAGAATGATTTGTTGGGTCAAACATCATACACAAAATTGGATTAGAAGGGGTAGCAACTGGAATATGGCCTTTACACAAAGAGGCATGGGTTTCCACAAAGTATAGAAAGACATCAAGATTGATTCTTGAGATTCCCTGAAGCATCCTACTTCTTTCATGTGTTTGATCAAAATTTCTTCTTTGGAGGACTTTTTCTTTTGAGGGACCAACCTATGGCTTAAAATTTAGATGTTAATCCTTTTGGAAGGATTTAAAAGATCTGGCAGGTTTGCATGTCTTCTTTCTTAATTTTTCTTCTTCCTTATTTTATTTTTCTTTTTTAGCTTGGTGACGATGTAGCTAATGATAATACAAATTAGGATCATTTTTGGCCAATCGCTGGGACTATTCCTTATAGTCAGAATCATCAGAGGAGAGGTCAATGTCACTATTTGAAAAATAATAGGGATCATGACAACTGCATCTAGGTTTGCACATCTCTTGGGCAAATCCCAGATGAAGTGATCAAAGATGTGGGATACAAAAATAGGTTTTCTATTTGGTTCAAAATAGGCACTAGTGAGAGTTTATATTTTGATTTGATGGATTAGGATATGAGTGATGGTGAGAATTTCTTGGACAAAATGGGGTTAAGAAGGCTGGGAAAACGACTCATCTGGTCTTCTGAATATGCTTTTGACTTGGTTAGTAGGAAGACGAATGATTTCTAGAGGGGCTGTGGTAAAGGGCAGTTTGCTGTCCACAAAGAGCTTTTCATAGTTGGTGATCCATTCCATTAGCATTAGCTAAAGCAAATCTCTTTCAATTATTTTTCCTTGGAATCTTAATAATATTTGGAACATCAATTCTATTGGCAACGATCATTAGGGCATCTTCATTATGGTTAGGAAGTTGTAGATCCATAGCATGGTCTTGGAGTCAGAAGACCATTTAATGATGCAAAGTAGCCATAATTGTCAAAGAAACCTGCTTGGCTCTGGTGATTTAAATCTGAACCTTGATACACTTGTTGATAATAGAATCAGTCAATTTTAAGCAGTAATTTGGACAAATGGTTAGGATGACTATTCCTTGCTTTTAGGGAGGTAAGAAACATTCCTATAAGGGCATGCTTGCAGGTAGTATAGGTGGTATCAAGAAGGGCTATACTGGCAGTGACAGGTAGTCCGTTTCTTCCATGGTAGGTCACACAGAGACGAATGACACCCAAATGAAGATGGGTGTATCCTTGGTTCTTCCTGTGGCTGATGAAAGACTGAGGGATTTCAAGATCAACATACTGTTCTTAAGTAGGAGAAGGAATTCCATAGCTGTAGAGGTTGGAAGTATAGACATACTCCTTGATTGGCTTATTAGGACGGAGGATTAACTTCTTAATAGTTTTTCCATACGACTGTTCCTAGGTATAAAGCTGGTACGAATTCATCAAAGGAGGATGAGTGTCTTCAAGTCGTTGATCTAGGGTAGATCAGTATAGGTGATTTCTACAAGATTATCTATCTTGGAAGTTTGAAAGCAAAGGCAAGAATCAGGAATAGATATTTAAGAAGTTATGGTAACAGAGGTTATGGGTGATTGAGAAGTAGAAGGACAAGGGGTTTCCATGATGTACGTGTTCTCTCTTACTCTCTCATCTTACTACTCTCTTTATCTAACTTCACTTGAAACATAAGGCTCTGATACCCAGACGATCTCTGTGCGTAGTGTTGTTATACCAAGAATATAGATCTTAAGACCTTTTAAGACCAATAGTCTTGCAATTCAGGGTTTCTAGCCTATGTATGCTATATGCAAGAATAACCTCTTAAATATTTAGATAAAATACTCATGTTTAATTAACACAGTATCAAGGTAAAGGCCGAGATTAGACAAAGCCTCTCCTAGGCTATATTATCTCAAGGCTATTGTTATGATGCTATATGTATTAAGTTGATTGTCTTTAACTCAGAGACATAAGGTGTTCGAACCATATAATAGCCTTAAATTATACTTAAATTTGTCAGAGTAACCCTTTCTGATACGCAGGGTCTCATAAGGGGCAAGTTCAAAGTATACTTGGATCTCTAGGTGAAAGTAGTATAAAAATGTAAGAGATATTGTAGAAAAAAATGATTTCATAGTATGTTTTGATCATAATTTGAATGTAATGGTTAGAATTCACTTCGGTCGATAATCTACATTTGCAACTCTTACCAAAATCAAATAGTGGGTCTTGGTTTTAGTATAATATATAATTTTTTTATGTAAGGTTGTCTTCCACAATTAAAAATTTTCAGCTGAAGTAAAACCCAACCCTACTACCTATCAATAAAATATGATTTTAAGTTTTAAAGTCACATCAAGATACCATCAACAAAATACAGCTTCTTTTATTTCGGAGATTAAGGTATTATAAGTCTCGTTCCAATTTCTCATATGAGAAAAACTCCTAACTTCCCTTGATCAACTATTTTACTCTGATAATAATCTTCACTGGCCCTTGAATCCAGGCGGGCGTTTGGTCTAGTGGTATGATTCTCGCTTTGGGTGCGAGAGGTCCTGAGTTCGATTCTCGGAACGCCCCCATGTTTTTAATGATTTTTTTAGCAGAAAATGAAAGAATTCTGGAAATTAATGTTTTGTTTACTTGAACAAGCCTACAGTGATATATCACGCACTCCTTTATTAAATTAAGGCCAACAAAACATACAGAAACAAGCAATTCAAATTGTCATCCACGAATGAAACAAGAAAGAACAAAGATAAAACTGTAAGAAGCTCAAAATACTAAGTCCATAGCCATTGAAATGGAGCTTTGGTTAAAAGTCAAGCTCATTGTCTGGTACCAATAGCTTCCGAAACCCCGACATGAATGACACTCGTGCACAGCATTTGTGTCGCTGTCACAATTATTGTGACCGTTTCCAAGGTACGCTGAAAAACCAAACCATCAAAATTATCATCTTTTTCATTGCAGATATTGCTTTTCTTTCTTGAGACAAAATTGAAGCAAGAACTTACCAGGTTTGAGTCTGTCCAGCCAAGCTCAATCTCTTTACATGCAAATCTGCAACAGATAAAACAGCAGTAGCCATGTGACATTGAAAGGAACATATATACCAGAAACTGAATCAGCATGAAAGTGGAATCAATATTATCATATGACTCACCCCATGGCTAGTAAAGTGAGGGCCCAAGATGTGAATGAAGACACAGCCGCTGTATGTAAGTTTGGGGCATTCCATTGCAGAACGTTGTGCAATCCAGTAAGTGAGGTGGTGAAGCCCACAACTCCAGCTATTAGAGAGAATATTATGAAGAACCCCGTTGCCATATTTCCCATTGGGAAGTATATTGGGAATATCCGAGCAGGAGTCGATAACACTGATGCTGCAAATCCACATGCCCAACCATGCCATTAGAATTCAGACCGAGAGATTGATGTTATTATCTAAAATGATGTTATTTTATGACACCTGTCGTCATCATAGGCTAGTGAATCAAACGCAAACATATTAAATGTCATGGTGAATGTCAGGATCAAGATGATGGTACAGTAAAACCTTCCTAATATATATCCTCACTTGATGGAAGCACTCGTGGTTACCTGTTTCACGAGACCGTTCGATCCCATGATTCACTGCCCATGAAGCTATTACAGTGACAGCGAAGTACAGCACTAGATTTAGTACTAAGAGGATGCAGGCTACGGATTTGGATCCTCCTGAAGCCATCGGGTTAGAAGCACGAAGACAGAAACAAAACCTGAAATTGATGATCTTGCTCGAGCTACGAGGGAGAAATATATAAGTAAAGCCATATTCTTCTATGTATTTTAACAGGAAAAATGATATGGAAAGGTAGTCGACCCAGAGGGTTCTTTCTTGGTGTCACCATTTAAATGATTTTCTTCAATGCAAAGAAATGGCTTGTATTCCTTTCTATGAATATCTAGCTTCCTCACGAAGAGGGAAAAGAATCTTCTTTTCATCCTGTCTTATCTTCTTTATCTCTATAATAATCAGGCCATTGCTTTTCCGGAATAGTTCCACCTTCAAGTTTAGATCAAACAAAAAGAAACACAAATCTGTATTCTTTAATTGATTTGGATATTCCTAGTCATCAGACTGAGCTTAGTCCCTGCCTGACGCAAAGATTCTCGGAAGAGAGAAAAATAAGAAGAATGAATTTTCATATGTTGGCTGGCTTTGAACTTCTTAATTTTTCTTTCATTTTCTTCTTTTACTGGTCAGCAACAAATTGCAAGCTCAAACTTGCCATTATTGTTCTAGCTTTGAGGCAGGACGCGCTGCAATTAAGAAGCAATTCGATAACCAATTCTTATGGGCTCGCCACATAAACTAGAAGCTAAAAAGGATTCCTAAATATATGAGAATAGAAAAAGAGAAGCACCACATCAGTAATGAACTTAACAGAATGAAAGAGGCCAATGACATGGCTGAACATTGATGAGGTCATAGAGTTGAATAATACCAGAAAATTTAACCAGAAACCAATACAACCAAGGAGATTTCTGATCTATGATGGGGGTTCCATGTAACAAACCCATAAACTGGAATTGCAGCCCCTCAATAACTTCTGTCCAGATAAGATCTTCTCTAGATTCTAAATTATCTAAAATAGAATTGTAAAAGCTTTTCAGCACCCACACAGACTAATCCCAAGTGACCTTTTATTCCAACCAGAATATCATCAGCCAGCAAATTAGACCTTCAATGCCAACTTCTGGGCTGCAAGAGCTTCAGCCTCTAATGTTGGTTCCCACAATAACGTAGTTTCAGCCAGTAATGAGGTCACAACATATGGGTCCATGTTTGAAGCTGGACGCCGGTCTTCCAAGTAACCTACAACCAAGAGGATGGACAAGGTAAACCAATAAATATGGGGCTAAGTTAAATAAACAATTTTTCAGAAAATAACATACTGATTGGTGAAGACCAAAGCATGTAATCTTGCAACAGTGAAAATAGAAGCAAAAAACCAAAAATAGGACCATAGTGCCCAGGCAAGAGAGTGCCGGTCCATATGTTCTCATACTGAGCTAGCCTAGAAGAGAGAAGTTCTGTGAATAGTCATTTAAGCTTCTAATTTAAAAGGTGCCTTAAGTTGTATGGCAACTTTACAATATTAGGAACCGCTTACCTTCAGTAAGCTGTTAAATTAGTAAGCATCCAATAGTTTTTAAGTCACTAAAAATTTAAACTATCAATTGTCTGTCAAGCTCAACATACAAAGGAAGTTTCTAAGTCTAAATGTTTCTACTTTCTATTGTTCAACTAGACGTACAGCCTAGCTGCCACAAATGTATAGTAGGTAATGTTACCTTTTCCTTTCTTCTCTGTGTCTCTACCCACACGAATAGAGCAACCGCGATTAGCCACTCCCTGCAAGTTTTGTTATATTAGAAAATTTCAAACAAGAAGATCACCCTGTTGCTTCTTTAAGACGTTAATCTTGCACTAGTAAAGGTATTGATAGTTTCAAGCATACCCAAGAAAATGTGTTAATGTCGGCTGTTTCATGCTTTCCTGTCAACCTTCTCTCATTCCCTTCTCCATATGCCCTTATGTGGTCCACATGGCGAAGCGATAGATTTAAAATTGCCTTCTTTATTACCTCAAAGCCTCCATCTTCCCTCATGCTCTTGGTACTACAAAGCCAATGACAGTTCAACACTTCAATAATTTATGAAGTTAGAAAACTCGTGCTATTGTGATTAATAACAAAGTTAAGTCCTAGAACCTGTAATTGGTGTGGCATCCAGCACCATTCCAGTCACCCTGAGAAGGAAACGAAAAAAAAACTTTTTAAGATAACTATGATTGAGGAAGAATTACTTTTATTTATGCATTACAGTACCTCAATTGGTTTTGGATCAAGTGTGAGAACAACACCTGCTTGTTCGGTGATTCTCTGTCAGAAATGAAGGAAAAGAATGCAGCATACTCAATCAAAATATACAAATTTGGGAAAGTGACAATAAAATCAAACACACAAAATTCTCTTTTCATGGAACCAGCAACAAATTTTCCAACTACAGAAGCAAAGATACTAGCCTTCTACCTGCCCAGATACTTGTTTTTAATAATGTTGAATCACCTTTGTCGATCTTAAAACTTCAAAGATACTTTTGAATTGTATTAAAAAATAAAAGTTTAATGTAGGGTGTAACCTGTTCCATCTTTGCCTTACCCACCTGGGCAAGAAGAGAAACTGCTTAAAGAGAAGAGTAATTGTTATCTGATGAAAATGAGACATAAACTAGACCTGCTACATCAAATAAATAGTGCACATGAATGGCAATTCTCAAGTGAACAAACCCACGAATAACAGTACATCAAGCTTGATACAATTAACACTTCCCAATATGCTCCTGGGCATGAGCAAGAACTACACAAGACACAAGGTCTAAAGAAGACAGAATATTGAACCAGATAAGTCAGAAGAAACATGCTGTGCTATCTCATTGGACAACTGACTCTTTTAAGAGCTTAGTTTCTTTTTAAAATGATCCAAAGTTCCATATATATATGGCCAGAATTAGGTAGAATAATTACCTCAAGGATGTACCTTGAAGCCCAGATATGATCACCAGCTTCAATACCGACACTAGGACCAACTTGATACTCCCACTGCAAATAGTAATCAAAGAAATAGTGAGAAAACAAAGTTCATATATTTATCATCTTTATAAGAAGGGGAGTGGTGAGAGGAGAACCTGCCCAGGCATAACCTCCCCGTTGGTTCCACTGATGTTAATTCCAGCATATAAGCAAGCCTTGTAATGAGCATCCGATATATCACGGCCAAAAGACTTATCTGCCCCAGCACCGCAGTAATATGGACCCTAATGTATTAAAAAAAAAAATTTAAATTAAGTCCACCTCACGATATCACAAATTCCTGTAACATCTCAAAGAAAGTTGACAGATGAATACAAGAATTGTCACTACCTGAGGACCAGGATAACCACCAACTGGCCAACCCAAAGGCCATTTCACATTTGTTTGAAGTAAGGTGTACTCTTGTTCTATTCCGTACCTTAGAACAAACAACATAGAACATTAGCATGTTTTCTGTTTTAAGGCATTGATTCAAAACTAAAAAGTTCACATTCAACGATTCAAAATCATCAAAAAAGGAGGAAAATTCTCATGTCTAAATATCAGCAATCATCACCAGACAAGAAATACTAGACATATCAGGATATTTGTTGGCAATATCAATCAGTATCATCATACTAAAATCATGATTTTTCTGAGAAATTGCCTCTAGATTATTGCATGTGAAAGTCAAATGCCCAATAGCAGTTTTCTAGCTTCAAAATATATTTAGAAACATCCCCACAAAATTATTCTACGTGAAATAATGTAAAATATTATGATAAAAGTGTGCTTACTTTTGTTTCTGTGCTTTGAAAAATAAAATTAAAAAAATTAGGAGAATATATACCATGGAACTTCAGCTATGACTTTTGGGTTACTGAAGATTTCAGCAGCTCTGTGTCTTTTGTTTGTCGGGATAGGCTCGCCAGCTGGTGTATAAGCATCGCAAATTACCTTTGCAAAAGCAATACATTACAAAAAACTACTGATTTCTGCGTCTCAGTTTCAATCAAGATGCCATCAGTTCTATTTCAAATATCACAGCTTACCAAAATGTTGTTTCCACCACGGAAAGGATCCTTAAAAATTGCTTGAGGGCTGGAACAGAGAAAGTAATTTATAATTAACTAGTAATAATATATGATAACATCAGAAGTACAAGTTTTAAAATTCTTACTATAGGATTACTTCACTGTCTTCTCCCGGTGCTTGTCCAGTGCTAGATCCATCATAGTTCCACTTAGGGAGCTCAGAGGGATCTTCAACAGGGTTTGGTATTGTCTAAAATTTTGAAAATAGGATTATCGTGAATGGTATTAGGCAGAATAAGCTCCAACAGAGAATCAATTTCCTAGACTGTTTACAAATTAGAAATGACATACCCTTGATTTGCTGCGCACATCAATTCCTGTCCCTCCAATCCTATTTCAAAAAAATATGCATAGTGAAAAGTTATGGCATCCTCATCCAGAAGCAGGATAAAGAAAATATTTAATAATACTTGAACCCTTCGAAAAGGTTTCATGACTAATACAACTATCTTTGAGATTTAATTCAAAGTTGAATTCATACATACATGTGTGCGCGTGTGTGTGTGTGTGTGTGACAGAAAGAGAAAGAGAGAGAGAGAAAGAGAAGACAGAAAGGTATGAAATACCAAATGTACTCAGCAATTATCTTATCAGTGTATGGAGTGATGTCCAAATTAAGTAGCTTCTCTATCCTGTTGATGGTGCCACTTTCAGATTTGATTGCCAGTGCTCTGAATTTGGCAGAGTTGGTCGGTGCACCTTTCTTATTATGTCTCAATAGTAAAGAACTCCACATGTTAGATGTAATGGGGCTTGCATTGGGAGAGCTTTTAGCGATTTTCATCTGCCATTGTGTAGAGGGTGCCAAAATTTGTGCCATGTTTGCTTCTCCCTAAACATACATAATATGGCCACGAACACCCCCCCCCCCCCCAAAAAAAAAAAGAAAATATCAATTTAATTGCATTAAGCGATGCTGTAATTGAAATCAAGCACATAAACCATATAGCATGCTAATCCAAAGCGTAATATATATCGGTTGTCCTGCAACCACTCTATAATGATGTCTCAAGTAAGATACCAAATTGACTATGTATACAATTTCATGATTGAGATTAAGCACAAATTTATTATCGTTATGATCTAGAACATAATGTTTATCTGACATCATGCTCATGCAGCCACAGTCATATCACCAACCGGTGATGCCTCAAATAAGATCATCCCAAAAACAATCATCAAATCCTGCTTAAACCTGACATTCTGGTAAAGTGGTCAGGATCATCAAATTGCCCAATAAGATGGGCATTGCACTAACATCCGATTACATAAAACTAATAGACAAATAATCCATCAGGAAAATGTGCAAGGATGCTTGGTGACTCATTCACTGCTACGACTTAGCTTGTCTTTGCAGGAATTTGTAAATTCTCCTTCTACCCACCAATACCTATCTTTCTAAATTCATGTTCGGCATAAAAACTCCCTACATTATATCACTTGACTAGAAGAGGCAGTGTCTTTTAAAGATTAGAATATATAAAATGATAAAAACTTGAGTTATGCTTTTACAATAATATGCACATATGGTTTAAAAAAATTACAAGATCCAACGGAGTTGACTTCCTTGATATTTCTTATAAACATAGAGATATGGGATATCCCCGTTTATTGATAGCAAAATGCCATAGTCCAAGCATGCCTTTCGTGAACCAGGTCTCCTAAAGCGTCATCACTTCAAAGTATAAAGAACACCTCCATTCAAATGACAATACGAACCCAGAACCCCACCCTTTTTTCAATGTATCAAAACATTAACCGACCAAAAAGATATGTCGGTATTAATTGAAATCGATATAGGTCATATTCAACAGCTAAAGTACGCAACAGCATACATTCTCTTCAACTTGAAAAATCCTCTTTTAAGTGAAAAAATGGGGATGGTGATGGGATGGACTTATACCAGAAAGACATTCTTACCCACAATGGGACTTTGTTAAGTACCATCGAGTCCATAAGCTGTACTCAGATTCAAGAAGCTAGCCAAGAAAAAAGCAAAACCCAGAATCAAAAGAGAAATGCTCTTAAACAATCACGTCAACCTCTCCCCTGCTAACCCACAAACTCAGATACACAGGGAAACGAGCTTAGACTAAGAAATGGCAGAAAGAAATTACCTGCAAAAATGACCAACGATTCGAACTTCTCTACTGGAATTGCGCCTTGTGTCCGAGTGTGTCAGAGACACTGAGACACACAGAGAGGTGGGGAAGGCTAACAAGAGAGCCTCGTGTAAAATAGGACCTCTTGGCTTTTCCAAAACAGATAGGGGTGTGCTATGAGTGGATGAAATTAGCTTTTGGTCCCTTAATGGATACCAAGAGAAGCTTGGGCTCATAATATATTTATACATTGAGATATAGATAAGGTTCTTTAGCTTCTTTTTCTATGCCCATCATGTTAGAAAGCTGGTTTATTATTACTGTTTTAATGCTTATTCAAATTTCAAACCCAGCCATTAAAGTGTTAAAAAACAGAGAGTCCAAACCAACCTCCTTGGACTTTTTCATTTTTCTACTTATATAACTGCTCTGAATTGCCCCCAATTATTATGTATATCATACTGTATTACCGTTAAGATCTAGAATGCTATTTAATAAAGAGATTCTTTGAAAAAGCTGTCTCTGGTCTCGCCATTCCATTGGTGATGATGTTGACATATAGTTACAGGTATTTAAGCAATTATTTACTGCCTTGACCCTCACTTTTTTATGCATTAGTTTTACAAATTAGAGTAACATTACATCATCGTGATTTTAGTACTTAGAAATTTACAATTATAACCGACCTAATTAATTATTATTATTATTTTTGAAATTGTACAAGTTGAGCGTCAATTAGACTAAATTCTTTCCAAAATTATAATATTACTGGAGCAGTTATTTTAGCAAATTCTACTATTTTTAAGACAGCCTAGAATAGATACAATTAGCACTGGATATAAAGGCGAAAGTCGAAGTGTGAATAAATGAGCTATAAGCTTTGAAAAAGGCGAAGAAAAATAAATGCAACTGGTAATAAAAAGCCTTAATTAAAAATTTTGACTTACCAATCGTATGATCCGGCGTTAAGACATGCCCTGCAATTCGAATATATGCTCACAGTTACTCAGTTGTCATAAATGCACTGACTTTTGCATTGATTTTCAATTTAATTAGGTCGAATAGGATCTTAACATCAGTGTGATATTTAACACCCACGGGCCATGGTTCAATAACGCTGCTGCGAATTGCGATCCCTACCCCAGAAATTAATTTCACATTTATCGTGTTGTGTTTTTTATAAAAAATATATAGAGAGAGAGAGAGAGAGGATATTACTCTCCCTGTAAAGTCAGATATTTTTTTTTCCTTCGTCATTGATTTCTACACACTTTCAAAATATTTTCTAATCAAATAATTTGACAAATTATATGTGATTTTTCTTTATTTACTGTAAAATCTTTTCACTATAGAATTATGATACATGAAAAACTTTGTAAAATTTTTAATTAATAATATAATTAATTATAAATTATATTCATGTATATATACTCAACAATTCTTAATTAGATATTGAAAGATTTTAAGGTACATAATGTTAAGTGTGATTGTGTGTAATTTTGGAGGCACTTTGAATTTTAATGTGGCTTGAAATACGAATGACAATAAATCTCAAAAATCTTTAGATATAGTATATAATATATGGTGGATGACAGATGCATTCAGATAATGAGCTTCCAATTGGGAGGCTATTATTGTGGCTCCACTTCATCATGAGGTGTGACGGAGCTGGATTGCTTGTCGTCACCATGTTATGCTAACCGATTAGACGTTGGATTAATTTAGTTTTTAAAATTAATTTTAGTTAAATATAAATTTATATTACTATAATTTTTGTTTAAAAATTATTGTTTGAAATTGATTTTTTGTCATTTATATGATTTATTTAATGTAAAAATAAATTTTTATTTTTTTCCACTTTAGTACATATGAAAATTTAAAAAAAAAAAATTTGAAACGAATCAAATACTAAATTAAATAAAAGTATTGACAAGACAAATCCTTATTTAAATATATAAAAGAATTTTTAAAGTTTTTAAACGTTGAAACAAACATACTAATAATGGTACAATTATTTTTACTCATTTTAGATTTAAAAATTATGTTCATTGAGTGATATGTATAGTAACAATAAAGGTATGATTTTGTCATTAAGAAAAACTTAGTTTAGTAAAAATATGATATATTGCTTAGAAAATTATATACCATTTTAATACTCGGATTTGCATAATTTATGAGCAGGTTCTCATAATTACTACAGACATGTAAATAAATTTTTTTTTTCCTCCTGAAATATGAATATGTTACATGCAAGTATGTTAAATTCGTGAATTTAGACAAATTTATAAAAAAAAGAGGTAAATACATAACATGAACTCATAACGTAAACTTGTAAGAGTTTACCTCGATTAATAAATAGTTATTAAAACATATAATTTTATAATTTAGATAATATATACATTAGAAAATTATTCAAATGTAATTCAAATTTTACTTAATCAAATAAAAATTATTCATATTTCATAATTTGTAATACTCAATATAAATATTTTAAAATAGTCATAAATAAATAATTATTTAATATGACTAATTAAATAATTTTTATTTTATTTTTTTAAATAAGTACATATTAAATGTAATTTTATTATTATTTATGCATATTCAAACTTATGATAAAATAAATTATAAAGGCTCAATGGAAAATAAGTTTGTTTATAAATTATTTAGTCTTAAGTTTAAATTATTATATTGTTAACTTTACAAGTTAGTTGACATGTTAAAATCATAAATTCGTTAAATTTTGTAAGTCAACTCGCGAATTTACTTGAGTTTATACTAAGTCCAAATTTATATTAAATTAACTAATTTTATTTATATATAATCATAAACTTGTAAACTCGAATAATAAACATATAAGTTTGACAATTATAGTCACGTACCATTATATTCATGATTGCACGCGTTAGGCTGAGAGAAATTGATTTTAGAAGCGAAAGGTGTTTGGAGAGGTGGAAACAACCACATACACAATAGGTACAAATCTCCTGAAGAGATGGTGTGAGAAAGTGACAAAGATTAGAGAATTACCATATGCTCTTGACATGTGCTTTATTCTTTGTTGGGACCACTAGATAAGGAGCCTCTCCCACCCCTTTCACCCTCTAATCCCAAATTTCATGGTTCACAATCCATCTCACCAAATCCCATCCCACAACACTTCTCTCTTTGTGCCAAGTATTGTGTAACCAAATTCACTTCATTTTATTTTTATTTTTTATTTTTTAATGCCTGTGTTGATCTAGCTTAAAAATTGATCTACCATGTTAGAATCTAAGTGCAAATGCAGTCTTCTAAAACGTGATTGAATATATAGTCGGAGATCACAAAAACATACATGAATAACCAATTTGAGCCATGAACAGTAATCAAACAAGAAAAATAGAAGAAAAATACCCAATGTTCAAAAGAGAAATTTATTTAAAGAGAGAATAATAGAAATTGAAATTTTCTCAATAAGTTGAAAAAAAGTTTCAATGCAATATTTAAATCAGCCTAATGTCTCTCTCAATTAATTTTCAATTAGCAACTTAACGAGATAATTATTCATTAATAATAGATTGTACATTAAAGTTTTTCACCTAATGAGCTTATAAATAATTCATTTCATCACTAATTATTTACAATTAACATAGAACCAATTCATTTTATAGTTTAGATCAAAATTGATTGTTTAATTATAATCATAAGAAAATTATACTAATAAGAAGATTAATAGTAATTTACAATATAATTTAAAATTATTCCAACATAGTTAAAATATATGAATCATTTAATGATAATTTATTAACCTAGATTTATAGATAATACATATGTTGTTGCTAATAAAAATTTGAACCATATTGAAATTTCATTCTAGAGTTAGGAAATCTATATTGCTTAAAATTAAGAGAAACAAAAAAAAGGAAGATGGTAAAAAACATTTTGAAACAATTTTAGAAAGAATTGCATATATTAGGAGTTTGATGTATACAACTAGAATTTTTTGTGTTCAAAATGTTATTGTTAGATTTGTTTAATGCGTGTGATAATAAAAATATTTTTTAATTATGAATAGAACAAACATGTCAATTATAAATCATGAATATATATTCATATCCTTGTGAATATTTACAAAATGCACCTATTATAATCTAAGTTTGGGTGCAATATTAAGAGAGTCTGAGTCTAAGAATTTGTTTAAAAAGATTTTTGAGAGCCTAGGCTAAAAGGATCATTCCTATGCCGTCCCAAACTTCATGTCTCTCTTAAGAGCATAAATAGGTTGGGTTTGGCTAAGTTTTTAAGTGACTTGGGACATAATCTAATTTTAAGTCGAGTCACATTTTTGTAACTTGAGATTTGATTATACTTGGTTAATGACATAAAATTTTTTTGATAAAAGTACTTTTTATTAAAGAAATTTTTTTTAAAAAATAAAGATTTAAAAGGAAATATAATGAAATAAAAAAATTTAATATTTTGGAATGAGATATAATTAAAAGTTTAAAAGAATTGATATTTTATAATTTTAGTATATATGAATTAAATTTAATTAAAATAAAAAATAAATTATTAAAAATAAAAATAATACTGAGTTATGTAGCATCGAGTCTATCACATTAAGATATGACCTAACCCCATTAAATGTGTAAATTTTTTTTAAATTGTCTCGGCCTAACCTAGTCTAATGTAATCGAACCAAACCAAATTAATCAGACCAAGTTTAAATTCAACCATAGTCTCTCTCCCCTATATAAACATATAGATAGTCTCAAATATTGTAATTGTACAAACATTTGAATAAAGATTTGTTAGTGGCAATGTGAATATATTAATTGTTACGTTTGAGGCATGTTTAAATATAAATTTATTGAAATGAGATCATTTTAAAATTTATAAGAATGTGTTTTTAAATAATATTAATGGTTGTGATAGATTTATTGTGAATTTAACTATAGTAGTTAACTAATATTCTACACATAGTCGTCTATTATTATAGTCATGTATTTTTGTCATCACGCATAATGAATCCGAGGTATGTCAGTTATTCAACACGCATTCCAATATCGTCTATTTTTTTTTAATTAACTTTTTTAAACTTCAATGTTATTCGTCTTTATATTTATTTGCATCATGATTGTTGCGTCCAATAAATTACACATATTATATAATTTATCATATATATATATATATATATTTCATATTATTAAAAAAAATTATATGTAAGCTAGATACCGTCTGTTTGCATTGCTTTCTACCACTGACTATGCATTACACGGAAGAGGGATTAGAAAAAGACAAGAAAAGAGCAACGGGGCCAAAGTAGATTATTTTTATAATAAGAATGAGTAAAAAATTATATTAAAAAATTTAAAAGCAAATCTTGAGTTCAAGACATTAAATCTACGTATGAGAACTTTTTGACTCACTTACATTTGGACTAAATGACCTTGGACTTAAGCCATGGAAGGTCCAGATATATGGAGGGGCTGTTGTTGAAATAGAAAACAAATACATTAGCCATTAACAACCCTAAAAATGTGATGCTATATGTATGTACATTGTCCACTACGAGGCCTTTTTCTTCCGCACAATACTTGAAAAATTAAAATGTTAGAATATCGTATAATATTTAATATTTAAATCTATTAAAATATTATATATTATCAATATACAAAGAATGCTAATTAAGTAAGGGTAAAATAATAATTTTAAAAATTACTATTAAACCCTAATTCTAATGAGCCTTTTATAAATATTGGTTCAACTATTATACGATATAGAAGATATAAATTGAGATACCGAGAGAATAACCTATAAGAATATCTATAAAGTATTATACAGTCACATTTAAAAGGAAATTTAGACTATGAAAATATGAGATACATCGTATTTCATTTGATCAGGAATCCTAACCAGAGTTTGAACAGTTTTTACAATTAGAAAAAGTATGTAAGTCTTTTACTCTAAATTATCTATGAATGTATTCATTATTTAATTTCCTTTACACAAGATACGTAGTAGGAGATTTTAGAATGCCAAATATGTAAGCAAGGAAAAGTCCTCCAAATACAATTCTCCATTTTAGCCAATATGGCATATATAGTATTGTAATTCGGTGTAATGATAAAGGTAGACAAGTGCATCTTCCAATAAAAAATCTTTATGTCTATGAGATTTATAGATAAAAGAAAAAAAAAAGTAAGTATTAGGCCGTTTGATAGGATGGAGTAGTTTTTGTAAGAATGACAATGTAAATTAAAATAAAAATAAGATAAAAATGTATATTTAGTATTATATATATAATCTCTTAGATCCAGGCTAATTAGGTATTTGGAAAGTAACTATTTTATGTATGCGTTTTAGATGCATGTGAGCTTCTTTTGAAACAAAACCTAAGATATATATGTTTATATAAACTCAGCCACATATCATTAATTTGTTAAAGAATTAATTCACGAGTTAGTTTGATTTAAAAATTAATTATATCAAAACAACTGAGGAACTGTATCTATCTTTTTTTTTTTTTTGCTTTATATTGTAAAATTAACAATAAAAGCTCAAAGAATAAATTATATTTTAATCTTTTACTTATCAATTAATTTTCAGTATAATCATTTACTGATTTTCATTTTCAGTTTGGTCTCCAACATATTCCTCTAATCTCAAATAGGCTCCCAATAAATTTTTATTCTTAATTTGATTTCTTACTAATTTAAAAATTAATACATTTAGTTTTTTAATCTTAACTAAATTTAAACTAATATATTAGTACTTATTTCAGTGATGGATTAAATAAAGACAAAATTAATTAGCAAGGGAACAAAAATAATATTAAACTCAAAGCTTAAATATAGTGGTGTATATAGCATCTACTAAAATATCTTTGGCATAACTAATAATTAGGTAAGATTTCGCATTTATGATGCATGCAAAGTGAGAAACTCCTAATTAAGTCATCCATTGATGTCATTCATATGTGAAGTAGGCCACTCGAAGAAGTTATCCAATTCTTCATGCAAAAGCAAAACTAAAAGGTAATCCAAGGAAGCAAACAAATTGGACAACTCATACGTGGTCCATTGATATTTTAATAGTATTAAAAATTTTAAATTAATATAATTTCTTTCCAAATACTTAAACTTCACAAGATGTTCAGATCGCTCCGAATGATTTCTTCAGACAATTTCTTCGTCATCAACTGCTTGCTGCAGCTTTCTAACCTGAATTTTTGTTCATTTTAATTTATAAAATGCTTCATTAATTACGTCACATGTATAACTTATCATAATTATTCAAATATCGTATGAAAAGTGTACTACTTTTTTGTCTGGTTTGACCGTACGTGATAATGAAACAATGACAAAGGATGTGCTTCAATAACATTCTTGTTGCATAATTCAATGCTCATTCCAAAGCCTTAAATGTCTTGAAGCTATAAATTTTCTATTTGTCTTTAGGATCTATTACAAAACTTGTGCCATGAAATTTTTCTATCAAAGCGTCAACATACCCAGGTTAGTAATGGTAATTAACCATACCCTTTAAATTGGAAAAAGTTAAAACAGTCAATCACACAGTAAAGAGTACAATTAACAGGCATCTATAGTTTTAACTCATCTAGTCATAACTTCAATTGATATAGAGAGACTTCACCCTTATGTTTATTATGAAAATGAACAGATAATCACAAGTAAACCGTACTATTAAACAGGCATGACATCTTCAACTTAAAGTCATAGTTAATTAACGTCAAATCCTTGTACATAGAGATGCCTATGCAGCTTGATCTACGTCTAATTAATTAATTGAGTTATAGTTCTGATGCTGAGATGGAGCAGCATCTAACAAGTACATATCTCTCTCACTCTCTCTCACACACATACACACACACATATGTATTCTGCTTGAAATCTCTTACCGATCTTCAGACCATTACTATTATTAACTATAATATATGAATCCAGATATCATTTGTAGTAGGATTTACTTAATGCAGATTCAGTAATAAAATGTGAGCAATTAGATATTGATTCAATAGTTCAATTTTTTCAAAAGCTCTTTATTTTAAATAAAGTAAAAAATGTATTAAGAGTAAAATACTTTATTAGTTTTTTATTAATCACAAAATTATCATTTGAGTATCTCACTTATTGTAATGCACATCTGTCACTTATTAAGAAATGTTACATTTAGTTTTTCATTTAAAAAAATCAAAATTAATCTCTTAAATTTAGATTTTAGGATTTATAGAGAAACTAAATTTGGTGTTTTTTGAAAAGTATGAGAATGAGTATAAAATTTTTTCAATAAGTGAAATGTCATTTTAAGCATTATAATGAGTAAGAGATTAAAATAACAATCTTGCAATAAATATCAACATTAAAATGAGAGCAATTGGATGTTGATCCAATAATTCATATTCTTTTAAAAAATCTCTTCATTTAAAATTAAATAAAGAATGACCCAGAATATATATATATATATATATATAAATTTTTAGTATTAATTTAAAGAATGGACTATAAGGTTACATATAAGGTTTGCCTCCATGACACGTTGAGTGTCCAGTTTACTATAAGGAGATTTGTTTTATTGTCAATCTATTTAGTTCTAGTTAGTGTCTTTATACCTTTCTTTTGTCCACTGTTTTTTTTTTTTGGTTTGCCCTTAGAGGGTTTTGAGTACTTTTTGATGATGAACGTTCCAGATTTGGGAAACCTATCACTATAGGAAGAGGATGATGAGGAGTGGAAGATCGACAAAGTACTGGGATTCAACATTAGTGCATGAGAATTTGGAATTCTACCTAGTGGGTCGTTTTTTAACCATGAGCATTATTTATGTCCCCTCGATGAGAAATACTCTAGTGAATCTTTAGCACCCATTGGGGAGAGTATGCATCAAGGAGATGGGGGAAGATCACTACCTTTTCAAGTTTTTCATTGAAGTAGACCTAAAAAGCATTGTGGAGGGCGGTTCGTGGACCTTTAACAACCATCTTTTGCTTAACCATAGATTAAAGGAAGGAGAAGACCCCAGCAATGTGCCACTATGGTTCTCGATTATATGGTGGCTTTAAATACATGATCTTTTAATGGGCTTTTTAAAGGAAGGTCTAGCTATGCAATTTGGTAATTTAGTGGGAAGTTTTCTGCAATTTAACACGAAAAATGTCACTGCCAGTCATAGTTCTTTCATGCAAGTAAAGGTGCAGATTGATGTTCGCAATCCCCTAAAAGTGAGGAAGAAATTAAGCCTACAAAATGGGGAAAGCATCTACATCAATTTCCGTTATAAGTGATTTCCCTGTTTTGTATGTAGCTATTTGGGCCACTAAAAAGGTTTTTGTCAAATGCGAACGGCTCATAGTGGAGGAATAAACCTATAGATGAACTGTGACATTAGCCTGAGAGCCACTAGCTGAAGAAACCCCCCGACAGTTATCAGCTGGTTACGAAACGAGCAAGGAGAACAACTGAAGCCTCCATCGGCAGGAATAACGAGACGGACGAAATCAATGGGATCTAACTCCAAATATATTAACAGCCCACCATCAAAGGATCATGCTTTACTCAAGCAATAATAATGCACCCCTTGAAGATATTTCCACTTACAAAAGGTTTAATTTGAATTAGGCCCACCTTGAAGAAGATAACCTAATGAAACCACCCGATGGTAAAAATAGGCTTCACTCTGATACACCTATAGGCCCAACTCTTTTAAGTGGCAGTAATATGATCATTGTAAGTCAAGAGGCAAGTGAAGGTGATTCATAGGATCGACAGGCTTTGCTATGCATGCCTACATGAAGCCATGAAACTCATAAGCTGGAATTGCCACGGCTTCAATAACCTCGAGCAGTTCAAGCTCTGAAAGAGCTCAATAGAATTCACAAGCTTGAGATCTTATTTCTAATGGAAACATTAATATTGGCCACTAGAGTAGATGAATTGAGAAGGATATTGAAGTTTGAGGGCATATTCTCTGTCGATAGACT
Source organism: Delonix regia (assembly GCA_037074485.1). Lineage (NCBI taxonomy): Eukaryota > Viridiplantae > Streptophyta > Magnoliopsida > Fabales > Fabaceae > Delonix > Delonix regia. The sequence continues at coordinate 32,127,623 of CM073451.1, forward strand.
AGGAGCCTATTTGGTATGCCATAATCACTTTTGTGGAGATGGAAAAATAAGTAAGGAATGGAATAGAGTCTTAAAGACTAAAAAATTGTTTGGTATGTAAAGGAATAGAATGTATGATGATTTTTTTTTTTTAATGTTTGGTATGACGTAGTTTGAAATGGAAAGTGAAGTAACTGTATAAAATACCCTTATTAATAAGGTAAAACCAATAAAGCAATGAGTAAAAAAATAAAACCCTCTCCATCCCATGATCCCTTTCTATTCATTGTACAATGTCCATTTCACCTTTCTCTTTGCCAGTCTCATTCCATCTTCTAGTTTTGTCTTCATCAGTTGTCTTCGTCTTGTGAGTCTTCATCGACCATTCTTTTTAGTCTTTTTTGATCCTTGTCATCTTGTGAATCTTTACCGTCCTCCATCGTTATCACATTTTGGTAATAGGTTTCGCCAACATTGCAGTTCACTTCAAAGTTGTAAGTCTCAAAATTTTTGGTATTCTTTCTTCTATATTGTGCATTTTGAGTCCTAACTAGTTATGAAGGCTTGTTGACAATGCTATGGTGTATGGAGTTGTGTTATTAAGGTTTTTAACGGTGCTTTGGTACTATTGCCATGAATAGATTAAGAAGACTGTATAAGATGTTCTTTTAATGTTGGTTAAGTCAGACAAACGTAAACAAGAGCAAGGAAAAACAAGACTGATGCATCTAGGTAGCCTAATAATAATCAGCAAACTTTATAGTGGGACACCCAAACATCAATGTGGTTTGTTCAAATAATACCCATATGAAGTTTGAGAACCTTTATAGTGTGGTATAGATGTTTTTTTATTAGAATAGATGTTTTTAGTGGTATGGTATTAGTTTTTTTTAATTCTTTATTGATCATTTTTGTCTATTTTTTATACAAAACTGTAATAAGGGATTCTTAACTTAATTAGATCCCAAGTAAAGGTGGCTTTGGGAAATAGGTCTCTATCCTTCTTTTGGGTAGGTAGTGTTTGTGGTCATTTGAAGCTTTGGAAGCTTATAAATAGTCATTATAGATTCCTATAATTATTAAGCCTTTTCATATGGATCATCCCCAAATTTCAAATTTTAGGGATCTCGTTGATTAGCTTCAAACAGGCTGACTTATCTTAATCCTTGATGGGTCATCCTTTTAATCATAAGAAAGGCGGTTAACTAACTAAGTACGAATTGTCAACTCTATCTGTTACGCTAAGATTGTTGTGTTAAGCAAGTTATCTCATTTGTTACACTAATTCAATTTGTTGCACAAAAATTGTTGGGTTAAACATGACATCTCATCTTGTCTAGTTACTTTAAGATTGTTGTGTTAAGCAAGTTATCTCATCTATTACACTAATTCAATCTGCTGAACACATATTGTTAGGTTAAACAAGATATCTTATATTGTCTAGCTACTTTTATTGACTTGTTTAGGTTTTGTGATTTGGTATGTATATAGCTTTGTGGCTTCTGGCATTAGGCTTTAGATATGTTCTATCTTACTTGTTTGGTTTTCATGCCTTTCTTCATCACTTAAAACACTTTTACGTGCTCAAAAAATTATTGAACAAACATTATAAGTTCGTCTCCATTCTTTGTAAAGTATAACCAATTACAAGTTTTATGTTGTTGGATGTTAGCTCGTAAGGTTACTTTGGTTAGTTTGTTTACCAGTGGTTTCTGATTATCAGTTCCTACATGCTTACAAATTTGCTTCCTAGTTGTCATGGTTACGTTTAGTGTTGGGGACACCAGTGGCTTGATTAGTATTAGGTTCAGGAATGTGAACTGCAATTGCAACACAAAAGTGTGTGTATATATATTAGAGTTGGAGAAATGCCAAATGTGAAGACAACAAATGAAAATTTTTTCGTTGGTTGACACCAATTGTGGATGCTGATGTAAGTAGTGATGGTGGATACAAGAACTTCAATGGAGTGGCAGCATTAAACACTACACATTCACCATGTTCTTAGAATTTTGTTAAGATGGAGACTGAATTGATGAGAGTAAAGATGTTAATCCTAGTTATTGGTTGTGTGTGTGTGGTGTTTATGCTTTTGCTTTGTATTTGTATCACTAAACTTTAAGGATGTAAGTGAGTTTAGATGAAATGCATTCACTGTTTTGGTGTTCTTTTTTGTTATGTGTTTGTATCACTAAATTTAGCAATGTAAGACATCAAATTATATGCAGTAAGTTCAATGATATGTGATTGTTGTAGGTTGTCTTATGATGATATAATGAACTCAATCCATTGATGTAGAAAATACAAGCAAATATTTTTCCTACCCAATTTATTACTATCACAAATTCATATAGAATACAAGCAAATATGGTTGATGCAGAACCTTAAAACTAGAAAAAACTGACAGCAACATGGAAACAACTGAAACAAATTCTTGATGCAGAAACTAGCAGAAGGACGAAGTAGACAACAAGAAAATAATTGAAAAAAAAATACTAATATAGACGGGTATTGTGGGGATGCTTAGCACCTTCTCCATACTCAAATAGACTCTTAAACTCATCTTTGGTCACATAGACCATTCTTTTATTTTATTTGGTTTTCCAAAACTATTCTTTTAAAAATCTTGGCATCAACTCAAGTAGGTTGGCTTTTGAAATTAGTTTTGGAAATCAATTTACACATCTTTTTTAACTTTTCTACTACAATGTCAGTTATGACACTGGCCCAATTTAGTCGAGCCAAATTAGGTCCATTAGGTTTGGCAAGCCATTGTTCAACCCTATTTTTCTGTAAGGCAAATGAAAATAAATATTGAGCTATTAAGAATATTCTCAGGACTTATGAATAAGCCTAAGGGCAAAGGTTAAATCTTGAGAAGTTAAGGTTTTCTTTAGTCTTAACATTGATTCTTACAAACGACCTTTGTGATATTCTACAGATCCATACCCCCTTAAATCATGTAGGATATCTAGGTCTCCCATCTCTCATTGGAAAGAGCAAGAAGTCAATCTTTACTTTCCTCAAAGATAAAGTGTGGTAAAGGCTCCAACATTGGAATACCAAGCTCTTATCCAGAGCTGGTAATGAGGTACTCCTAAAATCTATGGCTCAAACTATTCTAACTTACTACATGGGAGTCTTCCTTATCCCCATACCCATCAACGAGGAAATCCAATACATGATGAACTCTTTTTGGTAGGGACATAAGCACAAAAGCAATAGGGTAATTCGCTTGATGACATGGGATATAATGTGCTGCAAGAAGACAGAAGAAAGACTAAGCTTTCACTATCTTTGTTACTTTAGTTTGGCAATGCTAGGCAAACAAGGTTAGAAGTTAGCAAACTATACCAACATTCTTTCCTACAAGATCCTTAAAGCTATATACTTCCTAGGATGGGTTTTTTGGTCAACTCAGTTAGGGTCTAATACGAGCGTTACTTGGAAGAGTATACTTGCTTTGTGTAGTCTATTAGAATAATAGATAAGGTGGTGTTTTAGGGACGACAACAACTTTCACATTTGGGAAGAGCCATATATTCCCTGTAAGGGGTAATTTAGATTTAATAATGCATTAGGTAGTAGAAATGGCTATTGGGTGTTGAGCGATCTGTTTTAAAGGGATAGTTCGGAATTGAATGTTAACAAAATTATATTACTTTTTCCCAAAGAGGTTGGAGATATCATTATGTAGATTCCTATTAACTCAAGTTGACTTGTTGATAAGCTAACTTGCATTTTGGAAAATGGGGACATACTTGTCAAATTTAGCTATCATGTATTCCATTCTAGTATACATGTAAGGGCTACTTCCATTGATAACTTCAAATGGGATAAACTATAGGGCTTATCTATTCTTTCAAAGATAAAAAACCTGGTTTAGAGAGCTTGTTAGGATGTTCTATCCACTTACTAGAAACTTCAAGTCAATGGAGTAGAGGTTAGCCCAAGATGCCCCTACTGCAATTAAAACAAAGATGTGGCACACGCCTTAATTACCTGCCAACGTGCCAAGGCTAGCTGATAAGGTTGGCCTCATAACCAATTACTAACAGAAGTGAATTTCAAGGCTTGCGTCAACTTTGGTTTGAGAAATCGCCCCAATAACGTGATGGAAGAATTCTGCTTCATCGTTTGGATGATTTGAGTTGCGTATAATAAAGTGGTTTGGCAGAGGAACACATTGGATCTTGGGGGCAATAATAAGGGAAGCTTTCAAGTACTTAGGTGACTAGTAGAGGTCCAATAAAAAAGACTTAATGAGGTTTACTATGCCGTTTAAAATGAACCAACATAATTTATGCCTTTAGAACACTAACCAAAGTGGCTTTGTTTCACTGACAGAGCATGTTTCAAGGAAGTGAGGCAATCTAGTTTTGGTATTGTCTTTTAAATTGGAGAGGGTACATTCTTGAAAGCTATCGTAGGTTTCAAACCTAGCATTCTTTACACAAGTATAATTGAGACAATGGCGTGGTAGACGGGGTTGAAATGGGCGGTGTCAAAATCTCAACTCAAGATGCCTAAATGCTTCTACACACATTACACTCGGAAGAGGCGTATGAATTCAAGTGTCATTATCGAAGAATGCAAGTCTTTTCTTCTAGTTTGGGGAAATACTACAGTCTAATTGATTAGGTGACAATCAAATAGTGATGCCCATAAGCTTGTCGGGGAGTGTATTAAACACGCCCCTTACAAGGTGTGGGATGTAAGTCCATCTATTATTTGAATAAATACTTTCGTTTCAATTGTAGGAAAAAAAAAATATTAAGATTAAAATACTTTTTTGGTCTCTCATATATCAGAAAATTGTTATTTTGATCTCTCACTTATTGTAGTATCCAAAATGGTTTTTATTTATTGAAAAATGTTATATCTGATATTTTATTTTTCAAAAAATACCAAATTTAATGCCATAGATTTAAGGTTCAAGGTTTAATATAGAAACTAAATTTGATATATTCTTTTAAAAGTGCATGACAAAATATGATATTTTTTTAAATAAGTAAAAAATTATTTTAAGCAGTATAATGAGTGAAGTATCTTAAACTTTATTGCAAAAATTATAGTAGGTAGGTCCTGCAGATGATTTGCTAGCAGAAGTAATAACAAGGTTACTTAGAACTGGCTAATATAAAGTAACCTAAGACGGAAGCAATCAAATATACATATAATACACACAAATATGGAAAATTCAAAATAGGAGTTAGAATGGAGCAAAAAGGCTAAATGGGGTGTTGCTTGAATCAAAGTTATACGAACTTCATCTCAAAAGTCGCTCCACACTCAATGGAAGTTCCAAATATTGATTCCAATATAAGAATGAAGCGAGGTTACATTTGAAGCAATCAGATTTCCTACTATAGTACTCATACAATAGTGGAAAATAAACAATATCATCTTGACACATTAAAGTTCCCACTTTCTTGTCCACCCAATAGCAATAAGCCTACCCAAATCAAGTCCTAGCCAAAACATAACATCAAATCTTCTCTCTCTTTCACCAACCAAAAATCTTATTCAAATATTTGTTTTCTCATTCTTTCTCTTAAGTAGCATAATTATGTCTGTAATTAGGACATATAGAAAAGCATATTTTTGAGCAAACCTGTGGACGGATCGGAATACAATGTGGTAGATAATGATAATTGATTGAAACCAAGGCTTAATCATGGTAAGCTCGTCCATGATTGTACCATTGCCATGTTTGATCATTCTTCAAAAGCTTATTCTTATGGTACTGATTCTGGACATCAATAATTAAGAATGATTTGACATATTCCAACGTTTGTGAAACACCGAGACGTTGTGGTTATGCATTATTATTACGAGATGCTGACACAGCGTAATGCAAGTGGAACTATGTATCCACGTGATGTGGCAATGGTGGGTAACACTCTCCATCATCATCATCATCATCAAGCCAAGAGGAAGGTTAGTGGATCATGATTTAAATTATTTGACTATGACCTCTTCCTCTATTTTCTCAATGTTTTTTTAGTTTAAATTACCATATAGCTAAGGATGAATTGGGGACTAGATTTTTAGCAATTTTAAAAAAAAATTGCAGGTATTGAATTGTACAATTTTTTAAATATAAAATATAAAATTAAAATTTTAGAAACGTATTGTCAAAACTTGAATTTTTTTATTGTGCACATTCGTTAAATTTAATCTAAATCATCATATTATGTATTTTCTTCAATAATAATCGATGAATTCATAAATTTTATAATAAATGTAAAAAATTTGAACTAATTTGATTTGCTCAAATATGTCTTCTTCGTTTTTTTTTATTCCTATTAATGAACAAGCGTTTTCTACGGGAATCACAAATGATGATTAATTTTATAAGGTAATTGTTGATTAATTTTGACTTTTGATAATCTCTATGGTAATAATATGTTATTAAATTACTTTGAATAATGGATTTATGGTATGTGAAATAATTCTTTAAAAAATTTGACTTTTGCTATATATGTATAACACATTACTGCACAGGATGGGAGTACAAAATTGACTGAAATAATTAATAATAACAATTTCAATTAAAGTTCTTTTAGCTGTGGTAATTTATTAACTTTCAGATCTTTATATTATTATCGTTAAATTTATATTAAAGGATAACTAATTATATGCCATTTTAATACTAGGAAATGCATAATTTATGTCATCGAAAAATTTTAAAATAAATAATAAAATATATATTGTCATGTACTGTAATTCATATTAAGTAATTTGAGTGAAATAATTTAAATTATAAATATTAAGATAAAAATAATGTTTTATCTGAATAAGAATATTTTAAAATTATGTAATTTTTAATTAAAAAGTTTGATTCAATCTCAATACAAAAAATTTGGCAAAGAAAATTTATGCTCATTACAATACATCACGGAAAAGTAGTAAAGCAATGGAAACGGGTAAGCGCAGGTGGACCACGTCTGGAGAGATTCAATTTGAAAAGGAACCAAGAGGATGCCCCTTTGAACAGAAGAGCCGAAATGAGAACGTGCCACGTGTCAGACAGGCCCACACACCAATACCCAGAAGGAAGTTTAGCACGTATGAAGAGCCAGGCAGGCAGGCAGCGAGCCAGGACGATGAAGTGACATTTTTCTTTTGTTTTGATGTTTTCAGGGAAGAAAGTAAAGAAAACACAATTGGAGAACACAGCAGCAACAAAACAAAAAGAAAAGCCGGTTCTTTGCTTTCTGTTCCGTCTTCCTCCTCTTCTTTACTTTCTCTATTTGGGAAAACCGTCGTCACCAACCAGGAGCATCCTCTATATCTTTTTTCTTTTTTTGGTATTTTCTTCGGCAAATATACATAATTTATGTATGTTGAAGAGATATTGTGTTAAAGAGCTGAAAAGTGTCATCTTGATCGTTTGAATCTATGGAACAACTTGTCAACTTCATCATCCGGCCTCCAAGGTATTTAATATTCACCTCCTATTTCCCATAACATATTTATTGCCAAAATATGTTCTTTTTCGAAAATCCCGGGTAGGTTTTTGCATATGCTTGGTGTTGTCCAGTTGCAGTATGATGAAATTCGAACCTTTGATTTAGTCTTGCAAAGCCCCAACTTGAGTGAGCGCAATTGAATTGTTAGGGATTAGCCTAGTTGTGAATCGGCCAATTCCTCTTTTGGAAGGAAATAACTACAACGTACTCGAGTAGATTCAATACTACATCTTCATAAAAATCCCGGAATGATGTTAATTTTTTGGTGGGTTTGCTATCACATCATGTTGACTTGGTTTATTGTATGTGCAAAATGCCAGATCAATTTTTGAGCACCCGAAGGTTCTTCTTGATATTCTGCTTAATTTTTCGTGTGTACCATTTCATTGACCCAATTTATTTTTCCTTATTTGAGAGCTAAAATATCGTTCCCTGGAGAAGAAATCTTATCTGAGTACTTTCATTTTAAGTTCATATTGGATATTTTCTTTTCTCCTTTGGATCCTGAAAATATGATGCTTATGTGATGCATCTCGGACCTCAAATACTAGGACATCTGAAGCAGTTCTAGACAGATATGGCATTAATGCACTGTATATTGCTTCTTCTGATATTAACAGAAATTCAGTGGTTGCTTACTAATTATGCAATTTCTAATTGCTTTTTGTGTTCAACAAGTGAGATCTAAAAATCAAATAATGTCTGGTAAGAACTGTTACACATTTTCTTTTTTTTTTTAACAACGTTCTTTGGGTAATTCTAGGTTTGGAGTTGAATGTTAGGATAGGATGTTAAATTATTCTGTTTGTTATATTCAAGTAGAACAATTTAAGGCAAATGAAAAGAAGTCTCTTTCCCGGAAAAGGAAAAGGAAAGAAATAGAGTTATTGCATTGATTTCATTGAGCTGAGAGGAAGCTTTTCAAGACAACTAAGAAAGGAAAATACTTTTACATTTGAGGAAATCATAAGATGCCAAGTTGCAATATAGGCCTTCGGGCAGAACTGTACATATCATGGACTTGTATGCTTATTACACTGTGATCAGAGCTACATTTTTAGCTTATCTCTCTGCAATTTTGGCCTAATATGACTTGGCTTGTTTTTTTTATGTGCCTCATCATTCTCTCGGCATATAATGTTTTCAAATTTGACTTCACATTTAATTATTATGATATTATGTGTGTATAATTTATTGGGATGCAGAGCGGAATATGATCCAAAAAGTGATTTATTGGATCAAGAGTTCATGCTGAAAGGGAAATGGTATCAACGGAAGGATATAGAGGTAGGCTTCAAAAAATGCAATTCAGTATGGCAGTAAAATTTTAGCATTGGATCTTCGTGTAAATGCATTAAAAGATTGCGGTTGTTATTTTCCCTCCATATTTTATCAGTAATGGGGTTAGGAGAAGAATTTAACCTTGCAATATTAACTAAAAGTGATAATCATTTACTAAACCAATAATTGGTATATGGGAGGTTCATTAGTCTGGTCATAGTTGACTTCATAGTGGGTTTGATGTTAACGTGCACCCTGGACATGTCTATAATATACTGAATGGTTATCTATATATGCATAATTTACCCTGTATATAATACTAGTAAACTTTCCCATACAAAATGTATGTATGTGATGGCTTAATTTCTTACCAAGTCAATAGAGCACATTGTTCTTGTTAATGTCATGGTTTCCATGAAACGTTCATTTATCTAATTATCTATTTGGGTTGATGACTTGTTTTATCTGCCTTTCATGTGAATTCAATATTTATGCAGATAAAAAATAGCCGGGGTGATGTTCTTCAGTGCAGTCATTACATACCCATTGTCAGTCCTGAAGAAAAGCCTCTGCCATGCGTAATATATTGCCATGGGAACAGGTGAGTGTTTTAGGTTAGCATGCAAGTTGCTGCTTTGTACCCTTCCATTCAATCTTTATGGTCATATTCTGGACATTTCAGACTCTACCGCTTTGAAGATTGTGATCATTTTTTTTTTTTTTACTATAGAAAAGAGGAATATGTTATCACTGTGTATAATATATCCAGAAATGGTTTTAACTTGTATATAGGTTTGCAATTGGATCAATTTTAAAACCTGATTTGTTTGCACCGTTTAATACCATAATGCTAAAACTATTTGCAATCAAGATATTTGAAGCATTTTCCTTTTGTCTTTTTTAAATTTATTAGTATAAATGTATGAATGTGATTGGTTTTACACGTTTGTCACATATAAATGCTGCATTGTCAATATATTTGAAATTTTAAATTTTGCTTAAGATGAGTTTGACTTACAGAAACATATATTTTCTAACAACCTTTTGTGCTTAAGAACAGAGTAATAGATGATTAAGCAAATACATAGAAGTATATAAATGATGAACATGTTACCTAAGTATGCTTTTCTAGATAGCTAGCTTTGGATATGGAAGAATATTGTCTTGAATTCAATATAATCTACAAATTTCTTTTGTTTCAAATGGTAGCTAGCTTCTGTGAATGTAGCTTTTGGCTGGTGGATGTTTGATATTGCATAGTCTTAGTTTGATAGGTTTATGTTGACTGGTTGCAATATTTATGACAGTGGATGCAGGGCAGATGGCAGTGAAGCTGCTATAATCCTGCTTCCTTCAAATATTACCGTTTTCACTTTGGATTTCTCGGGATCTGGACTTTCTGGAGGGGACCATGTCACTCTCGGCTGGAATGAAGTGAGTGCTTGCTTTATAGCCATTTAAGAAGTATCATATCTGGCTGTTTATTGGGATATGAGGCTAAATTAGTACATTAAAAGATAGATGGGCATATTAGGCTTGAGTATAAAGTGACATCCTTTCTATCTTAATCTATTGGAGATAACTGGGTATTTCATTAAATAGATATCCAAAGTTCTTTCGCTCACATACCTGAATTCATGCCGTATGTGATCTTCTATGCACATTAGAGATTGTATACTTCAGTGAACTATATATAAAGGGTAAAAATTGAGCTTCAAGAGTGGGGTTTAACAAGTTCAATTCATAAGAATAAAACATATATTTGAATACTATTGTGTTATGAGACTTCTCATGTACCAAAGAGCCCTTAGTAGTTATGATTCCTTTTTATTATATTGCTTCCATCACAACAGAATCAGAAATACTTAAATCTATTCTCTTCTGTGAGTTTGCATATAGATCTTCACCAGTACTTGCTTTGTTGCCATTCTTCAAAACAGTTGTCTAATATTCTTGACTCTTTTCAGAAGGATGATCTGAAGGCTGTGGTTGATTATCTGCGGACAGATGGAAGTGTATCTTTGATTGGCTTATGGGGCCGTTCCATGGGTGCTGTGACTAGGTTTTCTTCATTCACTTGCTGTCTTTCTTGAGCTTGCATTTTGAACAAGGTTAAAGAAAAGCTTGCTGGTCATGCATTGGGTTCTAGCAGAGGATTGTAATGTGTGGTCCATAATTACTCAGTTCATGTAGTCAAATGGTACTTAGGATTATTCTGATTTGTTAAATGAACACCATAGTTTCCCTTGTTGTGGTCGTCTTAGAACGAGAGCCAGCACCACTTGAGATGAATGTATATGTGGGGACTCTATTAATGATTTGATCACAATCATAGGAAATAATTATGGGGAAATTACAGTATTTGAGCTGGTGGCTGAAATGGCTTGAAAGGAGGTCTATCTACCAATGGAGTTAATGAACAATAAGAATTTTCTGTAACAGCAGTCCTTTATCTGTGGATGAATGATCTGAGACTAGTCAAAGGATGTTTTTTAATTTACAGACTTATGAATGTTTCATGCCTTAGCTGACCAAACACGTTCTCCTTGTTATAAGTTTACTAGTGCTACTTATGCATATTTTTAATTCACTGAATCAAAAGTAACACTCCATCATTGTGTAGCACTTCAAATTTTCAGTTTTCACTCAAGTATTTTGCTTTCTTGTTACCACTAGTAATAATCTTATCCCTTGCAGCCTTATGTATGGAGCTGAGGATCCTTCAATTGCAGGGATCGTCTTAGACAGTCCCTTCTCTGATTTGGTTGATTTGATGATGGAACTGGTTGATACATACAAAGTTCGTCTGCCAAAGTTCACTGTGAGCACATTTGTTCTTTCTTTTTCTTTTTCCTGCCCCCGCCCCGGGGAGGGGGGGTGTAAAGATGAGTATATCCATTCATGGTAGCTAAGTATCTAAAATTTTGAGCCAAGTTCTATTCTATATTTTATTATTGTTTTACATAATGGTTATATAGACTATCTTCAGTGTTGAGAGCAGAAGTTCAATTTTAGAATATGACGTTTCAGCACAAATGAATTTTCTTCTTCAGCAAGTCTAGATTCTATAATTTAATGGTGCATCTATTCATCTTTGAAATTTGCTCATAGATATGCTTTCTCGGAGGCCATTATTTGTATAAATTCCATGATGGCTGGTATTTTAAATGGATGGGATCACATAAGATAATGGAGATGACAAAGGATTTGAGATGCAGAGCAATTGTCTTTTAGAATCATGTCTTGAATGGATCATGACATCAAATATCATCATCCAAAGTGTAACATGATTTTGCTTTGAATGGATAGATCTGGTTATAGACATTTAAAATCAAGCAAATGTAAGTTTAATGAAATGAACAGATGGCGAAGCACCTGTTTTCTTTTATTTATTTTTTAAATTGTTATGATGTGGCTTGAGAGTTGTAGAGTCAAATGTTTGGGCTGTCTGGGAGAGCATTGGTTATGCCTTCCTAATTTGGAGAGTTCCTTTTCTTCCTGTTGATTTTGGGAGTAAAAAGATATGGTGCTCTGGATTGCAGTCTTTTGGCTTGTCTTTGGTGCATTTGGATGAAGTGAAATGCCTTAAATTTTTTTTCTCTCTTGGTGAGAAAATGCCTTAATTTTTACTCAGCAGTCAGCAGTATCTAGTTTCATCTATTCTGTTGGACAAGCTTGTTATCTTAGCCTTTGTTTGTTTCTGCTCATGGGTATTTGAAAATAGTTCATTAAAAGAAAAAAGACAAAGATGAAGGATCACCAACTCTCCTGTAAAAGGGAATAAGAAAACCAAAAAAAGAGGATTAGCTCAAAAAGCGAATCAGTCCAAAAGAGGATTACCTGTTTTTCGATTGGTAGGTAGGTAGTAGACCACCTTTGGTTTCTGTCACATAAAATTAGGACTCATGGTAATATGTAGAGAGCTCCATATTACACCTAGAATCCTTAAAACTTTTAGAGGAGAGGTTGCCTTATTTGAATTGCTACCTCTATAAAGTTACTCAAGGAGCAATGTAGCATCTGTTATAAAAAATAAGTTTTGCTGCATGGTTGCAAGTATCTAATGTTTGCTGTATTTGAGTGTGTTTATATTGATTAGTCTGAACCTGGCCAGAACTGATTTCATTTTATCCCACGTTTTGTTTCTGTCAGGAGATTGATTGCCATTGCCTTAAGTGACTTTTTTTTATTAGGCATTTATAATTTGTATGTATGATGAATTGTAGTTGCTTAAACTTTGATTGGGGGCTACATATTCGTGCCAAAACTTGATTTTAAAATCTCTTTTCTTCCTATAGGTAAAATTTGCAATCCAATACATGCGAAGAGCAATCCAGAAGAAGGCAAAATTTGACATAATGGACCTGAACACCATTAAGGTGATCCTTTCGAGGAAGTTACACTTTTATTTTTAAGTTTTTTTCTCCTTTGATGAATTATCAAGCTAAAATCCTCCATACCTGATTGGTTGACACAGATATTGTTTCTTTAGCTTGAAGAAACGATAATTATACATCTTGTTTCTTTTTTTCTTTTCTTTTACTTTATGTTGGAACTACATTTCTTAGTGAGTCAGTCATTTTCTTCTAATGGTTCTCAGCATTTATTGAGTAAATTTCTTTGGCAATTAATGAATAGATTGTCAGCAATTTTTTTGCTGATTTCATATAATTTGACTTTAAAATTTTAGGCTATTATTGTGCCTCATAGATACTTGTGCACGAGCATAAATTAAAGTGGACTGATTGGGATAATGTAACTTTTAGCAGACCTGGTGGAACTGCTTTAACCTGATTAAATTTCAGGATGATTTATTGTTTTATAATTTCCTTTCTAGAGTTCTGGTGTTTGTAAGCAAGTATGAACATCATAATTTGATAAGGGGTCAATCTGCTGTTAGTATGCAATTTGTTCAGGAAACAAAGAGATGCAAAGACAACCAAAAGGTAAATTAATGTGTACCACTGTTATGTTCACCTGTTGAATATAGATGGCTCTTTGGGCATTCATAAGCACAAAATTCTTGTAGAAAACAAGTCCTCTGCACCCAATGCAAAAAGTATTAGGAATTATTTAGGGAAAAAAAATAAGAATATATATAACATTTCCCTTGTTGAGGGTTTATTTGTGTTCCATTGTTCATTCCTATAGCAGGTTGATGTCTCTTCTTTTCTTTTATAAGTAATTTCTTTTGATGATCTATTTTATCCTAGGAGAATATCCAAGCCTTCTCTTCTGTACCATTATTCTTAATATAATTTCTTCTTTTATCTGAAAAACATTGTCTATGGTAGGTGGCGAAGTGTTGTTTTGTTCCTGCTCTACTGGGGCATGCCGTTGAAGATGATTTTATTCGGCCTCATCACTCAGATCGTATATTTGAAGCTTACATGGTATGTATGTCTATGAGAATTCCCACATGTAATTATTCACTAGAAAGTGATTTACATGACTGAACTTCTGTTGCATTAGTCACTTAAGTCAGGTCTCCATGTCATTTAGTTAGCCTTCAATTTACTTTAGTCAGTTGGTGTATGTTTGAGGCTATGAGGTGCATAAATTGTTTTGATGTCATCTAAATGTTCATAGGCTCTTGGAGAGGACATGTTTTGTGTCTCCTAGCTTTTTCTATATCTTACTTAATGTGGTCTTTGTTTCATCTTGCAGATTTTTTTTTTTTTTTTTAAATACTCTTTAGATTTTAAACCTGGTTGTTTATGCTTTACAGGGAGACAAAAACATAATTAAATTTGAGGGTGATCACAACTCTCCACGTCCTCAGTTTTACTTTGATTCCATAAACATCTTTTTTCACAATGTTTTGCAACCTCCGGAGGATGAGGTTGGGGCATCATTTTTTGACACTGTGAATGATTATTTTGGTAAGGTAAATTCAACTGCTATACATCTCAATGGTTCCATTTTGGTTAAATTGTGAACTCCCATCCTCATAATCTTGCCAAAGTTGACTTTTACAACTTTCAGGGTGGTTGGAGATCTTTGCATGAAGTAGGCTATGATGATGAATCATCATCAGAACACAAAGGCATGACTCAATGGCATCTCTGAACCATTTTTACTGCTCTATTTCTATCAGGATCTGCATTTGGTAACCTCTCTTTACCAATTTCTTAATTATTTCTTTATTAGTTGCAGAACCATCAACAAGCAGTACAGCAGATGCCATTAAGCAAGTCCGTTCTAAAAGACCAATGAGCAGGATGGAGGTTTGTATTTATTTTATTCTTACTGAGTTGTTAGAATAGTATACTAACAGATTGGCTGGGAAAAATGTCTTCCAAAGAAAATAATCCTCTTGAATAATGATAAATGTTGACTGGTGCTCCCTATAAGACGACTTTTAGTGAGCACAAAAGGGAACCAAAAGCCAAAAGAAAAGGAATGGTGTCTCAACTCTCGACAGACCAAAGCTTGCCTTCCTGCTGCGTTGCAGAATGAAATACCCCTATGAAAAAGCCATGAGTGAGGCCCACCTTAAGAAGCCATGGAGACTGACTCTATTTCAGAAAAGTTAAAGCAGTAAAAATTATATCCTTGAAAGTCCTGGCTTTTCTCCATAGTCGTAAACACTAAGTAATTGCAAACTCTTCACTTTGCAATATAACCTTCTCTTCCTTACTTTTCTCAAAACCCTTGAAATTATTTAGCAGAATATGCTCCAAGCTTGCTGGTTCAATCCAACATTCACAAAAATTGCCCAAAAAGTGTACTTGAATGATAACTAGACCTTGGCTGTAGAATTATATGGCTGAGTCTCAGAATTAGAAAACACATAATGGAAGCATTAGGGGGGAATACTGTGTGCCTGCCAGGAAATGTTTCTTTCTTTCTCCTTCTTTTTCTATTTCCCCCGGCCAAAAACCCTTTTAAGGACCAACAACTGATGATCGTATCACATGGCTAGTAAAGATGTGGCTCCTTGAACTGTCATAAGCTGAATTTTGTTTTAATTTTTATTGCCATGACTTTTATTCCCTATTATGTTATTTAAGAAATATTGAATCACTTCCTGCAGGTTCCATCTGATATTTCTTCAAAGGATGAGCATTTTGGACGTGAGGTATCTTTTTACCTAGCTTGCTTGATGAATATAAAAACTAGAAAAAAGAATGATATCTATATCTATATCTATATATATAGTAGACATGAAATTTCCTCTTTTATTACATGTTAATAGACTTGGGGAACATTGTAGGAATCTTCCAAATTTTTTGTAAGGTACATATATCAGACTTCTTATATCAGCAGACTACGTGAGATGAAATTGCCATATAGTTAGTTTATAGATGAGGTAGGCTTCATTTGTAAGTAGCTGTCAAATTTTCTCCATTTGTCAAATGGCTGTCTTTCCTACTTGGTTTGTTATAATTTAGAAAGTACAATTCTGAATTGTTCAATGATTTTGTGCTGCAAGATGATTCACATGGAATGCAGGTGGCATGTAATATGTCAGGCGTAATACGAGGAGAAAACTTATACGTTTCTAGGGGGTGATATATCTTGAAGGCACAAACACCTAGTAGTTCAAGAAAATAAATTTTTGAAATATCTGGCTTCAGATGGAGAGAGTGAGATCATTGAAAATAAACTAAACTGAAGTAGAATAAGTAGCATGAGATGAAGAACCAGAGCCTAACCAAATTTTGCATGATATTTGTGCACTGCAGGGTGAAAAAAGCAATGATGATCTTTCCTCATCGTCATCTAACATGATTAGTTTTGAGCTGTCAAATGGCCATCCCTATGGACCCCATGTTCCAACCACGTGGGAAGATGATCAATATGTGGAATATGCACTTGATGACTTGGCAGGTTTTCCATCTAGTGCAGAGGAGGAAGAAAGAGTGAGTAAATCCATTTCTGTGATGACATTCACTTTAAGATATTCTTTAATTTATGTTTGATTTGTTTATCTTATTCAGATGTTCATGGAAGCTGTGATCGAGTCACTCAAAGACATAGAAGTGAGCAATCCCATGGCAGAGAAATCACCACCTGGTGTTAGTACTGTGCCTGCAGAGCCATCAGAAAAAGATGGCATACCAGCTTCTTCGCAGGAGCTCTCTAGGCCTGTAGAGACCACTACCTCTTTAATCAAATCAAAATCTGAACCGATTCCAAGTGCAGCTGGTGAGGTCTCTGGACCCTTGAAAGCTGATTCTCAATCTCAGAACTTGGCCTCTGAGCCAAGTATGTCATCTGGGGCAGCACCAGTGGATACTTCTTCAGCCAAAGAATCATCTCTGAACACAAGTGTTTCTTGTGTTAGTAGTGATAGTTTTGCTAGTGTACCAAGTTCATCAGACACTGACGTATCACACAACACCAAAGCCACATTAACCATTGAAAAGAATAATCCGGCAGGGCATGTTATGGACGGCTTGATGCGTCGTTGGGATTTCAATTTTTTCCGGAACAATAATAATCGATGAGCTCAGATATTCTCTCAATGGTTGGTTTTACATTGTTTTTGTACCTAAAAAACATTATGGTTTGTAAAATGGTTGGCCAAAGAAATAGGTTGGTTGTGTGTAAAGTCAGTATCTCTAGATTATCTTCATCTAACAAATTATATTATTTGAAGACTTCTTTTTCATGTGCGTATTTATTTTATATTAAAATATAAATTCAAAATATCAGGTAAGTGTAAGTTTTATGTGTAACACACCTTGCAGAGCACCAAAAGTAGGTGCAAGGAGATAATAAAACTTTACAAAAGTGCTTAGGTGATGGTGAGGCCACTGATACATGTTTTCAACTGTGTATTTCAGTTCAAGACTTACATTAAAGATTGTCAAAATATTTTTTTTGCGTATTTTGTTTAGTTCTTTATGACTTGAATAAAGACACTGAATTTATTTAATTGAAGTTATACTCAATTGCTTATCATTCCAATTATTGCACTTCCATTTCAAATTTTCAATCATTAACAGCTTTTTAAGTTTTTTAAAGTCAAATGACCCTCCTATGCTGTACAGTCTCTTTTGTAGGCGTGAAAATAAAAAAGAAGATTGGTGTTCTGAAATAGGGATGACATATGTTGGGAATGTGAGATTTTTGCCCCATGATTCCGAGACAAAATATATAAAAATCTTTATTAAGAGATTCAAAATATCAATTCATAACCAGATGAAATAATTAAAATCATGTGAAAAAAAATCATCTAAACAGAGTAGATATCTCGTAGAAGAAAGTGGATGGCCTCTGCCGCTATTAATATTTTAATTTTAATTTCATTATGCAGCTATTGGAGGATTTTTGAATTACTTAAAGGATAAAATTTATATATAATTACTTTATCTTTGTTACTAAATTATTTAATTAAAACATTTTCTCAATTAAAGTATATATTTTGTTAGAAAATATATATACTTACCATGTTTTAATTGGAGAACGTTATAAGAAATATACATGAAACTATACCTAAATTTTAATTAAATTAAATTCTAACGATGCATTATTTATGCATTGCCTCGAGAGAGGAAGGCAGAACAGTTGGACCAACCATTGGTTCATTGAATTTATTTGAGCTTTTAATCAAGCAGAAGGCAGTGTGCGTCGCAATAGAGAGAAAAATATCATTAAATTAATTCAAGTACAACAATAAAATTGAATCTGAAAGAAGTAATGAATAAATTGTCAAGAGCAGCTTTCCAGCCCAGGCAGGCAAACAAGCCTGCATTATTGCAGAATGAACTGAAGTTTATCCACACATGTACAAGCTGAGTGGCCATAATTAACTGACTTAAAAATATGGTAGCATGTTCCATTGTTTTACCTATCTTCCATCATCTTCAATGCTGTCTCAACTAGTGAGTGAATTGTTGTACTGTGCCTATTCAATCCAACAGTGCCAGAGAAAACATTGAAGCTTTCAAGCTCTGATGTGGTCTCTAATACACACTCTAACACCTCCTCCATTCCCAAATTCTTGAAGGTACTTATGTTTTCTGGCTTGTCTTTCATCATCCAGATTGCCAACTCTATCACAAACCTCCTTATCCTTGGTACCTTAGTGGGTGGATATTGATGTTTCTTGAGAATCTGAACCAATTTACTTGCTAGTTCAACCTCAGTAATTCCAGCTTCTCCATATACGATGCTTGATTCTTGAGAACTCAGGAACTCGAAAGCATTTGCTGCCAGTCCAACCATTACTTCTTGTAGCTTGTTCTCTTCTAACATGATTGCTTGAAGAATCTGCAGAGTAGAGAATGTGTTAAAAGTGATCAAGATTAGTTTTTCCTTTCTTTCTTTAATTTATCTAATTTATTCCAGATGAAAACATAAAATGATAATATAAAGCCTCACGTTGGTAACCCTAATTATAATTAGGTTAAATTATTCTGCATTGCAAGTTGGTCCCTAAATTTTAAAAATTTGTAATTTAGTCTTTATCACTAAATTTTTGTGAGTATCTCATTTAATTCTGTTGTGTGACTAACTATAATATATAAAAGTAAAAAATGGAATAAAATTTACACATATGTCTGACATGAAGCTATCTATATTCATCATGCATATTTAGAATGTCAAAGCGACACACGGTTGGGCTTATTAGCAAACTTTAACATTATGATGATGAGGGATTAACGATAAGGCCAATTAATTTTTTAAAATAAATTTTAATAATATAAAGACTAAATTAAATTTTAAATGAAACTATAGGAATCAAACTAAGAATAAACTTACTGTGGGTGCTGCATTTGTTACCCCCTTTAGCTGGTTGAAGCATTCTGATCCACTGTAGGTACATAAATTTCTTAGAATTCTAGCAGCATTGACGCGAAGCAATGGAACTTTCAATGAGTCCACAAGCCTTTCCAGTACTTTTAACTTCAAAACACGATGACAGTTGCTTCTACTTTCTAATACAAGCATTGCTAAGGCCTCACCAGCAACAATTGTCACATGTTTCTGATTTTCTGTTGTGATTTGCATGAAGAATATGTTGAACAGCTCTTTAAGCACTCCACCAGTACCTCCAATTCTTTCTGTAGCATCATCTTCCAATGCTAGACTATATAAAATCTCTATCCCAAGTTTCTGTAACTTGGGTTGTTTCTTTCCATACCTTAATATATCTCTGATATTGCTGACTGTGAAAACTATCTCAGAAATCTCCTTTCTAAGAAGTTTCCCATTGGTGCCTGTAGTGTTAGCGAGCATCTTCACCAATTTTAGAGATCTCTTCACTGTCTTTATCTGGGTTGCAGTAATATTTTCATTCTTCAATGTCCTTTCTTCAACATGTGTAAAATCTATGATTTTTGGTAAGAGCCCTCTTGTATTTCCAATCTTTCCACAATTATCATGATCATGAGCAAGTTTTTTGAGAATCACTAGTCCCAAATGGTTGAATGTCCAAAACCCATAATTTGGATGATCACTTATGAGTTTCTTCTCCCCAATTTCATCAGCTGCAGGAATATGGCACCTGTTAGTGTGGAGAAGAGAAGATATTGATTCCATTGCTCCGGGAATTCCTGCTATTCTGAGAGAATTCTGCTTCTTGCCAGCAAGTTTTGATAAAATTTCTGCAGCTGACCATCTTATTTCTTTTTCTTCGTAGTCAGTCAGATTCAACATCTCAACTAGTCTTTCTATTACTGATATAGAAATCCCAATCTTCTGTAGTGTATCTTCAGAAAACCGTGGGCTAATTGCAAATTGGCGAAGAATTCTTCCTCCGACGAGCTGCTCATCAGGGGAGTTTGAAGTTAGAAGATCCATAGCAAAACTGACCATGTCCATTTTCAAGCCATCAAATATACTTCCATTGACACATCTTGAATAGGCATCATAAAAGAATCTCCTAGTTGACACCATTCCTGATGGCCCCAATTCACACTCATTGTTCACCTCTTCCAAAAGCTTACAATAGCTAACTTTCCATTCCCAGTAAGCTTTTTCCATCAGAAACAACAAAGCCTCAGCCAAAGCTAATGCATAAAAGATATTCAGAGCAGATTCTCTATTTCTCTTGTCAGTGTCTCCCTTTTCTATATCTCCATAGTTACGTTTGACAAGTTTTATTAACGATAGAACCACGCAAGCTAAAGCAGAAAGAAGCTGAGGCCAATAGAGAATCTTACTGATATGCCTGGAAGAAAAAACCCATTTGGCATATGGCAGAAATGGAACATCTGAGCTTATCCATGTTCTAGTTGGTGTCCTAGGAGTGTCCCACTTCTTAGGGGTTACCCCACAAGCCTCCACCTTAACTTCTCTCTTGTTCTGCTCATGCTTCTTAATCGGCTTGAAAAGGCTCTTTATACTTTGAAAGAAGGAGTTTGAACTAGACCTCAGAATCCTGAAACTATTGATTCCAGCATCAGTTATAGACCACGTGGCTTGGTGCTGCCATTCAAGCTCGTGGCTTCTGCTGAAAATCCTAGTTCCTTCGATTAACAATATGATGGTGATGAACCAGAAATCGGTTTTGTCTAAGGTAATAGCAAAACCACCAAGAAGAACCACAGTGGCCCATATGAATCCAAGAGTTCCTAGCCCTGTAGCTGATTTTTCAAGCACTGCGAGCCTCAGAGCAAAGAGGGTCAGCTTCTTTTCTGGTGCTCGAATTGCTGAGACTGTTGGAGACGCACAATTGTCAGCGTTGCTAAGGCCACGAGGTTCGAACAATGTGGTGGTGCCTGTGCTGCTTGTTTCGCTCAGCCTTTTGAGTTCTGAAACTGTTAGATGAACGCTGCTGCTTCCTTCTTCTTCCTCAGAATGCCTTTGATCCATAGGGTGGGTTGAAACTCGTATCTATGAGAGATCACAAAAGGGTAAGTGTTGAAGACAAAACAATGGTGAATTGAAAAGTGGGTTATGCACTTGTGCTTGTATCAATCAAAGAACACAAAAGGGTAAGTGTTGAAAAGTGGGTTATGTTTGTGTCTGAGAGAGATCACAAAAGGGTATGATTGAATCTAAGAGAGATCACAGAATAATGGGTTTTGAAGAGAAATGGAGAATTGAGAGTGGGAGGTGGGTATTTATACAATGCAAGAAGTAGAAATGGGAAACTTCGGGAGCAAGTTTGTTGTGAGGGTATGTTGGGGAAAGAGTAACGTCAAGGTACTTTTTAAGTCAAAGTTCGAGGAAGTTGGTTTCATGCATAAGCACCAGCAGCACACACCCATTAACTTGGAGAATGGTTTACTTCTTTCTCTTGAACTTATTTCTTGGAAAAGTTGCTCTCTCTTTCTAGAAAGTTTCCTCTGGGAAATGAGCTAGGTGTAGGTGATAAGATGATAATATCCGAACAGTACAACATAATCAAATAATGAAGTAGCGTACATGCTCTCCATGGGGAACGGGCTTGGCCCTATCCTACTGTGGCCAAGTCATAACAACATTTTTTATCATTCTCATTACGACAACTTTATTTTATAAAAAAAGTTTAGAAGATATTCTTGGATGGAATCAATGTATGAAAGATATTAAATTAATTCAATTGTAAATAAATATGTAAATATCTGTAAATGCTAGTTAAAAATTGTGCCCCACATAAATTTTTTTAATGATTTATTTATCCTTTTTTTCTTATAAAATTGGGTTTACTAGAATTTTATTATCATTAAATTCATTTTAAGACTCTCTATAAATTTATTGTTAAAAATTTAAAATCATTGAGAGGTAGAATTATTTAGAATATGATCATGTTATTCATTAATGTATTATAATAAATTCTAACCGAAAGGGACTAATTTAGTTGATAAGAAAAAAAATAATCGTAAGGAGTGCTCTTGAAATAAAATTTTAGATGTACTAATTAGTATAGAAGATTGCTTTTATGTTCACTCTTAAATACTCTTAACGCAATTTTAAAATGTCTAAAAATCATTAATGCAAAATTAAAAAATATATTGTTACATATTTATTGTTAAATTAAAAGTGTTAACCATGAACATATTCGTAAAATTTTACATTAGTTTCAACATTTTGTGTAATATTCATCTTTAAATACATAGAGACTATTAACTACTTAATTTGTGTAACATATATATATATATATATATATCAAAATATATTTAAACTAATTTATTAAAATAAGAACAAAGAAAAAGCCCTACATTCAATCATATACTTGATTGTGGATTATTATTATTATTATTATATGAACAACAAGGCATTAGTGGCATCTAATGAAGGTTTCTATAATAAAATATAACGCATGTTGAGAGATTAAAAAAAAAAAAATATTTTCTATAGCCACTAGGGTTAAAGCATCTCTCTCATACTACTTTGTTAGCTTTTTGTATGCCAAAAGAATTTAAAAAATGAGTTTACAACATATAAGAAAACCACCAAACTGATCAAAATGAAAATGAAAATAAACCAATGAAGAAAAAGCATTGACTTGACCAGCTTAAATATAAATCAATTACGTACTCGTACCAGGCTGGCGTACTTGACTTGAAAAGCTGACTATTGTTTTAGGATGTTGATTTAGCAACAACCAAACATTATAACCACTCGTAATTGAATCAAATGAATAAGAATAACACTATAATACACAAGCCTTAAATTAGCAGTTGACTATTTTTCCACTTGTAGGGTTCATTGTTTTAATTAACTCTTCTTTTCTGAAAGACTTGGTCTGAAGTGCATTAATTTAGGAACAACAACAAGTGTGGATGTGGTAGTTGAAGCTTGCAAGATTGGGTTACGGGTAGGAAGCCATAGCTTATTCTTTCAAGCTAAAGCCTTAAAAAGCCTTCAAAGGCTTGTAATGGTCCCACCCCCTGTTATGATGTTCCAAAGGCAGTCGCTTCTACATTTAGTATTCGATATATAAAATTATAAATTTTGAGATAATCGTGTAACAGATAAGAAGTCAACTATTCATTTCAACTTATAGTTCTTTTATTTTTATAAGTAAATGTTACCATGTTTGGATAGTAATTTGTAATACTTCCTTTATTTTAAACCTGTGTATGAGTTTGGACTATGGAATTTGAAAGTCAAACTCTACCTAATAGGTTCAGTATTTTGGTCTAGCATAACTCAGATTATTTTGCTAAATATGTAAATTGTTGTTATTGAAAACTTGTAAATCACTATTTTAAAGTTTGGCTTTAATACAATATCATTTTGAGAGCGACATGTAGCCCAATCCTCAAGAATCAATACACACACAGCTGGCCTATGATCCAAGAAGCACATCCTAAACCCATATATGTGAAAGAGGGAGTTGAATGAGCTTTCTGCGGGCAAAAATATTGCTATCAAACAATTTTGAGATATCTATTAATAGTTGAGAGTCTTTTTCTCGCAAAAGTTTTGTTTCTTTCAATCTTTGTGGGTAAGAAATAAGAAGAGGAAGGATAAAAAAGAACAATGAAAGAAAAGAAAAGAATGCAAAAGGAAAAAAGCGACCACAAAAATACATGTAGCCTAAGATAGAGATGAAAACGAATGCTTCATCAGCAAATGTTTTGCTTTGCTTCCAGAATTCTTCTTTTTCATTTCTGCACGTCTTCTTTTGTTTTGGGAGCAATTTCATGGGTTCACGAGAAGCATCAGGCACAGTGCGAAGAAGGGCCCAAACAAAAGGCCTCAGTCTTCGGATATAACATTACAAACCCTCACCCATGATGTACATTACAATAATGAAATTGACTTTGTATTCAGAATGTAATCTCTTACACTAGATCTCTCATCGTCAACTTATTTTAAAAAATTGGACTTAAATTTAAATTTTACAAAAAAAAGCTCAAACCTTTTTTAGTTAAATATTTATTTATATTTTTTAGATTCATTAAAACAATTTTTTTAAAATTATAAGTAAGATTATTTATTACTTCAAGCTTAATATAACTAGTTATTATTATTACTTATAAAATTATATATAAAAAAATTATAAATATAAATAAATTATTGTATTGAAATAAATTTTTTAATAAAAATATTAATATTTATTTTTTATTAAAATATCACATTACACTAAATTTTTTTAAAATAATATTTTTTATTAAAATAAAATAAATTCAAACTCTTTCAAGGTTGAGTTGAAGTGAAAACAAAAAAAACAAACTTAACTTGTTTTACAAAATAAATTTTTTTAATTAAACTTCTTTTAAATTATTTTTGTCAAATCAAACTTATTGAGTTGAACAAACTTCATAAATTATGATTAAGCCTATCCCATGTCATAAAAACACTTGTTCATATCGTTAACTTACTTTTTTGGGTCATTGTTCACTATATTTATATCTTAACGACGTATCCTTGTTTATTCAAATGTCTAACCTAAGTCATGCATAGATGTGATATCAAGCTCCCATGTATAGAAATGTGACACTAAATACAATTAAATAATATAATTTTTAAACATAATACATTTCGCTCAGAAAGCTAATATCATTTATAGAAAGTGAAGAGCTTGAAAATATTTTACAATGTATAATACATTTAAAACTAAAAAAGGTATCATATTAATCTAATTATTTTTTAAGGATGAGAACTGAGAAGTATAACTTACTCCTTCATCTTTTATTTTTTATTACAAAACAGACAGCCTTGAAAACTAGGGTTGTCATAGGCCAACGGTCATATCTTTGCCCTCCTAGCGAGTAAAGGTGTGTCTTTCAAAACTTCTGCCCTCCAACCAAAATTTTAGGCATAGTAATTAAAATCCAATGAATGATGATAGGCATAGTAGTAAAAATCCAATGAGCCATGGTAAGCATAGTAATAAATAATTTGTACTGTCACTCAATGCTGCAGTAGCAGAAGTGTGGGAATAATCAGCAAATGAGATGCCAACCACAAGATCTACTGGTGCCTTGTAGGACAGCACCCAAAGGAACAACACGATGAGCTGAGCTTGCACTATGAGATTTTTACAAACATCCTCAGCTTATCAGCTGCACAAGAAAAGTAAATATTAATATATAAACAGTCAATACCTGCAAGATGGAAGCATGGTTGTATACAAATTGTAAAACTCAAGAGTTCAAGTAAGCTTGTACGGGGGTAGAAAGTGAGGAAGTTGAAATGTATGTGCTTTGTTTTACTTGGCATGTGTTTGGATCGCATAATCATCCGCATTTCAATGTTGCAATGAAGATGCACTGCGCGCCATTAACAAATAAGGCTTCTGTTTTCTCTTCTTTTTTGTTTTTTTTTTTTTTTTGGGGTTAAAAGAAGGTTTAGAGACCCAGAGAACACAAAAGAAAAACAAAAGCAATCCTAACTCCTGCTCCTACAAGAGACTAAACGGGGCATAATACAGCCCCTAAAATCTGCAGAAATAAGGATATCCAACCCAACTTATGTTGGGTGGCTCAGAGATTTGAGGTACAGCAGAGCAAAATATACTCAGAAGTGCAGCAGATAAACCAAATGCAGCAAACAGCAATAATAATATACTCCTGAGGTACAGCAGATCAAAATATAGTGAACTGATTCATGTAAATATGCAATTCATAACTAGATCTCATTTCAACTGAGATCATTTCAAATTTGTATAACACTTTCTATGCCACAGGCCCCCTCGCTTGTCTAATGCTTTCTCTAAACCTGCTAAGTGCCCAGATGCCACAGTCTAAAATTTCCCGATGTCCAAGGGGAATGAGCAATATATCTCAATCTCACGATACCTCACCTATGTACAAATGTGCACATTAATATAGTCTTTGCATTGGCCTTGCATTCTCCAAATTGCAGAGTTTATATAGCTTATGCCCAGAAAATTTAAATTAATTCAACTCTTCAAGAGGTTAATGAAAACAAGGAAAAGGAAAGGGAGGAAGAAAGGCAAATGGAATTAACAGTCTGCTGTTCTAGATTATACATTCATTCAAGTCACAAGTCAACAGAGAGCAAAAAGGTTATCTCAATTGAAGGCCACAGATTCTGATTATGCAACAGAAACCATGAAGAAAAGAATGCCACAGAATAAAGATCCAATGAAAAAGGTGCATGCCATAAAGATAAAAAGAAGACAGACACGCAACCACAGGCATCTTGTTCTGCAACACAAAGATTAATACGTTTTTATAACTTACAAAACCTATCATAGTCACCCCCATAATCTGTTCATATATCCATGATACCAACTTGCCATGTGCTTGGTTTGCCACCTGAGGTTCCCAGAATCAAGTTGGGGCCCAAAATGGCAGAGAAATAAGGCTCGCATCACAAATGGAACTAGGCTGAAATTTCCAGTTATGGAAACATAAAAATAGCCTTGAGCTGCCAGGGCTGCTTGGTATAGCAAAGAAGATAGCATTTCTTAGTAGTTGGACAAAGAAAAATGTGTTGAAATACACAAATAATCTACCACAAATACTAGAGAAAGGGCTTCGAGCAATGTATGCTTATGACTGCAAAACAAACATCACTTTATTTCATGCACAATCGACAAAGCATCAGAATTAAGGCGTACCTGAAACAACTACATTCATATTAGCTAGATCTATATTACAGCATTCCTTTGCCAGACCTTAGCTTTCTCCGCTTCAATAATGGACTCCACTAGTTTAACTGCATTCTCAAGCTTCCCTTTTGCATTAACAACTACGTAATCAAACTTCTTAACGTGCTTCATCTCCTCCCTAGCCGTGGCAATCCTTACAAGCAGTGACTCCGCAGTTTCCGTCTTTCTATCTACCAATCTCTCCACCATTGCCATTTCATTCTCAGCCACAAGAAATATAAAAACAGCCGATTTACCAAAAATTTTCCTCAGTGTTTGAGCCCCCTGAATATCAACCCTCAACACAATATCATACCCTTTACCCATATAATCCCGAATTTGCTGCTTTGGTATACCCTTATAATCCCCATAGACAAGCGCGTACTCTAGAAGCTCATCCCGCTGAACCATGGAAAGAAACTCCTCCTTGGTCACGAAGTAGTAGTCTTTCCCATCCACTTCACCTGGGCGTTTCGCTCGGCTCGTTGCAGTGACCACGAAGTGAAGACCCTCTCGAGCTTCCCTTAGCTTTTTTATTACAGCGTCTTTACCAACCCCACTGGGCCCGCTAATGACTATAATCAATGGGTTAGGATTTGGAAGAACTGGGTCCGAGCTAAACGAAGAACCTAGAGATGATTCGAGGGCACGAAGCAGCTCAGACCGATCGGCTTTGTCGACGGCCGGAATGGGAACTGATACGTGTCTCCGTGAATCACCCATTCGGGAACATGAAGAAAAAAATCGCGGGAATGATTTGATATTCTGAAATCTTGCAGCGACGCAATTTTCGCAAAGCAAGTTGAGCGTGGGGAGAGTGAAAACGTTCTGAAAGTTTCTGAGAGAAATTGAAAGAAGGTATCGTTGGTGTAGATTGGATGAAGAGAGCGAGGTGCAGAATAGCCAGCGAAACATGAAGAGAGGGACACTACACTCTTGAAGCTACAGCGAGCGCAGAATCGAAATCGAAATCCAAATTTTAGATAAAAGTAGATATTTATACTTCTCTCGAACTATGGCGAATTTATAATATTGATAATTAAAATTTTATTTATTTTTTACTATCATAAAAAATAAATATGTATTCATCTACTGATCTTAATGTCTAATTATGACATGTAATAACAAAAAATAGGCATTTAAATCTCTGGAAGTTAGCTTTGATAATTTATTTTAAGAAAAATAAATAATGTCACTTTGAAAATGATTTGTTTTCCTCAAAATAAATAGTATAAGTTAATTTATTTTATTAAAAAATAAAGAACACTTGGAAATCAGTTTCTGTTAGTCATATAGCAATTAAACATTAAGTTGACATATAATTAACCATTTCACTTTTTATAATAGTTCAGTAGTTCAAAATATTACATTTTAAAATTAAGTACAAATATTGTAATTATAATATAACGTATATGTATTTAAAAAAAATATTATTTTGGTTTCCCACATTACCATCCAACTCATTCTTTGATAGACTAATGGGGGGACGAATTTTACTAAGATTGAAAAATATAAAGAAGCAATATTGAAATAGGGTTAAAATGTAAATAACTAGACAAGTAATATTTTTTTAAAACAATAATATTTTTTTGAAATATATCAACGAAGACAATTAGACAAGTAATCTTTTGAAATATATAGGATGGTTTAAAAAGAAAAACAAAGGCAAAATACTTTTCCTTAAAATCTATTTAATTTTTTTAAAAAAAATTTTAATTTCTCTGTCATCCGGCTATTAAAATTCTCAATATCATTTTAATTACTAACTTCATTTAGATTATTGACGAAATAAGCTCAACCATAGAACATATAGTCGTTAAAACATAATATCCAATACAATATTTCACCCAATTATCTTTGAAAAAGAAATGAACTTACTAATTTCGTGAAGTGGATACCCCGTAACCAACAAAATTAAGGGTTTCCGAAAGCAGTGATTGACAAGTTGACCAGTCCCATAACCCTTCCGACAACATAAACGCATGCTCACTCCAAAATGCTCAACCGGTACTTCAATGTTCAATCTTGACCCAGCAAAAATGCTTCAAAACCACTTAAAGAATACTATATTGATGATTTTATTATTAAAAAAATTAATGAAGTATATCAGACTGCAAAAGTGTACCATAAGAGAAAATCAGTATCATGAGGACAAGCACCTTCATAATTGACGTGACTGTGCTCCTATAGAAGTTTAGAAAGCATTCATGTATAGAAGCCTAAAAGATTACAATTCTGGTTGTATCAGATTTGTTTCTTTACCGTCAACAAAACCAGTAAAAAGTCATAATACACTTTCAAGAGAAAGATTTACTTATTTTAACTACAATCAGATATGTGAGGAAATAAAAAATACAGTTTCGTTATGGTCCAAGATAGTTGAGCAAAAGGAGCAACTTCAGTTCTGCAATGAAGAGAACAGCACAATTTTGTAGGCAGAAGCTGATCTGCAACCATTTCATGGCTTTTCACATCTTTCCTGTCCTGTGTTATAATGGATCACAATGCCAGAAAATCATCAAACAGACCACGTGAACCCCTTCAAAACTTTACATTGGTGATGCAAATTGCAAGATGTAGGAAAACTTCAGCAAATATCTTCTTAGACTTCATTCTTTTAAGCTCTCCACTTGATGATAGTGTTCAAGTTCAAGGTAATGCCATCTAAATTTAAACTTTAAATTCAGATGATCATCCTTGGATAAGGCGTAGGAAATGAATCCAGATATCAGAATTGCGTGGCACAAGGCAGTCGTCGGCCAAATATTCAAAATACCCAGTATCAATACCAATGACCACCAGCTCCACCTTGAGCAGCAGCAACTTTTCTAGCCATGTACTGAGGCTTTGGCTGCAGCCCATTTGAACCTTCAATCCCATCATCCTCTGCCCTCTCATTTTTACAGCTTGGGTTTCTTCTAGGATATGAACAGCTCGAAGCAGCATATTGGGCTGGAACAGAGGGATTTCTAATAATCCTCCGCTGTTCAATAGCCTCTGCTGTTGCTACTACCCCACAATTGTTGTATCGCAATACAGAACCAACAACTTTTCCAGGCCTTGCAGCAACACCTGAAGCAAGTGAGCCACATCAGCAAGTGTGAGCAAACAAAGAGAAGTAACTAAAATCTAATCCAAAGATATATGAAGAAGGGATGGGATTCAATGTGTATAGAAGAAAGCAACAATAGTGACTTGAATTCTATTTTAAAAAGAATAAAAACTAAAATGCCTAATGCTATTATCATCTGTAAGCCATCTTACAACCTATTCTTTTCTGTATGTGTATTTATGCGCGTCTAGCACAAGGAATATGATCACAAAAAAGTAAGCCATTGGTCGAACCTGAAAGAATTTTTTCTGCCCTAATTTTTTACTACTAATCCTTTCGCATTCAGCCCCATTCACACACTTAAGTTACCATCACATGGCACAAGATATAGGTGATACAAAGGCATGCAAACACAGGTTTCACAACTGGTGATAGTTTGAGTACAGGTGAATGTATTATAAACAAGCTCCAAGAAAACAGGACACTCGTTTGAGATAATGCTGTGCATGTATGAGACGCAGGGAGAAAGAGGGAGATGGAGAGCATAATGTACAAACCTTGAACATTTTGAGGAAGCCGAGTCACAGGGATACCACTACTCCTATCTAAGGGTGGCTTCTCTACTTCCTTGATGCTACACTTGGAGAGATTATCTGCAACCTCAGCTGTATTCTGTATTGAGTTATCTGAATATAACACACATGGTCTGCATGCACAGCCTCAAATCAGAAAAGTGGTCAAAAGTGTAGAGAAATACCCATAGAAGAAAGCCACAACTAAAAATCAAGAACAAGAATTAGAAGGACACCTGGGTAATGATGCATGTTGCCTCTCGGGTGGGGCAACAGTTACACCTTTACCATAGTGCTCCTCGAGATATGCAAATTGCTTCTTGAAGTGGTCCACAGCACTGTTCAAGAACGAAAACATGGGAAATTTATACAAGCCCTTTTTAAGTATATTGACACTAAAAAGCACTTTCACTAATATGCATTTTTAATTTGGTCTCTTACTTATCAGTCCATTCTCAAGTTGGTCCTTCATTAATATGAATATTAGAATATTCAGTCCATATTTAGTTAAGACTGAGGGACTCAATATGCTAACCTTCAAATTAGCAACAAACCAAATTAAAAATGGACTGATAAGTAAAGGACTAAATTAAAAATGAAAATTAGTTATGGACCAAAATGAGAATGGATTAATAAGTGAAGGACTAAATTAAGAATGAATTGATAAGTGAATGACCAAATTAAGAATGGACTGATAAGTGCAGGACTAAAATAGCATCTTACTCTAAAATTTACATAATGCAAGTGTTTAATCCAACACAAAAGGGTGAACTGGGTACAGATTTAGACAACAGTACCTTGGATACATGAAATTAGTTGGCTCTGCTCCCTCTAGATATTCCTTCAACATCTTTGGATGGTACTCCAGGATCTCTCGGTAGATGAGCTCCCGTACATCTTCCTTTGTAATTCTGCGCCTCTCAAATTCAAATTCCATCTTGGTAACTGGCTGAGCAGAAGGCTCTCTTTCCACTCTGGCCAAGCCTTTAAAATATGGATCCGCTAGAGCCTAATGATATTCAACACAATATGCCCTGTCAGAACCAGATGTTACATGTAAAGTGAACTGCAGATGCATAGATAATCATTCAACCTCTTCAGCAGTAGGACGATCCTTTGGCTCAAATGCCAGCATTCTTTCTAACAATCGAAGAGCAAGGGGATCAGCATTAGGAAACTTATGGGATAAAGGAACTGGCTTCTTCTTTCGCATGCTACTCAAATATCTCCGAGCTTTCTCATTTCTTACCTGTTAGTATAATTAAAAGGTCGTAAATAATAAAATAGTACACAATGAAAAGAAAGCTACTAGAATGGGCAACTATAAAACAAACCCTAGCAGTAGCTTCGGCAGATGGTGTTCCAAGAAGATCAGTCATGAGGTCTAACTGATGGACAACATTCTTCCCTGGGAAAAGAGGTTTTCCAGTCAAAAGTTCCGCAAAAATACAGCCAATGCTCCATATATCTATAGCTGGTGTATACTGGGGAAAAAAAAACTTATATAAGTTAGAAAAATATTATGACCACCTATATATAGTAAGAACAGGATAATGAGCCTGAAAGAGAAACAGAAGAACAAAATGATCATCCATCTTCATTTCACAAACATGAGCAACCTACTATTTGACCACAACAAAACAAACAGCACCAAAGCAATATGCGTAATTATACAACTATTTTCTCAAGAACTAAAGCATATAAAAAAAAAAAAAATGATAATCAGCCATGTTGCCAGGATAAAATAATGTCAGGACTAGACAAGGTTCCTTTTGCATGCTTTAACATTGTAAATGAACAATAGATATTTACATTTCTAGTGCAACAAAAAAGAGAACCTTAGAACAAATAGTTTAGGATCATAGAATCCTCATATTATGAGAATCTGACAGTAATTTGATATATGATTTATATCCACAATAGGTGCATTTGTAAAATAACTAGGAAGAACATAAATTAATTGATCAGTTGAAAGCCAACTCTACATTGAAGTTAGACACCAAAAAATAGTGACTTGTCAGACTCAGATCACATGACAAAGTTAGCCAGTTACCTAGAAGATGGTATGAATACTATTACTGTACACATTGTAATGTCTTGTGCAAATCAGATTTGAGGAAGGAAATAAAACTTTTCATTTTTATTCATACTCAGCTTGTACCTTTAACACATTCAAAAGAAATAATTGTTTGACCAATTCATCATGAAAAAATATAAGTACTAGAACTAAAGAAATGTAACTAATAACTGAGTAGAGTGCAGAGTCAATACATACAGTTTACAATTAATATTAAGATTATATAATTTGTTAAATGTTGAAGAAAGAAAAAAAGAATCATTCTCTCTATCCCCACATCACAGAACTATTTTGTATGGCCAGTTGAAAGAAGTTACATGGAATATGTGCTCGCTCACAGGAAAACTCCAATGAGCCTATATTGAGCTGGGCATGATTTTGAAAATCTTTAGCAAATGGAGAGAGAGGGGAGGGGGAGGGGGAAGCTGCTCTTCAGAGATTAACTAGCAAAGGTATCTCACACAGCTTAGGAACACATGGTTTAGTAAGAACTTAAACTATTGATGCTGTAAATGTCTCGCAAGCTGGACCACATGCCATTATTTGCAAACATCTTCAGCCCTCCAGCTAGAGTACAATCATGAGGCACTCTAATAAGCACAGCTTAAATGCATATACAAGTCCATATACATTGATGGTACTTGATCTTGGATATCAGTTGTGACTGCCCCCAAGCCCCACTTAAGCTCTTAATAGTAACCCAATTAGAAATTTCACAAGATAATTCAAAAAAATTTCTCAAAGTACAAGATCCATAAGATGACATCAATTTTACCACAGAGCATAATTTATATTGTAGAAAATACAACTCCAAGAACTACAATTTATTTGAAGAAAAGAGGCAGGAGGGACATAAAAGGGGAACTGGGAAAGGGATCTGTACATTCATTCAAACTTCAAAGCTAGGGTACAAATCTGTTAAAGGGATAAACAATGTTAAATAAAAGTGGTAAAACATACTACACCTTGGAGAAAAAGGATCCACACAACTCAGGAGCCCTATACCACCTTGTTGCAACATAATCCTGTGAGTAAACAAAATTAAAATAAGTATGACAAATAGAGAAAGAATGCCTGTTCAAGGTAATAGTTTTGAGGGGAAGAATGTGCTTACTGTCCAGAATATGGCAGTCGGTGTATCATTAAAAGCTACTCTGGCAAGACCAAAGTCACAGATCTTAAGTTTGCAGTCAGCATTTGCTAGAATGTTTTTTGGCTTTAGATCTCGGTGAAAAACGTTAGCTACAAGATGATAAAGAAGTCCAAAATCAGCAAGTACGATCATACAAATAAGCAACTAGTTTGTTATACTTTGATCTACTATAAAAAAAGGGTGAAAAGATGATACAGCAGGAATTCTAAGATAAATCTTCAAACTATATATAATGATCATAACCTGTGTGTATGTACTTCAAGCCTCGAAGAAGCTGATAGAGAAAAAACTGGTAATGCTCTGGAGTCAAATCATCATTTGCTTTGATAACCTGATGTAAATCAGATTCCATGAGTTCAAAAACAACATATATATCTTTGAATTCCCTCCTTGAAGGAGGTAACAATATATGCTTGATCTCCACAATGTCTGGGTGACGCAAGAGCCTGAGAAGCTTAATCTCGCGAAGAATACGGGTGGCATCAGAAACATGTTCAAATATGTCATTGATTTTCTTTATTGCAACTTTTTCACCAGTGTGTGTATCATATGCAGAGCAAACAACACCATAGCTTCCTTTACCAATTACTTCCTCTATTTTGTATCTGCTCCCTTCCCCATATTCTGTGAAGAAGTCTACATCCGCAGAGGACTACAGGAACACAAGAAAACATACTTCTTAGTATAGATAATAATCAAAGCCAAAGCCATGCACATGATTGAATGGAATAATGTTCCTTATCTTTTTACCAGAATATTGCAAGCTGGGTGTCCAAAGTTCATGTTCGTCTATGAACAAGTGTAAGCCAAAATTTGCTTTAAAGCATTAAAAGATGAGTATCATTAGCAGTACACTACACATAAGGTTTATTTAATCACTAAGAGCACATTAGAATTAAGCCCTCTAAAGGTATCATAAATTTTGTTTCCCATAAAACTCATCTGTAGAATTTACTTAGAATAATTAAATTTAAAAGAATAAAAGGTAAATGAAGCATCAATAAATTTGGAATGTTGAAATGAACAGAAAAACAAATATAGTAATAAGTTGGATCCAATCCAATGGTCTCATACAATAAAAGTTGCAAGAGAAAGCAATAGATAACTACATCTTAAATAATAGAAATTTTTCTGCAGGAGCTCCCTCAAATCAGCACTAGCCTCGTGAGCATATGACAGGGAAGCCTAAACAAATCCATTTTATCCTATCCAGACACGGGTATCCAAGTAAAAATACAACCAAAATAGAAACGGGGAAAAAAAATTGCAGTGCCAGACATCACCCCAGAACTAGAGCACCGTACCAGTGGCGCGAAAGGAGAAAATCTTAATCAAGCGAGTACAAAATTTATCTGTTCCATATAAATGCAAAAATTACAAATGAAACACTTATCATTCTCCTCTGTATCCATTAAAAACACCCAATTTTCCATCAAGATCGTCAGTCAATAACCCATACGATTTAAAGGACATATATATACATATATGTATTATTATAAATGAGCATGTTCATAAGATGAGTAACTTTACCTTTCTTCTTTGATCAGGCAGCATCACGGCAACTGAGCATAAAAATCGTCAAATATATAAGCCAATAGGTGCACTAAAAACCCCTTCTCTCAACTCCAAATTCCAAATCACCAAACTCCCACTTTCAGTTCAAGAACCCAGAAAAAGCGATAACCACAAAAACGATAAAGTGGCACTACAACGACCAGATCACGATCAAATGCAATGAACAAAAATCTAAATACGCAATAAAAGGGCAAGAAATAGAAATCTTTAAACCCAAACTTGTGGTTATAAGAAAATTGCAACTGAAAAGAAAGCGAAAAAAGGAAAGAGACTGTGACTGTTCAGCGACTATAATAACACCCACAGTTGAAACAATGGAACATATACTGTAATACCAGTAGTTAAACCAAAGAACTGGGAAGGTGAAAAGATTACGGTATAACTAAACCAAGACAACTAGGCGGAAGTCTCAAAATGTAGCTGGAAAGCCCCAGGTAGCAGATCACGTTGGAGTCTGAATTCTTCTATGCTATAGAGCTAAAATTAGCGGAAAAAACTAATCTTGAAGGATCTACTATGGCGATAATCTCTAACGCACTATGAAATGAATATAAAATACAGGGAAATACTCGGGGTTTCAAAGCAGGATAAGATTCCTTGTTGCTTGTGCAGAACAAGGTGCGAATGAAGAAGCAGGCTGCAGATTGGGATGGAAAATCCTTCCGAGTGGAATGAAAATTCAAAAAAATTAAATAAAGCTTTCGGATCTCAGAAAGAGAATCCCAGAGAGACCGTGTACTCCAACGGGAAGGCTCTGGCGTTGAGCTAAGAGAGAGAGAGACATAAAGGGACGAATATCAAAATCAAAATTAATAAATATAATTCAAAAAATATGAGTAGAATTTAAAGGGACAAGTATTGCCACTGCATTTTCACTTTTCATTTTAGATTTTGTTTCCTCCTCTCTGGTGCTTGGACTTGAAAGATTAAGTTCGTTAAATTCATAAATTTAAAGTGAATTTATAAAAGAGCGATGTAACTGTCCATTAATAAATAATTATTAAAATATATAATTTTATAATTTAAATATTATATATATTAAAAAATTATTTAAATATAATTTAAATTATATTTAATTAAATAAAAATTATTTATATTTTATAATTTATAATACTTAATATGAATATTTTAATATAGTTATATATAAATAATTATTCAATATAATTAATTAAATAATATTTATTTTATTTTATTTAATAAATACATATTAAATATAATTTTATTATTTTTTATACATATTCAAACTTATAATAAAATAAATTATAAAGATTTCATAAAAAAAAAATTTATTTATACCTTATTTATGTTTGAGTTAAAATTATTATGTTATTAACTTTATAAATTAGTTAACGCATTAAAATTATAAATTTGATAAAATCAATAAGTTAATTTATGAGTTTATCTAAATTTATATTAAGTCTAAATTTATAATAAATTAATTTATTTTTTTTATATACAATCATAAACTTATAAATTTATGTCATAAGACTGGCGAATTTGATAAATATACTTTTACGACATTAGACCCGTTAGCTGTGAGAACTTTACAGTGCGTCAGTGAGTTTTACTATCTAAATTATTACATTAAGAAACCTTTTATTCTTTTGTTAAACGATATTTAGGATTTTATTTTGAAAAATTCATGAAGATATATCGTAAATATTTATGTCTAGAAAATAATATTTAAAATACTAAATCTCATTTAATATGAAAAAATGTACAATGAAATGGTTTTAAATAATATCTAACAATTATAATGTACTAAATAAGTATACAAATAAATAATAATATTAATAATAGTTAGTTAAAAATATATGGAGTTTACTGTTATTTTATTTAACAGTTTTTAAATTAATTAATAAAAAAA
The DNA here is from genome assembly GCA_037074485.1 of Delonix regia. Classification (NCBI taxonomy): domain Eukaryota; kingdom Viridiplantae; phylum Streptophyta; class Magnoliopsida; order Fabales; family Fabaceae; genus Delonix; species Delonix regia. The sequence goes on from CM073451.1 coordinate 32,165,102, forward strand.
TATGTAAAATGTAGAGTAAATAGATAAAAATTGAATGCATTAAAATTTTCACCATAAAAAATGCCTTAAATTTTTACATTCATTTTGGAATTATTTTAAAACTTAAAGTATGTCTATATCTGATAATAATAACAAGAAGAAGAAAAATATAAATAACTTCTTTTAATTTTGACTAATTTAAATATATTATTTAATTTTAAAAAATGAGTGAACTTTCATTGTTAAATTTAAATTGTTTGTACATTGACCTAAAAAAATTCAAATTGTTTGTTTAACATCGTGGGTTATATGTTGCTTTAAACTTATTCAATTATCACATAGCACAATTCTATTAATCTAACTCAACTTTAATGGCTTGAAAATTGCTTCTTACTTTTAGATTATTAAATAATATTATTTTGAAATATTTTTTGAAATAACTACCGTACAAATTGGTATAAAACTTTATTTTAAAAATACTGGTATTTGCATTTTATCCTTAAATTCTTACCCAAAATATTTTATGGTGGACAGCAAAAGAGAGGCAAAGAATAGGTGAGACCACGCGCATTCCTAATGGAGACGGGATAAAGATTTTGAAAAAAGGAGTAAAAGGGCCCATATAGCCGAAGCGCGTTGCTCGACGACCCAGTGTGTCTTACACACGCTTCTGAGGACGCGTCCCTCACACTCTACCGTGTACCGCTTCATGAATCATCACTTACCTGTAAACATTAAAAAAGTCAATAACAAAATGAAAGTTTCTTTCCTACCACTTACATATACAACCCAATGATCCCAATCATAGTCAAACCCAAAAAAAAAAAAAAAAAAAAAACAAGTCCTCATCATAGGATTTATTGGCCGTTTAATTATAACTTTTTTTCGTTCAAATGCTATCATGCTAACCATGACGAACAGTATGCAAGAGAAAATAAAGCATAGTAAAACACTTTTTTTCAAATTTATTATAAAATTATTATTTTAATATTTTATTAAAAAAATTTAAAATAATTTTATATTTATTAAAAAATATCATACTTGATTTTCATCTTTAAAAAAATTCCTAGATTTAATTTTTTGAATTTAAAATTTAAATTTTAATACAAGAATTAAATTTAATAATTTTTAAAAAATAAAAAATATTTTTTAATCAGTGAAATTTTATTTTATATTTTTCAATAAGTGAAATATTAAAAATATATTTTTTTTCAAAAATATTATCTAAATGCTTAATTACATTGAAAAATATAAAAGTTAGAGTAACACATTTTGGTAATATATATATATATATATATGTATATATAAAACTTATTATCACTCATCTTACTTTGATCTATTGGATTAGCTAGTTAAGCTCATTATGTCAGCTAATTTGACAAAAATGTATCAAAGCGACTATATGTTAATAAAAAATGCAAATTGACGATTAATTACAAGAGCCAGCTTAACAAGCAGGACAAATCACCACATCATTTTGATTTACTCTAATGCTGACTTGGCATGCTCTATACTATATGATGCCAAATGTCAAAAGAAAAAAAAATTAAGAGTTCATGGTACCAGACAAATGAATCCCCATTAGATTAGCAAACAGGAAAACTATAGTAATGGATGAGACCAGGATTCGGATATTCTCCTCTAAAAAAATTTATCCTCCTGTAAACGAATTTCAAGACAAAATTTTGGACCATTAGATAAAAGTTGATGGTCCAAATTATTTTAATTTTTTTATTTTAATAAGTATTATTTTTTAAAATAAATTTATGATAATATATACAGATTTTTTAATCTTTTAGATCTTTTTTTTTTTAACAGAGAATGATATCTTATTGAAAAAAAAAAAAGAACTGTTTTAAATAATTTATAGTTTGTTTTTTATATCTTAAGTTTATTTTTTAATACAAGATGATATTTTGATAAAAAGAAAAAAATATGAACAAGTTCTAATAATTTACAATCTACTATTTATATCTTATAATTAATTTTTTAATCATTAAAATATTATTATGTATAAAAGTTATCTAAAATATTCATAAATTTTTGTGCATTATTATATTATTATTTAAACAATTAATTTTTATTTAAAAAAGTCCAAATTATTAAAACAATTTGGACAATCATATGAAATTTAATAGTCCAAAATTTTGTACAGCATATCTTCCTATAATTCTTTTACATGAGAATATCCGAATAAGATGAGATCATGTCCATGCATGTATTCCAAACAAGCCAAGCCATATGATCAATACAATTATTTTCTTCCCCTCAAGTATGCTGGCTGTAGCATTTTTCTCATGACGAGTAATATGAAGTGAACTAGCTTAGCATTATGGTTACTAATATATATAATATTTACACACTTTACCTATAAAGTCACCTAACATTGAAAGGGTTTATATTTAGCCAAGACAAAGAAAAGGCAAAAACAAAATAATATAAACAAAAGATAAAATATTATATGTTGTCGGAGAACAATTTTAAAGCACTAATAAAAATTAACTAATCATCATTATGTACACTCCAATATGAACTTAGTTTTTTCTCCCCCGCGCTTCTGAGTACAAATAGCTTTTAAGCTTTTGAAAGAATCTGATAAAAATATAATTATATATATATATATATATATATAATAACAGTCCAGGTTCGTTTTCTCATGAACGTGAGCACATCTTCTGATTATTCAAGGGAGACGAAGACAATTTTAAAGTATATGCTGGGTTTAGAATAGAATCTTCTGCTAATTAGTCTTCAACTTATTATTAAAAATTTTAAAGTAACATTAAATTATGTTTAAACCTATTGGATGTTATTAAGGATAGGTTTTGATTGAGAACTTGTGATAGAATGACAGAGAGTAAAAGATTGAAAATGATTGAAGTGGAATAAACCATTGTTTCAAGAATTCATTGACCCTTCATATATGAGAGATCAAGAATGTAATGAAATGACATTCTCACTCTTATTATAGTTATACACCTATTAATTAAAAGTGCAAACATATATAATTATTTCTACTTTGTTTTATAAAAAGTTTCGTCATTGAACTAATGTCATGCTGCCACAAGACTATATCCTGATTTTCATTTTTTTTTTAGTTTAGTTTAATTGATAAATTGGGCATTTTATTTTGTGTTGAAAGCGTAATCTGATTAATCTTTACGCCCATTAATGTAATCATTGGCCAGAAAAATATCCATTAATTTAATTAGTCAAGTTAACCATTTGAAATTGAGATCGCGATACCGTTGAGCTCGGATAGATTAAGGGGTATTAGATATCCTATAATTTCATTGTAGTCATTGGAGATAAAATGATTGCGCAAATTATTTTTTTATTAAAAGATAATTAATATTTTAATTTAGTCATTCAAAATGTAAATTTTTAATTTAGTTTTAATATTAATCATTTTTTTTTTATTTTTAACGGGATCATATTACAAAATCAACTTTTGTAATTTTAACGATGAAATGCAAAAATAATTATCAAATATTACTGATCAACAAAATCAATCGAATTATACTTATAAAGACTAGAGATGAGTACTCTGCTTATAATTGCCATACATACAGATATATACAATTGAGTGATGATATAAGGCAATATTCACAACTAACTAACAAATATATTAGATAATTCCTTAAATATTAATTTGTTTTATATAATTATAGTATTAAATTTATTAAAATAAATATGCTTTGTTATATATTTAGTTATATTTAATAATTATTATGTCATAAATATTGAATATGATGCCTCAAATACATAAGATCATCATTCTGCATTCGTGTGGCTTTTGATATAAGGTCATTAGATAAAATAAATAAGAAATTCCAACATCAATCCAAAATCCTTGAAATTCAACAGTGTATGGTTCAATTTTGTTTTTTTTACAAAAAAAAAGGTTGAAAACAGAAAACGTCTAGAAGAAAATTTCATTATTCTACTTCATGACATGTGGTATTTTTGTAATTCTAGAAAAAACTTTAATAATGTAAATATTATCATTTATGCATAGTCAAATTAAAAGAAAATCAAACAGAGATTAGGATCAGTTATCAATTTGATTTGATTTGAGAACAAAGTTAAACAAATTCTTAACTTCGCGAAGCAATAATTTTTAAAAAAAAATTAAAAGCTGTAATAGAAAATTAGGACCCAAACCACACCGCACAGGCCCAATACCAAATCTCTATTTCTCGCGTAGGACGTGAGAAATGTCATGATTGGAATTTTAGAGATTAAAGCAATCACGAGATCATGATTAATATGATCAAGCTTGCCCTGATCCCAATGATACAGGTGAATTCACATGTCCTCGCCAATTCAAGGCTGAGAGGAGAGTCCTTGAGGGTGCCGACTCTGTATTTTCTAGTCTTGAAGCATTGTTGAACCTATTCTCCAAACAAGGCATGGTGATTAAAGCCCGCAATATTCCTTAATCCCAAGCCATCATCCTCAAAGGGTCTAAAGATTTTATCCTAGCCACTTACATGAGTTTGCAATTGTTCCTATCATGGCACAAAAAAAGATCATGTTTCTTCTTCCTTGGTGCGATTGAAGTAGGATAGGTGATACATTGGGATCGAAGCCATTACAAATTTTATTAGAGTATGGCAGCCATCCAGTTTTTAAAAAGAGATTCACTTGCCATCCCTGAAGCCCCATCTCCAAACAATTATAAATCTTATAGTGCCTCCAACCTCAATTCTCCCCGTTACGAAAAAAATCATCCCAGACTCCTCCCAGGTATGTGCTGATTTTTAGGACAACCTTGCATTTGAAAATCTTCTAGGAGTATTACAGCTAGACTTTAGTTCAAACTTTGCATTGCTAGCAAACAGACCTATGTACTTGCCAAACTCTTCTGGTTCCATCCATATGTACTTCCGGGTACTTGAGGAATTTTAGGACAATTATGCATTTGAAGATGTTTCCCATCATTTCAAAGATCTTGTACGGACATTTGGGCTAAACTTCTTACGTCAGATATTGTACTGTTTTGAGTTCGAGTTTTATCCTGTAATAAAATAATATCGGGTAACTTTAAAATATAAAAAAATAATATTTTATCAATATTAAATTAATAAAAAATCATTTTTTATTCATCTCCAGTAATTAGAGAATCTCAGTTAGTTAGCTAGTTAGAGATGATCCATTCACGTTAGAAACAGACAAGAGTGCTTCCCACACTCATTAAGAATACCTTACAAATTTGAGTATTAGTTATATCCAACCCTAGAAGACATTTTAATCTTTCAAAGGATTATCAATGGCTCAAAAATGCCCATCATAAAATGCCGTTGAGTAGGTTGAATATATATATGATTTTAAAAAAAATCAGCAGTGCTGTATAGAAATCACCCCCTTAACATAACATTTAAGATAAAATAACACACACACGCACACATAACGAGATATCAAAATAATGTGAATTGCTACGGCAAGGACAAATGATACCGAACACCGACTGGAGGATGCCACTCCAATAACACTGCTAAAATAAATGACATTCGTACCTGATAATCATGCCTCCCACGCTATGCTATAGGCAATAAATTTTTAAATAACAAGTACATAATGATAAAGAAATCAGATTCATTATACTATCCAAATTCTTTTGCGAACAAAAATAGAAGCATAAAATAATAAAGATCTGCTATACTTGATAACCGGTCTCCAAAAACAAAATTCATTGCAATACTCAAACAAAAACTTGCTTAGTAAAAGAAACCCAAAACTTTGCCACCAACATTCTTTCTCCTTGCCTCTTCATGATCCATGATACCAGCAGAGGTAGTCAAGACAATGTAGCCAAACTGCATTATTAGGGGAATTGAAAGTCAATGGAAGAAGCACATTTATAAGACACAGTAACAATATATGGTTCAATGCGTGAGTGGATAATAGCAAGTTAAGCTCACTTGTCTTTTTCTAACCAAGTTGACAATGATATAAATACAAGTATTAAATCAGCTTATGTTTGGTATCAAGTTATCAACAACGACCAGTTACTTTATGAGAAAACCTGCATGAAGCCTTTATGCTTATATAATCAGACCAGAAAGACCTCATGTTGCCTAGAAAAGTTTATAGTAGCACAAATTTGAACCTAATGTATACTTACTACCCAACCAGCAAATGTCTTTGAAACAGTAATGGCAGGATGCTATTAGATATATTATAAGACATGCAAGGAGCCATTATTCTTTCATAGCACACACCCGATCAGAGACCAGAAGATCTAAATCAAGAAATAAGTAAAGGAGGTTTCTTGGGTAACCTGTCTTGAGGGAAGTAGCCTTGCAGTCCAAGGTTCAATCTCTTTGACACCCACATCAAAGCGGGGACTAATAACCCCACATTTATTCAATCTCCCATTCAATTCAACCACAATTTTGCCAGCCCTGTGGTCATCAACATATTCAAACTCTCCAATGTATCCTAGAAAGCATGAACAAAGTATATTAAACCACCAAAAAAACTAAACAATAACAATCCTGAAAGTAAATAAATCACAGTACATTCAAATAGAAACAGATAGAGGAATACCATGCTTCTGCATAACCAAAAGGAATTTGATAATGACTTTTGAGGATGGCCTAATCATGACCTGACGCTTCCCCCGTTTCTCGGCATTGTACATACTCTTGAGAGCATCATTCAAGACACTAACCCTCACCATTGTCACTGTTACAAATTTCAACAAGAATTAATTATAACTAACATATACTGATTCTGTGCTTTGATCAAATACTGACGATATTCGGAAGGTAGAAGTAATTCTATATTTAAAGAATTGAACTGAGTTATAATCCAAACACGAAATCACTTCTAGTGTCTCTCCTATCTCGTGGCAGGAGTTATACAACAGTTCATCTATGAGTATTTTGCCCAGAGGCTGAAAGTTACTATAAGATATTACGTAATACCCCTATTGCTCTTAAACACAAGACAAAAATCCACACAACTCCATCACGCCTAAATCATTTACATGTCAACCACACTTCGATTTCTGTTTGGCAGTTACCTTAATGACCGACAAGAAACAGAGAAAAATTGAAGCCCGAGAAGAGAACCACTCCATGGAGTCTCAAGCATTACTAGAAAGGGGAGGAAAATTCTGAACCCAATAGTGCAGACTAGCTGCTTTATCTAATTTGATTGAAGTTCATGTTTTGCATTAACTCATGCAATTCTTATTTCTTGATAGTCTATTGATTTATAGAAGACAAACATATAGCAACAAACTTTGTTGAAGACATAATTCTCAAAATGCTTTGACTCCCGTGTGAAAGATCATACCTATTACCCACTAATTGAGTTTCAGTGGTTTGGGTAGTACGAAAAAGGTCTTAGTTTCAAACTTCCACGCCTCAGCGGACCAAGAAAAAATAGGAACACAGTTGGGAGTCCTGTGATTTACTATTAGAACATACCGTGCAACATTAAGAGTATAACACCAATAGGCTAGAGGGTACATTTTTCAATCAGAATTTCCACAATAACAACGAAAACAAAGCAAAGAAACGAATCTTCAGAACCCAATTTTGTACTGGGAAACTATTGAGCCCATAACCTGAGAAGGAATCAGATAAAAAACACTAATTTTTCCTCCTTTCTTCTACAGTTGCACTTAGAGCAACACAATAACACACGTTACGCCTAAACCGTGCTGTGTTGTAACTGATGATATTGATCCCCATATTTCTCTTCACCAGAGATCTAAATTATCCTCGAACCAACACACGACCATCTTTCGAGCAACAGACCTAAGACGTAACCGAAATCGACCGACTCGAAGCTGTAAAACAAAGATCTTACCAAGTTAGAACAAAGGAGCCTCCGAGGGACGGCGCTGGTATGGAAGCTGCAAGCAATAGCTGAGTTGAAAGCGCTAACAAATTATTCAAGGAGACGATATATATGGTAGATGTTTAGGGTTTAGAAATTGGTTTTTATGTCCTAAATGGGCTTTTTGGGCCTTTGCAAGAGTCCAATACTGACTTTTGTCGGCTGGCCACCATCGTGTACGTGTCGTTGTAGTGTGGGAAAATTACTTCTGTTCTCAAATATTTATTCTATTTCTTAAAACAATTGAAATATTTTTCCCAACTAAATAAAGCCTTAATTTACGGAAAATTTTATTTATATGTTTATATTTTGATGTGATATATATTTCCACAAATAAAAAAATTTAATATATTAATTTTATATTTAGAGTAAACTAAATATGTTACAACCATCAATTTAATCCTAACCTAAAGATTTAATTTTATAAATTTAGTCTTAATTGAGTTAGATTTTGGACTAAAATGATATGTTTTTAGATTGTTAAGACTAAATTGATAACAATATTTTTTATGGATTAAACTAATATTATTGAAAAATTTTGAAAAATAATATGGTAGATATATGAAGATGGAATTATATATAAGAATTAAGGATTGAAACGAGGCAAGGATGAGGATGGAGTGAGGATGCCTTCCCCACTAAATTGGGTATTCTGATTGAAGAAGGGAGGAATATCAAATTTTAATACTTTAGATATAGAATATGTTATAAAGAAATTAGGAATTTAAAGCAAAATTGTTGACAAAATTATGGATTCTAGTAGAAAAATTTAAAGAATATAACGGGTAAACACCTCATTTCTTTTAAGGTGAGAATGTAATAACAAAAATAAAAATGATAATATAAAATAAAAATGTTATGATTCAATGAATTATATCTCAAAAATAGATATAGGATAAAATAAGGTAAAATACATGTGTGATGATGAGCTTATTTAAAGGATGTAACTTACATCTCTCACACGTACACGCTCATGGCACTGGAGTTGTATTTTTTTGAAAAAAGAAATTCAAAAATCAAATAAAAAGAATAAATTTTCTTTTACAAACCATAATAACTTTTTTTTTTTTTCATATCTTAATAATAAAATCCAAAGAGAATCATTATATATATATATATGTGTGTGTGTGTGTGATAGATAAATTCTTTTTGAAAATTCAAAAATAAAAAAAAAACAAACATTTTCGCAAATCAAAAGATGAAAGATGTTATATTTTAAAGATGTACAACAACATTAGTATTTAGTTTTCTTTTACCTATCGTAATCATTCTATATTTATATATTATGTTTCATGATGACTCTGCATATTTCACTTGTATAAAGTAATTACGTTAAGGTATTGGACGTAAAATTGACCATTATCTCAGTTTATCTTTATAGAGAAAGAAAATGTTTAATCAGGCCATAAAGAATCTCAACTTACATGTATAATCAGATATTAAAAGTATAAAAAGGTTAAAAACGAAATAGTTTTATATTTGTATACTAATTATTGAAACATAAAAGTCGTACATTTTTTTTTGAATTTATTTTTATATAAGTTAAGATAGTCAATTAAGAAGTTAAAAATTAAAAAATATTCCATTAAAGTAAAGTAATTACAAAATTAAAAATAATAGATAAAAACCCGTTATGGAAGTTATAATAATACTTACAAAAATGCATTAACATATTTATTTTGCTACATTCTATGAAGTTTTTATAAACCGAAATCTTGCCTTAAATAAAAAAGTAGCTAAGAAAAGAAAATTTACAAGTAATGATTTCTTAAAACTTATAAATTTGGCCTTTACAAAAAATTACTTAATGTCACATTCATTGTACCTGTTAACAACAAAAATAAATGTTTATTGAATACTTTCATTAATTAAAAATAATTTATTGAACTAACCAATAATTATAATAAATGTTTATCAATTAATTTTATTGATTAAGAATTATTTATTAATTCACTAATATAAAATTATTAATAAATAATAAAATTAATCAATTAATATTTATTATAAGTAATAATAAGTACAATAAATAGTTCTTAATTAATTTTTTACAAGAATTCGCAAAAGCTATCTTTTTTTTATTTTTTATAGGAAGTCACAATTCTCTGCTTTGTCGTGAACTACAGTATCACTGACAAGCATTTATTAAAGTTTGTGGATTATATTTTAGACTTTAAAATCAACAAAAGTAAATCTAGGGTTATCCATGAACCATGTGTCTACTACATGAATTAATTAATATAGAAAGGTTTCCTATCGAAAACAGATCTCCAAAGAAAAATGCGCCGATCTTACTTAATTAATAACTATTCAGTGATTTTAAAATGGGATGAGAGATATAAGGTCAATGGAATGAATAATTTCTTTTGATTGAATATATTATATATTTAGGAGAAACAAAAAGTTGACTGGAGAATGAGTTTAGGAAAAACGAAAAGTGAACTTAGTATGTATTTCTATTTGTCTTATAAGTTATATCTTTATTTTTGAATAGTATTCAAGTGCAAATGATTTAATATAAAATTTGTGAGTTTTCAAATTCCTTACAATCCAAATTTGCATAAATTGATTGGTTTATACTTAAAATTTGAATAAACTATCTTTTTAATCTCTCATTTATTGTAATACTCAAAATAATTTTTTATTTGTTGAAAAATATGATATTTGGTATTTTAATTTTTAAAAAAATTGTCAAATTTAGATCCAATGGGGGAACCAACTAAGACATTATAAAATGCAAGAAATCAAAATCATAATTTTGTCAAAAATAAAGGACAAAAATGTACATTTTTAAAAAAATTTAAAAATTTAAATTAATAATGTTTAAAAGCTTTATCCTGACAATTTATATTAAACAAACAACTTGATTTGACGACGAACAATCTGTTTTCTCAACTGGAGAAATTCTATATTCATATTTTACTAATTTTGGTTTAATGTTATAATTATAAATCATCTTTCAAAGGCATATGTTTATGCAGAAACGCAAATAAAAGGCAGCCAAATAAATTCTATTGACTGAATGTAGAGCCCAAAATATTTTGATGATGTTTGCTCGATATTATTGGAAGCATTTATAATTCAATATATTAGGGTGTTTAAATATTAAGCCAGTCAGGTTTGAACATAATTTAGAACTTGATATGACAAAAGATTAGGATAAAAAAATTTACACCGAAATCCAGCTAGATAAATGGCTAGGTTTGAATTGGGTTACATTGGGCTTGACGAAGTCTATATATTTTTTAAAATTATTTTTTATTTTAAAAATTTATTTTTAATTAATAAAAATTAAAAAATTTTAAAATAAAAATAGAAAAATAAGAAGGTGAAAAAAAATAGAACGATAAAAAATAAAAAATAAAAATTAAAAATAGATAAAATTTGAAATGAATTGATATATTTAAAACTTATTATACATACATTAAATTATAAAAATAATTTTTAAAAAAGTAAAAATATAATTGAGTCAGACCGGGTTACATTAAGGTTGTACCCAAGATTTGGCCCTACTCAACTAATAGACTTGGCTAAACTCCATAATTTTACAAAATTTTTATTTTGCTTGAACCGAGTTTAGTTTGCCAGGTCACCAGATTTTTTGAACACTAAAATTGAACTTTGGGTCATTTTTAAAACTTATATTTAAGTGCATTTTTTATGCATTTACTATAAAATAATCTTGAAAAATCATATAAACATGCCTAAATAACACAGAATCTTGCGTATTTGATTCACGAGTCATCTAGACAGGCTTATATGGTTTGATTTTTAGCAATCACCGCAATCAAAGTGATTGTCAGCGACTATCATTTTGTCATGGTGTAATGGTGTTTACAATTTTTATTCTTATATATATATATATATATATATAGATAGATTTTGTTAACTAGTGTATTGGAGCACTTCTTAAAAATAATTTATTAATTATACATAATAAATTATTCTTAGTTAATAAATATTTTTTATTATTATTGTTGTTGTTGTTGTTAGTAGGTGCAATAAATAATTTCTGACTAATTTTATTAGTTAATAATAATTTATTATCAACAAAAACCAATATATATATATATATATACATAATGCCTGATCATTTCCCTTGAAAAATTCTTATAGAAATTTTCACGTGCTAACACACAAGTCTCTTGTGAAATGCACCTAAATTTGTAAAGCTTGTAATTCCCTCATCACGGATCAAGTCTTCATATTTGATAATCTCAATTATATCATCCAAGCCAGTAATAGCAATGGCTTCCTCTTTCTTCAACTTGACCGTTGAACTAGGAGATGGCCGAAGAAATTCTTTGAGTATGATGAATTTTACTCACTGAATTTAGATGATCAACAAATTGGTAGCATCTCGATTGTGAGATTCCCACTTACTTGTCTATTCTACTTGGATGATTATTTGACGATGGTTGGCACTTGTAATAGGCTTCTGTGTTTTGCTGACTATTCAATACTTGATTCAGTTTCTTTCGTTATTTGGAACCCTACTATTCAGAGATATATGGTGCTCTCCAAACCAGTTGTAACTTGCAGGACCAACAGCTTGAAGCATGAGAGGCATTAGGTATTTTTTGGGTTTGGTTTTGATTTTAAGAATAAGGACTGCAAGTTAGTTAGACTTGTGAGTTGTGACTCTTTACAATGAACAAGATACTCCTCAAGCTAAGGTGTACTCTCTTGCTTCTTGTTCCTGGAGAAGCATCAATGTTAGAACTCCTCCATTTCTCCTTTCTGAGCATTTATAGAAGATATCCCAATTGTTTGTGAATGGTGTATTGGGTTGTCAGCCATACAAATGATGGTTAAATTCACAATTTTATTTTGTCATTTGATGTTGTTGAAGGGATATTTGGAGAATTAATGTTACCACAATATTTGAAAGAATCACCATTTGTGTTCTCTATGTTGGGAGGAGGGGATTTGCTTTCTGTGCATTATACTTATCAAGATTTTTTCAGTGTCTGGGTGATGAAGGAATTTGGTGTTGTGGAGTCATGAACTAAAGTGTTTCATTTTGATTCAAAATGTTATAGAGGCATATAAACTATTTTAGCATTTAGAAGCCGTGGGGAAGTGTGCTAAGACTTTGTAATGGAGCTGTAGTATTACAAGATCCAATGAAAGAATTAGTTAAGGCTTTGGGAAATTGGAGATGTTTTCATGCTTCAGTTGGATATTATGTCGAGAGTTTGTTTTTGATAAGAAAAGAACCTGATGTTTTGTCTTACTAAAGTTATAGAAAGATACATAGTGTAGGCAAGGTAAATATTTCAAGGTAAGGTGTTGAAGAGAAGTAGAAATTATTTTTCTTCACTTAAAGGAGCTGCTCAAATAATTAGGTCATATGCAGTAATTTACAAGTTGCAATCTTACCATGTAAGTGTTAGATTAAGACCAAATGTATTGCTCGTTCTCTATAAATCATTTTTTGCGCTTAGCTTGCTTTGTTTGCTACCAAAGCAGTTGATGAAGTTTTACTGTACTTGATGTTTTAGTACTTTCTGTGACTTTAATGTTAAATGAAACAATGCCAACAAAATATTTTAGTTTGTGCTTGTTTTCTGCAACATAATATGTTATCCTTTTGTAATTTTATATATACCTAAGAATTTATAATGATTTGTGATATTTATGATAATGCTTAAATTCTTATGATGGGGAAGTTTATTTAATATACTATAAAGGCCAAGATATTGCCCGAATAGAACAGCTATAGTGAAACCCCATAACTTGTATGTTCTATCTTAGCCCTCATGCCTTGCCCAATCTGAAGCCACTAGAGTTTTAATTGGATTGTCTATATAAAGAAAGTCCTCTGTAAAATTGAAAATGTTGAAGTTTAAGAAACCTGAGAAAAAGGGTTCTTTCTAATCAATGTTATTCCATCCTTTGTTAGTAGAAGCTATACAAGGTTAAGATTTGGTATCTTGATGGTGTTCTTTACATGATTTTTTTTTTCTTCCCTATATAATTGTTCTATTTATTTACTTTAAAGGCATTTTATATTGTTCATGGGTAAAGTGTTTCCTGATTTTTCCTTTTTGCATATATGAGTAATGAGAAATGACATATGACAAACATTTGAAGTTCACATTTGCTATAAGACTAGGGATAACAAAAGGTTCTTATATTTAGGGATCTCTATAGGGACTGCCCCATTTGGAGATTTTTTCCTCATGGAAATGAGGATGGGGTGAAAAATCTCCCCAAAGGTAGTTTGCGAATGGGGATGGAGATTGTACTCCCCGCCCCATGGGGTCTTTGTGCTTGATAATTTGATCTAAATATTTAATATATATTATTATTGTTATTTTTATTATTATTAGTAGTAGTAGTTTTACTACATCTTTAAGTTTAACAAACATGAATTCTCTTGTAAAGATAGAAAATTAGAAGTGCAATTATTTCTAATAAATAAAAAAAGTTGTTTCAACTAGTAATATCAAATCAAAGTTAAACTACTACTTAGACGAGTAGGTCTTAATGGATGCTTCAAATACACAAATTTTTGACATATTAAGATGGCAAAAATATAATATAATGAAAAACCTAACTTGCACATAGGGAATAAACAATAATGATGACTTTACACATGGTGAAAAAGATATCTTGATGTCAATACAACTTGAATGTGATGTTTTTAATTTGTTGAAATTATTATTTCTTTAAGTTTTTGAAAGTTTTAAGACTTATTTAGAACTTGTCATTTGAATTCTTTTAAAAAAAAAATTGATTAGAGCTTATTGGATAAAATATGCAAGAAGTTTAAGCTTTAAATTTATTTTTTTCGATACGTTCATTTTTTATATTTATTAATACTTTTACTTTTTATAATTTTTTTAAAAAATTTGAGGGTCTCCATGGAGATTCGTGGGAATCCCCATCCCCGTGGGGAAAGGAGATGGGGAGAAAATTTTTCCTACAATGGAGAGTGGAGATGGGGATGAGGGACACGAATAATGATGGGAACAAGCTCCTGCTCCACAAAATTGCCATCCTTATATAAGACTTGGTTCACTTTATCATCCTATACCACTTTTGCATGGCAAGCTTTTAGATTGTTATATGACCTAGAACAAGTTAGTTGGAGTTGGGACATACAAGTTCATAAGGCTAGAGTCAGAATTTCATTTTTTTTGTACTTGATTCATTTCATACTTATGTGAAATTATGATTATGGTATCTTTTTGAAATTTTTTTATTAGTGTTACGTTCTAACATTTCTTGATATTGATGCTTTAGCATTTATGAGAAACTATTGCATTCATAATAGTTTTGATGTCAGGGCTGTAAGAGTTACAACAATTAAAAGACATTTGATAATATATAATTTTTTTTGCCTCTTGCTGTAAAACTATCTTAGGATAGTTGTTGGTTGCCTTGTGTTTGATGCTCAAAGTATAATATACAATTAGTTGTTATGTCTCTTCTTTGTTACATGTAAACATTTATCTTTGGCTATCCAACTATGTTATTGAAAATTACTTTTGTATATTTAGTTGTCACAAAAAGTCTTTAATTAGTGAAGTTATGGGTTATTTTATTGAATTAAGGTCTTGAGATTGATATATTTATATGTTATTCTCAAATTCTAATATTCCACCAAAATCCATACTTCTCCATGCTTTTGGGTTGTATAAGTACTTTACCAATTGCAAATGTATCTACTTATTTTATCTTTAACTTTTGTCAGTAACCAAGCAATTATAATGAACAAAGTCCTCGATGAAAAAGAGAATTCGTTAGTTTGACCCAAAAAAAAAAATCTCTTTTTAGTATATTGAGAAAAAAAATTATTGCAGAAGCTATACTTGATTTGATTTTGAGACTTACATGGTCATTTTATGTTAGTAACTTTGTATCATTAATTGCTCTCTTATTTCTAATGAAGGCAATATTCTTTTTTTCTATTTCAAATGTTTTGCATAAATGTCTTTGATTAATTGTAATGAGTCATACAATATGAAAGGACTTTGAAGTTCATTTTCAATGTGAGGATTGTTTCACCTTACCATGCCATGCTTCTAACATGAAGATGTTTTGTGTTTTAACAAGACTTTGGACAAATAGATTAATTTCAAACGTGTATTGTGTACTTTCATACTAATAATATAATTCCTTTTCTTGAAATTGATTTTTTAAAGCTGGAGTTTGAACTCAAGTATGGAACTAGATGCTTCTTACTTTGTGCTACTATCATTTTGGTATGAATAATGTAGTTTACATTAAGTAATAAAATATGTGAAGCATTATGAAATGAAAACTCATGTTTCTATATTCTTTATTAGCCTTGATCCTTAAACTTCATAGGTCGAACCAAGCCCAATTTTGTCATGACCTGAGCCGTAGAATGGACCGGCATGGGGAATAAGGTATCCCTTGTCCTTGTAAGCCCATTAGACATCTTAAGACAACAGAACTTTAATAAATTGATGGACCCACATATGATAATATCAAGACTAATACCTCTGCATATAATTATTAAGAGAATTAGTTCAATCTATGTAGAAATTTTAACAGAGTCTCCCCTAAATTATGGACCTCCTGAAATTTCTACAATAGAGATATCTAACATACAATTGATTGGAGAGCTTTGTTCTCTTATATATAATTACAACACAGCCCACAACCATGGATATACATCAAAACATTCAGCCTATATACATATTATATATGATATTGGAAAGCCATATTCTCTTTATGTTTTAATTGGAGAATAACTCACCTCCAAGCTTGAGTTTTTGCTTGTCTTTAAGCAAATAAAATATGCTTGCGAAAAGGTTTTATATTATTCCTACTAAGTATTCATGAATAGCCAAAACTTTATCCTTAACAATTAAGCACAAAATCATGACCAACAAGAGATATAAAATAAAGTAAAACACTTTGATGACTAATAGACAATCACAAATCTCTTCCTATATTTTAGGTGTGTGTGTGCAAGCAATCATGCAATCCTGTCTTATATGTAATTGATTCATTTTCATGCAATTCATGATATATGACAAATTTCAACTCTAAATATTTCATATGCTTATTTATCTACTTGTTCTCTACTAATGAAGGTCATATATAAAGTAAAAATCATCATA
The DNA here is from genome assembly GCA_037074485.1 of Delonix regia. Classification (NCBI taxonomy): domain Eukaryota; kingdom Viridiplantae; phylum Streptophyta; class Magnoliopsida; order Fabales; family Fabaceae; genus Delonix; species Delonix regia. The sequence continues at coordinate 32,182,033 of CM073451.1, forward strand.
TCTTTATAGTTTCTAACGTGGCCTGTGGTTATGGCTGCCAATTGAATGGATAGAGATTGAAAACAAAATTCAAGAAAAGTAGTGCAAGACAATGCAAAATAATACGTACATCGAACCCTTTTATCTTACACTACGACTTCACAATTACCCTCTCTTTATTTAAATTTCAATTGTTGTTTCTTTCTTCATTCATCGTGAATTTCTTTTTTCTTTTTTAACCATGAATGCATTTACATTTCATGGCAATGTCACCTTCACTTTTTCACTTCCTCTCCTCTTTTTAATACATAATCTTTGGCTAAGGTTAATGTTTTCCAACTCATTAATCACCCTTGCATTTTTTTTAAATAAACAAACAACACATATGCTCACATGCTTTCCTTGAAAAAGGGTTAATAGTTTTTTCTTTATGGCTAAAAAAGTTAAGCATCATGTGGGCATAAAGAAAATATTGTTTAGTGTTTTTTTATATATATTAAGACTCAAATGAGGGTGCTAAGGATGAAAGTGTGTGTGGGTGAAAGCATGAAAAGCTCAACTTAAAATAAAAATGCCTAAATCATGTCTTTGATATATGCATAGCTTGAAAAGTAGCCACAAGAGGGTATAAAGCAACAACTACAGAGGAAAAAATAAATCATATATCATGGGTTGCATAAAATCATATTTTAAAACAAACATTCAATTTATGCAACCTGCTTAGTGCTCAAAAGATCCTAAAATATAGAAGATATAGGAATTTACCCATAAATCATCTTAATATAAAACCTTGAAAGGTATTTCTTGTTAAACATGATCCCTACTACAATTAATTTCATTATAGGAATTTGGCATTCATGAACATAAAGCAAGACCACTGCATCGTAAAAAATTTTGTTCTCCACTCCAAACTTAAAGGTGAACACTATCCTCAATTTCGAAATAAAGTATATATAGGGATAAAAGAAACAACAGTAAATAAGGGATGTGATGACTCTACCCAAGAATGACTAATGTTTCAAATAAATTCAAACTAACCATACAATCTTTCCATAGTTGGAGAGAACTAACTAATAAAGATTGTAATGGTTAAGTCACAAAAATCATGATTAGTCATATAGGTCACACTCAGTCACAAATTCATGGTCTTATTTAATTTGTACAAACATGCATATACGACCCATACCAATCACGCTAAATAAAAGAGAAATGAAATAAAAAGAGTAAATGGTGTAAAGTGGTTTCCTAGTAATTGAGTACTTACCTACTTATCATCCTCGTCATTTGCATTAGGCTACTGGTGGAAATTCTTGTAAATACAAATAACAAAATTAAATTTAAGAAGACGATAACAAATACTTTTAATTAGAAGAACATAAGGAAAATAGGAAAGAAGTCTTTGGGTTACCTCCTAAAAGCTAAATTTAAAGTCTTCATCTAAACTTCTATATTTTGTTCAAGGTTATGCCAAGACAATGGAGGACTTTTGGTAATCAAAGTTTATGCACACATAATGCTTTATCCTTTGTCCATTCACCAAGAACTCTGTGTTAATCTTGTCATTTATAACCCCATTGGCTATATAAAGAGAGATTTAAGTCATCGTAAATGGTCTAAACTGTTGAAATTTTAGCATCATTGTAAAAAGTTTTAGTCTTGAATTAAAGTGCAAACCTAGATTGATATGAACTTGTGCTTGATGATGAGATTATCATGCCATTTCTTTCTCTTTTTCTTGTAAAGTCTATTCTTCTCATAAGATTGGAGATGAAATCCCTTTAATTCATTTAGTGGAAGAAGTTGTTTCTCTCTAACTACCTAAATTCAAGGTCTAAATTTTTCATGGCCCCATAAGTTTTGTGCTTAAGTTCATATTGGTGACTCTTTATGAAAACATCATTTGTCAAAAAACTAGATGTCTTGTCAATTCTATAAGCTCCCCAATAAGTCTAATCTCCTTCAAAACCTTGAATTTTCAACTTGTATTCTCATAGTTATCTCACCCTTTTGGACAACAATAATGGTCCTTCTAGTTGCAAGAATTGGTCTGCCAAGTATAGTAGGCACATCCTTATCTTCCTCTTAGTCTAAAACAATGAAGTCTACTATAAATATGAGTTTATCAACCTTTACAAGCACATCTATAGTTGTTTCTCTAGGATATGCTAATGTTCTTTCTACTAGCTGTGATGGAATAGTAATGGGTTTAACTTCTCTCAATCTTAAGTTATGGTACATAGACAAAGGCATCAAATTAATATTGACACCTAAATCACATAACGCCTTACTATTGAATTGATTACCGATTGTGCATGGAATATTAAAGCTCCTTGGAAGTGGATCATAAAGCTTGAGTAAGAGCTTTTTCTATAAGATAATGTTACATTCTCTTACAAGAGCCACTATCTTAAATCCTTCTAATCTGATCTTTATAGACATGATATCTTTCGTGAACTTTATATAGCTAGGCATTTGTTTAAGTGCTTTAGCAAATGGAATATTGATATGCAACTTCTTAAGCGCATCTAAAAGAATTTTTAAATTGCTTATCAACTTTATGCTTTTGAAACCTTTGTGGACATGGAAGTGAATGTAGTACCTTGTGAGCTTAAGCTTTGAGAGATATTCTATCTATTTTTCCTCTAGTTTTGCCTCTTTTTCTTCCCGCTTTTTATACTTAGTTTTCTTGGGGTTTCCTTAATCTTTCTACCACTCCTCAATGAAAGGGCATTGTAATGCTCCTTACCCACTCTCCTTAGATTCGGTACAGTATCACTTGGTTAGTTACCTTGAGGCCTGTTGTGAAGGGCATTTTCAAGTTAGTTTACTTATACTTCAAAAATTCTCAAAGAAGCTATGTAACTCTAGATCAATGCAGTTTGACTTTAAATGATGGTATCATTCTTTGACATATATTCCATTAAAACGTTCTCAGCTAGTTAACCCCAGAAATTAAACCCAAGTTGGTTATGAGGTCTCAGTGTAATAGAATGACTAACTTACTGGTTGTTACTCCAAGATAAATTTGGGTAATTCCTCCACCTTGGATTATAAGTATTAGCATAATGGTGGTTTTAGCTCTTTTTGGCTAAAAGCTAAAAACTCTCCCCATTCCCAAAACAATAATTAGAGTGATGATTTCCTCCATAAAATTCACAACTACTACCTTAAAGACTTATTGAGTTAACTAGTGTTGTATGACCCATTACTTATAGTTTTTTAGTCAATGCTAAAATCTAAGCAAATAATGAGGAGATGACTTCTATATCATAAATGTTAGCAACTCTTGCAAGTCTTATTCTTTATGAATGTCATTGGTAATTGTTAGAAGACATAATCCCTAACAAATTATAAGCATCATCCATTGGTTTAGCCATCAATGCTTCATTGGCTACAACATCAACAATTGTTTTAAAAGCTAAAGATAATCCATTGTAGAAAGTTTGGACTTGCAACCATATAGGTAACCTATGGTGTGGGTATCTCCTTAATAAATCCTTGAATATCTCTCTAGCTTCATATAAGTTCTCTATGTCATACTAGATAAATAAGGTGATGTCATTCCTCTTGTCTTTCTTAGAGATAATATTATCCAAGGAATTGTTGTGCTAATTCTGCCCATGTTGTGGTAGAATCTGGAGGTAGAGAATTAAGCTATACTTTAACCTTATCTCTTATTGAGAAAGGAAACAAACTTAGTCTAACAGTATCTTCACTCAGCCCATTGTACTTGAAAGTGTTGCATGTTTCCAAAAAGTTCAGAATATGGCTATTAGGGTCTTCAGTTGGCAATTCCCCAAATTGCCTATTAGATTGCAATAACTAGATAGTGACTAGCTTGATTTCGAAGTTATTGGCTTCGATTGTTGGCCTTTGTATGGTTAGAGTAAGCCCCTGCCACATTGGGGTTGCATGATATTAAACAATTAATGTTACTCTCTAACTAAAACTCATATGATACTCTCCTTTAAAACAATTAGTTTATGTTTGGTAAAATAGAATGATTTTTATGAGAATTATTGAGAAAAAGAATAAAATGAAATTTGAATTTTCTTCATGTTCTTCTTAATGTTCTTGTTATATTAGGGAGAGAGATGGACAATTATGTTCGTTATGATATTAAATGAAAATGCAAAAAACAAAAAAATAGTTAGCCAAATGACTGTAATATCTTTTATAGCAATTTAAATATTTTTTATTTGTAAAACCATATTTGAAAGATTCTTATAAAAAGTTAATAAGGATGGTTTCCCATTGGGGATGGATGAAACAATGTTGGTTGAGGTAATATATCGATTTTGATTCTTTCTTATGATTCTCTTTTTTTTTTTTTTTTATCTTCTGTCACACTTAAAATGTCACTATAATATCACAAAACCAAAGGAAATTTAAATTTTTGCTTTAAAAATGAAAACTAAAATTAGCCATTAAAAATTTTAGAGGAAAACTTTGAAAAACCAATTTTAAAAAATGGATGGTGTACAAACCATAGATTAAATTTGAGAGTCAATTGTGCATGAAGGTGTTAGACATCCCACAACACTTGTTACTAAGAACAATTACCTAAATTTAGTTGTGCAAAACATTTGTAGCCATAATTTAACTTTTGATTACTCTTAGACACTACAAAAAAAATTGACTTTTGGTGAGGACTTTTGGCTCTATCTTTCAATGGCGACATTCAATAATCGTACAGAAAGTATAAATTTCAATGGCAACCATCAAAGTTGCCACTGAAAGTGTAACCTCAAATGACGACTTTTCTATTGTTGCCACTAAAAATCTCACCTTCGGCAATGACTTTAATGTCACCACCTAAAGTCAGACTTTCAATGGTGTTATCAAGTCACATGCCAAAAGGAAAATAAAAAAAGAATTAAAAAGAAGAAATTTGGGCTTTGGGCTTACGTATGCTGCAATATATATTAAAAATCTATGTAATTCTAATAAAAATGCAAGTTTGTTGGTTAACCATTTTTATTTTTTTCGAACAAAACAACATAAACGAAATTAAAGTGATTTTTATAAACAAAACAAATATAAAATTTGGTTGGTATATTTTAATTTACAAAATCAGTATAATTTCACTTTCTAGTTGTCTTTATTCACACTACTTTTTATTTTTCTTTTTTCTTTTTAAATTTTTATTGTTTGTTTATATCTAAATTTGAAACATGGAAAGTTTGTTTTGATTTTCTTTTTGATAGAATAATTCTTCTTAATATCATTTGGATTTTTGTTAGAAATGCATATGAAAGGATAAATGTTTTTTTTATTTTATATTTATGATGAGATTTGTTTCTTTTTGTTTTATTTTTTCGATTTCTGATTTTGATTTATTTATTTTTGGATGATTTTTTATTTCAATATTTTATTTTAATATTTTTCTAATTGCTTATTTTATTATTTTTTAATTTCTCATTCACACCTTCTTTCTCAACCAAACCCAGTCAACTCTTCCCAACACTGGATTTTGATGATGATCATTAACAAACTCCAATATTTTCATATGCATTAATATTATGTATATTCAACTAATTTTATTTTGTTTTTATTTAAAAAATTAAAATATTTAAATAATTTGTATTTAGTATTAAATTATTTGAAATTATACATAGTTATTTTTTATCGGAAACATTAGAAACTAACTTGTAACTACTTATATCCTATATAAGAATAAAACTTTTTAAAAAAAGTTTTAAAAGATTGCAATGGAATATTAAATTAATATATGATTAACTACTCAGTTCTCTATTTATTAAAGCACGTGTAGTAAAGTATTTTTTTTCTTTGGGCCAAACGTATATTCAAGTATTGAAACATCAGAGAAAAGAAATGGTCAAATATATGATATTTTGTATATTATAATATGGGATATCAGGATATAATCTAATATATTGATCATACTTACGGTTTGATATAGTTATACACTAAATTATATTGTTATGTATTGTTTGATTTTTTTTTTTTGGCCAAAATGTATTGTTTGAATACTTTTGAAAATTTGAATAAGGTTTTTTGGTCAAAAAATTTGAATATGTTATATCTTATAAATGTATACTAATTTTTTAATAAAATTAAAATTAAAAATTCATGTATAATTTTTAAATTAAAAAACTATTCCATAAATCAATATTTATCCTCACATTATCTACGTAAAAAATAAAATAATCTTTTTCAATGAACAATGGGTCAATGGTTATGTTATATTTTTCTTATTTTTTTTAATTTAACCCTACCTACCAATCCCATCATGTTCTCTCCGCAATTATACGGCGCAGTAAAGTTAGTTTATTCTAGTAGTCCCTCATTTTAAACCTACCTCTCCATCGCCCCATTCTCTTCTCCTCTGCTTTTCCATCTAGTTTTTTTCGTCTATTGCTTGCTGAGTTATATATATATATCTCTGAAGTCTGAACTTCTTTCTTTTATTTAAGCCATGTCTGACTATTTGCCTCCAGAACTCTGGGAGGAAATTTTTCACAGGCTGCCCTTGAAGTCCGTAGTGACATGCACTTCCGTCTGTAAAGCCTGGAAGTCCTTAATCACTCATCATTACTTCATATCTGACCACTACACTCGTACCCTCCAAGCCAATCATGTGGAGAGCTCCCTCTTTCTTCAACTTTCTAATATGCAGATTCTAGAAAGACCGATTTACAGCAGCTATAATCATGAAGAATATTACTCAGTGCATTTAAATGATCATCAGCAAATTGAACACATCTCAAATTTGAAGTTTCCATTCTCTGATGACAAAAAGCATTGGACATGGACTGTGGTTGGCCTTTGCAACGGAATGGTATGCTTTGTTGACTATCCAGAATTTGACATTGACAGCACTACTATCATGGTTTGCAATCCCTCTATTCGAAAATATGTGATGCTTTCCATACCCAAACCAACTTTTTCATTTTACGGAAAGCCTGAAGTGCTTTATGGATTTGGTTATAATTCTAGCAACAACGACTTCAAGGTAGTTAGAATTGTGACTGATGCGACTTTCCACAATAAAGAAAAAACTTCTCTTCAAGTTATGATCTACTCTCTTGATTCTGGTTCTTGGAGAGATATCACTACTAGAGCTCCTCCTTTTTCACTTTGTCAGTATCTGAAAAACACATCTCAAATGTTAGTGAATGGAAGATTACACTGGGTCGTGTATCATAAAATTGAAGAAGATAATAAGACTCCCATTTTTATTTTATCATTTGATGTGGTTAAAGAGACGTTTGGAGAATTGATGCTACCTCATTGTTTGGCGTATGAAAATTATATGTGGGTATCTGTTGTGGTAGGATGGGATTCGCTTGCTATTCAAGCTTCTTCTTTTGAATCTGGCCAGCTTTTTCTCAGTATCTGGAAGATGAAAGAGTATGGTACCGTGGAATCATGGACTCGTGTGTTTCGTGTTGGTTCGACTAGTTATAGGGACTTGTTGAAGCCATTAGCCATTAGAGGTACTACTGAAGAAGTAGTCCTTCAACAAAAACATAATGGAGCTATAATTTTAGTTGATTCGATGACAGGAATAGTGAAGGATATGGGAGTTAGGGCATATTTTCCAGGCAGTGCTTTTGCTGGATATCATGTCGAGACTTTGTTTTTAATAAACAAGGTTGCTTTGTCTTATTAGCTAGGCATGTTTCTGAAGGAGACATCGTTAGTCTTCAAAACTTGTTTGAGTTGCTCTCACACAAATCTTGTTTTTATGTTTTTACTTTGAAAAAGAAAGAAGGTGTAATTTATACTTAGTTAGTTTTGTTCCGTTCATAGCTACATTGTTTAGTGTTCACTAACCAAGCGATTGCATTGTTGCTGACAACTATTTATAATTAGATAACCAAAAGCAAGTCTTTTTTAATAGCAAATGACTTTTGTGTATTTAATTCCCCAAAAAACTATTTGATTGCCCCAGGAGTGTATGTAATTTTTCAATAAAGTCCAAACTCACGCTTTTGCGTTGTATATTTTTCTAATTAAGCATTAATTTATGATGAAAGGTTTAATGCAATTAATGTTTAAGTGTGTGTTTGAGCAAGAATTGAATAAAAATGACTTTATATCAAACTTGAGTTTTAAATTTGATTTTGGTCAAATATGATTTTGCATGACCATTTAAAAACTTTTATCTAAAAATTAAATTTTATAAAACCATTGAATGGAAAACCATGATTTTTCATATTTTTGTGTAAATGGTAGTTTGGAACAAAAAATTGATTTCAGGTAAAATCAAATGCACCAAACTAAACGAAACCATTTGCAAAGCAATGACGTTTTATGCCCAAATCAATCACACTCCGAGTTATTTTTGGTAACTCTTGTTTTTGTCATACATATCATGATTTTGTTATGGGCTTTGTTGTTTGTTCAATCTCAATTAACAAAGTAAACAATTGGATTTGTCTCCATGAACAACAAACCCCATGGAAAAAAAAGATTAATTTTTGTAACCTATAATTGTTTTGATGCTTATCTTTACTTTCTCGAGATATTTCAATTTATTCAATATTAAAAGATTAATTACTAATGCAGTTTTTTAATTTAAAATCATCGGAATGCAATTTATTGCATGCATGTGAAGCCACTAGTTTAAAATATGTTTGTGTAGGTGAAAGACATTTCCCAAACTAGTTAAAATTTGATACGGTTCTCTTTGCTAAAACCCATAAGTCCTTAAATTTTAAACAATGAGACATTTCATGCTAATCGAAGTCTGTTACTTAAATTTTTTTTTTTGGCATAATCTGTGTAATAACAAATATATATGTATATATATATATATTATATTATATTATTTAACATCCTAAAAATGTACGTAATTAGAGATATATGATCTTTATAGATATATAAATAATAGTATAGCCCCATAGTTAAACATAAGATGATTTTAAGAATAACATTAAAGAAATAAAATAGAATTTTAAGGACTAAAGTGAAATGATAAAATAATGTCTAGAAGTTATAATTTTAACATTTATATTAGGGACTAAAATGAAACTAAAAAAATATTATCCCAGATAAAATTATAGTTTTAACTTTTGAAAAACTTGTTGTTTGTCGGTAAGGCATCTTGCATATACTAAATAGTAACTTATATAGTAATTTGAGAACTTTTATATAATACACAAATGATTCTTAGTTTTTTCATTCCAAATTCAAAGGAAAGAGGAGAAAGAGAGGTCATGGAAGAAGTGTTTTTTAAAAAATTCATATTTTAACTTGTGCAAGAAGTAGCTTTGTGGATATCTATTTAATTAAAGTTGTGCTATAAGAATAAAGTATCTCTATTATCGATCTTTGTTGATGAGTGTATAAATTACAAAGTAGCACATTTCATTTTACTTCATAATTATGTTTCATTGTCTAACTTTTATTTTCCTTATTCCATGTTTTGTGTCTTATGGGGGAGACAATTCTATGATTTTCAAACTCTTCAACAGCGTGTATACATGATATGATATGTACAGATATATAATAACACGATGATAAATGAGATTACTAAACTATATAAGTTATTGCTATTGTGAAAGACACTTCGAATAGGAGAAGTGAAAAGTGAAGGCTATGTTATATAAATTAATGAAAAAGTATTATATGCAAGGTGAATGTTGGAATACCATGTGAAAAATGGTATTGAGAATATCAATATTGTGTGCTAAAGATAAGGTTATGTTGGAATTCTAAACTTTAATTATTCCTTTTATATCCTTTTTAAATTTTATGATGGGGTTTTATCTAAAGTTTATCTTCTTTTGATGTATTATTTGTTTATCATTTTTAATCATTTATAATATTGTTACTTTCATTTCCTATAAATTGCTGATAATTACCCTTTTATTTCGTTGCATCATTAAAACTATTTTTTTATTACTTGTGGTAATTAATATGGTAAGTAGTATATTATTTATTCACATAACTTATTTACGCAATTTATTTATATTCAATAGTTCTAATAACTTAAAGGTTGGATGAAAATTCAAGTAAGAACCACGTAACTGTTAGTGGGGTTAACGACTTTAGTGCACATTATTGAAATAAATTATTAAGACATATTTGATAAAGGGATACATGTATAAATTATTAACACGTATCTACCAAAGGAATACGGATATGAGATATTGAGACGTATTAGGTAAAGGGAAATAGATATGAGACATTAAGATGTATCCAGTAAAGGGATACAGGTATGAGATATTAAGACATATCCGGTAAAGGGATATAGATAAGAAATATTGAGACAAATCTGGTAAAAAGATGCGGGTATGAGATATTGAGACGTATCTAATAAAAAGATATGAGTATGATGATTATAATTCTTTCTTTGATACTAACTTTACACCAAATTATGAGATTTAGAAATAGTATTTTTTTTTATCGAAACTTGTTTATTTACTTAAATAAATGTTCGTTAAAAACTCTAAAGTCTCTATTATTTCCCCTTCTACTTTTTTTGTAATTTATGTATTCACTAAGTCAATTGTAGATTTACACCTCTAACATTTTTACATATAAGTATATGTTACAGTAAAGTTGCTATGGGATTGGTTGTTGCATAGACTTTTTCGCATTTCACTTAGTTTAGTTACAATGTACATTTAAGTCCAAGGTGATGGTTACTATAAATCAAGTTATTTGGGGTTGTATGAATGTTGTGAACATTATAAGCCTTGTGTAGGCTATTATCCTACTATATTATATTAAATATATTTTAAAATATTATTGAGCTAGTATTTTTGTTTACTATGATTGTAAAATTGTTGGCTACAACTAGTTATAAAAGTTTGATAAACATAATAATTTTAAAGGAGGTGTTGTCGGATTTTAGACAACCTCTAAAAGAAAATAAAACAAAAAAAGAACTCATTGAATTATATGTTTAATGTATTTAATTAATATTTTGATGAACCTTGTAAGAGTGTTATTCTAAGCTTGGTAGGCTAAGTTGGTTTAGTCTACATGTCATGATTAATAAATTTAAGTCGTGACAATCTATTTGTTATGTAAATATTGTGTAGTGTAATATGTTACATAAGAGTGATATAGAAAAGTGATATGCATTAATATTATGTAAATTTACTTATTTTAATTTGAAAATTAGAATAGTTAAATAATTTTGGATAAAAAATTATGTTGTAATTGTTTTAAACAAAAAATTGAGATATAGTTTCTAACTTATATCTTAGGCGAGTAAAAACAGGAAAATTTATTAATTGATCCCTATACTTTGCAAAATATTTTAAGTTAATCCCTATAATATTTTTCAAATCACTTCTTATATTTTCCAAAAATTGCACTACTGGTCCTTCTTGTTACACACAATTTTAACATCGTTAGAGATATAGTGACATGGCACACAATAGCTTATGTGGAATTGAAACCAAACTAATCCAGTTTCGAGTAAAAAAACTAAAGCACAAGGCATCTTCGAATGGGCTCACCACCATGACCACCAAGTGGAGTACGAGCTGGTTCGTCGTGGATGACACCAGAGATCTACTAGTGTTTCGGCAAGTATTGTTAATCATGGATCACCGGAATGGTAGCATATTTTATGACCCTCTATTGCTGCCCTTGGTCGATGCTCCACTACTACACTCTGGCCTTTGTGAAAGCTTCGTGGACGGGGGGAGGAGGGGCTTGGGACTTGGGAATAAAAAGTAAATAAAGAAAATAGAAAGTATAGAAGACGACATCTTGTTGGGTATTGAAGCTTTAGGGGTTGTTCTCCGAGGAAAGATTAAGGGGTGGCATGGTGTGTCAATTTATATAATTTAAAGTGCATGGTCTAATGCCTTGGATTGTTCTCCTCTTTAATCGGTAGCGTTTTATAGTTTTGTGAACATGGAAATTTTCGACTTTTTGGATTAAAAAAACCACAAATATGGACGTGCCTTATTGTGCCTTATTGAGTTATGTTTGGTCAAAATCGACATTCAATTGGTTAAAGAAAAACAAAGAATCCTTCAACATTTGGATGCGGAGGGTTTGTGGTAACCAAAACTAGTATAATATTTTTTTTTTTCCTTTTTAATTTAGTTGACAATATAATGTTTGATTATTGAAGAGTACATTAGTTTGTGAGAACTAGAAATGGATATTTAAGGTCAATGATCAATCCTACGGATGAAATGATGAGTGTTTGTTTAAGGACTTATAGGATTTGAGTGCTTTTGTGCAAAATTTCTTTTGGATTCAAAGTGGGATTTGGGGGCATGAGTGCTATTGTGTAAAATTTAGGTATTGTAAGGATAAAATGTGCAATAGAGGCTGCCAAGGAATATGTATAATTAGTTAATTTCTATAATTATTGTTATTATGTAATTAATTTTAAAATGAAAAAAATATTTTGACTTACCATCTTTGAAAATTTACTTATATCTAAATATGATTATATTAAAATTGCAGAAATCTTTACAAGAAAATATTTTTCTTAATCAATTCAATCAAAATATATTTTTATAAGATACATTATATTAAAACACCATTTAAATAAACAAAATTAATTTATTAACTCTCATTTATTTTTAATGTAAAAATAAATTAAATATTTATTATTTAGTTCTATGATAAAAAGGGAATCTTATAAAAATTATTTAAAATGCCCTTTTTTCTGAGAGAGAAAAATCTATCCCTAATTTACTTTACATTATTATGACATAACATAACCCAATTTTGACACGGAATCATGAAATTATGAATGTAATTTAAAGAGGGAAACATATGTCCCTAGAATCCGTTCCTAAAATATTTTTTATTAAAATATTCTCAAAAAATAATTAGGAATGTAATTTAAATAGGGAAACATATGTCTCTAAAACCAGTTCCTAAAATATTTTTTTATTAAAATATTCTCAAAAGATAATTAGGTACAAATTTATAACAAACTAGAGACGATTATTTTGACACGGAATAATCCATGTCCAATTTTCGCTCTCTAAATATTTTTTAATTACAAAATAAAATAGAAACTCTAGGATAGATTTGAGACCAACTGTGACACGGATTAGCTACTAAGGATTACAACAAGGAATCAGAGTTGGTCGTTGCAAAACAGAATATAAGAATTTTTTTAACTACTGGTTGTAATACTTCTAATACCCCCACACTATTGGAAAAATTAACATAGCTTCAGATATATTCTGATAAATAAAAGCTTAAATGCTTTCATCTGAGTCTCACATTTATAACATTTAAAGAAGCAGTTATTCCCTCAAATTTTGCTAGAATTTGATATAATATTGAATTCTTATATATATATATATATATATATATATATATATATATATGTTATAATTGCATGAAATAATGTTCAACCTATGTATAGCGTATTCCTGGAAATTTTATAAATAAGGGTTAATTCACTGTCAAGTTTGCTTACGAGGGAAAAATAATGACACAATATTAATTGGTTTAGTCTAATTTTAATTTTTATTTCAAACTTACTAGTTAGTCAAAGTGAATATTTAATTTGATCTTTATAAATAAATACAATTTTAAAAAAAAAAAGAATGGGCAGTCCCTATTTATGAAGTTGTATAATTTCCTGTCATATAACTAGTAGTTAAGTGCTACTTCTACAAAATAGACTGTAGTCCAGTTCAACAATGATAAACAAATTTATTAATAAACATATATGAATGTTTGCTTACTTTTAGTTTATATATCTTCTATAAGCAGAATAATATTTCCTTGTTGTTCTGGGTCTAGTTTCTACCAATTTCCCGACAGCAACATTTGAGTTCTTCTCTACAACTATTTGTCATAGAGCCGTCAAAATAGGTTCGATTTATCAGGTCGAGCCCGTATAATCCACCTAAGAGGTGAGTTGGATTGAGAGATTCTTTTGAGAAACTGTTTAAGTATACTTCTATCAACTCGACTCGTTTAACTCGCGAGTTAAACGAACCAACTTGCGGGTTAAATGGGTTACCTTTTTTTTTTTTTTTTTTAAATTTTTCCCTCATTCAATCTAACGCTCCACTGCACTGCACTTTTCTATTTAAAAAAATTAACCTTAATGTATGTGTTGTATTGTCACTATCATTTTGTAATTTGTCAAATTTGAATATTATACTCATAATCATATTCTTATTATTAATGAATTATTGAATTATTAGATTACTCTACTTGTTTTAATTCGTTTAAACTTGCTTTTTATTTAGTTATTTTTTTGTTTATTTATATTAATATAAAAATTGATTGATTAAACAAGACATGTGCTTAAAAAAAGTCACATTTGAATTTTTATAATTTTTAATTTTTTAATTTTTTGGTAAGTTAAACAGGTTAGTTCGTTTAACTCACCAAATAGGGTGGGTTGAAATTTTTAACCTACGACCTTATGGTGGGTTAAACGGCTTAACTCGTTTAACCCATTAACTCAGGTGGATTAGTTCGGGTGGGTTGAGTTGACTCACTTTAACACTATAATTTGTCATCTCATTTTGGATGTTTAATATATATATATATATGTAACGTAAAACAGGTCATGCATGAAAGCATAGAGTATTCATTAAAATTCTAGAAAATATTTGGTTCCAAAGCCCATGATTCCCTTCTTTTCCACTTTGAAAGTCGTTGACCTTCAATCCAACCATGTCCTACCTCAACAGCTCACCTATATAGATCACTGGAGTAATAAATTGAGCCGTCATTCCATGAAACATTGGTCTTTCCCATTTTCCACCGATTTTTTCTCCTTTTCAAGCAATAACTATTATGGGAATATCCCAAAATCAATATGCACTGCTCACTTTCTTCAACTTCTTGGCTTTTCCAATAGCATTTGAGTGGCTCATTTCCCAAATGGTGGATTGCAATAATGGATCTATTGCCATACTAAATTTAGGGAGCAACAAGCCCGCTTGGATTGATAAGTCCAATTTGAATAAAATGAAGCCGCATACAAAAAAAAAGTCTAACTAAAATAACTTGTTTGAAATATAAGTTGAGCTTAAATTTTAAATTTTAAACTCTAAAGTTTGGCCGCGATTCCAAGTAGCTAAATTTAATATTCTTTTAATAATAAAAAGTTATTATTTAAAAAAAAACTTAATATAACATAACATTTTAATAAAAAATAAAAACTTATACCATTTTTTAAAGACTTTATAAAATACAATAACTTATTTGTATTTATAACTTCCTTATGTATAATCTTATAAGTAATAATAACAATTAATTAGGTTATTTATTTTAAGTTTTAAGTAGTAAATAGATTTAATTATAATTTTAAAAAATTTATTTTACCTAATAAGCTGAAACCAAAAAATATGAATAAAAGATCAAATAAAAAAGTTTGACCGTTTTGGCTTTTTTGTAGTCAGATTCAAACTCAATTCAATGATCATGTCTCTTTGTAAAGCAAGCCTTCATTTTGGTGTATAAATGGAGTTTTTTGCTCCAAATTGATCACACTCCAAGTAATTTTTGGTAACTCTTGTTTTTGGCATACATGTTGTGATTTTATTATCGGCTTTTGGTCTGTTCTATCTCAATTAACAAAAAAGCAAACAGTTGGATTTGCCTCCATGAACAAAGTGCCCCACAAAAAAAAAAAAAAAGTTCCTTACTGTGGCCCAGTAGTGGAGCCACATTTTACATATAGTCTTGAATTTTAACTTTTTTACCGTCGTATATTTAATCTTTTGAATCCATTAAAATTATTAAACTTGATATTTGGATTATGGTATTTTGTCTTTTGTTCTTTGCGGCATTACTTTAAACTCACTAGGCTCACATATATATTATATATATAATTTTATATTTAATTTTTGTATAAACATTTGATATATTTTTGTAAATTATAATCTTATCGTAGTTGAGTAAAATATAATTAAGTTTAAATATCAATATGTTATTCTTACTTAGACCTCAAACAAATGCTAATAGATAAAATAACATTTATAATCCTCTATAAATATTTTTTAATAAATTAATAGTTATAAATTTTAATATTTTATTTGATAAATTTATTTACTTCATTCAAAATATTATATTAAATTGTTTATTGAATATTAATATTGTTAAGTGATATTATATATTACTCAACATATCTTTATTATGTATTATATAAGTAATAAACATATATAAATGTTTTTATAGGTACTTAGATAGTAAAATTAATGTTAAAATGAGAGTAATATATAATAAAATTGTTTGTAAATTAACCTTATTTAGTTTAATTTAAAAGTTTAAATGAAAGAATTTTATTTAATATAATATTAAATATAATTTTTCAAAATAAAATATAAAAAAAGTTAAAAAAAATTTGCGCCTCCAATACTTCCCCGTCTTGGCTCTGCCCTGTAGCCTATAATTGTTGTGATACTTGTCTTTACTTTCTTGAGATGTTTCATTTTATTAAATATCAAAAGATTAATCACTAATTTATTTTTAATTTAAAAATAATCGAAATGCAGTCTAGTTTATGTGAAGTCGTTTTAAATTTTTTTTGGTGAAATACAAATCCCAAACTAGTTAAATCTTCATTTTATTTTCTTCGTTAAAACCTTGAAGTTCTTAACCACCGCATTGTGTGGTTTTTTCTAGCTATCTTCCTTAGCCAAAAAATAAACCTCCTTAGATTTCAAACAATGAGACATTTCATGCTAATCGAAATATGTTACTTAAAAGTTTTTATCTAATTTTTGGCAAAATATGGTCCTAATTCGCAATATTATTATTTAAATATTGTGTATTATAATATGTTACATGAGAGTGATACAGAAAAGTCAAACTGTGTGATATGCATTAATATTATGTAAATTTACTTCTTTTAATTTAAAGTTAGAACAGTTAAATAATTTTGTATTCTAAATCATGTTGGATAAAAAAAATGTTATAATTGTTTTTAACATTAAAAAATATATATATTGACTAATATCTTAGGTGAATAAAAATATATTTCATAAATCCAAAAAAATAGAAAGTTGATGAAAAGTTGTTAGATAAGCATCCGTTACATTTTTTTAATTCTTAAAGTCAATTATATATAAAAATAACTATTGATTATCTCATATAAAAAAGTATTTACCTTTTAGTTAAAATTAAAAAATGTTTCTTTGATTTTATTGTTGTCAATATCAGTATAAAATTTAAACATAAATTGATTTAGATAATTCATCGTGAAACACTTTGGAAAAATAAATGATAAAAAATTGCAAAAAATAAACATCAAATATATTATTAATGCTATGATACAAAAACTGCTAAGTGTCAATTATAAGATTAATCCTAGTCGATATATATAGAATTATAAAGATAAATTTAAAAATTATTATTTAATAAAATAGTTATAAATTAAAAGCTTTTGATAACTCTTATAAACATCACAGTGAAATTATAAAATAATTATTCATAAAATATTTATTCTTTCTTTCCAAAAAAAAAATGTAGAAAATATACTCAAACTATAGCCGAATAAATTTGAAAACAAATTTCCTCCATATTCTTGAATTGCCCTTATTCCATTATCAATATTATAAGAATCATATATGTAAATCTAATAATTTAGAATCAAACTTATTTATTATAAATTCCCAAGTTTCAACCTTGGCCAATTCAAACCCGTGGGTATCATTATCTATTATTTGAGAATTTTCAAGTGCTAAAATTCACTTGAGAGTTTTAAATTATAATCCCATTATAGTTATCATCACCTAGTAATTAAAAAACGTAAAGCTCAATTTAATTTGAGTATTATTATCCATTATTAGATTAAATATTTCCATTGTTATTTCAAATATAAAAAATAAAAAATTGAAAATTCAAATATAGCTTTTAATTTTAAAAAAATCCTATATATATATATATATATATATAGGCTCATTATCAAAATAAATAATAAATAAACCAACTTTTTAACACTGAACAATTCTTATTAATAGCTATCCTATAGTTTATTTTTAGTTAATTAAGGTTTAACATATGTAATTAATATTCCGTTATATTTTCCTATCTTACAGTCCATCCACATAATTATATCATGTATCTACGTGAAAAGATAACAAACTGTTTGCGACCCTTTTTTCACTCCTTAAAGATCAAATTGTGTCCATGATCGTAACTAATTATTTGGATATATTTGCATTAATTTCATCTTTAAATCCCTCAATTCTCATATCTATCTTTACTCAAGAATCAATCATCTTTCACTTCTAACTCTCTCCTGCTTGTCCCTAGTTTTCGTTTTTCTATTTTCTTTCTTCTATTAGAGCCATGTCTGACTATCTGCCTTCTGAACTCTGGGAGGACATTTTTTACAGACTCTCCTTAAAATCTATAGGGAAATGCGCTTGTGTCTGCAAAGCCTTCAAGTCCCTAATCACAAATCTTTACTTCATCTCTGAAAACGTCAATCGTTCCCTCCAACCCAACCACGGCAATGACTGCCTCTTAATTCATCTCTTTCCTCCGATATATAGAAGGAGAGAAAGGAACATTAGCCATAGGGATAAGCACTATTACTCCCTGCATTTATATAATCAGCAAGTTGAGAAACTCCCAAATTTGAAATTTCCACCCGTTGAGCGTGGGACATTGATTGGCACTTGCAATGGGCTCTTTTGTTTTGCAGACTCTTCAAGATCTAATGGCTGTACTGTTACTATTTGCAACCCATACATTCGAAAATATATGGTGATTTTCAAACTTGAACCCTTCATAACCTTGATCAATTATTTGACTAAGAATAGGTATATTTTTCAATTTTGTTATGATTCTAAGATCAAGGACTTCAAGGTACTTAGACTTATGACTTCCTGCGACAAACAAGAGACCCTTCCTCAACTTGAGGTTTACTCTCTGGCTTCTGCTTCTTGGAGAAGCGTCACTGATAGAGCTCCTCCATTTTTCCTTCATGACCCAAAGCGTAGATCTCAGACATTTGTGAATGGTGCATTACATTGGGTTGTCATGCGTAGAAGTAATGATGAGGTACACTACACTATTATTTCATTTAATGTGGTTAAAGAGAAATTCGGAGAATTGAAGCTACCACATTCCTTGAGGGATTCACCTTATTCTAAGGAAGTAGCGACATTGGTAAAATCAGATTTGCTTGCTGTTTATAGTCATTTGAAGTCTTTGCCAACCACTTTTAGTGTGTGGATGATGAAAGAATATGGTGTTGTGGAATCATGGACTCTAGTGGTACATTTTGATTCACTTTGTTATGGAGGCATAGATAGGGCATTGTCCATCACACGTAATGGGGAAGTGGTTCTAGTACGCTATGATGGATCTATAATTATACTGGATCCCATAAAAGGAATCGTGAATGATCTGGGATTTAGGAATTTTTTTGAAAGTTTTGTTGGATCTCACGTGGAGAGTTTGTTTTTAATGAACAAACCAGGTGTTTTGTCTTACTAAGGTCTCTGTAAGAGACAGAGTTGATGTTTGAAGATAAAAAATTGAATTAGATATCATGAGTGAGTTGCTCCAACAATCATGTGTTGCTTTGAGATCTATTGATCATTTAGTGAAAATGAAATAGCAAAAGGTTTAGTTTAAACATTTCTAGTTTTTTGAAAATTCATTGTTTTGTTTTGTACGTGCTTAGGTACCTGGTTTGCCAATCCAACCAAAAAATTGCATTGTTTCGTGATCAAAGTGTTTCTAGATAGCAATTTACTTCTGTGAATTTAGTTCTATGAAAATCTACTTTCATAAGCAAAGTTATGTATTTTTTTTTTTTTGTAGTTTTGCTAAAGAGTACTTTTACTTTATTGTATTTGTTAAGAATCATTTATTATAATATCCCAAAAATTCTCCTAATAGAAATAAGATGATGCAAAATTCTGGAAAATACTTAGGTAGGATAGAGTTAACGGAAAAAGAAATTCATAGCTCTCAATGAATCGTAAATAAATACAGTGTGAGGAAAATTAGTAAAAAATCTTTAGAATAATCATTATAAATAAAGTGCAAATGTTTAATGATTAAATTATCATAGCCAAATAAATAAGAAGAATAAATAGAAGCTAAATAAGCAAAGAAGAGAATGAAAATAACGAATATAGCACATGTATAAATACCTTAAAACATCTAGGATATAAGATTGGATTATAGAAAAGATTGGAAACTTCTCCCAAATAATTTGATCCTTAATATCAAAGGAATTGGAATTTCTAATTATACCCAAGTCTAAATATTTTTATAGATAGAACTTATAAGATTATAAATAAATACAAGATATTACTCTAAATAATTAAATGATACCTTAGGAAAATATCTTAATTGAGGTTGTTAAACTCACGAGTTTAGGTAGACTCGTAACATAAATTCGTAAGAGTTTGCCTCGATTAATAAAAAGTTATCAAAATATGTAATTTTATAGTTTAAATACTATATACATTAAAAAATTATTCAAATATAATTCAAATTATACTTAATTAAACAAAAGCTATTCGTATTTCATAATTTGTAATACTCAATATAAATATTTTACGATTATCATAAATAAATAATTATTCAATATAACTAATTAAATAACATTTATTTTATTTTATTTAATAAGTACATATTAAATGTAGTTTTATTATTTTTTATGCATATTCGTAACAAAATAAATTGTAAAGATTTTATAAAAAAGAAGTTTGTCTATATCTTATTTAATTTTGAGTTAAAATTATTATGTTGCTGTCTTTATAAGTAGTTGACACATTAAAATCGTAAACTCGATAAGTCAACTCACGAGTTTACCCGAGTTTATACTAAATTTGAGTTTATAACGAGTTGACTCGTTTTCTTTATGTACAATCGTAAACTCGTAAACTTGGATAATAAATTTGCAAATTTGACAACTATGATCTTAATAGCATTAAATAAATATGGAAATTAAGGATAAAATATTTATTATTACCATCATTAAACATAGGGTGAAACATTTATATAAGATACAGTAACATGGCTTGATAATGATATACAATGGACATAAATTAACTAACATAAGAAGGCAGAATTATTTATCTTTACCCATCAGTTATGAGAACCGAAATTACTAGATATAAGAAAAATTAGTGTATGTTTGAAACATGAAGGAAAAAGGATTTTATATCTAAATTTTTAAATATATGAGCCAGGAGTTTCATAACAGTGATAGAAGCAATCAAAAAAGATTCTGCTGGGTGAATTAATGGAAGAAAATAATTAATTAATACGAAAGAAATAAGGTTAAGAACGATGATAGCATAAAAGAAAGACATAAATTAGTTGTAAGTCATACTGCCCTGTAATTTTGTATGTGGAAGGCTGAATGAAAACAAGAAGTTATAATTTATAATTAAACATATTCTAGTAAGAGAGCTAGAGTACCAGCCAAAGAAGAAATAGAGAGCTAGATAATTTTTATACTGTTAGCCCACGACATTCATTGGGCAACGATTTACTAACGAAAAATAGATAATTAAATTCCCGTGTTACTAATTCAGATAATTTAAGGCAATTATATAAATATTTGAGAGATAACATCTAAAGGAAAAAAAATAAGGAATTAGAGATTTAGTTGTAAATTTACAAATACAACATAATTAAGTATGAATATTGAACAATAGATAACATCATTCTTTATATCATAACTGAAGGGAATAAAAGAACACAAGAATATAAATTTAGAGTTGGGTAAGAGACTTACATTGGTCTCCTAATTTGTGGAAGCTTATTGATCTCTGGCTAGGATCACTGATCAGATAAAATACCTACAATGTGTTGGGTGTATCTCGGGTTTTCATAGCCTAAATCCCCTCTCAAGTATGACTGCAGAATACTCGCAGGTATTCTAGTCAGAGCGTTTCAAGTCTCACTCTCTAATGAGTTGTTCTTATCATACACTAGTCTAGCCCTATTTATAGAAAGCTAGCTAGGGTTAGGGTTTAGTAGTAATTCTTATAATTACTATTTTACCCTTATTTAATGAGCACCCCTTATGGGTGTACATTATATAATATCTTAACAGACTTATTCTTTAGATATTATATGATATTCTAATATACATATAATATCTTAATAGACTTATTCTCTAGATATTATACAATATTCTAACATCTTCCACTCACACATAATGGGAGTGCTCATACGCTCTAAACCCAAGAAACATATTCTCGGTAAATCAAGAGAATACTTTCTCTTTATAATCTACAGCCATTCATACAAGAAAAGTAGGCCGTGCGACCAGTATACTATGAGAGCATTAATGCTATATATCAGTTACGAATATATAGCCTCTCGTCGAGAAACGCACCTGTATGTAGATCATAAAGTATGCATGTATCCCAAATCATAAGAATCACATTTAGATATCTCCCAATGATCTCATCTATCACAATATCATGTATTCACAATCATGACACACAAGTGATAACTGGTATACCGGTGAATACAGAATAATGAGATTATCTTTATAATCTTCCTCTTCTCATGATCCTACTAACACAAACTTAGTTTGCTTTTTTAGACATGTCCCGCCAGACTGAATCATTACTCATAGTCCTTAGGCAACACACTAAGATAGCAAACACCAAGCTGTATCTCAAGTACATGATCGGAGTCCAAGGGTACAAATATAGAGCCAACGTAAAGGCTCAGCGGTCTCACACAATCATGAGTTGAGATCGCACTCATGTTAACCTCGATGGTCGACATTTGCACACATGGTATGAAACATGTGTTACAGCATTCCTCTTTTTCCCTAAGAGTGTATGTCTATTTCACAAATAATGTTGTACAGATGATATTTTAGACACTACAAGTCTAAAATTGAGTTCCTAGATCTACACAATGTCTTGAACTCACATCTGGCAACTAAGGTAGACTAAAAATGATGAACTTATTTCATCAAATCACTTTTAATGACCATATGTCATCAATCAAGTGACTTATATGATTTTAAGTTTAATTGCTCTCAAATTATCCTCCTAATAATTTCTCTTAAAATCTTATCTCATCTCTAATGTCACAAAGACACTGAGGCAGTTACTTGTGTGAAAAGGCTAACCCTTTTGTCTACTCGACATACTCAATAATAAATAAGAATGTACACAACATTCAAATAGAGACATGTAAGCATGGAAATCAAACTTTATTGATTTATTAAATAACATCAATACATCTCTGTCTGTGAACAATAAAAAAATACAAATGAAGATGCTAAAGTCTATGCAATCCTAAAAACCTAGTGTGTCTCACAAACACATCTCTAGAAATTGGCTTGGTCAGCAGATTTGCCAGCATCTCATGCGTAGACACATACTTCACGTTCATAGTCTTGTGTGCAACCATATCCTTCACATAGTGATATTTGATATCTATGTGTTTGGTTTTGCAATGGTACTTTGGATCCTTGGTGTATGTAATTGCAGTCTCGCTGTCACATACGCTAATACTGGTTCAGTGTTTTCTACTTTGCACAACAGTTGATCTAAGAACCTCTTCAACTAAACAGCCTCCTGGGCTGCTGAAGATAAGGCCACGAACTCTGCCTCCATCGTGGATAAGGATATACATGATTGTTTCTTACTACTCCATGATATGGCGCCATCACTGAGTAAGAAAATGTATCATGAGGTAGACTTTCGCTCATCTAAGTCTCCTCCGTGATCAACATCAGTGTATCCTTCCAACCGTAGTTCTCTGTTGCCTTGATAGCAGAGTGCACAATCGGCAGTCCCCTTTAGATATCTTAAGATCCTTTTTACAGCTTCCCAATGTTTAGGACCTGGGTATATCTACTCACTAAGCCAACTGCTTGATAGATATCAGGTCTAGAACACATCATAGCATACATAAGACAACCGATTGCATTCCTATATGGAGTTCATCTCATATGCTCTCTTTCCATGGCAGTCTTAAGACGCATTTCGGTGTTCAAGGTTCGACTTGTGCTGATAGGAGTGCCAATAAGGTTACAACTTTTCATACTAAAACGTTCCAAAACCTTTTTGATGTAATTCTTTTGCGAGAGATACAAATGTTTCTTAGAACGATTTCTTGAAATCTTAACTCCAAGAATGTATGCAGCTTCACCCATATCTTTCATCTCAAAGTGAGGTGACAATTAGGTCTTTACCTCGTTAATAAGCTCCATATCATTTCCAGCTATGAGTATGTCATCAACATATAATGTCATAATCACATATTTGTCTTTAGATCTCTTGGTATATATACAATTGTCTTCACTCATCATAGTGAAACCACTAGAGATGATTGCATTATGAAAACAAATATACCACTGCCTTAAAGATTGTTTAAGGCCATAAATAGACTTCAAAAGTTTACAAACTTTTTCTTCTTGGACATCTTTAATGAAACCCTTAGGTTGTTCCATATAAATCTCTTCATTTAATTCTCCATTGAGAAAGATAGTTTTTACATCCATCTGATGTAATTCAAGATCCAGACAAACCACTATAACTAGAAGTAAGCGGATAGAGGTAAATCGTACAGCAGGAGAAAATGTTTCCTCATAGTCAATTTTTTCCTGCTGTGTATACCCCTTTGCTATTAGTCGAACCTTAAAATTTTCAATCGTGCCATCGGCCCTTTTCTTGATTTTGAGAACCTACTATTCCCAATAGCCTTGCGTCTCCTTGGAAGATCAACAAGTTCCCAAACATTGTTAATTTTCATAGACTCCATTTCCTCTTCCATAACCTTAGTCTATTTATCTTTAGAAGGGGTTAAAAGAGTCTTTTTCAAATTTCTCGGCTCATCTTCATTTTGCAGAAGCATTGTAAAAAGTTCAACACCTTCAATCTCATATTGACGGTGGGGAGTCTTTTTACGTGAACTACGTCTCAGTTGTGATTCATTGAATCATATCTCATTGTTCCCCTTTGGATCAATATTGCTCCCACTTGGATCTAGAACGTTGGTCTCACTCCAACTTGGAATGAGTTCTATTTGGTCACTCCCACTTAGAGTAACCAGCTCAGGAACACTTTCATTCGCATCAAATAATGAAGAAGGTTGCTGATGGGAAACTAATTCATCATCTGCTATAATCCTCCCACTCGAATGAAGTGGTCCTAGTGTAGTCAGATCCTCTATCTCAAATAAGGATAGGTCTTGACCTACCTCACCCTTCTTAGGATATTCAATTTCTAAGAATATGACATCTCTATATTCGAATTCAGTCACACTCCCACTATCTTGACCTATAAACACATACCCTTTTGAGGTTTCTAGGTATCTAATGAAGATACTTTGCTTTCTTCTCAGGCCCAATTTCCCATACTTATGAGATGAATCATGTGTATAGGCAGCACATCTTCAAGATTTCAAAACACTTAGATCAGGCTTTCGCCCAGTCCATAACTCATATGGAGTAGTTGTAACTGATTTCGTAGGCACACGGTTAAGTACGTAGGCTGCTGACATTAATGCATCACCCCAATAGGTGATTGGCAAATTAGCATGTGCCATCATAGACTTAACTATCTCAAGGAGCGTTCTATTCCTTCTTTCTGCAACACCATTTTGTTGTGGAGTACTCAGAATAGTCAACTGATGAACTATCCCTTTTTCATCACATAATTCATTGAATTGAATCGACAAATATTCTCAGCCTCGATCGGTTCAAAGAGTCTTAATCTTCTTATCTAATTGATTTTCTACTAAGTTCATATAGTTTTTAAAGTAACTCAATGCTTCTGACTTATGAGAAATCAAACAAACATAACCAAAACGAGTATAATCATCAATGAATGTGATGAAATAATTCGCTCCATGCCAGGCCCTGACATTCATAGGCCCACAAATGTCAGAATGAACTAATTGCAGTGGAAAATTGGCTCTGGTTGCTTTACCAAAGGGTTTTCTTATAGATTTTCCAGCTAGACAAGATTCACAAGTAGACAAATCTATGCGTTCAATGCTAGGAAGCAAACCCTCTTTTGCTAACCGTTGCATTCTTTATTGGCCAATATGACCAAGTCTAGCGTGCCATATATTTACATCGTGATCATAATCATGTGTGGAGGCAAACATGGAAAAACTGACATTATTATTAATATAAGATTCATCATCCAAATCCATACAAATAAAACCTCCAGTTACACAACCAAAACTAAAAAATACTGAGTCATTACTCAATTTAACACAATTGTCATGGAAATTTAACTAAAAGTCTAGCCTAAGTAAAACCAAAACTGAAATAACATTTCGATGAATTTGAGGTGCATAAATGACATCATGTAAGATTAAGTCTCAACCACCACGCAGGACTAACTTGCATGTTCTGACCCCTTTGACAGCAACCTTAGTGTTGTTGCCCATATATATCTAAAATGCTCAATTGGGAACTCGCTGGAAGTCAACAAAGGCATCACGGTCACACGCTATGTGGTCCGTGGCTCCTGAGTCTACAATCCACACAGGACAAGATTCAGTAAGCATAATTGAGCTAAAAACACAAAGTTCACTAGCATAAGCAGTGTAGTTTACCTTTTTGAAAGGCTCAGGGCAATCACTTGCATAATGTCCCTTCTTTTGGCAATTGAAGTATTTAACATTTGCCTTATTGACTTTTTCCTGCTTTTTTTTTTGCCTTGTTGATTGGTCTTTGGCTTTTTCTTAGGTTGGGTTGGTTCTTTGTTCTTTCCCCAGTTCTTTCTCTTTGAACCACGTCTTTCACCTGAAGTTGCCTTGTGCAATTCAGGTATCGGCTTGGTTGATTCAAGCCTCACTTCCTTGAGTTCGAGGTATCTTCGGACATCTTCCAGAGTTATGATTCTCTCATTGTGAGTGAGATGCATCTTCATATGTTCCCACAAACTAGGCAAAGAGCAAATGACTGCTTGGATCTGCTGCTCGTCTGTTAAGACATTTCCAGCATCTTTTAGCTCAGCGATCATATTTGACATCATCCTCAGATGTTTCCTCATTGAATGTTCTGGGCGTTTCTTATATGAGTCAAATTTAATTGTTAGATAACGCAATATGGATAGAACATTGTTCCGAACCTTGTTCTCAGAGCATTCCAAAGCCCTATAGCACTTTGGTGGTCTTTGAACTCCCTTAGGATGTCATCATCCATAGTGCTCAATAATGTAATGCGAGCAGTGGAATTCTTTTTCTTCTAAGCATCATAAGCTTCATTGTCCTGCCCATGCTGGGCCGTGTTTCCAACTTCTGGCTCTTCCATGACATTGTTGAGAGCCTTAAGAGCCTCTTGCTTTTGCAGGAGATACTGGACTTTCGTATTCCAGATCTCATAATTGTCACCGTTTAGCTTCAACCCTTTGTTGAGCTCAGCAACAATACTTTTAGAAACCGTAGTCATTCTTTACATACAAAGAAAGACAAACTTAAATCAGGATCAAATAATTAAAATCATGCAAGATTTATTGTTCACTATGCTTACAAATTATGACACTAAGTATCGTATGATTAAGCTAATTAACTCATGCATAACCCGGAGTTGAAATCATATCACAACTAATTAACGAAATCAATGAAATCATATTACAACTAAGTGTCCTAATCATGCTACAAACAAATGGTAAATCATGACTTTTCAAATGTTAAATCGATTAACATTTGTTAACTAACGTGTTAAACTAATTAACACATTAATAAATTAATTATATAATGTTAAACTAATTAACATTTATTAAATAAACATGTTAAACTAATTAACACATTTAATTGCATAATGCTAAGCTAATTAACATTTTGTCTAAATTTTCTATTGGAAGAAAATTAAAAAAATGTTAAACTAATTAACATAATAATAAGTAATCACATATTACTTGGACTTGATATTTCTTGGGATATGTTAATTTTTCACAAAAAATTAATTGTATTTATTTGGGGCTAAAATATAAATTCACAAGTTATATTTTTGAACATTTTTTATGTTCATTAATTAGGGGATTTAACTATTAGGCCTTTAATTATTATATTTGTATGGGCCACATGCCCAGAAAAAAGACTCAACTCAAAAAAGTTATCCAAAAAAATTTTTAAAGGCCCTATTTTCTTCAAAATATTTTTAAAGGCTCAAAACAATTTTAACAATGAGCTTGGATCAAACCTTAAGCTCAACAAAAATTTTAAGGTCTCAAATCCCAAAAATTAGGATTTCTGAAAATTTATTTTATTATACATATATATATATATATATATATATATATATGCGGCCATATTTTTTCCTCAGGCAGGAAGAGTTTTTCAAAAAAAAAGGGAGATGTTTTTCATCTTTGGAACAGTTTTACACAGGCCACAACAGGAATGTTTTCGAAAAACATTGTTGTTGTTGTTGTTTTTTTTTTGAATCAAAATAGCCCCAAATAAAAATCTGATCCCAATAAGGTATACAATTAATCAGAAAACCAGCCTAAGGGCTCTGATACCAATGATGGGAATAAAAGAACACAAGAATATGAATTCTGAGTTGGGTAGGAGACTTGCATTGATTTCCTAATTTGCGGAAGCTTATTGATCTCTTGTTGGGATCACTGATCGAATGAGATACCCACAATGTATTTGGTGTATCTCAAGTTTTCACAGCCTAAATCCTCTTTCAAGTATGACTGCAGAATACTCGTAGGTATTCTAGTTAGAGCGTCTTAAGTCTCACTCTCTAATGAGTTGTTCTCATCGTACACTAGTCTAGCCCTATTTATAGAAGGCTAGCTAGGGTTAGAGTTTAATAGTAATTCTTATAATTACTATTTTACCCTTATTTAATAAACACTCCTTATGGGTGTACACAATATAATATCTTAACAGACTTATTCTCTAGATATTATACGATATTCTAACATAACAATCAAATCTAAAGATAAACATTGGATATAAAATAAAATAAATTTAAAAACAAAAATAAAAATCAAATTTTTTAAAATAACAAAATAAAAATAAGAGTTTCACGAGGTAAAAAAATAGAATAGAAAATTAAATACAATAAGATTTGATGAAGATTTTTTTTAGGATTGGTGTATATATATATATATATATATCAGAAGAGAAGAGAAAAAGGAGGGTTGAGCAATTCAAGTGTGATGAGAGAAGGAGGACGTAATCAAAGAAGGCAATTAGCGAAAATCTGCGTCTTTTTCTTCCTTTTTTTTTTTTTTTCCTTCTTTCCATTCATAAATGGATTCGTCTAGTATGATGTTGAAGGAAATTGTCTGAAACTTAAAAAAATGAATTTGATTCAAATATGATGCTTAACAATATCCTCACTCGGTTTTTGTACTCCAATGGAGTATATAAGCACTCTAAGCAAAAGATCCAGAGAAACCGGAGGATAATTAGCATTTGAGATGAGATATATTATTGATGTTATTATATCATTGTAATGGCTCATGTGATTTGATGAAAATTGATTTAAAACATACACATCGTTCTAAATAGGTTTGATTAAGATTTTGCTTTCCTTTTATTGTTTATTTATTTATTTATTTTATTAATTATTTAGTTTATAATATTGTCTATTGTCTCCTCAACTACTAAAAAGTCAAATAATGAAGATTAATTGATTTTAAAATACATATATATAAAAGGGTAAAATAATCAAAATATATTTAATCATTAAAATTGTTTCTCTTTAACCCCTTCTCATATTTCACACCTTTTTTATTTCAAATGTTAATTTTTGTTATTTTTCTTTAGATTTTATGCTTTTATAAATTAAAAAATAAATAAAAATTGAGATAATTAAAAATAAACAAAAATATTTTAAAGGTTTTTTCCTTTAATATTTTAATTCACTCTAAAACCAAAATTCAAACAAAAATCTTGTTTCAAAATTTCTTTTCTCATTTTTAAAATTACTCTTTTTCAAATAACACAAAAAACCAAAATATTTATCTTTTCTTTTAAAATTTTTGTTTAAATTAAAAAATGAAAATATCAATGAATCTCACTTTAAAAATTCTAAAAATTAAAAAAAAATAAGGAGAGCAAGAAAGTAAGCTTATATTAATTTCATAAATTCAAATACATCAACAAAATCTTAAATTTGTTTTATTTATTTAAATCAATTTGATTTAATCTATCATATTCTATTTCAAAAAAAAAAAACCACCAACTAGTTGACAGGCATGTTATTCGAATTACGTGAACTTGCATTTGTCTTAGGCTCTAATCTTAGGTCAAATTTACCTTTTGTAAATATCTATTTTCCATTTAGTTGCTTTTTTATATTTTTAATTATTATTATTTTCCATCTATTTGCGTATGTTTTGACAAAGGTAACCAAAATAAAATTAAGGTCATATTCCATTAATTTTGCATTACTAATTTAGAATAAAATATAGTACTTAATCATTTCCTCACACTCTAATAGACTCTTGAACATATTTTTGCTTTTGCATATCACCTTTCTATTTCTTTTTGTTTTAAAAATAGTTTTGCAAAGTTTTTTATTAAATATGATGACATTAAATAAATCAAATTTTGAAATCATTTTGAGAGACAATTAGTTTCACTTTTCATTTTGCACCATTTGCATCGTGCTCAACCTACTAACGGATCGTGACATTATGTGATGTGTGTTAGCATTGAAATTCATGGCAAGCTTGGCCTTGCTCTTTGCCTTTGGTGGACATCATGATATAGGTGAACTTAGTTTTCTATTACATTCCTTGCTTAATTAAAGACAGTTTGGCATCCATTTAGCTCTTTGATGATTTACAAACTATACAAATTTTGGTTTGTCAATCGCCTAGTTCATAATAGTATGATCAATCTGTGGCTTTCTATCCATTCTTGCAAATTCAAGCAATTACTGCCAACTGATTTACAGATAATACAATTGCACCTGGGTAACAACTCAAGCACTTTCATCCCCAAATGTAGAAATTATGATTCATGTCTTCTGTCATAACGGCAACAGACAATGAATCCTATAGACTTCCTATAAAAGAAAGAAAGAAAGTGTGCTTCTCCTCATATTCTGTATCAGTATAAGAAGCATAAGATACCAACTTCTGCAGCTACTATTGATATGATTCCAGAAGTTAATGAAATATTTAAAGCAAATTTTGGTGACATGAAAAGGGTTTTGGAAGCTTCCCTGGAAGCTTTTCGAGGGAAGCCATGATCCTACTAAGTTGGAACTGTCATGGTTTTGCTAAGTCCATGGCAGTTCAAAGACTAAAAAAAATGATAAGTAAATATTCTCCTTAGTTTTTGTTTTTATCTTAAACCTAGCTCCATGTAAATATGGTAGCAAATAAAATAAACTCTTTTGGTTATGTGAACACCCACCTCAAAAAAATAAAAATAAAATTAATAACTACATAATGGATCAACTAGTTACTCCTATAATTAAATAAATGCAAAATGGGAGTCACAAAATTAAATTAAATTAAATATGGAAACAAAATAATAAAACATAATAATGATAATAATAATAAGAAAAAATATATAAAATTAAAAAAAATGCAAAAAGCAAAATATAAAATAAAAAATGGGATAAACCAAATACAAAACCAAAAATATCAAAAGAGAAAAATAAATATTTGAAGTAAAGACATGTTAATGATCTTGCAAAAGGAAAATCAAATAGAGTCAACAATTTTGAATTAATCTAAATCCAAAATGGAAAGAAAAACCACCTAATTAAAATCAAAATAAAAATTCAAACTCTCACTCACACTTACACACACTCATAGACACATACATTTACACACTCTCACATACCATTCTTACACACACCAATAGGAGACAAAAAGGACACATGGTACAAAAGGCACAAGAAACACGGCAAAGGTGCAGGCATTTGCTACTGAAAAGGTGGAGGGGCTACTAAAAAGGTGGTGGAAGGGAGAGAAATGTGGCTGGTGTTAAAGAGCACCGCGGGCAGAAGCCAAGGGGGAGGATTCTAAAAAAGGAGAAGGCCAGGGTGCACCGATGAGAGAAGAAGGCTAAGACAAGGAGGTTGAGAAATCAAGACAGAGAAAGGAGAAGCTAAGACCAAGAGCGACTTGAACCGAGGAAGAACAAAATAAGGAGAAAAGGAGAAGAGAGAGTGGCTGGAGACCGAGGACAATGACAAATCGAGTAGAAACCGAAGGAGGGAGAAGGAGAAAAAGAGAAGCCGAGACCGAGAGTTCGAAGCTGAGAAGAAGAAAGAAAGAGTTTAAAACCGAGACGAGGAGAGAGAGAGTTTGTGGAGGGCTACAGACTGAATAGAAAAGGAGAACTGAGGAGGAAATCGAGAAGAAAAGAGAAGAGGAAGGTGAAGGGAAGAAGAAAAAGAGAAACACCTCTGTTTTGAGCTCCAAAAATAGAGCTGAACAGAGGAAGGAAGAGGAAAGGGATGTTGATGGGAAGGAGAGTTCCAAGGAGGAAGAAAGGAGAGGAGAGTGTCAGAGCAAACTCCGAGAAGGCTGAGACGAGGAGGAAGAGAAGAAGGAAAGAGGAAGGAGAAGGGAAGAAGTAAAGAATAAGAGCAGGGAGTTCAAAACTGAGGAGGACGAGAGTGAGAGGTTGCGAGTTAAGCAAGAAGAGGAGAGAAAGAGAGAGAGAGTTGACAAAGGGCCACCGAGCAGCGAAGTAGAACTGAGGATAAGGAAGGAGAACTGCCAGAAAGGGAGAACTGACGGTGAGAAAGGGGAAGTTGAGACGAAGCCCAAGTAAGCTACGTTACATGCATGCATATCCTTTTCCTTCATGCTGAGTAACTTGACTTTGTTTTGGCGTTCCAATTTTGTTTTGTTTTGTTTTGTTTTTTTTAATTATTATTTTTTTTATGTCAATGTGAGACTAATTTTGGCCTTACAAGCAAGGTTCTATGAAAATCATCGTGTAAGAATATTATTCTCCTCGAGTGCTTGGGGTCGTGTGAGATTTTAATCTCCTTAGACCCTAAAAATTAGTACATACTTATTTGTAAAAAAAATAATAATAATAATGCAAAAATAAATACATGAACTAAATATTTTCCATTATTTACAAAATGATTAAGTTTTTGCTTTATAAAAATTTAGTTAATTAAGAAATGCCACATGGGACTTAAGTCTCCTTTGGCTTTGGGGAATCAATCTTGTTAAAAATAAGACTAAAAGAATTATAATTTCAAAACCCTTAAAAATACATAAAAATAAAATCCTGAGAATTCCTAAATATTTTATTCCATATTTTAGGTTCTTGCATGAGATCGCCCGTCTCCTTAGACACTCAAAGGTTAATCTTTAGACACTCAAAGGTTAATTAGTAGAGACCATGTGAGACCCTGAGTCTCCTCAAGTTTCAAAAATTAACATTTAAAATATTGGGATGAATTAATTCAAAAATAGGGAGGTTTGTCCTACCTATTATGTAACTAAAAATCCTAAGAGTATTTTTCTTAACACTAGTTTTACTTTAAGTATTAAAATAAATTAAAATTTAAAAAAAAACAATTAATACAAAAATCATAAATTCAAAAACCATAGAAATATTTTTCCATTATAGTTTAAAGTTCAGAATAAATTCTAATAATATAAATAAATAAATAAATAAATAAATAAATATATATATATATATATATAACTAATTAAAAATCCTTTTAATCCTAACAATAAATCCTAATTTTAAAAATCTAAAAACATTTTGGGTTTATTCCAAACAATCTAAACCCTTAAAAATTGTAAAATCTTTGCTCATTATCAATTCATTTACATAAGGGTTAAAATTCCAAAAATAAACAAAAATTAAAAGGAGGAAAAATGAAGAGATCAAAAGAGTTAGATTAATTAGGTTCTTGTAAATTAAAACACGTAACCAAATTCTAATTTTGTTTTGTTTATAAAAATCTGTTTAATTTAAACCCTCATGTTCTCATCACAAAATTTAAAAATAATCAACCAATAGACACGCCTTTTTGGTCCAATTACGTGGACTTTGATCCCTATCACGGGATACGTAGGCCTTAGGCTTTCATCCTAGGTCAAATCTGTCCTTTGTAAATATCTATCTGTCTGCTTCCATTTTTGTCATTTTTGTCTTCTCTATTTAACGGGCATGTATGTCAATAAAGGGTAATTGAGATAAATTTAATGTCATATTCTATTTCAGCTAACTAGTTTAAGGTAACCGTCCTTATGGACGGGTGTTATGGGGCGCTTAACACTTTCCCCACACTCAAATAAACTCTTGAACCCATCTTTGATTTCGCAGACCATTTTGCCTTGTTCTTTTTATTTTAAATTGGTTTTCCAAATTTTTTCATTAAAAATTTTGGTGGCGACTCCAAATAAATTAATTTTTAGGATTTGTTTTGGGAATCAATTTAAACCACTTTTTATTTCTTCTCGTCGAAAAGTCGATTACAACAGTTTGGCTACTCCATTAGGGAATATTTCGAGAGTCAAGCCTATTTAACTAATCAGATGAGATAATATGGCCTTCTGTTATCTCGATTACCCTTATTGTGTTTTTCTTTTTTTAATTATTTTTTTATATATATTTCTTTCTGTTAGTTATATAGCATGTGTAGTTTCTCATTTATTATATATAGTTTGTTTGTGATATATGTGTCAAGATAGATAACATGCGGAATAAAACCTTAGGGTAGACAACTCCTATCTGTGTTATAAATTCTGGACTTGTCTTGCAGTTTATCTATTTGATAGATGAGGGTTGGGTAGACTATTGGTTCAAGGGTTTGTATGCTCCCTTGGCACACTAAGCACATTAACATTGTACCTCATACACTTTTTGGACTCTATACCCAGGTCCTCACTTACCTTAAGTTAGTAGAGGTTTATATTGGTTTTCCTGTGAAGCTTTTCACTTCCAGAGACTACCATGAAGATCTCGCTTAGGTTGTACCTAGTTATATGGATTTGACTGGAGTGGGATTTTGTCCTCTTTTAGTCTAATTCACGATGCGAGATCCTTACTTTTTCAAATGGGGGCAATATGAGAACCAATAATTCTTTAAGATGTTAGACCTACCTCAGAACTATGCACATTAATAGACTGAACTTAATAGACAACCTTCCTAAGGCTTGCCATCTTTAGGGTACCATTCCCTCACTTATCATTGACCCGAGTTAGGACACCAAGGGGGCATATTTCACTCTCACTTTACATGTTGTCACATCATTCATGGCTTGATTACATGTTTTTTTTTTTAATTTTTTATCTGGTTTTAATTGTCACAATGTCTCCATTTAATGCATTATTAGCCAAACAAAATGAGCTAAAATTGAAAGCTTCGTCAGTGTGGGAAGTTTGCCTAATGGTGTATCAATGGAGTTGGAAACCTTTGAAAAACAGTAATTTTTGTGAAAACAATATATCAATGGATTATTTGGTTCACTTATTTAAGCCTCGTCCATGTGAGGACTTACTTCTCCTTAGGTTGAGAGCTATGTCTATTATTCCCAATGAATCAATAAGGCCCTTGGCTATTAATAGTGAATAAAGTGTCAAGTAATCTATTAATTAAATAAATTATGTGCCTATTTCATTTTGTTTCTAACCAATGGACTTGTTACAGCACCAATTGTCATTTTTATTTATTGGCATAAAGATATGATGGAATCATTGGATGCCACACAACCTCAAGACGCAAGCCCAACAGGAATAGCCTTGACTGAGAAAAGAGTTAAAGTGAAGGTAAAAGTCGAATCAGTTAAGAGCTTAATCATTATGAGTGGGAAACTCAGGGGACAACAGCTCTACCATTTTCAAAAGGATTATGGGGATATCTTGGATTTATTATCAGTCCCTATGTAGCCTGATGCGCTTGTAACCTTAGCACAACATTGGGACAATTTATTAAGATACTTCATGTTTCCAACCTTCTAGCTTACGCCCACGTTAGAAGAATACGGGGGGTTAATGAAAATGCCTCTTACCAAAGACACCCCCGTCTACCTGGACATCTCCCTTCCAAGCGCGTTGTAGCCCAAATTCTGGGGGAGGAACTTACACGAGTACAATTATACTTCTCTTGGGCAACAGAAGGTTTATCCAGGAAATATTTAAAGAAAAGATTGGAAGCATTAGCTGAGAAGGGGAATTGGGTTATTTTCAGAAAAGTTCTTGCCCTGGCAATATATGGGCTAGTATTATTCCCATTGGTAGTGGGAGTAGTTGATCTGGCAGCAGTAAGTGTCCTGTAAATGGTAGAAAATCACCGTGTGAATCCAATACCAGTGTTTCTAGTAGAAACATTTCTGACATTAAGTTTCTGTCATCGAGAAAAGAAAGGGAAGTTGAAGTTTTGTTTGCCACTATTGAATATATGGTGGGTCAATCATGTTTATGGCAGGATATAACAGCTTAGTACGAGATTTAACACCATTCATCACCCAATCTGAGATTATCCACGTCACAAAGGATCAATTCCACTACAAGCAAAACTAAACCATGATAAGTGGATAAAAAAGATAGAAGAACTTGAAGATAACACCATTTGGTGGAAGCTCACCTAATGGGAAAGCAAGGATATCATTTACTGTTGTAGAAATTTCCTTAATGTTCCCCTTATGGTGCCCAAGGATGCATTAATTATAACCTAGCAGTTGCACATTGCCAATTTGCATACGAACAGGACATCCCGTCTGAAGAGTCTATGCAGAGAGTTAGTTTTTACTACGGTGATCCGCTGAAGGTGGAAATGATCCATAAGATAAAGGATGCATGGAGCCAAGTAATGTGTAAGGGGAGGTTTGAGTCAGGAAAGCGCGTCGTGGCAACTACTAAAGGATATGAGGCTTGGCTCAAAGAAAGGACCGGTGGGACCCATCCACCCCTGGGACCTTATAACCCCTTATTGAGTAATGATCTACAGGAGGTTAATGAATGTCTAGCCAAGCAATTAGAAGGTCAAAAGGCTGAGCTACAAAATCTGGAGGAATAAAGCAAAAGGCACTTAGAAAGCTTAGCCCAATCATAAGAAGATGAGAGAGTATAAAAGAGAAAAGAGTCAGAGACTAATATTGAGCTGAAAAGATTGAAGGAGGAAAATGACAAGTTAAAAGACACCGTAAGGAAGATTAAAAAATGGGCTGAAGAAAGCAACAAGAAGGCTCTCAATTAACAAACTCGATTGTTAAAGGCTATTAAAGAAAAGGATGCCATGATGAGGCAGGTGAAAGAACTCAAGTCTCCTAATGACCTCCACTGAGAAATCAATATGCTTGTCAAACGACTGGAAGAAAAGGCGGGGGAGGTGACCAGTGTCAAGAGTGATAATGCGATAACGGTACAAAACTTAATTGAACAGCTCAACCATCAAGCTAATAAGGCTCGATTATGGGAGACTCGCCATGAAAAGCAAGTGATCGATTCAAAAGGATGATTTTATTCGCCAATGATGTCATTCCTGAATTCACTTATGCATATAGACAAGCTGAAGGGCACGCCATCCCTGTGAAGACTCCTGCAACTATAACTGAATTTCTCACTTTGTGTCATAACTTATGGAAGATCTAAAGATGTTGATGAAATTTTAGATGAGTGAGAGATGGAGACAACTTCAATATTTTGTAAGGTGAAACTCATAGGCTATGTCACTTTTAATGTATAACTTCAAATCAAGTGATGTAATCAAACATTCTATTTTTAGTAAAACACACGGTTTCTTCTTTTGGCTATCAAATACGTTCATTACTGCATATATGGAATGTCAGAAATCATGCGATGAATGAATAGGTTGTGTGGTACAAAATAGACCTGTGCATGTGGACATTAAACATCCCTTGCGTTAGCTATTAATTTTGATTCATTGAGTGATACAAAATATACCCTCAAAGATTTAAGGGTTTGAGGTTCTTGTACCCTTTATGCCAAGTCAACATATTGCCAAATCAAAAATCTAGGTAACTATTTTATTATTAAGGTCTATTATTTCTTGTTTTTTTCAAAATAGCTAAGAAGCCAACATTGCCCAAGGGGGAAAGAATTCATCTAACCAAGCTCAGCCATCAAGCTGAATGTATCTTACCTGGGCACTTGTCAGAACTATGTCTGCCAAAAACAACCAATCAGAGTATAAGCAACAGTTAGAAGCCAAAGTGGGAGTCTTGAAGGATCAAATAGGGACAATGCAGTCTCAAATATTAGAAATGATGAAGTTATTGCAGAATATGAGCTCAAGTGTGGCTACAAATAACGTTTCGCCAAAAGCCACTAACACCGTGAATACAGACCATAAGGTCCTTAATACAAGTGCTGAGATACCAGGAGTAACTTTAGGTAGTCCCTTTACCATAGGAGTACTAGAACCAATATAGAGGCCTATGACAGTAAGTCAACCACCAAATCCCTCGACTTCAGGGGCTGAAAGACAAGGTATTTGGACTAGAACTAGGGGCGTTTTCACCTATGATCTCTCAGGAAGGGAACCGGCTATCGTGTTCATCAGTCCTACTTAGTTTGTCGCCAATATTGGCCTCAAGGTGAAAAAGGACAATGAGAAGAAAGACTGGGAAGAAGATATAGCAGAGGTTAAAGATAGGCTACGACCTTTACAAGGGTCAACTAACTGGAAGTCTGTCGAATTGGAGGAGTTATGTTTAGCCCCGGAGGTACCAATCCTTAAAAAGTTTAAAGTGCCTAAGTTCACCAAGTATGATGGTAGTGGAGATCCACATTATCATCTAAAGTCATACTGCACCAAAATGTCGGTATGGTATAGGGATGAAAGGTTCCTTATAAACTTCTTCTGTGAGAGCCTGACTGGCGCAGCATTGCATTGGTTCATGAAATTAGATCACTCTAAACTAAAAAAATGGAGAGATCTTACTGACATGTTCATAAGGCAATATAAGTTCTACCTGGGTACAGCTCCCTCACGAGAGCACTTAAAGGGGTTGAAGAAGAAAGGAATTGAGACCTTTAAAAGAATATGCCCAAAGGTGGAAAAACACAGCAGCTGAGTTTCAGCCGCCACTTCTGGACTCGAAATTAGATTCCTATTTTAGTCGTACCCTGGAAGACCCATATCGTAAGATAATGTTAGGGACCCATATGAATGAATTTGCTGACTTTATCCAGGTTGAGGAGAGAATAAATGCCAATGTACGTGATGGGTTGTTTAAAAGTACCACATAAACTAGAAGGCCTATAAGCAATTAGAAGAAGGAAGAAGATGTTAGTCACGTCCATGTTGCATACCAACACCCTCGTCCCATACATAATCAGTATCCCCAAGCACCTTTTCATGGTCAAAACCCAGTCATGTCTTACCAACTGCGAGGTCCAGTTATGAGTAGTCATATGAGTTACCCAACATCGCCACAATCCCATCTTGGACCACAACAAATGGCAGCCCAAAATAGAGGGTTTAGGCTTATGCAACAATCTCACGATGACAGGCTATTACCTAACTTTAATGTCAATCAATCTAAGCTCTTCCATGACTTAGTGGTAAAAACGCTTATGGGCCCTAAGCTTGTTAAGCCACTTCAGCCACCATTTCCTGGGTGGTATGACTCCAACGCTACTTATGTGTATCATATGGGAGCTACGGGGCACAACATTGACAAGTGTGATGCCTTTAGGAAGCACGTTTTGGCTTTATTAGACAACAATCATATTGGCATAAAGGCGAGTAATGACCCCAACATTGTCACCAACCCCTTACCAAATCACGATAAAAGGAAGCAAGTGTCCATGATAAACGGGGAAGAGCTCCATTTGAAAAACTTGACAGATATGTAGTGCACCATGCGGTAGTTATATGAAAGCTTGAAGGACACTGACTATATCTTTACTCAGGATGAGGAGCAGAACATGCCTAGAAGGTTACAGAACAGTTACTGTGAGTTTCATGAAGGAGAAATGGGGCATGACATTGAAGATCGTGAGCAATTTAAGGAATTAGCATAGAGAATGATGACGCTTGGAGTTCTAACCATTGAAAGGACTAAAAAACCCACTGAGGGGAGTGTGTGTGTCACAGCGAAAGATGGTGCTAGGACTAAGGGATCGTCTAACCCCACGAAGCCTAGGAGCTCCTTCCTAGTAGTTAATAAGCCAATCTACGAAGTTAAAGAGGTCACTCTAACCCAAAGCAATCGCCTGCAAGGTACAACGAAAGGATCCTTCCTAGTTGTACCTATGTCAGTGCCCGTAAAAAATCCAACCACTGTTATCCATGTGCCATCTCCATTTTTGTATCAAAGCAATCACGTTGTACCATGGAACTATGAGCTAAAAATAGAATGCTTTCGTGACAATGAGGCATCAAAAGAAAGGCCCATCACTAAAAAAGGGCATTTAGAAATTGTAGGAGGAATTACTCGCAATGGTTGGATATACTCCAAGGATGTAAAAGGAACTTTGAACCCAAACCTAAAAGTAGGAGAAAGCTCAAACCTAAGAAAGGCCTCTAGGAAGGGAGAATGAGAGGAAACAAAGTAGTTTTTAAAAATTATGAAGCAGAGCGAGCATGATGTGGTTGATCAATTGCGAAAAACACTGGCCCAAATTTCTATCTTGACCCTAATAATGAATTCAAAAGCTCACCAAAAGGTGTTACAGAGTGTGTTGGATAAAGCCTATGTACATCCTGATATCACCCCAGAAAAGGTGGTGAACATGATAAATGCGATAAAAAAACTCTACCTTGATCACCTTTTCTGAGGATGAGATACACCCTGTGCTAACCAGAAAGCCCAAAACCCTCCACATTACTTTGAAATGCTATAGGTATGTGATCGCTAAAGTACTCATTGATGGAGAGTCAGCCTTGAATTTCCTACCCTTATCCACCTTAGGGCAATTACCAATCGAAAAGTCACGTATTAAGTATAATGACATGGTAGTGAGAGCCTTTGATGGAACAAGGAAGGAAGTAATTAGAAAGATTGAACTCCGTTTAGAGACTGGTCCGAATTTGTTTACCGTCGAGTTCCAAGTCATGGATATCAACGTGACATATATGATGCTTCTAGGAAGACCTTGGATTCATATGGCTGGTGCAGTCCCATTAACTGTGCATTAAAGGATCAAGTACATTGATGAAGGGAGACTCATCACTATAAAAGGTCAAAAAGAGATGATCATTAGTAAGCCGAGCATGGTGCCCTACATTGAAAATGTCTACGAAAGGCGCTGACCAGAACCCATTGGGAGTGGGGGAATCTACCAAGGACATCAATCGAGTAATGGCCAAGATCATGATAAATAGTGGGTATCAAAAAGGAAAAGGATTAGGCACAAAGCTACAACACATAGGGGCACCGGTTGAGTTGCCTGAAAATCTGGGACGACAAAGGTTAGGATACGAGCTGTCTATGGAAGTTCGCGAGGCGCGACAGAAGGAAGGTAAGCCAAGAGGAAAAGCGGAAATACCTCACATCCGAGAAACATTTCCTATTTCTGTTAAGATAATACACCCAGGCGACCTAGTCATGATAACGAGTGAAGAGGAAAGGGATCACATGAAGGCCATGTGGATCCAATTGGGCAAGCTAGAATAAGCACTTAACAATTGGAAATGTGAAATGTTAACAGATGTCATGTCATTAGAGTAATATTTTGAATATCATTTTAAGAGTTTTGTAATGGCTAACAATTTGAACCTTATTTTGAATATCGAATGAATGCATCAATTTCAATCTTTTTGTTAAAATCTTGTTTAAATCCTGCCTTTTCGTATTTATTCTTGCCTTCTCTACCTACTTTCTAGGGAGTTTGAATCCTTGAAATTCTTGTCTAAAGCAGAAGCACCTGGCCATTGTTTGAATGAGCCACATGTTGTCTCGAATATGAATGATTTAGAAATTGATAATAATGATGAGTTATCTCGAACCTTTGGTAAAATAATATAATCTTAAAAAAAAGGGTATCACTCCGCGTGAATAAATCACTGAAGTGATTAAAATGGGGACTAAAGATGATAAAAAGGAGTTAAAAATAGTTGATAACCTAAAATAGGAAGAAATGATTAATCTGTTTAGAGAATATATAGATGTGTTTGCTTGGTCCTATCAAGATATGCCAGGGATAGATCCTAAAATTACGGCCCATAAAATACCTTTGTACCCTAATATGGGACCCAAGAGACAAAAGTTAAGAAGGATGAGCCCAGAGATGTCCCTCAAAATTAAGGAAGACGTAATGAAGCAATGGGATGTTGGTTTTCTAGAAGTTGCTAAATACCCCCAATGGGTTGTGAACATAGTCCCCATGCTAAAGAAAGATGGGCGAGTGTGAAAGTGCGTCGATTATCAGGACTTAAATTGGGGTAGCCTGAAAGATGACTTTCCTTTACCCCACATTAATGTTTTAGTTGATAATATAGCAAAAAACTTCAGGTATTCCTTCATGGATGGGTACTCTGGCTATAATCAAATCCCCATGCTCCCTGAAGATAGAGAAAAAACCACCTTCATCACTTAATGGGGCCTTCATCACTCAATAAGGAACCTTCTACTACAAGGTAATGCCCTTTGAGCTTAAAAACGCGGGAGCCACCTATCAACGTGTGATGGTGGTCCTGTTCCATAACTTGATGCATAAAGAAATAAAAGTATATGTGGATGACATAGTCGCTAAATCAGCTGAAGGGGAGAGTCACGTGGCTGTGTTGTGAAAGCTCTTTGAAAGATTGCGGAAGTACAAACTCCGGTTAAATTCTAGTAAGTGTATATTTAGGGCCACATCAGGGAAGCTTTTGTGATTCATCGTCAGTAACCGAGGAATAGAAGTGGACCCCGATAAAATTAAGGCAATTTGTGACATGCTACCACCTAGTACGGAAACAAAAGTTTGAAGGTTCTTAGGGTATTTGAATTACATAGCTAGGTTCATTGCAAACCTAACTGCCACTTGTGAACCAATATTTAAATTATTACACAAGAACTAACCAGAAGAAAGGAATGAGACTTGCTAGTGGGCATTTGACAGGATAAAGGAATACCTCTTGAATCCCTCTATTTTGGTGCCACCTTTATCTAACGATCTGACCGCAGTCCATGGGTGTTGTGTTAAGACAACATGATGAATCAGGAA
Organism: Delonix regia; assembly: GCA_037074485.1. Lineage (NCBI taxonomy): Eukaryota > Viridiplantae > Streptophyta > Magnoliopsida > Fabales > Fabaceae > Delonix > Delonix regia. The sequence continues at coordinate 32,224,921 of CM073451.1, forward strand.
GAAAAGAGCAAGCAATTTATTACCTAAGCAAAAAGTTTAATGAATATGAGTCACGGCATCCATTAATTGAAAAGACCTATTGCGGCCTCATGTGGACTACAAGGAGACTGAGGCAATATATGTTATACCATGTCACATGGTTGATCTCTAGGATGAATCCAATCAAATACATTTTTTAAGGTCCTTATGTATCAAGAAGAGTCCCAAAATGGCAAGTGATACTCTTAGAATACGACGTGAAGTATATGACTAGCAAATCAGTCAAAGGGAGCATTATAGCCGAGCATTTGGTAGCTAATCCCTTGGATGAATACCAACCACTAGACTTCCAATTCCCAAGTGAGGATATTCTGATAGTGGAAGAAGATGAACCAAAGGAGGTTAAGTGGACAATGCATTTTAAGGGCCGCCAATGTACATGGCAGCGGACTAGAGGCTGCGATGACATCGCCCAAAGGTAAACAGTATCTAATGGCAGTCAAGCTCAGTTTCAACTGCACAAATAATATGGCAGAATATGAGGGTTGTGTCAATGGCTTGCAAGCTGCCTTAGAGTTAGGTGTCAATGATCTTGACGTGTTTAGAAATTCAACCCTTGTAATTTATCAGGTAAAGGGAGAATGGCAAACCAAATATCCCAAACTAATCCCATACCAAAAGTACCTAACAGAATTGATGTCAAAGTTTAAGGAGATAAACTTCACACATCTAACCCATGATAAAAATCGATTTGCTGATGCGTTGGCTACCCTTGTCGTAATCATCAAGCTAGACTGTGAAGTCAATGTACTACCAATACAAGTTAAGACTCGAGACACCCTAGCTTATTGCCTAAATGTGAAGGAGGAAAGTGATGGACAATCGTGGTTCCATGAAATAAAAAACTATGTTCAGAGTTAGCAATATCCGACTGGGGCATCTGAGAATGATCAAAAGACCATTCGTCGATTGGTGATGAATTTCTTCCTTAGTAAAGAAGTGTTATATAAAAGGTCATGGGATAACACTCTGTTTAGATGCGTGGATGCATCAAAAGCACAAAGGATAATGACAAAAATTCATAAGAGGACGTACAGAACCCATGTTAACGCCATACCATGACTAGACAAATTCCAATATGTGGGTACTTTTGGTTAACCATGGAGAAATATTGCATTGATTACGTGAGGAGATGTCATAAGTGTCAGACATATGCCAATAGGATCAATGTTCCATCGCAACCCCTACACAACATGATGGCACCATAGTCATTCTCGATATGGGGAATCGATGTGATTGGCCCTATCAATCTAAAGGCATCTAATGGACACCGATTCATTTTAGTAGTCATCGATTACTTCACAAAATGGATAGAAGCATGTTCGTTCTCCAATATTACCCCAAGGGTCTTCCTCCAATTTTTGAAATTGAACATCATATGTCGATATGGTATACCGAAAAAGATCATCACTGATAACACTCCCAAACTGAACAGAGACATTGAGAAGTTATGCGAACAATTTAAGATTAAGTACCACAATTCTACACCCTATCAGCCACAGATGAATGGGGCAGTTAAGGCAGTAAATAAGAATATCAAAAAGATCATCAGCAAGATGACTATCTCTTACATAGACTAGCATAAGATGCTCTCGTATGCTCTCCATAGGTATCGCACAACAATTTGAATATCCACAGGGACAACTCCTTACTCTTTAGTATATGACATGTAAGCGGTCACCCCATTTGAAGTTGAAATCCCTTCTCTCCGAGTGTTGATAGAATCCAACTTAGAGGAGAGTGAGTGGGTAAGGACACAATATGAACAACTGAATATGATCGAAGAAAAGCGACTAGTAGTTATGTGTCATGGGTAACTATACCAAAAAAAGGATGACAAGGGCCTTCAATCAAAAGATTCAACCCAGGGAATTCGAGCAGGGGAGTTAGTTCTAAAAAAAATCCTCCTAAATCAAGAGGATAATAGAGGCAAATAGGCACCTTTATATGAAGGTCCATATATGGTGATACGAGCATTCTCCGGAGGTGCATTGGTCTTTGCCAACATGGATGGAAGAGAGCTCAGAAGACCAGTTAACTCAAATGTAGTAAAGAAACACTTTGCTTAAAAATGGAAATGATAGAGGAAAAAATGAAGAAGAAAGAAAAAAATTTTACAATCAGGGCTCGTTAAGTGGAAAACCTGAAAGGGCGACTTAAGCAAAAGTTAGGGCAATAGATGATGAATGAAGCGAGGCTGCATAAGGACTAAATCACCTACCTGGAAGGATCCTTAGAGATTGTCTTCATTAACTAGTTTCGAAATATATGTATCCAAGGCAATACCAGGCATAAACGACCAGTGCCACCTGGAGCTTGAAGTCAAAGGCATTCCAGTGGCCATTTTTGCTTTCCTTTGCATTTGTATCCAATTTAGCACCTACTTTCCTTAGGACCATGTGATATGTCTTTAAAATAAAGCCGCTTACTCATTTAACATACTTGCTTCTTATTACTCTTCTTCTTTCTACATAACCATATTGCCTTTGTAATTGCTCCATGCATTCAATATGCAAAATAGATATTCAAGTGAATAATGTTGTTCAAAATATTGTCTAATGATACACATTTCAAAAACACCCACGATTTTTAAATAAGTGCTTCCACGCAATTACTGGGATGAAACTTAAAGTGTGAAACATATACACGCCTAGGCCTTTCTATTTTCGTTACTGAGTTACTTAGTAAAAAGAGATTGAAGCATTTTCAACATCCCTTGGTCTACCGTAAAGAAAGGAAACTAAGCCTGCCAAGTGTTGGCCCGAAGAGATAAAGTTATGCGGACCATCGGCTGTTTAAAATGATGAATTAAAGGTCACGACAAAAGAAGCTTGGTTAGACAATTCTTTTGCTCCAGGCAATATGGTTCTCTTTCCAACCAGCATAAACTATAACTTAATATGTCACCCTTCTAATTTCTAAAGTAAAAGGTAAAAAGTCTACGCTTGCACAGTATTCTCTTATTTCTAACGCCTAGGGTATAGGCATCATTTTGGTATATATCAAAATGAACAAAATTTTCATTATCCTTCAAAAACCTACATATCTCATACATACATGATTCTCCACGTTCATTGTATATCTTACTCGTGCATCCACCACGTGTGCTGAATTGATGTTTAAGAAAAAAACAAACATATGCACCATGCATTTAGTGCATAAGCACATGTTATATCACATCTCATAAATGACCAAGAAGTGCTTCCAAAAGAGTCACATCCTTCCTTGGCACAAGCATTTTATTTGTTCAAGAAAAAATCATCCTAAAGGTTCACAGGATAATGATTCAAATGTCGGGGACAAAAACTGGATAGAATTTAGATCTATTCACTTCCAAGGAACACTATGGTCATAAAGATGATGAGCTTAGCAAGCAAAAAAATCATGTTATAATCTGAGCACGGTGGTATGCATCTCACACAGGTACATGCATTACGCTGAGTAAGAGCATATTCCATGCAAGGTGAATACCTCTCTTTAAATCAACGTAAAAATCTTGCATCGTGTCCAGGCATTTACATTTCTGTCAAAAGTCCTGCATCATGTCTAGGACAATTTACATTTTTTGTCAAAAGCCCTACATCATGCCCAGGGCAATTTACATTTTCTGCTGAAGTCCTGCATCATGTCCAAGCAATTTACATTTTCTGCCAAAGTCCTGCATCCCAGGGCAATTTACATTTCTATCAAAGTCCTGCATCGTATCCAAGGCAATTTACATTTTTTGCCAAAGTTCTACATTGTGTCCAGGGCAATTTACATTTATGTTAAAATTCCTGCATCATGTTCAAGCTGTCCTATCTAGGCACAGATTTACACTTGTTTTTCCTCGACGTGAGGAATGGTGTGTTTATGTCTTTGCTTGCTCTTAAGTTAGGTCATCTCTTCACCATATTCACTCCCCTAACTTTTAAGAGACAAGCAAAGAAAGGCAACTGTGAACACTTCACCTAAAAATAAATAAAAAAAAATTAATAACTACATAATATATCAACTGGTTACTCCTATAATTAAATAAATACAAAAATGGGAGTTATAAAATAAAATTAAATAAAATATAGAGACAAAATAATAAAACATAATAATGATAATAATAGTAAGAAAAAAATACAAAATTAAAACAAAAATGCAAAAAGCAAAATAAAAAATAAAAAATGGGATAAACCAAATACAAAACCAAAAATATCAAAAAAGAAAAATAAATATTTGAAGTAAAGACATGTTAATTATCTTGCAAAAGGAAAATTAAATAGAGTCAAAAATTTTGAATTAATCTAAATCCAAAAAGGAAAGAAAAGCCACCTAATTAAAATCAAAATTAAAATGCAAGCTCTCTCTCACTCACACCCTTACACGCTTTCACTCACACTCACACTCACACACTCTCACTTACACTTACACACACTCACGGACACACACTCTCACATACCACTCTTACACACACCCACAGGAGACAAAAAGGACACAAGGTACAAAAGGCACAAGAGACACAGCAAAGGTGCAGGGATGTGTTATTGAAAAGGTAGAGGAGCTATTAAAAAGGTAGTGGAAGGGAGAGAAATGTGGCTGGTATTAAAGAGCACCACAGGTAGAAGCCAAGAGGGAGGATTTTGAAAAAAAAGAAGGCCAGGGTGCACCAAGGAGAGAAGAAGGCTGAGATAAGGAGGTTGAAAAGCTAAGACTGAGAAAGGAGAAGCTGAGACCAAGAGCGACTTGGAGACCGAGGACAGTGACAAACTGAGTCGAATGAGGGAAAACGAGAAAAGGAGAAGCCTAGACCAAGAGTTTGAACCTGAGAAGAAAAGAGAGAGAGTTTATAGAGGGTCATGGACTGAACAGAGAAGGAGAACTGAGGAGGAAACCAAGAAGAAAGGAGAAGAGGAAGGAGAAGGGATGGAGAAGGGAAGAAGAAGAGGAGAAACACCTCAATTTTGAGCTCCAAAAACAGAGCTGAATAAAGGAAGGAAGAAGAGATAGACATTGACAGGAAAGAGAGTTTCGAAAAGGAAGAGAGGAGAGAAGAGTGTTGCAGCAAACTTCGAGAAGGCTGAGATGAAGAGGAAGAGAAGAAGGAAAGAGGAAGGAGAAGGGAAGAAGAAGTGAAGAAGAAGAGCAAGGAGTTTGAAACTGGGAAGAAGAGAAAGAAAGGCCGCTAGTTAAGCAAGAAGATGAGAGAGAGAGTTGACGAAGGGCCACCGAGCAGTGAAGTATAATTGAGGAGAATGGAGAAGGACCACCAGAAAGGGAGAACCGACGATGAGAAAGGGGAAGCTGAAACGAAACCTAGGTGAGCTATGTTACATGCATGCATATCCTTTTCCTTTATGCTCAGTAACTTGACTTCATTTTGGCTTTCTAATTTTGTTTTGTTTTTTTTAATTATTATTTTTTTTTATGTCAATTTGAGACTAATTTTGGCCTTACAACCAAGGTTTCATGAAAATCATCATGTGAGAATATTATTCTCCTCGAGTGCTTAAGGTCATGTGAGATTTTAATCTCTTTAAATCCTGAAAATTAGTACATACTTGTTTTAAAATAATAATAATAATAATGCAAAATAAATACTTTAATTAAATATTTTTCATTATTTACAAAATCATTGTGTGAGAATATTATTCTCCTCGAGTGCTTGGGGTTGTGTGAGATTTTAATCTCCTTAAACCCCAAAAATTAGTACATACTTGTTTTAAAAATAATAATAATGCAAAAATAAATACTTTGATTAAATATTTTCCATTTTTTACAAAATGATTAAGTTTGTGCTTTATAAAAATTTAGTTAATTAAGAAATGCCATGTGGGACTTAAGCTCCGTAGGCGGTAATCGATCTTGTTAAAAATAAGACTAAAAAAATTCTAATTTCAAAACCCTTTAAAATACATAAAAATAAAATTCTGAGAATTTCCAAATATTTTATTCCATATTTTGGGTTCCTATGTGAGATTGATTGTCTCCTCAAACACTCAAAGGTTAATTAGTAAAGACCGTGTGAGACCCTGAGTCTCATCAGGTTTCAAAAATTAACATTTAAAATATTGGGATGAATTAATTCAAAAATAGGGAGGTTTGTCCACCTATTATGTAACTAAAAATCCTAAGAATGTTTTTCTTAACTCTCGTTTTACATTAAGCATTAAAATAAATTAAAATTTCAAAAAAAATAACAATTAATACGAAAATCATAAATTCAAAAACCATAGAAATATTTTTCCATTATAGTTTAAAGTTTAGAATAAATTCTAATTATATATATATATATATATATATAACTAATTAAAAATCCTTTTAATCATAACAATAAATCCTAATTTTAAAAATCTAAAAATAAATAAATTTAAAATTTTAAAAATATTTTGGGTTCATTCCAAACAATCTAAACCCCCCAAAAATCATAAAATCTTTGCCAATTATTATTTCATTTACATGAGGGTTCAAATTCCAAAAATAAACAAAAATTAAAAGGAGGAAAAATGAAGAGATCAAGAGAGTTAGATTAATTAAGTTCTTGTAAATTAAAACACACAAACCAAATTTCAATTCCGTTTTGTTTACAAAAATTTGTTTAATTTAAACCCTTCTGTTCTCATCACAAAATTTACAAATAATCAACCAATAGACACATCTTTTTGGCCAAACTATGTGGACTTTGATCCCTATCACGGGGAGCGTAGGCCCTACCCTTTCATCCTAGGTCAAGTCCACCCTTTGTAAATATCTTTCTGTTTGCTTCCATTATTGTCGTTTTTGTTTTCTCTATTTAATGGGCATGCATGTCAATAAAGGGTAATTGAGATAAATTTAAGGCCATATTCTATTTCAGCTTACTATTTTAAGGTAACCGTCCTTATGGATGGGTGTTGTGGGGTGCCTAACACCTTCCCCACACTCAAATAGACTCCCGAACCCATCTTTGATTTTGCAGACCATTTTGCCTTATTCTTTTTATTTTAAATTGGTCTTCCATTAAAAATTTTAGTGGAGACTCCAAATAAATTGATTTTTAAGATTTATTTTGGGAATCAATTTAAACCACTTTTTATTCCTTCTCGCTGAAAGGTCGATTACGACAAGTTATACGCATTTTGTGGGAAATTATACTTTTAGGAAAAGTGGGGGTTTGTTGTTAGCTTGGAATCATGGTACTATTTGTAATATATTAGATGTAACCCCTCATTGAATCCACATATCTACTACTTATCACAAGGGTGAATTATGCTACATATCTTTTATTTATGGTTTTCTTAAAATCAAAGAATAACATTTGTTATAGAATTGGATTAATAATTCTTGGCAATTTATTTAGAGTTTATGGCTTTTGATAGGAGATTTTAACCAGATGCATCTATTAGATGATAAATTAAGCAGCAATGATTCTATGCCTAAAGTTGGTGCTTTCAAAAACATGATCTCTAATTGTAACTTGGTTGAAATCCAGCCTAATGGACAATGGTATACATGGACAAATAATCGAAAGGGAGAAGAGATGGTTTGGGCTCACTTAGATAAAGCTTTTTGTAACTTACAATGGCTTTCATCCTTCTTTTAGTCGTCTCTCACCTCACTCCTTATTGCTGCTTCTAATCATTCTCCACTGATTTTCAGAACTCATTTACAACTTCCTAGAAATAGGAAATGGAAGTAGTTTGAGAATTTTTTGCTACTTCATAGCAATTGTGGTAATATTATTCAAAATATTTAGAGGGAATAAGTCACTGGATCAAGTGCTTTTGTCCTTTGGACAAAACTCCAAATAACCTTGAATGCACTACATATTTGAAATAAATGGGAAACAGGTAATATCCCTTTTAGAATTCATTCTCTTAAATTGCAGCTTCAAAATGTTCAATCCTTTATACTTCATAATACTGAAAGCCCATCTAGAAAAACAAATCTAGAATGAACTTGAATTTCATTATGATTGTCAAGAAATCTTGTGGGCTTAAAAGGATCGTCAAACTTAGTTGATCAAAGATGACCGCAATATTAAATATTTCCATTCTCTAGTTAAAAAAAAAAAAAGACGAGCAAATTCTCTTCTTCAAGGTCAATAAATTAAGGGCATTAATGAAATTATCCAACAGGGTTACCTACACTTTAATTCTATATATTCTAATCAAGCCCAATAGGAAGATATCCTCTCCTCGGAATATTGGAATCATCTAGAAATTCCCTGTCTGACATTTGAAAATATTAGTATGCTTAATCTACTTCTAACTAGTGATGAAATTAAAGTTGCAACATTTGACCTTCGTCCAGATAGTGCCCCTGGCCCTGATGGATTCAATGGTAAATTTTATCTATTCTATTGGTATACTATGAGGCTAAATGTTATAGTAATTGTTAACAATTTCTTCCATTATGGCTTTGTCCTTAAAAGTTTGGATAAATCCTATATTTCACTTATTCCAAAATTTTTCAACCCTCAATCTTTTAAAGACTTTAGACCAATTAATCTTTGCAATTGTGCATAAAAAATTATATCTTGAGTCATGTGCAATCAATTAAAGCCTATGCTTAATAACTTGATTGCCCTATACCAGAGTGCCTTTCTACAAGGTAGATTGATTTCAGACAACATCATGCACGAAATTTATCATACTAAAGGTAAGCAAGTCAGATGGTTGTGCTCTTAAATTGCATCTCTTTAATGCCTTTGACAAAATCTCCTAGCACTTCTTGCATATGGTATCAACTAAAATGAATTTCCCTGACAATAGTGTCAATCTTATTATGCAATATGTCTCTACTGTGTCTTATCAGGTGTTGATTAATAGTCACCCCACCTCTCCTGTATGCCCCTCTATAAGTATACATCAAAGACGTCCTCTATCCCCCTACATCTTTATTATTTATGCCAACACCCTTTCCCATATGATTCATGATGCTGAAAATGCTAAGGTATGGAAAGGCGTTAAAATCAGCAGGCAATCCCCTCATATAACTCATCTTATATAAGCTGATGACATGTTAGTGGGAATGATTCTTTGAAGTTTAGAAGGAAAAAAGATGAATAAGAAAATGGTGCACAATGCCTTCAAGGTGTTGACAGCACATTCCTTTAGCCTTAATTCGCCCTTACATATTCTAATCTTATAGGGTGCAAGTTGGATTGACCAACAAATTTCCTCCATGATACAATGAAGACCTTTAAGTATGGATTGCACTCCCAATACTCAAATCAAGATAACAATAATCTTTACAAAGTGATCATTTGACTTTTTCCTTTGCATGCACTCAAAGACAAAGGTAATGAGTTTGAAGTTATTGTGTATTTTGTTTGTGTGTGTCTAAAATGGAGTGATAGTAAGGGGTTTATATAGACCATGAAGTGATGCCTTGAAGAGATGCCTCTTAAGTCACAACCATATATTAGTTTATGAACCAACATAACTTAAATAGTTTTTTATGAAAAGTCACACCTTTTTAGTTTATAAGGTTTCCTTATAACAACACATCTTTTTACAAAGTGGTGGTTACCACATCTTTTTATAACTGTCTTTAAAAACGAAAGAGACACAACCTTGGTGTCTTTTAGTATTGTAACTCCCTACACAACCTTTCATATAAATTTATTAATTTATCTAAGGACATGACTTTTCAAAACACATCTCTTCATTTTAAAAATATTCCAACAATCCCCCACCATTTTTAAAATGAACTCAAAATCTTATTACTTCGAAAATCTTATATTGTCAATAAAGGTATCTCAATGATTTAAACCTTTACCTAAGTAAAACAAGGGTTCACCCATCTAAAATAATATGGTAGGTTAAGCTTTAAACTAATTATCTCATGTGAACAAGTGTGCATAACTTACACATAAGATCTTGAACCATTGTATGCCACTTAAATTGATACTTTTATGGCCTTATGTCGGTATCCTTTTCATGAGAGCTTTTAGAGTCAAGCGCTTAAACTTCCAGAAGTGACCCTACTTCACTCTTATATAGGTAAATTCCGTTAAGAGCACCACCATGATCAATGCTCTAGCAAATATATACTTACAAGTATATTAAGAGCCAAATTAAAGCTCAACCTTTCCCATTTTAATCTCATAATTGCCAAGTACTTTCAACCTTAGGATGTATTAAAAATGACAAGTACTTGCAATCACTTTAATATCGTACTTTCATGATTGAACTCAAGACTTGATATGATGGTCAAGTGTAAGTTGGATTTCCACTATCGGTGATCAAGAACTTCAATCACATCCCTTTTGATGTTTTCAATATCATATTCCTTGTTAGACCTTTCATCAAAGGATCTGCAAGATTCAATTAAGATCTTATATAGCTTATGAAGATTACTCCATTCATTATCAAGTCATTCACAGACTTGTGTCTTAATCCAATAAATCACGACTTTCCATCATAAACCTGGCTATAAGCCCTTGAAAGAATAGACTAACTACCACAATAGATAGATGTTAGTGTCATTAGCTTAGGCCATATAGGAATGTCAAGTAACAAGTTTCTAAGCCACTCAACTTCCTTGTTACTTGCAGTTAATACTATAAACTCAGAGTATGTGGTAGAGTTTGCGATACAGGTCTATTTCTTAGATCCCCAAGAAATAATAGCCCCACCTAAAGTGTAGACCTATCCACTTGTAGAAGCATGATCTACTGAGTAACTTATCCAACTAGCAATTGTATACCTTCGTAAAATTGAAGGATTACCACTATAGGTCAAACTATAGATAATGATTCCTTTTAAGTACCTTAGTACTCTATCCACAACATGCCAGTGATTCTTACTTGGATTGCTTATATATCTACTTAACCTTCCCACAACATATGCTATATCTAGTCTTGTACATGTCATAGCATACATCATGCATCCAATTACCGTTGAATAATCATGTTATCTCACAGGACATCCTTTATTTAGTACTAACTTCATACTATAATCAAATGGAGTAGAAACATGACAACAATAAAAACAATCAAAGTTCTTTAATATTTTCTCAATGTAATGAGATTGGAAAAGACTAAGACAATTGTTATCCTTAATAATCTTGATTCCTAGTTTGACATATACTTCTCCCAATCTTTCATGTCAAAGTTTTTAGACAGAAATTTCTTTGTATTTTTTACTTCATCAAATCAATGCCAAAAATTAACATGTTATCTACATACAAACAAATCATGACACATTTTTTATTATGAAACTTACTGTGAACACATTTGTTAGATTCATTGATTTTATGTCCATTTGCTAGAACTACCTTATCAAATTTTTTATGTAATTGCTTAGGGACTTGTTGAAGTCCATAAAAAAGACTTAATTAATTTACACACTTATGTTATTGACCAGGAACCACAAACCCTTCTGGTTGTGTCATATACACCGCTTCTTCTACATTAAGGAAAGTTATTTTAATATCCATTTGATGGATAACAAGATTGTATATGAAAGCAAGGGCTATAAGCACTCTGATAGTGTAAATCCTTGCAACCAGTGCATATGTATCAATATAGTCTATCCATTCATTTTGCATAAACCCCTTACCAACTAATATTTATCTATAGATCCATCTACTTTTAATTTCTTTTTAAAAATCTATTTACAACTAATGGGTTTAAAACCAAGTGGGAGGTCTACTAGTTTCCAAGTTTTATGTCCCATTACTGAATCCATTTCATCTTGTATAGCCTCTTTCCAAAATGGTGCATCTTGAAACTTCATAGCTTCCTCAAATGTTTTTGTTTTTCTTCTAAGTTATATTTCTTCTAAGTCATTATCAATAGAAACATTATTCTCTCGATTTGAATTTTCATTTAAATAAGAAATGTCATTGGACTTAAAGATTGAGTTAAACCTTTCTTCTTGAAAATTTGTATCCCTTGATTTAATTATTTTATTGATAAGGTATGAATCATTTAGTTCAATAACCGAAAATTGATATACCTTACTATTTTCAGTATATTCCAAGAAGATGCACTCAACTCCTCTTTCACCTTATTTCTTCCTTTTGGGTTCTAGAACTTTAACTATTACCCTGCATCTCCAAACTCTAAAATAATTAAGATTAGGTTTTCTTTTCTTCCATAGTTCATATGAGGTTATCTTGTTCCTTTTATTAGGAACTCTATTTAATATATCACATGCAGTTAGCAATGCCTCACCCCAATATCTATTGGTCAAACCAGAATAAGATAACATGGCATTTACCATTTCAACTAATACCCTATTTTTTTTTTTCTGTTATACTATTTTGTTATGGGGAATAAGGGGCAATTACTTAATGCATTATACCAATTGACTCAAAATAATTTGGATCATAATATTCTTCCCTTTTTATCTATCCTTAAATATTTAACAAAAGTTTCACATTGAATTTCTACTTTAGTTTTAAATATCTTAAATTTGTCTAAAAGTTCATCCTTTGATTGCATTAAATAGACATAACAGTATCTAGTGCAATCATCAATGAAAATTACAAAATACTTTTTACCACACAAAGTAGGTCAAATATGCAAATCACAAATATCAAAATGAATCAACTCTAATATTTTAGAACTTCTTTCTACTCTAGGGAAAGGTTTTCTTGTTATTTAAGTCAACATGCAAGTAGTACAAGACCCATAATTAATAACAATCTTTGGAATCAATTCAAGCTTTATCATATAATTCAATTTTCCAAAATTAACATGACCTAAATGATAATGCCACAAATCACGAGATTCAACAATATAAGTAGAATTGTAAATATTATTATTAACTTTAGCAACATTACACTTAAACATGTTTTCCCATAAATAACATTGACCTACAAATGTTCCACCCTTAGTGAGAACAAATTTGTCTCCTTCAAATACAGACTAAACCCAAACTTATTGTATAAACGTACAAAAATTAAATTCTTCCTAACTTCTGGTACATAATAAACATCTTCTAAAGTAAGAGTTTTCCGATAAGTGAATTCAATTTCGATAGTCCCTTTAACCTTGACTTAGACACTTAAAGCATTTCCCATGTAAAGCACATCCCTATCTTCCTCTTTCAATGTTTTAAAGAAGTTTTTGTTTTTGCACACATGGCGTGTTACACCAAAGTCCACCCACCATGATTCATCATTGTCAACTAGGTGGATCTCAGAAATTATAGCCATAAAATTGTCTTCTTTTGTAGATGACTTGTTTTCTTTCTCTTTCTTCTTTTTAAAGAAATGACATTCGTTCTTAAAATGGCCTACCCTTCCATAAAAGAAATAATTACCTTTCTTTTTATTATTCTTGTGACCATCATGTGCCTAGGATTTGTCTTCGTCCTTTTCTATTTTCTTTGAGGTCCTGTGAGACTACCCTTCCTCCACCACATATACCTTTTCATGAGCATTAGTTTCTTTTTCAACATCTTGCTTTCTGTATTCCTCTTCTAAATGAAGATGATTCCCTAATTGCTTAAGAGAGATATCTTCCTTTTTATGTTAAATACTCTTTTCGAAAGCTTTCCATGATGGAGGGAGTTTGTCTATGATTGAGGAGACAAAAATGTACTCACTATATACATGTTATGTTGTTTGAAATTATTCAAAATATGTTCAATTTCATGCATTTGTTCCATAATAGACTTTCCATCAATCATCTTATAAGTATTAAAATGAGTGACAAGAAATTTCTTACTTATTATGTCCTCTTGAATGTACCTTGCCTCAAGTTTATCCCAAAGATCTTTTGTAAAGGTTAAATCTTAATAAACATCGAAGAAAGCATCACGTAGGCCATTGAGGATATGCCCAGTGCAAATATAGTCATCATTCTCCCATTTTTATCTCTATATGATTTCAGCAATGGTTTATTCTTCTCTTTCTTGAGGCTTAGGAATGGTGAGGACATAGGCGACATTTAAAGTTGTAAGAAGAAATTTCATCTTTTTTTGCTATCTCAGGAAGTTACCTCCTTCAAATCTTTCCAATTTCATAACATTTGTAGTCAACTCCTTTAAAGAAGCCATATGTATTTGTAAATAATTAAGCCTAAAGATTATTGGTGGGAATGGTTTTCAGAAGTTTAGAAAGGAAAAAGATAAAAAAAGAAAGTGGTGCACAATGTCTTCAAGGCATAGGCAACACTTTCCTTTAGGCTTAATTTGCCCTCACCTATTCCTATCTTATACGGTGCAAGTTGGGCTTACTGGTGAATTTCCTACATGATACAATGAAGACCTTTGAGTATGGATTGCACTCTTAATACTCAAGCCAAACTAATATATTGTCTTTATAAAGTAATAATTTGACTTTTTCTTTACGTACACTTAAAGGCAAAGGCAATGAGTATGAAGTTGTTATGCAATTTGTTTTTGTGTGTCCAAAATTGAGTGATGGTAAGGGGTTTATATAAACCATGAAGTGATGTCTTGAAAAGATGCCTCTTGGAGCAATACCTCTTAAAATAAATGTCACACCCATATGTTAGTTTATGAATCAACATAACTTCAATAGGTTTTTATGAAGTGTTACACCTTTTTAGTATATAAGGTTCCCTTAAAACAACATATCTTTTCACAAAGTGGTGGTTACCATGTCTTTCTATAGATGACTTTAGAAACCAATGAGACATAACTTTTCAAAACACATCTCTTCATTTTAAAAATATTCCAACATGACATTATCCTATTTCTTCGCAGTTAAAGTCAACACTTGCCAAAGTATTAATGATATCCTAAGTAGGTTTAGTAAAGCAGTTCAGCTTAACATTAACATATCAAAATCTATTATGGTTTTGACCCCCAATACTCTACATCATTTTAAAAAATTCCTCTCAGGCACCTTTGGTATTAAATTTGTAGGGAAAATTAACTTGGGGACCTAGATTGATACTGCTTGGGACAAAAATGAGTTGATCAACAATATTGTGGAAAAGATTGAATCCAAATTACAATCATGGAAATCAATTTTACTTTCACAGGCGACTAGAATGACTCTAATTAATTCTATTTTTAGTGCCTCTTTAGTTTATCAGCTTTCTCTTTTAGATCTTAGAGAAAAACATTGAAACAAGATTGATTCTCTAGCTTCTAACATCTCCTGAGGTTTTAAAAACAATAAACTTTACATGCATCTTCTGAACTAGAAAAAAACTTTGTCAGAGGAAATATCATGGTGGCTTGGGTTTTAAAAACACCAAATGTTTTAATTAGCTCTTCTTGCCAAGCACTTTTAGTGAGTTTTGAATCCAAATTCTTAACAAATATCATTCTTAAAGCCTTACAAGTGAAATGTGTACCTTCACAAGCAAGGCCTGATTGTCAAGACTCCATCCTTCTCATGGATTTAGAAAAGCATACATAAAGCCAGTAATCTGATTGCATCCAATTTAAGATGGTGTATAAGATCTGGCCAAACCATTCTAATCAATCATCAACTTTGATGACCGATGCAAACTGATCACTCTACTCAAAATTCTGAGTATGTATATGATCTTATCTTGCATAATGAAATGAAATGGAACATTAGTCTTCTACAATAGATCTGTGGGCCTGATATCTATGCACACATCTCTTCCCTACATTTCTCAATTACTGATCGCCTAGATAAATTAATATGGTAACAATCAAGGTGCTTATAAGGTAAAAGATGGTTACACATTGCTCCTCTCATCTTGCTTTCCAATGTATCACATGCCATTCACTCGCTGAAAGCATCTTTGGAAATTGGAAGCTTAAACTCCCAATGAGAATCTCAACCTTTCTCTAGAAACTTCTATTCCATGCCCTTTCGACAGGCGATATTCTACAAGATCATCATTTCATAATTTATACAACTCGCCTTTTTTGCAAATCTTCGCCTGAGACCATTAATCACATCTTTTTGCAATGCACTTTTGCCAGAGTCATTTGGTTTGCTTCTCCCTTATGGATTCACACAAATAGTTTTATGGATCAAGACATTATCAAATGGATTCAAGATTGGTTTTCCATGGGCCGTTCCACGTTGCAACAGACTAAATACTTCACCTCATGGATAATTACAAGTCTGTACGTCATCTGGTCTTTTCGCAACAACATAGTGCATAAGGGAGTAATTGTTCATCCTATAGATGTTATATCTTGTGTTTGTTTCTATCTTCATCAATATTCCTTGAATGGATGGAATGACATTAATCCCACGTTTTGCTCCACATCAATCAATCTGCCTAGGGATTTCTGTCTCTCCTCTACTGCGTGGCCTGTTCTCCTTTGGGCTTTGAAAAGACAGAGCAATCCTAGCAGTATCACCTTCCAAATTCAGATCCGTCTTGAAGGTTGGCTTATTAAAACATGGGATTGGGGCTTTCAAAAAGAAGAATCCTTCACCACTCTTACTTTCTAGGTTGTTCGTAGCACTCTTTTTTGGATCGTCAAAAAACCGATGTACTAATTTTTTAACTACATATTAATTACAAACTTTGAAATTACTTATATATCAAAGTAAACTAGGCAACATAGTAAAAAAATTGTACATTACTTATATAAAAACAAAAACTAAAATCAGCCATTATTCGAGTGGAAAATGCAGAAGAATTGACAATAAAATAGACCATGCGATCATTTCAAGACATCTACGTAACTTCCATCATCATGCAGTTTACATCAGACAATCTCACTAATAAACTTCCAAGCTTGTGATAGAACAGTTTCTTTTTTAATAAAAAATGTTAAATTTACTTAACATACGTAGCAAACCAAATCAATAACTTCTGATGGGCAGCCTCTGCAGCCATCACAGCTGCTTCATCTTCAGTGTTGTACCTCACAGTCCAACCATGTGACACCTTAGGAACTACCTTCACATCACAATCAACCTGAGATGAACAAACTTATTTCATAAGCCATAATCTGAAAAACTTAAATATTGACACAACTAGACGACATACAACAAAATATGTAATATAAAGTGTTTTGTTGCATCTAATACACGTCAAACATGAAACGATTCCATATTTTTAAAAGTAAGTGCTTATAGGTAATAACACAGTGCAGCTAAAAAGTAATAACAAATTAGAAGTTAAAAAAACTGTACTCAATGCCGCAAACAAATTTCCCAAAGAATGTTGTAAAGTTAAGCAGATGGTGTTAATACACAGTTTCTGATAGATATATTATTCACGTAGAACTTGTAGTTAAACCACAACACAAGGAAGGGGTCATCCTACCCCATTAGCAGTGAGGACCTCTTCAAACTGTTTCACTAGTTCTGGAGGACAATATTTGTCAATCTCAGCTCCGAGAACTGCAATTGGTATATTAACCCCTAGAAGAAGCACCAAATGATGTGATCTACTATTAGATTTAATTAAGCCTTTGCTGATATTTCTTAAGTACATGAGATAAATGAGAACAAAAGTGAATATAAGCGGCAAATAGAAAAACAAAAAGAAAGAGATAACCAAGTATTAAACACAATTGCTGGTGCTCTCAACGACTGTTCCAATAATAACTTCACGTTGCAGAAAATGTAAGCATATAATTTTCATACCCTTGATGTCATCCAAAGTGATAAATGATGGATGAAATAGCACAGCAGCTTGGATCATTCCAGACTTAGCAAGTTCTACCACACACTTTGCTGAGAAGAAAAGGAAAATATCAGCACCATTGAACCCAGCTAGTAATCAGTATTCAGTACGTATTTGCGAGCCATTTATTAATTCTTGTGATTAAATTATATTTCTGTGCAACTGAAAATGTTATATAAAAAGAAAAAATAGGTAAACAATTAGTCGCTTACCACCCCAACAAAAAGATGCAGCTCCAATAGCCAAAACTCCTATACTTTTTACAGCTTCAATTACTGGTTTTGCATCTTCAAAAGCCTTGTTCTATTGATATAATATAAATGAATCAGAGAGTAACACACATTCATATTGATAATGATACATACAAAATCTTTATTTAGAAATCAGCATCATCAGACACTAATGAATGGTTTTCAATATAATGGCAGAAAAAACTTTAAAGAACTAACTGGCTCATGATCTTTTAACCAAATTGGTAGAGGCCTGCTTGCGTTTTCGTAGGCAAAGGGATCTCCGTATAAGAAATCAGGAACAACTACATAGTACCCTATTGCTGCAATCTTGTCTGCAAGTTTCCTGTAAAATTGGAAACAAGTAACATTAGTTTTACAGAATATAGTACAACTAATATACGTGCTATCTTTCGAGGTACAATAAACGAAACCATGAGAAAATTATAAGCGGTAAGCAACATGTCCTGATAAGCAAGGTAAGTATAGTACTAATGCATCTTGTTTGAGGATTAAGAACTTGTTTCATGACACTGGAAAAAGCAGTGTCCCTGTTTAGTTTAATGGAAAAAAAAAATGTGATACTGCGATAGTTGTTGAAAACAAATGCAATAACTACTGAGTTCAACATATGTCAATCACCACTAGTGTTAACATCTGCATGTAGCAAACAGTAGGATGAAGTAGTTCTACATTACTTGTTCAGCATATGACAATCTTCCAGAAGTTTAAGAGAAAAAAAGGTAGAAACTGACTACAAAAGCAAACTTTTGATTATATATCCCTTTCATTTACATCAGACATCACATTGTGATGAAAAAGAATGAATTTTAAGATGAAGACTAGTTATATAAATAAGTTCAGCTATAGTTTCAGCTTGATGCAGAAAACAGAAAAAACAATATGCTTTCACAGATAATGAAAGTTAGATGTCAGATGCAAGAATTAAACATACCTTAGGATTGGAGCTTCATATCCTGCAAGAATAGTTGTACATGGGAATTGTGAAGTTAACATATGACAGAAATAGAGAGTAGTAAACAATAACAAAACAGCAAAGATTTGTAACAGAGTTTGTATTCATTGAAAGGATTGAGGCAGGGAAAAAGTTGATATCCAACATGCAGTAACAATATACGAAAATGAAACAACAGAAAGATATGTGCATATCAAAGTATCAAAACAACGAAATTTTCAGAGAAAACTAGAGGAAAAACTTAATTTTTTAATTTATTTGTATCACAAACAAAGAATGCTTCCATGCATCAAACAACAGTTGGCAGTCAAATCATAAAGTTGACACTCAGATAGAGCAAAAGGACAACTTGCAATCTCAGAAAAAGTTAAAATTTCAAGCTGATCCGTACACACCATCACCACCCCGACAATCTCAAATAAAGAACACAGAAGAGTTTGAAAGTTCTAAGAGCAAGAGGTAGAAAAATTGAGAGGTTCATTATAAGATACCAAAAACTTCTGACACCAGAAGAATGGCATGCTTAGAATTGGAGGAGCCAGTGACATAAGTGTTGAGGCCACCGAGTTTTTGAACATGGCCTGCTCCAGAGTTTGAATTGAGGATTGGGGGGTTTGAGCAGCACTCAGGGCCTGACATTTTTCACCTGTAATTTCCGCAATGCATAGCACCGTTTTCTATATATATATGAAGATGAGGGATTTGGACTTCCTGACTTTTGCTCCTTTTTAAATGGAGGGCAGACTAAGCTAACAAGAAAAAACCGAAAAACCAACATTCCATGTATTATTCCAAATTTCCAACCATTTGTTTAAAATATTGACCCGTAGTCTTACAAGCAATTGACAATGCCAAACATAAATTCATTAAAAACTCTGGTCAATACTCTAACTTTTCAAGGCCGCAAACTACATTTTTTTAATTCGAAGCCTACGTAGTACAATTTAAGTTTACTACTTTCACAATATCAACTTGTTATTAAATATCTCTCCGTTTTTATGATGGAGCTAACATAATGAAAATTTGATAATTAAACCAAATTTTATTAAAGAATTGTACGCTTTATATATTTCTTTCCTCTGTTCCTTTAAATTTGCATTATGTCTGTGAACTGAAGGCCAAAACGGGTTAAATAACATTAAATCGTAATCCAGTTTTCGGGCATTTGAATTTTCCCCATCAAATCCTGTTTGTGTTTGAATCCAGTTTTCACACACACATATATGTGTGTGTGATATAAGCTGAATCCTGTTTTATATGTAGTCTTCAGCCTATTTTGTCTTGGTTTTGTGGTCCTTTACCAGTGCCAGTATTTTTACTCTTATCATCTAAATATGAACTAATTCAGTTATCACATACGATTATTGTTTAATGAGAGAAATAAAAGAATCCATTACTTACCCATTGTATCACCAATATCTCATCAAACTGTTTAAGGGAAGCCTAAATCGGTCAAAAATCACTGATTTTCCAGTTGTATGATTTCCAATTGGGAGCAACAGAAGCAATCATGCAACTAAGGGTCCATATTTTCACAATTTGGTGTAGAACAGATGTAATAAAACGAACATATTTCCTCCACATCCTTTAAAATTTCGATTTTTCCTTAAGCAAAGACTAAAATTTGTGATAATGTAAAAAATGTTTCGCCTTTTAGGAGTACAAAGAAACTTCTTTTGAAGTAACAACAGTGTACTTTTTACGTTTTAAAGGTTAATTTCACCTATTATATGTGCCATAAAATTTTATATATATATATATATATATCCTTAAGGGAGCACATAAAAATTTCTTTTAAAATTGTTATAAAGAATTGTACCAGGCATGGATATGAAGTAGTAGATAGACTAACGAAGAAATAACAAGCACAGTTAAATTACATAGACCTTCACTGTGTTTCTAACAAAAGTTTTGACTCAACATCACAGAGTAATGTTTATTTAGTAGTACACAGTCTGCACTTCCATATTTCCCAAAAACATTGGAATACAATAAAAGTACAAATGAGCTTCACTTGATATGCTTGGTAAACCAATTCAACATGTCCTGATGAGCCTCTTCAGCTCTCTTTACAGCTTCTTCATCTTCAACGTTATACCTCACAGTCCATCCATGACCCACACCTGGGTATATCTTCACGAAGCATTCAAACTGGAAAAAAACAAACAGATAATAATGGTGCTTCTTCTCTGGTAGGTAATTTTCTGACTAATAAGTCCTAAAACCTCTGGATATTGTAGTAACTTCATTAATGTTTCGGAAATCTTAACTGAGGAAGAAACAAATGATTCTCAGAACTTATCACCTGTGCTTTTGAAGCCAACATCTCACCATATTGCTTCAACTGTTCTGGTGGGAAATTGTCAATTTCAGCTCCCAATATAGCTATGGGAACCTTGACCTCTGAAGTAAAAAAAAACACGACCAAAATGTCACCAAGCACCATAGTCAATTCATTGTTTATAATATGAACTAGAATATTGAGAGCAAAAGTTTACCATTAATTTCATCAACTGTGATGGGACCAGGATGCAGCAGAACTGCAGCCTGAATGTCATTGGAAGTTGCTAATTTCACTACCACAACACCTGAAAAAAAACGCAAGGAAGTTTAACTTTCATGCCTGATCTATGGAAGATCCCTTTCAAGAAATTCTAATTCACTACGAAGATCTTGTTTTACTTAGCAGAGAAATGACTGACCTCCCCAGCAGAAACCTGCAGCCCCTATGGAAGTAACACCTTTACTCTTAAGAGCAGCAATAAGAGGTTTGATATCTTCACATCCCTTATCCTATAAGGAAAATAAATCATATCATATATGTTATATCGTATGCATAAACAAGCCGTAATAGCAGAAACTTTAGGCAGATGAACAAGTGAAAGGATTTGCATCTTTGAGCATTAAACTAACCGTTCCATGAGCCTCTCTCCATGTGACTCTATCACATTGAGGGTTGTTTGGATCAAAGTAGTCACCATACAGAAGATCAGGAACAACCACCAAAAGTCCCTCTGCTGCCACTTTGTCTGCAAGTTTCCTTTACAGCGAGAAATTGTCAAAACTAATTCTATCATATTTCACAGATAGTCCAGTTGATGCAGGGATGAAGCTAATTACGTGGGAGGAAAGGACCATGGCCTCCCATTATCCTACTGAAGACGATAAGTCTTTCTCTATAGCTGATAATTTCAACCATGTGATATATTTTTTATTGCCTCTTGGGACTATTATAATTGCTTACGTATGACAAGAGCAACTTCAATCATGACATATACTTATCAAGAGCCACCAGCAAGTTATGGCTCAGGTTTAATGTCTAAACACGATTCACTCAATGATGTTATGACATTGATTTATGCTTTCAGATCATCTGTTTACTATGAGCAGGAGCCAGAACCAAGTTTGCCCGTCAAGTAATCTTGTTTATCATCTTTGGCCAAAAAAATAAATCTTTTTTATCCTTAAAAGAAGAACCAATGCCCAGGTGATCAGAGTATCTTAGGCTTAGAATATCATCCCTAGTTCCTTCCTGCATTTCCTTCTCCCATTCATCTCAAGTCTGCAAGATTCTTGATTTGTCAAAGAGTAATATTCTAACGTCGGTATAATCTGCATTTCGGTGTTCGTGATTTTATTATTCAGCTAAATTCCATATTTTTTTTTTTAATGATCAATTCTTACAATGTAGCATTAAGAAGCTTCAACTTTTGGTAATTTTCTGGGAGCAAGATATGCAAACAATAAAATCAGGAGATTCCTGCATAATTAAGCGATTGTAGAACTATGAAGAGAGAGAAAGAGAGAGAGTGAGAGTTATGACTCCTGAAGTTACAACTCTATCCCCTCCAGCGCCAGCCACCTGCTTTCCCGGGCATTTCTTCAACAAAAGCATAGAAACAAGGGATCTAATTTAACTTCAAAGGGGGACATGGTAAAGGAAAGATCATTTACCTTAGGTTCGGTGCTTCAAACCCTGCAAATAATTTCAAAAGAACATTACCATTCAATTTCCATTGTGACTCGAGTATCTTCTAGCTATGATCATTGCAAATCACTCATAGTTCATCAATACCCATCATCGCTCATCATCAGAAGTGTGGCTAAATCATATTAACTGAAGAGCAAGCGAAACAAATAATGGAAACGACACAATCAAAAGCAGGAGTAATGAAGAACTAGTTCAAGACTAAGAGACAGAAGATGGGCCTTTTACCAAACACGTCAGAAATTAGAAGGATGGCTCGTTTGGAATCAGAAGGTCCCGTTACATAGGTTCTAAGTCCTGCAAGTTCTTGGACAGTCCCAGCTCCATTGGGACCTGAGCCTCGGCTTGGTGGGTTCTCGAAACACTGAGGACTTGACATTCTCAAAATCTGTAAGAACCTGTTACTAGTTGCAAACAACGTTTGCGACCACGACGATCGTGGCAATAATATATAAAGAACCCGAGGGAGGGGCTAGGGAGCTATGACCGGTTGACTTAGAGAGCGTCACTTGATACGTCACAGCCAAATTAACGTCACCAAATATGTCACAAACAGTATAGCTTTAAGAAAATATTACTTTATTCTACTACTTGATTACAAAAAGTAATATATAAATTATATATCATAACAAAATATTTCATAAAATTCAAAGTAAAACAAAACAATTCCCTCAAATTTTCGCTTACGATGAAATGAGACCTTCATTTATGAAAATAAATTATAATTTTCTTCGTGTGAGCCGCACTACTGCTTTTTTCCTTCTAACAACCAAAAAAAAAAAAAGTTTGGCCTTAATTATGAATTTCGCATTCTCTAAATATTTCACTTAAGGAAGAAGAGAAAATTTGAAATAATTTATTTATTTTTAGATAAGGGATTACTTGAATGTATCAATAGAATTATTTGATTATTTTAGCTAATAATTCTAGCAAAAAACAAATTTGAGGTTACAAATTATTTTATGTTATCGGTAACATCATAGTTCTTAGTTATAACATAGTTAATAATTAAAATTAAATAATATTTTATTAAAAATTTTGTATGCAATAATTAATAAATTTGATTATAGTAATAAATTTATTAAAAATATAAAATATTATTCTATACTTACTAATATTTAACAATTAATTACATCATTACTAGAATACATATTCTCAATAACATTTTATTGGAGCATTAACGCCTCAAGTAGGCATATATTGTTATACTTGTTTGTGGTATATGCTCTGATGTATTACTGAACTGGATAAGTTTATACACAGAATGTTTGAACTTGAAACTAACCACTCCATGAGCCTTTGCCCATGATTCTTAATCAAACTGGGGATTATCAAGATCATCGTACTCACCAAGTTGTACTCTTATTTACTAATCATTGAAATACCTTTTGAAACTTTGTAGCGTGCATGATTTAGTTAGTATGTACACAAATTGACTAAGGACTCATTTTACACATTGTATAGGGTCTGATAGTCTAAGATTAAATAGGATAAGATCTTATAAAAATATAATACTATGTTTAGTTCAACATTGCATAAAATACTGCTGAATTGCATAAAATAAAACTATTTTATTTTTGAAATAAAGAGCAAATAAGTAAAACTTTGTTTTAGTCATTCACATATGGAGTATTTCTTAATTTGGTCCCTCATAAAATTTATTTTTCAACATGGTCCTTTAGAAACATAATATTTTTCAATTTGGTCCTTCACATTTGGATATTTCTCAATTTGATCTTTCACAAATAAAATCATTATCAATGATGTTTCTCATATTTTAAATAAACTTATTTTTAGGATGTTATTGATAACAATTTCATTTGTGAGGGATCAAATGGAGAAACATCCATGTGAGGGACTACATTGGAAGTAAAATTTTGTGAGGGACTATTTTGATAAAACAATTCTATGAGGGGCTAAATTGAGAAGAAAATTCAACCAAGGATCAAATTGAAGAAAAAAATCTATTAGATCATATTTTTAAATTTACTTATTTTTTATTGTATTATTAATAACAATTTTATTTGTTAGGAATCAAATAGAAAAATGTATATATGTAACGGGACTAAATTAAAAAGACAATTAGGGGACCATATTGAGAAAAATTTCTACATGTTATTTTTTAAAGTTAACTTTTCTTTTTTGAAGATATTATTGATAACAATTTTATACCTGAGTGATCAAATATAGAAATGTGTACATGTGAGGAAATAAATTGAAAAGACAATTTTATAAGGGACTAAATTAAAAAAATAATTATAATGTGGGATAAAATTGAAAAAATCTTATATTTGAGACCGATTCAAGAAAATTTTCAATGAGTTCATTTTTTTAAATTAAATTATTTTTAAGGATATTATTTATAATAATTTTATTTATAAATGATCAAATGAATATGTAATAACCCAAAAATATATAAATTTTAAGAATCATGTTAGAAAAACAAAATACAATTTTATGGACTAAAATGAAAGGAGAAAATAGTATTTAGGGTCTAAATTATAATTTTAACTATTTTAGGGACTAAAATGAAAAAAAAATATGTTTTGAGATAAAAAATATAATTTTAACCATTGCATAGTATTTTGCATAATAAATATTGGCAAAAAAATGTGTGGTTATTGTGCAAATTGCGGCTAAATATTTGTACATTGCCAAATAGTATTTTGCATAGTAACTTAAAATTTTCTATAAATAGCATGAATATTTTTTAATTTTTAAGTTCAAAACTGGAATAAGAGTTTGAATAAGCGTTCATATTTGTGTGAGAGGTAGCTTTGCGGAAACTTTTTTAATCCAAGTTGTGCTGTAAGAATAGGAGATCTCTACTATTGATCCATATTTGTGAGTACATAATTAACAAAGTCATATTTTCCATTTTACCAAACGTATTTATTTTTTATCCAACTTTTAATTTTTTTATTTTTATATGGATTATCTATAGATATATTTTTTTCTCTAAATTTATCTTATAAGAGTATTGATCTATTTTATACAACAAATTTATTACATACTATGCTCATGATAGTGATGAAATCACATTTAATAGATTGAGTAAAATTAAGACACTAAAATGAAATTTAATAATACCTTTATGGAACCTTATGGACTTTGTGCAAGTAAGACTATAACAGGTTATACTGCCTAAATGACTAATTTAAATTTTATGAGTTATTTAGCAAAACAATTTATCCCATAACTTCTTATATCTATAATAGGATTATATCTATATGCATGGTCTTACCCTGCACTTTGCATGCATAGGATTTTTTGGGTCTATTATATCTTGTGCTTTGTAGCTACTCAATCACAAGATTTTATTTCTTCTTTGAAAAAAAAAAAAAAAAAGATCAAGGCAGAAGCTCGTTTTCCATTTCTCAACAATGTCCATGCCTTGTCTTTCAACAAATTTTACTGCATAAAATATGAATTTGTCTTCCATCCCTCGTGAATACACTAATAGTTTAAATCCTCTGTAATATTGTACATGTTGCAGTTAAAAAATAAAAAAAAGACTACAACTTAATATTAAATGTTTGGTAGAAGTGTAGGACACTTATAATTTTGAATAAAAAATATCACGCTATAATAAATACAAAAATAAATATGATGATAGCTATAGATAATGTTTAACTTCAAAATTATGAAAGAGAAAAAAAATGATAAAAATAACTAGTATAAGAAAAGAAATACATTTATTATTAAAACTATCAGCAAAAAATGTAATAATATAAATACACTCGTATACTCAATTATCATATATTTACATGATTTTAAATTTATAATTTTAAAATTAATATATAAAATAATAAAATTATATAAATTAATATAAATATATTGATTCATTCAATATTATAAATATATAAAAAAATGACATCTAAATTTTTTTTCTTCTCTCCCTAATTTTTAACAAAGTAGCTGATGTTGACCCGACCCATTTACTTCCTTTTTTGCGTTTACCTATTAGGACAGCCTATATACTCAGGAGGTTGATTTTGAGGGATTCTAATGTACATACTTAGTCGAACCTTTTTACAATATTTAATTACAAAGAGTTGGAATATTCTTGAATCATTTTGAATTTTATATTACAAATATCTTATTATCGTATATAAATTATATTTTCTCATCTTTTTGTTGTCGTTTTAATTTGGCTTGTATTCAGAGTCACACTAACTCAATGACGCTTGCTTGGCTTTTGCGTAACAAGCTTCCATCCATTGAATATTGAATAGTCATCCATGGACTTAATCAAACTTGAATGGACTACACGTGGTACAAGCCAAAATAAGTGACGCTGATAAAGATAATTTAAAATTTGACTAAATTATAGCACAAATTTTTGTTTTTGAAAAAGTCTATATATAATTTTAAAATAAAATAAAGAATTGTCTAATTTTAGTAAAATTGGAAAAAAAACCTGTATAATTTTTTTATATTTTATAATAGTTTAGTCTTTTATAGATTAATCATAATAAATTAATTATTTAAAAATAATATTTTATGCAAAATCAGTCTTATATTAATCTGAATAGAATAATTAATTTTGTATAAATTTAAATTTGTGAGGGACTAAATTATTATAAAATATAAAAATAAATGACCGATTATATACTTTTCTCCTCTCACACATTTTAAAATTAAAACTTTAAAATTTAGACAAATGAGAATTTATTACAATATGGGTTAATATATTAGAGTATTAATTGTAATTTGTTATCTTCTAATGAGGAAGAATATTATAACTTTTAAGTAAATATCAAGTAATAGATAAGTACAATGTACTTCAAACAAGGATAATTTCAACGATTAGGCAAGAAATTGACCAAGTACATTTAACGATTAATTTTGTACTTTGTAATAATAACAATAATAATGACAATGGCATTATTATCTTAAAAATTGAAACTCACGTGCTTCACAGCTTTCATATACTTTGTACCGCCAAAGCCTTCGAAAAATGGGTACCCAATAATATAACTTCTTTCATTCTTATCCTCCCAATAAATCAGCGGTTGAAACCAAAAAAATATTGGTTATTTTTTATATATTTACGTAATAATTGATTTAATATTTTAATTCTATTAAAAATATTTTTTGATGAATAATTTTATTATAAATAGTACATTAAATTAGTTTTCGTATGTCAAATTCATGTTTGTTTGGATTAGTTGGATTCAATTTGGTCAGCCACTAACCCTTACCTGCTCATATTTGAGATTCATAACTTGATGAGAAGATGAGAAAGTTGTGAACAAGACAAAGAGGCAATGTGAGACCATGCATTTCTTCTTTGGAAATTTAGGCATTACAAGTGTGGCATTCAATGTAGTCACCTTTCCAATTTCATACTCAAAAGCAATCAAGAATTTTTCAGAGAGAGAAAGTGACAAATTTTAACTCATTTAATAGTATTTAATAAATTGATGTTGAGAATTTATATTAGAAGAAAAATATGTTTTTAGATCAAAGTTTGTCATCATGGATACTTAGTTACCTAATTATCTCTTTTATTTTCTAAATAGTCAATTATTAAAGAAATATTATAAACTAATTTTATTGATATAAGTTTAATATCTTTTGAAAAGCACTTAGGTTATATTTGAGAGTTTAAGGGATGATGAAATGGAGAAGTCATTAATAGAATGACATGGAATGAAATTGAATGGAGTGAAATGATTTGAATACATATGTTGTTTGGAAATTTTAATGAGAAAATGAAGAGATTTCTAAATTTTTTGTTTAGAAGTTACAATTAAATAAATAGAATGAAATGACTAATTGATTACTGTTTCTAATATTATCTCTTACACGAGGCAAAATCCTTGTTTATAAAAGTAAAAAAAATAGTATAATAATATTTTTAAATAATTGAGTCACTCCTTTCCACTCTTGACCCCTTATTTTGGAGGGACAGAAAAAAAAATCATTTTGGATGGAGGAGGGTCTTGGAGGCTTTCTCTTACCATTCCACTCCTTTTAAAAAAAATTATCTAAACATATTTTTTATTTAAATTGATCATTCCACTCCTTGTCATTCCATCAGTGACACTTCATCCAAATATACCCTTAAGTAAACTAGGTATTCTCACTAAATTTTACTTTTCAAATTTAGTAAAGTGTAAGAATTAATTCTAAAAAATACAACCCATTATAAAGTAGAATTTGGTCAAGGTTTTTCAAGGTTATTAATAAAATATTGTTGTGATTAATTGATTCCTTCAGCACATTAAGATTTGTAAAGGCCATAAAGTTTGATCACTAAGCAAAACTTATCCTTCTATAAAGAGTATATGGAACTATAAAAATTCCTTTTTCACATCTTAACAAATAAAAATTAAATATACTTTAAATGTATGAATTATTCTCTTACTCTAATTTGAAGTTAAGAGTTGTCTACGGAAAAAAAAGAAAAAGAAAAAAGAAAATAGCATCGAGTACAAAATTTCAGAGTGTAGCTTAGAGCATGTCATGAAAATTTTCAAAAGCTAAAGAAAATAAATTAAAAATATTAAAAAAGACAATAACACTATATGCATATATAATATCTATTACTTTCTCTCTCTTAAAAGGGGCGACTGCGCTAGGAAATTTATTCAAGAGTGTAATAATTCTTTTTTGGTCAACCAAGAGGTGTACTCTTTTTTTTTTTCCGGCTAATTTTTACTTTTTTTTTTTAAAATGTCCTCTTAAATTTATATTAAAACAAATGTTTAGAAAGAAAATAAGAAAAAATATAATCTTCATCCTTCATTTATCATAAAATTATTATTTTAATTTTTTACTTATTAATATGTTTAAAAGTTTTCTACTTAATCTTTTACTATTTAAAAAATTATCAAATTTAATTTTATATCAAATTCGAAATCTTAAATCTAATTGAGTAAATTTTTTATTTTTTGAGAGAAAAAATTTTAGTGTAACATTTTTTAATGAGTAAAATAATTTTAGATAAGTAAGGGACTAGAATGATAAGTTTATAATAACATTGGGACAAAAAAATATTTTATTCAAAAGTAAACATATAAGAAATTCCAGCCAACTGGACAACATAGCTCGGTGACTAACCGGTGGGCCCATATCCTGCAATTATCCAAATGCCGAGGTGGGCCATGGTAATGGTGCTTCAATTGTCCCTAATCCACATGTTGGACTAAAGAATGCTTGATTATGGAAAAACAAAGACAAAAAACAAATCAGCACTCAGTTTATAAAATTAAAACACAAAATTTCCATATAATTCTTTATATCGTCGTAAACATTTTATTTAATCAAATTATAATTAAAAATTAATTTTTGAAAAAATATTATAAAATTAATTTATTATGTTTTGTTATTAATTTTTAATTAAAATATGATAAATATAAAAATATTTATTATGAAAAATTATATACTTATTACATTTTAATTGAAGAACTTAATAATAAATATATATAAAAAATTGTATATGATTTTGTTTCAAATATAACATATAGTCAAATCTTTTTATAAAAATTAATCGTGTGATCTTAGTTTATAAAAATCATATAATTATTATATTGTTATTCAAAAATATATACTTATCACATTTTAATTAAGTATATATATATTTTTTCTGTGGGTCCAGTATCGAAATAAAAAACGCTGAGTGCTCCGGTGCATGCCATTGGTGTTGTAATCACTGAAACTTGGTGGACATCCCTAGGTACCATTTATAAACTTAAATGACGATACTACCCTTGGTATAAAGAGATAGGAGAAGAGTGTCCTGTAAATACAGTAAAATGTCAAGGGTATTATAGTCATACAAAGAAAACATCCAATAATATCGTTTCCCTGTTCAGCTCTCACGTTCATCCAGTCTTGACTTGTTTGCGGCTGCTTCGTCCACATGTCTAAAGAACCCAAAGCCAATACCAAAACCATGCATTCCCAAAGTCTGGCTTCACGACTTCTGATATCCTAGTCTCGATCCCGAATCCCGATATGACAAAATCAAGAAAACCACCGAGAAGACATTGACGTTAAGCAGATAATCCAAAATCTTCTCTCTTTTATTGCTGTAGTATACTCGGCTGGTCATCGCGGCCACCCGATTTGGCTCGTCCATGGAGGTTTCCGACGGAGGCGGTCCCTGGGACGACGTCGTAGAGCTGACCAAGGCGGCTCAGGAGAAGGGGTGTGACCCTCTAATTTGGGCCATACAGCTACAGTCGCATTTGAACTCAGCCGGAGAGTCCCTGCCCTCGGTGGAGCTCGCCGACGTTTTAGTGTCGTACATTTGCTGGGAGAACAATGTTCCCCTTCTGTGGAAGTTTCTGGAGAAGGCCTTGATGTTGAAGATCGTGCCCCCTATGCTTGTTCTTGCTCTGCTTTCTGTAAGGTTTGTGAGATTCTATCTCGATTTACCAAGTTTCCTTCTTTTCCTGATTTCGCGGTAACGGTAACCAATCCGTTGGGTTCTTTCTTATTCAATTTCTTCTTTTATGTTCACTACGGCATCATCTGATCAGTTTGGAAACAGTGTTTCCTAATGTGTTGGCTCATTAATGAGCTATTTTGATATATTTTTACTCAGGGTTATTCCATATAGACATTTCCAACCTGCGGCATACAGGCTATATATGGAACTCCTCAAAAGACATGCTTTTCAGCTTAAATCTCAGATAAATGGACCAAATTATCTAAAGTAAGCTTCATTTTTTTATCTGATAGTAATTTTGTGGATTTCTCGCTTCATATTTTTTGTCTTTAAAATATATATACTGTTAAGTCTTCACAACGGCAGTCATATGTTGTTCTTTGACATCTTATTCATTATTCAATATGCTCCACAGCATCTAAGCTCGATAGTCAAAATTGTGTTGTACTTGTGTATTCTGTATCACATCAAGTACTGTTTTCATTTGCACTAAAGTGATGAGTAGTCAGTCCCTTCTGTTTGATAAATCATAATTTCAGATCTACCCAGACTTGTATATCGTGTTTGTAATGTATCTCTTAAACGGTCAAGCTAAGTAACTACTAAACTCGTTTGCTGTTAAAGGCTTATTTATTTGTCAAATGGCATATGCCTTCCATGGACATTTTTATTTCAGTTGCCACGGAAATTGAAGTAAATTCTTTATTCTTAACATGATCTTAGATACATATTAGGCTATGAAAGAGGTATTTATCCATCATAATTCAATACCTTATTTTCATCCCTCACGATGATTGCTTGTTAGGTATAAAATAAGCCCAATGTATGACCAGATAAGAGGAGTTGTCGAGATTCATGAGGTCATTACCATTTGTGGGGAAAATCTCCTCTCTCTGATGATATTGGATGCAACTGCTCATATCAAATTTTTTTACCTTAATATTGATTTAATTAATTTTGTATAAGATTCCGTGATAAGGTTTTGGTTGTTTGATCATATATTGCAGATGACAGTGAAAGTAATAGAGAAGTTTATCCTAAATTGGTGTCGTATTTTCTACACCAGTTGCTTTATGGTCAAGTTTAATGGCTAATATAGAAATGAGCTGGTGATATTAATAGGTGATTTTGTTCAGTGAGGTGGTTTCTTACCTTGTTTAATTCTTTTACTTTTGCTTTGGACAGGGTCATGAAATCAATAGATGCTGTTCTTCATCTTTCTGAGATATTTGGCCAGACACAAAGTGAGCCTGGAATTTTAGTGGTTGAATTTATATTTTCAATTGTTTGGCAGTTGCTTGATGCATCAATGGATGATGAAGGGTTGCTTGAACTTACTCCTGAAAAGCAGTCACGATGGGCAAATCTATATCGAGATATGGAACTTGATAGGCATGATAATTACAATGATAAAAAAACTGAGCTTCAAGAGAAATTGCAGAATTCAAATACACTTATGGCTGTTGAGATGATTGGGCAATTTCTGCAAGATAAAATATCTTCAAGAATTCTTTACTTGGCCCGCCAAAATATGTATGTGCTTGTACTCTTACATTATGTTTCTTCTGAAATATAGTAGTCTAAGTCTATTCTTAGTGATGAATTCAATCATAAATTATTTATTCAATATGAAATATCCTACCCATTTTTACATGCCAAGCGGTTTCTGATTTTCCATTGCACTCTTTTTGGTTAATTTTTCTTTGGATAAAGTACCCTTCCCTCCCCTGAGGGGCTGACAGTTGGCTTAAATATATGAATCTCTCTTTTATTATGAAAATCTACTTTGCCTTCCCTATAACCAAAAGATACCCCACATCTAAACCCACTTTGTCCTGAATACCCTCAAGTTTATAAGATAGTCATTTTTTAAAATTTAGTACAATTTAAAGTATTTTAATAAAAAATAATTATTAAAAATAAAGAGCATATTCAAAAAATAATTTTCTTATGAAATCTAATCAATTAAAAATAATAAATAATATTTAATTTCTATGATAATATGTGTATTATATATAGATTTAATCAACACAAGCACTGTTATAAATATAATGACATTTTAGAGAAAGAAGTAAGTTTTATTATTTTAAATGCAAAAAAATAACATGAAAATAACAATGTTAAGAAATACATCACGCAAAGTTTTATTTTTATATAAAAAGAATGATCCTTGTGGGAATTTTAGTCAAAATGGGTTTATCTGTGGGTTTTTTGTTTAAATTTATTTCAGGGGAGGGCAGTGTAGACTTTCATAATTTAGGAGAGGGCCATGTCTTAATTCTATGTTGCATGTCATAAACTAATGGTCTTTAGCTTTGCACTTTTCTTTCACTTTATCAGGCCTGCACGCTGGCGAAGTTTTGCCCAGCAGCTGCAGCTTCTGGGAGCTAATTCCTTAGCATTGAGAAAATCAAGAACTATAAGTCCTGAGGCACTTCTCCAATTTACTACAGATACTAACATAGTCTTGTCTCAAGAACGCAAAACAAGTTCACAGCAAAAGTTCCAAGCAGTTATGGCTTTTGAGTATCTGTCATCCTCTGCCTCACTCGGCCATGGTGCCAGTCATTCTGCTCTTTGGATTCCCCTTGACCTGGTTCTGGAAGATGCCATGGATGGCTATCTAGTTAGTGCAACAAGTGCTATTGAAACAATTAGTGGTAAGACTTAAATTAGCTCTTAAAATCTGATTTAAATGTTTGATATTATCTCTTTGACTATAGGTACTTACAAGATTGAAACTATGTTTTTTTCTTTCTGTAGGTTTGATAAAAACCCTTAGAGCAATAAATGGCACCTCCTGGCATGATACACTTTTAGGGCTCTGGTTAGCAGCTCTTCGTCTTATTCAAAGGGTCAGAACTCTTCCTCTGCATATCACTTTGTTTTTCTGTGAAATTTTGGGGTTAACCTTTTTATTTTTTATGGTTCTCAGTTATCAGCCTTAGATCAACTCTAATTATAATGTTGCTAGCCAAATCCATGTTTGTTAATTGGTCTATGATTGTCAAAGATAGTTTTGGGATAAAGTTGATTTGGTCTGATCTTTTTTCATGTTGGTTTATATTTAGATTTGCATGTTACTCCCATTTAAGTTGGTTATCAATACAACTAGTTTGACTAGTCATTGAATTAACCTATTGGGGAATAAGGAGATATCAACACCTATTTTATCATGTGCTTTCTTAGTTAATAACATTGCATCAGATGTATATTATTTTTTATTTAAAATTTTCTTGTGTTCTAGGAAAGAGATCCTATTGAGGGCCCTATGCCCCATATTGATACCCGCTTATGCATGGGTTTGTGTATCATTCCTCTTGTGATTGCCGCTTTTATTGACGAGGAGGAACGGACACCAATTCATGAATCAGACAATGGACCAACAAATCACTGGAAAGAGAAGAAGGTTCCAGGAAAGTGTTGCAGTGGATTAGTTTCGAGTTTACAGGTATTGGGTGATTATCAGAGCTTGCTTGCTCCTCCTCAATCTATAGTTGCTGCTGCGAATCAGGCTGCTGCCAAGGCAATGCTATTTGTTTCTGGTATCACAATAGGGAGTTCATACTTTGAGTCCCTCAGCATGAAGGAGATGCCAATTGACTGTTGTAAGTCATATTTGGTTTCAGTATCAATCAGACGCTGTTTATATATGTTCTACAATGAGAGGAATTTCTATTAATCTTAGCTGTGTTCTTGAGGCATTTGTCTGTGGCTCCCTATGTACACACACACACACACACACTGATTTTCACATGTTGAGATGAATTCTAGCAACCAAAGAGGAGCGTAATAATGTAGCTAAGGGTCTATGTAAATGTAATCTCTAATTTAAGCAAATGTGATCTTTGGAAATCATACTGATAGTAAATATCGGGAAAATACTGTACACAGGAAGTTGTCAATTGGCACTTGACTTTGATGTAGTGCCTTGAATGTACTATACTATTTCTTTGCACTTTGCTTCTGTTTCTGGTTTTGTTTGAACGCTATCAGGTTCAACTAGATCAGCTGTCAAGGTTCTCTGAAAGGTGGTCATCGTGTTCAAAATTCCTGTGGAATGTTGTGAAGATTGTAATTTAACATGTGCTTGTACAATATGCTGAGAATAACTTGAGGTTTATGTCTTCTTAGGACGAATATGCTTCCTTGAAAACTAGAAGCGGTTACAAATGTCATCCTTTGAAGAGCATTATGTACCTTTTTAAGACACTAGTGAGTATATACCTCTGCGGCTGAACATGATGTAGCGTGAAAAAGAGAGAAGGGACTGTACTGTTTTGTAGGGCCTGGAGCCTTCATATATTTGTGTAAATTCCCTTGACTGGCACTTCAAGAGCTTGAGAAAGTTATTATGTATTTGTGTCTTTGATTGGTGCAATTTTTGTTGGACAATTATCATTCTTAGTATTACTTGTTGACAAGAATAATTGAATAAACGAAAGTGGACATGATCATATTTTATTGAAGATTTGTAACAACCAAAGTCATTTCCTTATTAAATCTTGTTAAATACTCTATTCAAACATTGTCCTGTTCCTAAATCTTTCATTAGCATTGACTTTTCCTAGGATTATTGGTTCTGCATTTGATATTTGGTTATTTACTTTAAAAGGAATATGTATTCTTCCTTCCACGCTTCAAATGGGTGCTATTTTTTTTTAATTGCAAAAATCATTTGTCATGCCTTATTTCTTATAAGTTTTAATGACTTTATGTCTTATTTTTCAGCTGGAAACATGCGTCATCTGATAGTTGAGGCTTGTATTTCCCGAAATTTGCTGGACACATCCGCATATTTATGGCCAGGTTATGTGTATGGACGCATCAATCAACTACCTCAGTGTCAGCCAGCACAAGTGCCTGGCTGGTCATCATTTATGAAGGGAGCAGCACTTACTCCTGTGATGATAAATGCTCTGGTTTCAAGTCCTGCCTCAAGGTAAGATCTCTCTTTTCTTTATATAGTTCATTGGGTTGTATTAGATTGTGGTGGTGCACCCTTAAGAAGTGCTTGTAATATTCAACCTCAGGGCATTGTAGTAGAGTATTTGCTCCTCTGCTTGGAGGCCTCTTCTTACTAAGTTATGATATTCATAACACAGC
This sequence comes from Delonix regia, assembly GCA_037074485.1. NCBI lineage: Eukaryota > Viridiplantae > Streptophyta > Magnoliopsida > Fabales > Fabaceae > Delonix > Delonix regia. The sequence continues at coordinate 32,261,164 of CM073451.1, forward strand.
ATATTTTGGAAGCTTTTATGCTTTGTAATTGAGATTTCAGTCCTGATCATGTCATCAAAGAGTCTGGAGGTTGAAGACATTCCTTTTTTTTTTTAAAAATAAATAACTTGGCCAAATACTACAGCAATTTGTTTCAGGTGGATCCATCAAATGGGTTCTATTCTTGAGTCTCATGCTTCATGCATCTTATAAGATTTATTGACATACTGAAACACAAGAAAACTAACAAAATATAACAAAAATGTCTCTAGTTGATTAACTGAGATCTGATATTATACTTATTTCCTTAACAACTGATGGTTCAAACATACAACAGAGTTTAGGGTGGCTCTAAATGGCTAGATTTTGACTTGTAAAATTTATAGGCCTGGTCTTCAGTTGTTCTCTTTCTTTCTGAAGCCAGGTATATCAGATGCTCTTTTTTGTAAATTTACCCAAAGGTAAAGCAACTGAATTTACGCTCCTGGATTTGATGGAAGCTTAGCAGAACTGGAAAAGATTTTTGAGCTTGCAACCAAAGGATCAGAAGATGACAAGATATCTGCTGCGACCATTCTTTGTGGGGCATCCCTACTTAAGGGATGGAATATACAGGTAATGAAGTTAGGAAAATGTAACCTTTAAAAACTCTAATTCCTTGCTCAGTAGTGTGAAGCATTTTCTGGAAATTCTTTTTGTTTTTTTTTTTCCTGATCCGTTGTCTTATTATTCACCACCTCACTATACTTTTGCATATAAATCCCTATTTGATGCAGGAGCACACTGTTAATTTCATTATTAGGTTATTATCTCCACCGGTTCCTGCAGAGAGCTTGGAAGGCAACTGCCATTTGATAAATTATGCTCCAATGCTTAATGTACTCATTGTTGGAATAGCATCGGTTGATTGTGTTCAAACATTTTCACTCCATGGCTTGGTAAGTTTGATTCCAAATCCGTCATAAATTGTTGAAATAATATTTCTTTTTTGATTCTGTCCAAAAATATAATAGACAATGAGCGGACATAAACTTATTCTGTCCATAGTTTGAATTTTTACCAATGTAAGTGATGCTTCTTAAGGAGAGGTTGCTTACAATACATTAGGTAGGCCACAAGTGTAGAATAAGTTTATGTGGCTTGTTTGGCAATGTCCAGGTTTGTGGACTTGTAAATTGGCTGAGTTCATTTGCATTATGAATGTATTTGAAAGAGAAGGCAGGAATGAGGGGAGCCAACAAACACAGTCAATACTCAATAGTATTTTAAATCTCTCAGCCTACTTGTGATTTGTAGAGCTTTATTGTGTCTTGTAGCACTGCCAGTGCATAGTCAAGAGTAAATTTGAATTGAAAGTTTTAACTTTAACCTGGTAAATCAGATCAAAGAAACTAAATAAAGTTCTTTCCTTTTGATCATAATCTAAAATGCATAATTTGTTTTTCATCTTTTTCATTTTTTTTTTTAATCTGGGTAGTGAGGCCTTTATCTAATTTTGATTAAATGCTGTTTGGAAATCTCCCATCAGGTTCCACAGCTTGCTTGTTCGTTGATGCCGATCTGTGAAGTTTTTGGATCGTGTGTGCCCAATGTCTCATGGACACTAACATCAGGGGAGGAAATATCCGCCCATGCTGTGTTTTCAAATGCATTTATTCTACTTTTAAAGCTATGGAGATTTAACCGCCCTCCTCTTGAACATGGAATTGGAGATGTACCTACTGTTGGTTCTCAACTAACTCCTGAATATCTCTTATTAGTACGAAACTCCCACTTAATGTCAGCTGGTAACATCCGCAAAGATCGAAACAGGAGGAGACTCTCAACAATTGCAACTTTATCATCCCCAAATTCTGTATTTGTTGACTCCTTTCCGAAATTAAAAGCCTGGTATAGGCAACATCAAGAATGTATAGCTTCAACACTCTCTGGTCTTGTTCATGGAACATCTTTCCATCAAATTGTTGAGGGGCTGCTTAATATGATGTTTAGAAAGATCAATAGAGGAAACCAGACTTCTGCTACATCTGGAAGCAGTAGCTCTTCTGGACCTGGAAATGAAGACACTGCTACAAGGCCAAAATTGCCTGCTTGGGATATTCTGGAAGCCGTTCCCTTTGTAGTTGATGCTGCTGTCACAGCCTGTGCTCATGGAAGACTGTCTCCTCGTGAGTTGGCAACAGGTATGTTATTTACCTTGTTTTTGGGTAAGATAAATCCATGGGAGCATACCAAAAAACTTAAAGAAGTCCTGTTTCCTACTGTGTTGGCAAGCCTTGCAAAGTTATCTCATTCATTAGCTTAACCTTTCAAAACTCTCCTCAATGAAGTTGATCTCTAAATTTAGAACAACCAAACAAAACCCATATTCCTGTGGATGTTCATAGACCTGCTCGACAATATAATACCAGCATGCTTTCCTCCATGTCAGGGCTTAAAGATTTAGCTGATTTTCTTCCCGCATCTTTGGCAACCATAGTGAGTTACTTCTCTGCTGAAGTAACTCGGGGTGTCTGGAAACCTGCATTTATGAATGGAACAGATTGGCCTAGTCCTGCTGCAAATCTGTCATATGTTGAGGAACAGATTAAGAAAATTTTGGCTGCAACTGGTGTTGACATACCAAGCCTTGCTCCAGGTTTTTATTTTCTTATTTCGGGATGCTTTCATGAAATGCTGAATAGAATGCAAGTTCATGAGAACAATTTAAACTTATAAGTTTTGTGTGTCAATGAAGTTCCTTTTTTTCCACTGCTTGAATTGAGTATAAGCACCCAATTGATGTCTTGCATGTCTTCTACGTTTCACTTTTCTCTTCCATCATAATTATTTAATTATTACCTAGCTTTATGAACAAGAGTCATCATTTCCACAGGAGGAAGCTCTCCTGCCACACTTCCATTGCCCTTGGCTGCCTTTGTAAGCCTTACTATAACCTACAAAATTGACAGAGCATCAGAGCGTTTTCTTAATTTGGCTGGCCCAGCATTGGAGTCCCTTGCTGCAGGTTGTCCATGGCCTTGCATGCCAATCGTGGCTTCCCTTTGGACCCAAAAGGCAAAGCGTTGGAGTGACTTCCTTGTCTTCTCAGCATCGCGGACTGTCTTCCTCCACAACAGTGATGCAGTAGTTCAACTTCTTAAAAGCTGCTTCACAGCTACCCTTGGCATGAATAGCTCTCCTCTCTCATGCAATGGTGGTGTTGGAGCCCTCCTTGGCCATGGGTTTAAGTCCCATTTAAGTGGAGGGATTTGCCCTGTTGCTCCAGGAATTCTCTATCTACGTGTTTATCGGTCAATCAGAGATATTGTCTTCTTGACAGAGGAAATTGTATCCATCTTGATGCACTCTGTAAGAGAACTTGTATCTAGCGGGCTTCCAAGGGAGCGGTTGGAAAAGTTAAAAGCAACCAAAGATGGCATTAAATATGGGCAGGTTTCACTTGCTGCATTGATGAGTCGGGTGAAACTTGCAGCTGCAATTGGGGCCTCTTTAGTATGGTTATCGGGAGGGTTGATGCTGGTTCAATTATTAATAAAAGAAACATTGCCTTCACGGTTTATATCTGTTCACAGATCTGACCAGGAAGAGAAGTCGAATGGAATGGTTGCAATGCTTTGTGGATTTTCACTTGCTTATTTTGCAGTTCTTTGTGGAGCTTTTGCTTGGGGAGTTGACTCTTCATCATCCGCGTCAAAGAGACGTCCAAAAGTTCTGGGCATCCACATGGAGTTTTTAGCTAGTGCACTTGATGGTAAGATATCACTTGGCTGTGATTCAGCAACTTGGCGTGCTTATGTATCAGGATTTGTGAGTCTTATGGTAGGTTGCACACCAAATTGGGTTCTGGAAGTAGATGTACATGTGTTGAAGAGATTGAGCAATGGGTTGAGGCATTTGAACGAGCAGGAGCTTGCCCTTGATTTATTGAGTGTTGGTGGCTTAGGTACCATGGGTGCTGCAGCTGAGCTCATAATTGACGATGAAATGTGAATTTTTTTTCCTCCTTTATAATGGGCGCTAGAGCCTTCTAGGGTTCACTGTTTTTGTACATTAGTTTCATGCTCTGAAGTTGTGCAGCCATAAAATTCCTTCTTCTATGAACAGTTCTCTTGGAAAAATGTCATCCATGAGAACGGAAAATTTTGTAAATTTCAGTCTTAAGCTGTCAAGTTCATAACATTGATTTTCATTTATAACATCACCATCAATCACATTGCTCCAGGCGTTGTAGTATTTTATGTAGTGGCATGGCAACTAGACATTTGATCCCACTTTGTCTTTTATCCTAGAAGTGGCAATACAAAGGGTAATATTATGGAGAATTCTATCTTTCGGGAGGTTGATATGTCTCGCCGTTAGATGCAGAGTTTCAAATTTCATTATTGGGGAACAATTAATTTGTAGGCTAAATTAAAAATATTTCATGTTAGCTAAGTAACTTCATTGGCGTCATCAACAACTCTACAGATTAGGAGGACTGACTGCAGTAATGGTAATGCAAGGGAGTGACTTTCCTAAGAAAAAATCAATGACAGTTTATGAACAGAAGATTCTTCGTCATAATGGCCGAGATGAGAAGCCCTCATTTTTGGCCACCCCAAGTCTATGACTAATTAATTTTTCTTATGGAACTGGATCCCAAAAAAAAAAAAAAAAGAATGACTTCAAAAATTATGCGTCCAAGCTACCGAGATATGCAACAACTAAACATTGAGAAAGTTGTGCTGGATTCAAGTGACAGTGTGATAAAAACGGCAATTCTCATAATTTTGGGTAACTAACTATCATACAACCCCACTACACCCGGGCATTCTATTCACTTTCTGACTCTGCATGACTCTCCTTACCATTGATACATCCTCCCACCGTCCAGCGTCTGCATATATGTTTGACAAAAGAACTTTACCTCCTCCATGAGATGGTTCCAACGCTGCCAGACTCTTTGCAGCCCTCTCTCCAATATCCACATTTCCATAAGTTCTACATGCTGCTAACAGAGTTCCCCATATCACAATATCAGCCTTCATGGGCATGCTCCTCAATAATTTCTCAGCTTCTTCTAATTGCCCTGCCCTGCCTAGGAGATCAATCATACAACCATAATGCTTTATATTTGGCTTCAAATCATACACAATAGTCATGCTCTGAAAAATTCTCCGCCCCTGCTCCACCAACCCGGCATGACAACAAGCACTTAGGACTCCTATAAATGTGATTGAATTGGGTTTAATATGATAACTTCGCAGGTCAGAGAAAATCTCTAGACACATATTCACATGTCCATGTGTGGCTAACCCGCAGATAATTGCATTCCATGGTGACACAGACGAGGTATTGTCTCGAATCTGATTAAACAATTGTAAGGCAGTGTTGATGCTCCCACATTTTGCATACATATCAATGAGAGCTGCACTTAGATTGTCATTCAAAGGAATGGAATTACTACTTATGAATTCGTGGGCCCATCTTCCTTCCTTCAACGTGCCTAAAGTGGCTATTGCAGAGAGTACACTCACCATTGTGATTTCATTTGGTTTGATCCCGCTAGCTACCATTCCATGGAAGAGTTCTAGAGCCATATTAGGCTGTTCAGTCTGTGAGTAGCCAGAAATCATGGTACTCCACGAATATACATCTCTCTCAGGCATCTCATAAAAAAATTTCCTTACTTGATCTATCATTCCATTTCTCACAAATCCTGCAATGAGGGCATTCCATGATTCAAGATGGTCTTTAACACTCACTTCGAATTGCAAATAGGCCAGGTTCATCATCCCACAAGTTGCATAAAAATGGATGACTGTAGCCTGAATAAAATCGAAACAATCAAAACCTCTCTTAACAATTGTTCCATGCAATTGCTGACCATCACCAATTGCCATCAGCCGACCACATGCTGAGACCAAATCCACAATCATGACTTCATTAGGTCCTAGTCCAGTGTGTAGCATTGCACGGTACATCATGAAAGCTTCATGTAAACATTCTATTCGCACATAACTATCAATTATTGTTCCCCATGAAATCACATCTTTATTGGGAATATTCTCAAACAATTCCCTGGCCATATCGACAAGGCCTGCCTTTGAATATCCATTTAACATCACATTCCATGAGACTATATTCCGTTCAGGCATCCTATCAAACAGTCTTCTTGCTTCCACTAGACCTGAACAAAGACAATATGCATGCATCAAATTCGTTGATACACGAACCCATCCTTCAATGTGCAGTTTAATAACCATGGCATGAAGCATGCGACAGTTCCAAATTTCGCCACAACGTGAGCAGGCAGAAATCACATTCACCATGGTCAAATCATTTGGTATAACATCATTAGACCTCATATCCTTAAAGACCTCAATGGCTTCATTCCAACAACCATTTTGGACAAGACCCATTATCATGGTGGAGTAAGAAATACAACCTTTACTGGGCATTCTGCCAAACAAATGGCGGGCATGATCCAATCGACCAGCTTTCACATGCCCTGCGACCATAATGTTACAAGACACGGGATCCAACACAGAACGATTGTCAAACAGCAACTGGGCATCATCAATCAAACCACATTTCGCATACATATTGATCAAACTGTTCCGAATCAATGTGTTAGAGTGGAGCCCGGATTTTAAGACCAAACCATGCAATTGTCGGCCCTGAAAGGAGGCCAAGAGGGAGGAACATGACTTAAGTGCCGAAACCAATGCAAACTCGCACCCAGCACGATTCTGATTCTCTCTTGCATTGAAGAAAATACTGATGCAGTCTTCTGGATTCTGAATTACCGCAGGAACTTTGGGGGTATTGGTAGAAACACATCGTAGTTTTGATAGCTGAACTGGAAGAGTAAAGACTAAAAGTCGAGGGAAAATTTTGGGTATGAAAGAAATGAACATTGAACGTGAGACGCGACCATTACACCTGATGCAGTTACTAGTAAATCAACGAATACGGTACTTCACTGTCAAAGAAACTGGACTTGACATGAAATTCGAAGCTACAAAAGGGACATAATTTTAATTTCCGAATGACTCCTACAGTTTTGAAGAATTATATATATAACCCTGAGTTTCACCCCTTCTTACTGCAGCACGACCTGCAATAGGCCCACTTCTTCCGGTCTTCCAACAATAGAGTGTATTTTTTTTGTATTTAATTTTAATTTGGATAATTCAGTCTCAAGAAAGATCCCATTATCAAGTCAAACTTTAAGCTTTTTAATGTTTTAATTAAAGCTATCAAAGTGTGTCAACTCGACTCACTCAAATTAGTGGATTAAACAAGTCAATTTTCCACCTGATGGGTTAAGCGAGCCAACCCGTTTAACCCACTAAAAAATTATAAAAATTTAAATATGATTTTCTTTAAGCACATATTTTATTTAATCAATAAATTTCTATATCAATATAAATAAACAAAAAAAAACTAAATAAGAAGCAAGTTTCAACGAATTAAAACAAGTATAGTAATCCAATAATTCAATAATTCATTAATAATAAGAATATGATTATGTGCAAAATATTTAAATCTGACAAATTACAAAATAATAGAGACAACACATTACATACATTAGGGTTAATTTTTTTAAATAAGAAAGTGTAGTGGGCTAAGAAGTTGGACTGAGTGAGTGAAAATTTTAAAAAAATAACATGGGCAACCCGTTTAACCCGCTAGTTGGCTCGTTTAACTTGTAGTTAAACAGATCGAGTTGATAAAAGTATACTAAACGAGTTTTTAAAAGAATCCCTTAATCTAACCCACCTCTAAGATAGGTTATACGGACTTGACCCGGTGGATTGAACCCATGTTGACGCCTCTAGTTTTAATCATAGGTGACATTTATTTCTTCTTAACGATTACTTGACCCAATTTTTTTATTTTAATTTTAATCCATCTTTATGTCAATTATGACTTTTATATAGAAAGATACATGTATTTTTCTAAAAACTAAATGTTAAAATGAAATGTGGATTTAGCCTCAAAAATTATTTTCTTCGTGGTCTTCTTCTCTTTGCTGGGTTGGTCTTGTACTTTGTTTTCTTGGTTCTGTTCTTATTGAATGATTCAGTGACCCAAAAAATATGAAAAAACCTCAAGAATTATTTGACTTGTATTTTGATATTTTAACTAATTAACTTATTTTAATTTTAATTTTATCACTACCCATACTTATTATATACAAACACACAACACAACACAACACAACACACGCATGATATAATTTTGGAAATGCACACGCACCGCAGATATATGTACACACCATTACACTCAACACGCACAACACAAACCCACAAAAATAAGCTTATCTTTAACAGTGAGATTTTTATTGTAGATTCTGTATAAAGGATAAATTAATGGTCTATATATATATATATTTAATTGTTCTGAAAAATGTGGATCATTATATTGAATCAAAATCCAATAATTCACATCCCTTTACAGTAAAAAATATATGCTCAGACATTACGCACACAAAACTACATGATGCACATACATAATATATGACATTACGCATTTGCGCACACATACAAATACACACAACACCGCACCATGAACATGTTGACGCACAATATCACATCCATGCGCATATACTTCAAGGTTTCAATAATTGCCAAAAGTTATAATAATAATCTAGAATAAATAATAATTGCCCACAAAAATCTAAAATAAATAATACACAAAAATTGTCGATTCTATTTTCCTACCACATTTTTTACAAATTGCCTAAATAATTAATACCTAAACTTTAATTGCCTGAATATTTAATTCCACGACATAAACCAAAATTCTCCCTGCCAATTACACCTTAGGGGGAAGAATACTCCAAACCATACATATGATGTGAATTAACCGTTTTACACGTTAATTTTTCACTAGTACTTCTAACAACAACATCCCTCCATAAGCCAATATTCAACTCGGCCATTCCAATCCACGTGAATAAGGTTAATAATTTATAGTTCAACACCTTTGTCAACAATTAATCAAATATACATCCGGTATTTTATATATTTATTGCAGTTGATGTCTTATTAAGTTACAATCCTTCCAAAGTTGATAGACAAATCTCCAAGATATGCAGACATAGGGAAGGATGATTACAACCAGATTATAATTTTCTCTTTTTTCATAAAAAAATTGGTTCGGACCCAAAGTCTGTATTACTGTAAAAAGAAGGAATCATGAACATAGTAATGATATAAAGAAGACGCTGGTGGAAGAAACATCAGAGGCAATCAAGGATGATCTCCTCCTCCGTTAAGAGCTGCGTAGGGTGGGGACCTGCACAAATCGTCAAAATCATTTTATTTAAGCATTAAAACGAGAAATTCACATTTACCATTCAGTGAAAAATCATTCAACTTTATAATTATAGAGCATGACTGCATCAAATTTGGACAGGCGGATAACCAATAACTTCTAAAGCAGGTCATAATGAAGATGAGATAACAAATATTTTTCTTCCATATAAATGACGGATACCCCAAATAGTGTTTATGGAATATCCGATGATTGAACAAGAAAGTTTATGGCCGAAAATAAAACATCATATGGCCATTCTTGAGAGTACTAACCACTACAGTTCTCACCCAAATGGAGTGCCGTAAATTGGGAAAGCAGATAGGTAGCAAAGATGGGTAGGTAATTACATGAGCACAAGAGGTCAAAATTATGATGCTATGAGAGCTATGAAACGAATATTTTGGTTGTAAAATGTCAAACAAAACACAGAGTTGAGGATTTATTCTTTTGTTGAACACAAATCAAACTTATTAGTACCAATCCCTTAAGTTACAGTTATGTGATGTCAGTCCAGCACTTTTTTTTTTTTTGGCTATGTTTTTACTGCGCTTTTTTTTTGTTTTTTTTGAGGACCAAGTCTCAACATGGTGAAACAGACATAGACACACCTGAATATGTCAGAACTGGTGTTCAGGTTTTAAGTTACAATATTTCAAACCAAAAGAAGACTAAAGCCCAAAAAGCAAGAACAGGCCTAGAGGGATCCAGAATCATATCTCACTAATGGCTCAGGGCCCCACGGACAGAGGCCATTCTAGTCATACACCTAAGCTACACAGGAAATATGTAAGATGCTCCATATCCAGAAGTAATGTTGATCTAAGTAGCTATTAATATCGAACGAACAATTTATCCAAACAATAGGTTCTCAGTTTACAAACGAAATTTCTCAGTTGAAACCAAATTAGAAAACCTAGGGAGATGTCAAACATCTTTAAGCAAGCATAATCATATGCAATTATTTTGCTATAAAATTAGTGAAGTGCATTACAAATAGTGCTAAACAGTTTTATTATCCTCAACATTTTTAAAGTACTAAAGTAGTATGCTCTTCTATAGTTATTAACAGCACAAGCTACAGTGTATAGTGCCGCGCTAAATCACTTGGTGGTAAGTCACATGCATAGTATTGCAACTTCCATGTACTTCTGTTATAGCTGCATTATAGGAGCTACAGATAAATAGGGAAACAGCAGCCCTAATTTAAGAAATATTGCAGAGGCTACTGCGGGAGATTCATTTCACCCATCCTTGGACCATTAGAGAAACAGGCTTGCACAATGAAAATTGTATGATAGGGCTTTGGAAGATATAATTCTTGTGATACCATAGACCCAATCTCATTGAATGAGTCTGATGACAGAAATAAGTAGTTGATTGGCGATGTGGATGAAGAACTAAATAGTGAAGAAATTTATCTTGTATTTAATAGGGATGATTTGACTTGGGATGATGCAGCTTTAGCTACTCAAGCTGAGGAGCTATCTCATTGTTTATCGTCCACATCTGCTCGGACTCCAGTAACAAGGTTGATAACTTACAGAAGCCACAGAAGATAAAGAGGAAATTGAGAGAGTGCCCAATAATGATCACTGATCACTATAATGATTTTAATTTGATGAAGAGGAATTAATTTAAATATCTTTGGATAAAGCCTAGGCTCAAAAACTTTGTTAGACATTAATATATTTTATGATTTCACTACTTGATGTTGTGATTTATGGATGATATTATATTGCTTATGAGATTTTTTCTAAATGAGTTTGCTTTTCTAAATTTATTAGCCATTACAAATTGTATTCTTAATTTTTTCAAATTGTGTGCTACATTTTCATGTACCTTGTACAACCCCATACACTATAGCATTTTGGAGCCTTTAACACTACAAGCACACAACACGGCATTAATAACTATATCTTTGGTCATTTTATTCAATGTAATCCATAAAAATTCCAACATGCTTACAACCCTAAGCTTTGCATTACTTGGGAGTCGGGTGTTGGTGCATCATTGTCATCAAGGTTGTCAAAAGACAATCTTACCTTGGATCAGTCAAGGGTCACTAGCCAAATATTGAATTGTAGAATCAAATTAAGGAGCATAAGATTGAAAAAAAGATAAAAGCTTGATCAATTTTTTTTTTCTTACGGGATTTTCTTTTTGAATTATTGAAATTTTTTAGAATATAATAACCATAAGTAAACCTCTCAAGTGTTTACTTCAGTTTAATAAGAAAGTTTAGATGAGATTTTGCTCATGAACTTAAGAACTGCAACTTTCATAATTATCAATAATTTTAATGATTACAGATTATAGATACCAAAAGAAAAGCCTTGTAAGAAATTAGTTCACAAGCATAATGCTAACAAGTTGGTCAACTATACATTAATAAGACAAAGGATATTTATTTTGCAAAGAAGGATAGTCTAGTAGTCCAATCAATGTACGAATGCACACCCACAAAATATAAGTATACATATATAAGTTCATATATATAGTATCTGCAAACCATCTACATTCCTCAATTAAGTAGCCTGAGATCCAAAAGCCTGTAAGTATTACACCTAATGTTCCCACTTTACAAGTTGTAAACAATTGAAGATTCTAAACTCTTAATTACCATGATACAGTATGTAGGATAATGATAGAGATTTCACTCCTTCCCCCATTGCTGGGTGAACTAAAAGTCCATGTCATCCTAGTCCAAGCCCACCCCATATTTCCAATATCCTTCTGCAGATTCCAGTGAAAATTTTAAGAGCTCATGAAGAAAATGAACAGGCATTAAGCCCTTCAGCACACACCAGCCAGCAACTGTATTGCTCATTTAGGGAGATAACCATGAACAATCAAAAAGTGCTTCTAGATTTGCTTTACTTCAGAGGAGCTCACATACAATTCAGCATAAATTAATGGGCATGGGCATCATCAACTAACACAAAGAAAAAGCAACTAGTCAGAGGCACCACTGCTCATAATCTCTGTTGTCAGCACTGATGGCTACCAGAGACAGAAGCCGCAGATAACATTCACCTATGTCGTATCACATTTTCAATGTATCTCATTCACAGATTTCAACAAGATTACTCTCTTGTCAGTGATAAATTTGTGAGGGCTTCATCAAAATTTTATATTATCAAGTTATTACCTTATGCTTAATAAGAAAGAAAAGATCCTTTTTCAGGTGGTAAGATCAACACAAACTAAAAATGACTGCCAATCTGTCCTCTTAAGATCACAGAAAGAGCACAATGCCAATATTAGGCAATAGCAAAAGAATAACAGTGGAGGGGCAGAAAGCAGTATAAAATCCTAAAGACAAAATTGAAAATCACGAATTTCAAAACAGACGATGGATAATTACACTGTCTACACTCCACCCACGAAAGGAGGGTAACTACACAATCAAGGGAAAATGAGTGCAGACTGTGCTGTAGTTGTGCAAATCCAATCACAATGAGAATATGAAACAACCAGATACAGTAAACTCAGGAGTTGCGGTGTATATAGAGTTGGATTCATATAGTATTCGGAGACTAGTCAATATGAAACAATCAAACATGATTTATTCAGACTTGCAAGATTAAGTTAATAAGTAGTCAAACTTACTTCTTCTGCCGCTTCCCCTTTTTGGGTCCCCATCCCTCGAGCTTGGCAACAGGGCACCCACACTTTGCTCGAAACAGCAAAACAGCGCGCCCACTAGGGGGTGCCATATTCCTGAGCTCCGACCTGAGGCACTCGTAATCGGGATTGTTCTCACTCCCACCCTTCCAAGGCAGCCTATCCATCTCGTCAGACCCAGTCCTGAGACACTCCTCCGTTTGCAACTGCAAATCAAATTCCATCGCTTTCTTGAGGCCTTTGCACCCCGGCTTGCCACACTTACGGGATCGAGCGCCGCAGCAGAATACAACCAATAAAACAGAAATGGCAAAGAAGACGACGAACCCTAGAATCTCAGCGATCGGAAATTGGTAGAGCTGGGGTGTGAATTGAGAGAGAAGGAGGGAAAGGGAGTTAAAGATGTAGGAGAAATAAGAAGAGAGAAGGAAAGCACCGGAGAAAAGGACCAGAATGAAGATGAGGAGGTCAAGGGTGGCGGAAGGAGAGTGCTTGCAGGAAAGGGAATGAGAGTTGCAGTATGAATTGTGAGCATGGTTTGATGATTTAGGCTTGGAGTTGGAGGATGAGGATGACGAAGACGACGACGACGAAGAGGCCATGGCGGCGGCGGCGGCGGAGATCACGGTGCCGGTGGTGGCGAATTGAAGGTGGCGCATGTTAGAGAAGTGTGAGTTAATTTTTGGAGAAAAATAAATTGTAATTATACTTGCGTTATTTACAGAAGCTATTGCATTTTGAGCCAGATGGGTGTTGAAAACTGAGGGAGAGAGAAAGCGAAAGTGAGGTTTTTTTGCGGGAACCACACCCGTGGCCAAAAGCTGCATATGTAATTTTGAGTACTTGGCAACACGAAACTCTATGGTTTATGGTGTTGTATGTATTATATCTTTCTAGTTGATAATTATATTAGATATTTAATTAAAATAATTCTATATGCATTTAAGAGTTCAAAACCAATCATAATTAAATATTTCAATACATTGTTAAATGCTAGCATTAAATATGAGAAGTTAGTACAGAAATGCTTGACAAACTGCAGGGATGAGCCCCAGTAACAATGGTGTTGGAGCTTGATAGAGTTTTGAGAAGTGTTTTAATGATTAAATTTTTGAAATTTGATTTATCTTCTCTGAGAAGTAAATATTTTTAAAATGTATATTAATTTTTTGATATGTTTATTTATAATTAATCTAATTTATTAATTTTTGAATTATATTTTAAAAAAATTTCAATATAAATATAGAAACAATTGCAAAAAGTCTCATGAAACTTAAAAATCATTTATAAATAGTTGTTTAAACTCTTAAAATAAAAAAAAATTCGTCAAATTTCATAATTATGTTTTTATTTATGCAATCATTAATATTGTTATTTCAAACTTTCATAATTGAAGTAAGAAATTTAAAAAAAATTCCATTATTAAATTTCTAAATTAAAATATGACAAATTTGTAATCATCCAATAATACCATAACAAATATATGATTACTCAATTAAATTATACTCTTGTCAATTTTTTATTAAAAATTCATACACATATCATATTTTAATTTAAAAAGTCTAAAAATAAAGATATACAAAATTATAACTAAATTTAATTCTAAATTTTTATTTCTTTTCTATACAGCAATGTCAAGAAATCCAATTTGAAACCTTACAGAATAATCTAAAGTGACATAAGAGAAACAACATTAATAATAAAATAAAGCAAGAAATTTGTTAAAATTGCAAGTTGAATTATCTATTTTTTAGATGAAGAAAATTTAGTATTTTTTAAAAGAAATGTTTAAAATATGATATTAGTGACAATAACGGCAATTCAGAATTTAAGCAGAAAATGTGCATCTGAAAAAGCAAGGGCCAACATTTACAAATGGCAAGGACCTCAGTGTCGGTGGACTCAAAGTAAACGTAAGATAGTGTCCAGAAAAAAACGGATCGTAACAGTATATAACAATTAAAAAGCTCCAATTTCGAGCAAAACACAATTATCATAATAATTATACTACAACACTATCAGTTATTTCATACATTACTGCAGATATTAGGCATCTGTTACTGTTACTTCGTTTACTCAATCTAAAGACTAAGGTGCCTTGTGAGCTGTCAGCTCATTAGCACGATGAAAGAGACACTTAATCAGAAAGGAATGCCCGACCAAATTGGTGCAAATGAAAAGGTGAATCTATACATATGTGTATCCTTGCAGCAATCAACATTCTATATGCAAACATGGAAGGTCATCATTACCCATTACAATACCACATACACCTAGGCAGTATGCTAACGTGCATATTATAGAGTTTAGACAGTAACGATTACCGGGATAGCTAGACTGAATATCACGATTTACACATGGAAGACTTAAGAAAATTCACGATCAGGAAGGACCAAAGGAGCCACTAGGGTCCACACATATAAGGCAGCAGTAACCCACTCAGTGCAAATCCGAACCCATACTGATGTCCATCCAACATCTATCAAGTCTGAGCTTTCAGATGGGCTTGTCCATCCAGAAAGAAGCATAGCAGAGTACATGCTAGCCAGAGCAAAAATCAAGTGGAAGAATGAATAGGAATAACTGACTGGCCGTGCTTCCTTTTCCTCTTTCTTTCCCTGTCCTTCTTCCAATTCTTCTGCTTCAAGCAAGGGTTTCTTCCCAGCTACAAAACGCATAATTGCAAGTAATGAGAGGTAATAACTAGGTTACAACAAAGTGGCCTTTTTTTTTTTTTTTTTTTTTTTCTCTTTTCATTATTACAAAGGAGGCACAAAGCCTTTGGATTAGGGAATGGGACAGGAGAGATGCAACTTGAGCCAAGGCTGTTGAGTGTAAAGTGGCTTGAAACAAATTGAATGCAGTCTCAGAATTTCTGGGCAGTTAGGATGGAGATGAAGTATTTAGCATAAGCAGAAAAGTATTTCTTTATTTGTAGAACATCATCATGGCCGTTTTAAATGAGAGAAGTTTAATTTCAAAATTCATGGTTTTTCATACGTTCTAAAGCTGAGAATTTGTTTTCATTCTGTGCCTCAGACATTCAGAGTGAGAATGTTCACCTCAACCTCCCCTATGGCCAGAGTTCTTCATTGAAGTTTAGCCGTAAATTCAGGTTCTTAGTTGAACAGTCATGCATTAGATTTAGACTCATTTTGCAAAATATTAAATATATAATAGACATCCAGGAGGATTTCAATTATATTCTATTACCTGATTTAGGTGAAGATGGGGGTGACAAGAATGTAGTTGAAGATCCTGCACGCAGAGCAGAATATAGCACTGATAGCACCGTTGTAAGCATTCCAAGAACAAGAGTACTTATGGTGACTGCTCTGGACTTGCCAAGACCATTGCATTCATAGTCATGAGGTTCACTAGAAAGACCCGTGTAGCATATGTAAGCACAATAAAGGGAAATCATCGATGCAGGCAACAAGCTTCCATTAATCTGTGTATCAAGTTATTTTTCAATTAAGGAAAAAAGTAAAGAATGTATTCATGAAGTAACATGGAACTAAGTACTAAATTTTCCTTCTAAAACTATCAGTTATAATTTCCACTACACCGTATAAGATTCAGAATGAAAAAGGGCATTCTCCAAAGCTCTTATATTGACTTTATTATGCTAACTTTTTCTTCCAAAAACAAAAAATAGATGAAAACTCAGAACATAATTTAACAAGCTATGACTAAATAACTCTTGGGTTCATGCACAGATCTGCAAATTGCACTTGGTAGATAGCACTCATGTCAGATTAATTGATAAAACCCTCAAAATGCAAGTGCTCACTGTTCAAGCAAGATAGTAAACACTCAATAGCATATGCAAGACGGAAAGAAGTTATTATTATTTATAAGAATTTGGTGGATCAGATGATCAACAGCTGTTAAAGTGGACACTTGTGTTTTTTAATCAATTAGGGGGGCTAAATATTTGGGTTCCTTGTACTGTTCTCCTCCAATACCGCCTTTGTAGAATGAAGTTAATCCTTGCATATATAAGTCAATGCAGGGAGATAAAGGGTGGATCATATAGGGCAGATTATTAAAGATTGAAATGAAGTTATATATTGTTTGTCTGATAGAGAGTTAAAGACACAAAATAAGTTCAAAAAAAAAAAAAAGTAAGACTTGCAATGGTAAAGAGGTCAGGAACCAGACAAACTGAAGCAACCTTATCACATAACAGACTGGGATTGGTTCATAAACTAAATGAAGGCAAACAAAGAACAAAACAGGGACATGCTGGGGCTGTGGAACCCAGAACAAGACCAAGGTTCAGGGTTAAAACCTCTATTATTGACTTTAAAAATAGCCCTGAAAATCTGAAATTAAAAGTATAAACATGACTAAATACAAAACATAATATTGGCCCATTGAATTGTAAATGAAAATCATATCTAGCTATTAAGATTAATCATCTCCCAAGTATTCCTAGCATCATTAGATAAGTTCTAAATTAGTGCTGTGTCACTAGAACAGCAATCTACTGTTGGCATCTTCCATCAGAGGGAGATAAGAATTCTGCAGATTACATGAATCAAATGATTCACGGAACTAGACTAATTGGAAGCTTTACATCCATAGATCACTGGATCATGCAACATCCACCTCAAAATTTTTTTTTTGTTTAAAATTTAACTTGGAGTAACACAGTTAAACTTAGCAGTATATAGCCATTCATTTTCAACCACATCAAATAATTAGAGACCGAGAAAGAGAATGGCTCCCTTGCATTTCTTACATTAGATAATAATGATTCACTAAGCTAGCCAAATCCAAACTACCCAAGAATAATCGGCACATCCTCCTATTATTTATCTTGCATTTTAGATATTAACGATTCACTAAGCTAGCCAAATCCAAACTACCAAAGAGTAATTGGCACATCCTCCTATTATTTATCTTGAATTGGAGATAGAGAAGTTAACAGCATAAAACCAACAGGTCATATCTATGAACTAAGATGATATATCATCGTCATTTTTCAATTTCGTGGAAGCAACATGCCAAATTACTGAAGAAGTAGAAAGAAAGAGGGAAAATATAAAATTTTAAACTTTAACCTCATACTCATTTCTTTTTCTCTGCCGCAGAAAAGAACACACAATAGCTAATAGAATCTCTTAAGGAGTAGGGGGTTACCGGGTTGTAAACATAGGTCAGACCTTCTAATGAGAACTCATTCTTAAAAGCTAGCTCATGAGAGGGTGCCCAAAGGTCTTATAAGCCCCCCACGAAGTGGTATTCCACCCGATGTGGGACTCCCAAGTTGCCTTGGCTTTTGTGGTTCCTAACATTTCTGCCCCTTTAAACAGTGACGTCCACAGTGCTAGCAGTTAGTACTCTGGCCTTTCCCCCTTTTGGAGGTTCTCTCTTTTCGTTCCTCTCCAGCCATTGGTGCCACTACCCGTGATCGAAACTGCTCTGATACCACTTGATGAGACCCTAAGGAAGAGCTCATCCCCAAAAGTTAGCTCATGAGGAAAGGGTGCCCAAAGGTCTTATAAGCCCCACACGATGTAGGACTCTTAAGTTGCCTTGGCTTATGGTTCCAAACATTGATGATAAGGACATGGGTAGTATAGGATGCCTAAGTCCCACATCGAGTAATATGGGCCGCTTGATGGGGTACTTAAAAGGTGTGGTTTTTCCACTTTGCAAGCTAGTTTTTAAGGGTGGATTCCCCGCACTCCCTTGGGTCCTAACAAATGGTATCAGAACTCTGAGCCCTGCGTCACGGATAGGGCTACCTGCGAAAGGTTTCGACTGGCCGAAGGCTGAGTGAAGTGCCGTAGAGTGTAGCCATCAGCTCTTTAAGGGCGGCCATGTTAGGGACTTGGGCAATATGGACTGCCTAAGTCTCACATTGAGTAGTATGAACTGCTTGATGAGGTACTTAAAGGGTATAGTTTTTCCCCCTTGCAAGCCGGTTTTCAAGGGTGGGTTCCTTGCACTCCCCTGGGTTCCAACACCTTCCCAGTTAAACAACCTCTACGATAAACTAATTAAATGCATTCCAAGGTTATATGCAAAAACAAATGGGGAGTGAAGAGTGTGATCCAAGAATAATTTGATCATTTAAGCTTTTACCCTTCAACAGAAAAATCATCCAGAGAGCCACAAAAAGGCTATGGGCTTGTAGGAGTTCATTGAGTATACAAAGAGTATATATTACTGGGAATAGCACCATTAATTGCTCCCTTCTGTCTCTGGCACATCAAATCCACATTGGACAGAAGCATGGAATAAAATTTTAGATTCAGTAAGTACAAGCAAAGTTATCCTTTACCTGAGGATGTAGGGAAATAATTCCAAATGCAAATGCAAGAATCATGGTCATGACAAGGAAGAAGACATTCAGGCCGCAGTCATGTCCTGATGGGTTAAACCAAATAAAAAGAATTCCTGAGAGTGTATATGCTGCTATGTAGCATCCGATTGATATAGCAAGCAAAGCAACATACCTAGATACATAAATTTATCAAGATCACAATTACAAACAGAAAACCATTGTGAAAAAAGCTATATATAAAATTTTGAGCATACCATTTCTGTTCATCTTTCTCAACCCAAGCATCATTCCAAGAATGTAAAAAGTCAAGTAAAATTATCACTTGAACCAACAAAAACAAGCCTGCTCCAAATTTTGACATGAATCCTGCACATACAATAGATATGAAAATGCCAATCATAAAAATTAGGCTTTAAACTGCAAAGGAATTTTAAAAAAAAAAAAATTCATCTAGAAACTGGGCCTCCCCCTCATCATTTCTCTTTTCAATTCTTAGATCGAGGGATTTTCTAGTCCAAGGTCTACAATTTATAAGGAGCAATCAAGTAAAACGAAGTTATACAACTGAAGAGAAAGTTTGTAGGCTTATGCAGGGTAATAGAAGCACTTTTACTTCAGTTGTTCACTGTAATAAGATTGATACTCACATAATTACTGACAGGGTCATCTATCGGGTAAGAGGGACTGACAAAGATAACAAGTTTCAAAGACTAAAAGTCAAGTAAATATATATTTTATTTTCACTATATCCTTTGTTAAGGCTTATTTTTTCATTCCATGAGGTACTAATAAGGAACAACTGTCGAAAGTGAAAACACAATATTCCACCAAATCATTAGATAATATATGGTCCCAGAGAATATCTGTCCAATTTTATACCATACTGACAGACACAGGCATTTCTAAATGGTTGAGTTGAAATTCTAGAAAAAGGAGCAAAGAATCCAGATTTATAGATCAATATGAACTCATAAACTACAGGGTATTCAACAAGCATTCAAATATCGACTTATGCTTCTCTGTCAAAGATTAAGAAATACGAAAACCACAAAAACAACAAAGTAGTAAGGACTATTTTCAAACTCTTGATAAACAAGATACAAGACCAGTCAATTTTTTTTTTTTTAAAATTCTTGTGTTATTGATCTTTAAAATACATAGCCAATATATTATGCCATGGCAGTAACTAATATAACTATTAATAATAACTTAAAATCAAATTCGATACACATAATAAGCATCTAATTTGCTAAAAACATTTCAGAAATTTTGTCTTATCCACAATCCGCAATATTATTAACATATATATTTACTATCTAATATGCCTCCTTGACATGATTATTAGTTCCTTGCTGTATATATAAGGTAAAGCCTTCTAAAAACAAATAATTTTCAATGGAATTTATAAATTAAAAAAGAAGAAGAAGAAGAAGAAGAAGAAGAAGAAGAAGAAGAAGAAAGACTCAATAATACCAGACTTTACTCTAAACTATTATGTTAAAGGAAACAATAAAAGAGTAGGGTGGAGGGCAAAGAACAGACCATAGATTGAGATTACGACATCTGGAAGGAAGAACATAAGGACCACAAGCAAAAACCAGATCACCATTTTTGCAATCCATTCACCATGGTGCCATGAATCACGTCGATCATTCTGGTCCTTCACACCAATCATTATTAGAGCTAGAATAGAAAAAAACAAGAAATTTCCCAAGCTCACACGAAGAACTGCTTGTACTTGAAAAAATTCCTTTGAGTGGGAACCAGAAGTGCTTATCCCTGTCAGAGAGAATTTTGATAATTCAATAAATGAATATATATATATATATATATATATATATATATATATATATAAAATACCACATTCTAGGGACAGAGCAAGTCATAATGTCATCACTAAAATGACTTTTATTTTGAATAAAAGATATCAATGCAATTACTTGATGCAAGTGCTTGAACGTCAAGTATTGTGCAACTTGTCTGTGTTGATACATCGTGTTTGAACTTAAAGATTAATGTAAACCATCAGGAGTGATATAGTAGTGAGATGCACAAGTAATTAGTAAGGGGTGTTAGGTTCAAACCTCTACTTAGTCATGTATCAATCAAAACTTAAAAGGCAAAAGGTATTTGGTATACAGTGATCTTAACCCTGTCATCTCATGTAAAATATATAATTTTTTTTTGAAAAAATAAGGTGCAATTTAAATAAAATTAAAGGTTTGCAAATTCAAGAAGTAAATAACAATGATCAATATGTACAACCAAACATTCATATCTTACATCACTGGCATGCAAGATACCACCAATTGCCAAACCAAACGTAGGTATGACAAATACCATTGTATATTGTACTATGGTATCTCATACCATGGTATGCAAGATATATAGAATTTAAGATCAAGATATATCGAACACTTCCCTATAGATTGTTATCATAAATACCTACTATCTATCTGTCTCCATATTTATTATCTGAAATCGTAATTAGTTAAGGAAAAAAAAAAAAAAACTTGGCTTGGCATTAGTGTGCTTGGTAAGAGTGAAAGTAGAAGGTGTGCAGTTGTGACAACAAAATGACGCAAATTAGCAATGTATCAAACATTCATCATGATGGATGCATTTTTTTGAATTTTCAATTCGTATTCATCCAGTCCATACCTTCCATTTTCACTGCTACCTAGCACATTATAAATCTTAAGGTACTTGTCATGAAATATTTTAAGATAACCCCACAACGAATAACTTCTCAAAAGATTAATAATTAATAAGCAATAAAAAAACTGAGTAATATCACGTAAAATATAAGCAGAATTCCGCACCCCGGGGGAGTCTTTCAAAAATTCCAGATTATTTTTAATAAGTTGAATTATAATTCTAAACACATATACATGCGCCTGCCTCGAAGCAAATGCAGTCTCGCGGCAGAAGATAGTTACTTTCCGAAAAACCTCAAGTTCACTCAGGCATCTGGCAATGAAACTAAAGCAAAAGAAATCCAAATTATCAATTTAGCTGCTGTTACAATATTAAAGATTTTGATGCTAACGCATTCCCTTAACCACTCGTCAATCAGGAAAATCTTACATGTAGAATTGAAATATAAAAGGAATCGAAATCACTCAGCGAAGAAATAACAGTTTACACTACGCCCTAATCAAACTTTCACCAATTATGCAAAAATTTCACATTAACAAGCCAAGCATATTGTTCTTCCTTCCACGCATCCAAAAGGGAAAATATCATAAAAACCGAAAGCTAACCGAACTTACATGGAATTTTCTCCAAAAGGGGTGCTGCTAATTCTCTGAGAATCCAAGAAACAACCAGAGAAGCGCCAAAAAGACCACAATAAGCGATTCTAGCCGATTTTTGTGAGATTCCAGATGCTACTGAAGTGCAGAGACCGCAGGTTAAACTTGCGCAGCAAGATAACAAACACGACATGGCTTAATTTCTCTCTTCCAAAATTAAGGATTCAGAGAGCAATGATCTATTGAAGGGATTCGTGGAAGATTAGTTAGACTGGCAGGAGAGCTCAGTAATTTTCGAGAACTCGGTAATATGGCTTTCGTGTCCCTTCAAGCTCCACGTCATAACCCAAAACAATAAATTTTAAAAAGTAATAAATTAGTATTTTAATTAATTTCTTTAGATTTTTAAAATATCTCATAAAAATTTTTTAAAGATAAATTTGATTAAAATTTTAAATTTTTTTAATTTTAATACTAATTTAATAATTATATAATTTTTATTAGGAAATTTTTTAGTCCCTTCACTTTTTAGGTGGTCAAAATAAAACTTTATGAAGTATCAGTTTAGTTAGAAGGAAATTAAAACGAACAGTACGTGAATAAAATTAAAAAGAATACTTGATAATTTTTGGGTATTTACAATATAATCTCTATTAATTATTTGGTATATATTAATTCATAATATTAATAAAATTTAAATTTCAACCACATATTTAATGTATTTTGAATTTTGAGTACCAAATACTTTCTTCATAATCTTTGAAATTGTCTTATAGAAGTTTATAAATAAGTATGATTTTACCTTCTCCTTTATTCCTCTGTATTTAGAATTAAATTATACCATGTGATTTTCTTATTTTGAACTAATGTGATGTCATTATTTAACCATATGTAATTACATAAATAATTCTTCTTCCCGGAATTTACATCAATTCATTGATCACATAAACTTGCAGTATAATGTTACTGTGCATAAGCTTTGCATGTATTAATCTTTAAAGATAATTTTACTTTTACGTTACCTTTTAATAATTAGTTTTTAATTAATGAAAATTAGTTTATTAATTGATATTATATTAAGTTATTACTTAATAATAAACTATGTTGAAATATAATATGGTTGGTTAATATATTTAATAAATTATTATAAGCTATGGCAATAAAATTACTATGATAAATGTATAACACATGACTAAATAAAAATAATCAAATATTTAATTACCATGTATTTTTATATTAAATGAAATATTTAATATCAAACAAATGACAGTGATTTAAATAAATATAACAAGAAAGTTAATTAGTAATCCCAACTAATAGTTAGTGGGAAACAAATCTCGGATTGGGATTTTTGTTTTTGCATTTTCAATCAAAATGTTCATCCTCTACTTTTCTTCTTCTTATTAATTAAATGATTCAATTGACTTAATTAGTATGAACTTTGATTATAAACTTTTTTTTTCCTTTTCTATTAGAATTAGTGTTTTTTTTTATATTAGAATTTGAGTTGTATAACAAGTGATTCATCATTTAATGTGTGAATGCCTCCATTGTCCATAAGAAAAATAAGAAAAAATGTTGTGCATTTTGTAAAGGATTGTTTGCTAATTATCCTAGGCATCAAAACATTAATCATGTTTGTTAATTTAAATAGGATGTTATGACATTAAATTTCCCTCTCTATCACATCTTCATCTAAGTAAACATTGCACATGCACATAAAAAAAAATTAAATTGAATTGAATTGGATGGTTATATCATTTCTTTTATAATGCTATATCTTATCCGTAAATAAATTATAACGTTAACTAAACATTATAAATATAATTTAAAAACTAAATTGTAAAATTATTAAAAAAATAAGAAATTAAAAAGTGGTATAAGTTGAAAATTCTGACCAAAGCAACTCATATCAAATTTTGGGGCCTTTTATAATTTTATTACATATTTTCTCTTTCATCCAGCTAATAAAATTGGTCCACGTCACATAGGCACCGATGTCCTCAAATGGATAAGGATTTCCTTTTGTTATTGAAAAATTTTTAATAATAAAAAAATATAATAATATTTTTTTAATTAATTTAATATATTTTTATTAGTTTAATATTAATAAAATATTATAAAATACTATTATTTTATATTATTTTGTTACAAGAAACTTTTCTGTTACAAAAGAGAATCCAAACTCGTCCTTAAATAATTAAATGCAACAAAAAATTGACCTTTTTTTATTATAACTTAAAAAATGATTTGGCACCACAAATCTTAATTTTAATTAACATTTTAACTTAAAACTTTTTTTTAAGAAAAAAAAAAGTAAGAGAAAGAAAGTGAATTTTGACAAATGGCTTTTGTCGCTACCAACACCATTCCTTAAACTACTTCTTGCGAGGACGAAGGGGTAGCAAGGAGGTGGAGTTTTATAGTGTTGAAAGCGCCGTGAGGTGAACCAGTGGGGGAAGAAAAAGTTCACTAGCTCTATCGATTATCAAATTACTATACAATTGTGAAAGACGTTGCATGTTTTGTGAATTAAAGGATTCGTTTGATTGTTAAAATTAATATAATGAGAATAAAAATAAAATTGAAAATAAGAGTAGGAATAGAAGTGAAAATAAAAATATTAAAATATTATTTAATTGAAAAAAATAAAAATAGATATCTCTCTCTTTATTTTGTTTGGTTAGTAAATTATATATGGGAATTAATTAGATAATGTGTATATTTTACGATATTATCCCTTATCATAAAAAAAAAGTAAACATCTCTTCAAATTATTAATTAATAATATAATTTTATATTAATATATATTTAATTAATAATATAATAATTTTAATAATGAATATAATAATATATATTTAATAAATTAATAATAATAAATAATAATTAATTAAAAATAATAATTTAATAATAAATAATAAAAAATTAGGATTTTAATATATTACAAGGGTGTTTATTATTATAAGTGAAGACACTTTTGTCAAATAATTTTTATTTTTAAGAGAACAATCTCATTCCATAACTTTAATTAAAGAAAAAATTCTTTTTTGTATGAAAGAGAACAAATTCTCTAAGAAATAAGAATTAAAACCCAATCTGTCAACCAAACGTATCCTATTCACATTCCCAATTCCTTGCATTGATTCTAGTAACCAAAAGAATTGTAAGATTCGTACAACATGTATACTATGCAGCAAAGGATAATAAATAAAATTTAATAAAAAAATTAATATAAAAAAATTGTACAACTTATGATCCCCACTAATATATAACTTACACGGAAAGGATCGAAAGGTCCAAATGTTAGCCGTTGAGGAAGGAAAGCAAAACACGATTAGTAAAAGTTTATTTTCTCAATTATTAATTTTTTTTTTAAAAAAGAGTAGGTTAAATATTAATTAAGTGCCAAATATTCACCGAAATAAATCTTCCCTCCAGCATATTGTTGCTTTAAGCTTCACGGGTTATCAAGTAGTAAAATCTGTTAAATTGAAGAGAAAACATAGTTTTATGCATTTTATAAATATTCATATCTTCTTTATTTGTTATACGTTAACTTTTATTAAAAAAATTACTAAGTTCTTTGCGTAACATGATTATCTTGGCATATTTCCGTTGGGAACTCCTCATTTTTGAAGTAATAATAAACAACTTAATAAAATCTAAAACTAATAAGTGGAGAGGTTGATAAGAAGCCAATGATTGATAATGTTAGGCAAGTTTTGAGTGAAGTTTTTTTAATAGGATTGACAATTTGACATAACTTACCAATGAAATCCCAATCAGCATCAGAAATGGTGCAAGTCAGCCAAAGTCATCCACCTCAACGGAAAAAAAGAAAGCAAACAGTGTCATGAAATAAATTATAATTGTAATGAATGATTTAAAAAAAAAGTGTAAGAATTAATTTGTAAATTGATGTAAATTATATGAACTAATAAATTAAGTTTTTAAAAAACGTTAAAATGAAATGAGATATTTTTTAACTTTTATATTTTAATATTAATAAAGAAGATTTTAAAGATTTTTTATTACTATTTAAAATTTTGTTTTTTTTGTTAAATCTCTAAATTGAAAGGTCAATAGTAAAGTATAATAATTGTTTAATTATATTATAAGTATATTTTTATTAATTCAAAAGCAACAATATATAAACCTAACTTTGTTTTATAATGTTTGACCAAAAAAACTTTATTTTATAATGATAATATTTAAAAAATATATGACATTTTATTTTAATAATTTCTAATATAATTTGTATATAATACTTAAATGAATCTTTTTTTTTTTTGGTTAAAATTTTATAACAATAAAATAATATTTTAAAATTTTTAAAACAGTTAACTATTTTGTTGTATTCTATCCTAATCATATACTTTGATCATAACTAAAGCAAAGGGGTTTAATCATTCACAAAAAATAATATATATCTCTTATATACTCTCAATTTCTAACACATACAAGAATTAATAGTATTAGTAAGCTTTCAAATGTATTGTTTTGAGTTAGTCACATCTTGAAGAAAACATGAACTAACTTGTTTTTTCCATTAGTATTTTTCAAAAAGATCAAATAGAGACATAGAATACCAATAAATGTTGATTTAAGATTCAAATGACAAGGAATTCGATGTTCCTTAGATAAGATTATGAGTTTGATCTCTACCATCAAGAGTTGGCCTAGAAGATAATATAACAAAAAAGGTAACGATACATAGTAGGACGCGCCAAAAGCTTTTGCTCTCACTTTAGAGCTTGAAAGGACATGTCTCTATTTTCTGCCATTCACCCTTCTTCCACTACAACCTGGCTTCCATATATGTCACCCTCATTTGGTGTAAGAGCCCATTCCAGACAACTTATAACTCAATATGCCAGGCTTCTGCATAAAAATTTAGAAGTAGAGTTCATTTGAATTTGGACTTAAATTTTAAATGAACAAAAAAATTAGTAATAATTATCCACTTGTTTAATAAGTGAGCGAATATGTAATATTATAAACATAATATTTATTTATATACACGTGTAAAAATTTTTTCCTGTAATTTTATTCAATTTTAAATTTAGTTCTATAGCTTAAGAATTTGTAATCTGATTCTTACAAATACTGTAATTTAGTTTTTATTATTAAAATTTTGTTATATTTTGCTTATGTGACTAATTGTGTATTATATTAAATTTTTAAATATATATGATTCATGATAATAAAATAGACAAAAAAAAGTACAATTAACTTACTGATATAACAAAATAGTATGAAAATATAATAATAGAGACTAATTTTAAAAAAATATTTAAATTCTAGGGACTTAATTATAACTATCTAAACTATAAAGACTAGATTAAAATTAAGTGAAGTATGTGCTTAATTTTGAAGCTAATTTGCATAACTAAACAAACTTAATAAATTGATTGATCTTGTGTACATTTAAGAAAGGAGTCACATCTAAAACAAAATTATTGGCGAATTTAAACCATTTCAAATAAATGTATCAATTTCTTGTTTAATGTAGTTATGAATGTTATTATTTTGGATCGATGGCTTTGATTAAAATTTATATACTGATTATAATAGTTTAAAAAGACTATTATGCATAATCAAATATGAATGCTTTTATTACAAAAGAATATAATAAACACTTTGAGCTATGAAATCAATTATGAAATTGATCTTCATGATAAGAGTAAAATATTGATTAGATAATAGCACATTAATTTTCTCTCCTCTCATTCAAATTATTATATTTATACAAACTTGAGTGAAGAGTAAAGAGAAAAACCAATAACTCATATATAAACTTTAAGACTCAACTCATCAAGAGTCATCATTCTTCACTTTTCTTTCACAAATATAAATGTTATTATTTCATTTTATTAAGTAAAAGATTATTAATGTAAAGAATTATCATAAACTTAAAAAGGTGCATTAACTTTGATGAATGTACATCTCATAAATTATATAAGTACATAATTTTGGTCATATTGGCGATTTTTAACATATTATGACTTAAATTATGTTTATTTTCTGTTGTTATGAAGGCTTAAAAAAGAAAAAATCTAACATGTATAGCTCTAATTTCATATAGCCCATCCAACTAGGACCTATAATAAAGCTGGTTATTAATTTATCATCAATAGACTAATCTCACAGGCCCACAAAGATTATATGTGTGTGCTAAATATCTTATCTTTAGAAGTTTCTACTTTAAGATAATGTGCAAGAGCTTTTCCTTGCTAATCTTTTCCGAAACAGGATGAGACATTATTTGAGAAAGCTTTAAGTCACAGGGTCGTCCCATTTAAAGTCTATCATATTTATTTAATAATGTAAGTTGTTGGATGAATTAGTTTTTGACATAATAGTATCATATCAAAATCTTTGATTGAACTTAAATTTTAGCCAATACTAAAAAAGCTTTTATGTGAGAAGTCATATTAGATATTATAACAAAACATATTTATGAGTATTCATTTGACAATTTAACAGAGGCAAGCCTTCACTTCACTTACTCATGACTCATATTTGATGTTGAATTGCTAAAAGAAGGAATTAAACGACACCTACAAAGGTGGGAGAAGATAATGAAGTGAATGAAGTTTACAGGCAATAATTATCATTATTAAGAAGAGATGAGTGTTTTGTAGCTGCAAATGGCTTTAAGAAAAGCGACAATCAGAAATGGCCGGCATGATTTAACATTGTTGAATTTGGAAAGGGAGAGCACGTGAGGATGGTGTGGAATTCAAGTACATGTGGAGCCTTATGAGATCTTCAGGTTCACTAGTGAATCTTCATTAATTACCATACTCCATGCTAATATATTTGATCTTCAATAACTTCTGTCTCAGTTGGAGCAACATATTTACTGCAACCAATTACAGAGTCATGGGAATTTTGCGTTGGCTTGAATTATTAAAAATTTTAGTCTCAAAATACTATTAAAACTTTCAAAAGAGATTAATTATTAAAAAGATTAAAACCGTAACTCCGTTGAATAAATCATATGTATTAAAGCTTACAATAATAAGTTAATATACTACTAAGAACATTACTTGTATTAGATGGTATTGTCTAGTTATGTTCTGATGTCAAAAAAAGAAAAAGCTTATGACAGTTACTATTATATATGTTGAGTTAAAGGTATGATTCAGGCACCATGCTTTTCTTCTGCGAATATGGTGCATATGAAAGAAAGAAAGAGACATGAATAATAGATACTAGATAGGCCAAGACTAAGAGACAAGGTTGGCCATATTTCTAGGATGAGTTATGCAGTAGCGTAAGGTGATTTGGCGTGGAGAGACAATCTGATATTGACTTCTGTTATCTTAATCTCCAGTGAGGGGCCAACCCCTGTCAGTTTGTCACCTACTCCAACCTTAATCACTTCTATAAATATAAGCAAGTTCATGTTCTCTAGGGGCAAAGAAATCAGCTTCTGTAAAATTATGACTGTAAGCTCTGGGTAACTATATAAGATTCTGGCTCTCTAGCTAGGCTTCTATGTGTAGCATGGCTGAAGATTCCTTATCAATGCGATTTTGTAAGCGTCGGTTGTGGAGAAGGTGTTCAAGGTACTTGAGGGAGCAGAAAACCAGGTTTTATATCATATGGAAGTGCTCTGTCATTCTTCTAAGGTGGGATGACAGGTTTTAATGTGAGTTTTTATGTCATATTGAGCTATTTGGATGTGGAAGACTTGAAAAAGTGGCGTTGTCACGAACTTAGCTTTTTAGGTTTGGAATGTTTGCTTCGCACAGGCAAAATATATTTAAATCTAGGAGGTATCAGTTATGGTGGAAAAAACCAGGGATAACTTCATTACTTGTTTTTAAAGCATGTACAGTAGGATTGTTTTTCTTCCTCCTTTTGGATTCCTGGCAAACTTCTGTAAATTTCCCTTTTCTATAGCCATAACATTTTCAGTTTCTCTAAAACTTGAGATTCTATCATAGATTTCATCTTCAGTGTGTCAGTTAAGCCAATCGAAACAATTTCTCTTAGACAAAGTAAATTTGATGTTCTACATTGAGTGATGATATCAAAACAGCTTGAGCACCTGAAAATAAACACTTAAAAAACTATAGATCAAGTTTTGTTCGTTTTCACAACCAATTATTCCGTTCACCGTTAAAGGTTGGCAAAATACTGAGTTCCGATGTAGTAGACTTCGGATGGAACATAGAGTTGAAGCAGACAAGCATACACCATTCATTCAAAAAGCTTCCATGGAAGGGGAAAAAGGACGTTTTTATTATTCCCCATCCCAAGTAAAAATTCATAACATGCTATTACAGTCAGATACAACAACTAAATATCAACATCATATAGCAGAATGCTGACACAAAAAGGAGATCCCTTTAATTGATAGGGATCAACTCCTATTCCCGAGAGGCTCCCCGGAGGTTCCATGTAACCTTGTAGAAGTCAAGATATCCTCTGCTGATTTCTTTGGGGTTGAACCTTGCTTAGTTTGGCCTCCCTGGATAAAACCAAGGGAAAGAAAAAGATTATACGAGGTGGCAATTTACAGATTCAGCTTCAAGCAACATAAGTTAAAGAAACAATTCTCAAGCAAAATAAGCCTGCAGCTTTCTAGCTGCAGTCTTGTTAATACGCTTAAAGATTTGCTGGAACCTAATTCATGACAGGGTAGGTTTCCATTTTCAGAGTCACACTATCTTGCTTGTTAAGTACAATTTTTCCGATTTAGTATCTATAAAACTATAAATAGTGTCAACACTTATATTTTGTCATTGCTGAGGCGGTCCCACTGATACACGAGCAGATAAAGAAAATTTCTGATTCAAACCAAATATATTGAGGTTTAAAGTAAGAAAATTTTCCACTAACTGCTTGACACCTCATGAAGCTTATTGAGGCCGAGATCACATTAATGTTCTCCACTCAAACCAAAAAGAATACAAATATATAGTTATCACTTTCTCAGTTTCTTGAATTCCAAATCTATGTTACAGGTATAATATTTCATTGTGTTACTTCTACAGATAAAAGTTTATGACAGTAACTAGTTAGACCACGTGCATGTTTCTCTATATTAATACCACTCCATTTTCAAATTAGTTTCCCATAAATCATATCATAATTTGAATAGTTAGAATGCTATCAATTCCTCCAAGAATGACATTCAGATGTAAAAGCATACTAAGAGGCTTGAATGAGATCTAAGATAATGTGCACAAGTCAAATGAAATATGGACATGACACCAACAATGCTTTTCTAAATATATATTTGAAATTATTAAATACAGGCTTGAATTCAAATCATTTCATCCTCAAATCCAGCACAGTGTTACATAATCATAATTGTAATCCTACTTAACACTTGTGCCCTTTAGAGGAAGAAGATATTCTACTTGTCTAAGATACAAATCCTATAACTCAGATTCGTAAACCCATTTGCAGTAACATACACAATTAGAGTTGAAGTGGACAATGCAAAAACTTGAAAATGCTTTGCCTAAACCCCCCATAAAATCCTTTTTCTCAGCTCAAAAAGAAAGAAAAAGATTCAGGATTTAGAAACTATGGAAGACAAGAAAGGCAAGTTGACAGCATAGAAAAAGTATAAAAAGTAATAACTTACAGCTCCCTTCTGGCCAGTCAACCTCCGGATTGATGGAGTCCGTGCCACTGAGGAAGCAGCAGCAGCTGCAGCCACACGTATTCTGAAAAGTAATAATCATAGAACATCAAAAGTCAGATTTGTAGCACTTCCATCCATCTCTGCACCTTTAGCATTTAATGTTTACCTCTTGTGTACATCAACATATTCATCCGTCTCATCTACAATCTCCTCCTGCATTGTTCGTGAAATATAATGTCTTAAAGTTAAAAAATGACCCCCAGGGAAGAATGAAAAAAAAGAAGTCCTGAGGACTGCGATTTTACTTGCAGAAGTTCTTCAAAGACATCTTCTAGAGTGATAATACCAATCACTTCACCATCTTCAATATCCCCTGAAAACGGACCATTTGTTGCGGCATCATTACGTTGCAAAGCAGTTTGCTTATTAAAGTTGGCAGGCTTTAGAGGCTTGTCGATGTCAACAACAACAGTTTCTGAATTCTCGTCCTGCTTCTGTAGCAATGGAGTAGTCAACTGCATATTCTCACCATTAATTTTGGTTCCTGTGTGTTTCTCTTGATCAATTGTTGGTGGACTCGTCTTGCCTTTTCCCTTAGCCTTAACAACAGCAGCCATATGACTGCTGCCCTTTTGGAACTCATTTAGTATATCATAAAGAGGCATATCTGATGGAACACTGTAGAAATATACCATTATACAACCTCCTGATATTTATAATTCAGTTTTGAAAGTAAATGACTAGAAAATATATTAATAAAGACAAGGGCACCGTGGAATTCTCCGTATGGAAACAGCACTGACAGGGGTCTCTGTTTCTGGGCGAACGGTGAGGAGACTCTTGACCTAATTAAAAAATTTAATAAGATGAGCAACAGAAAGTCCAAAACATATAAAAAGGGGAAAAAATAAAAAGTCAAAATATTTCAGAAACACCCACAAGAAGAAGCCCAATGATATTCTTTGGATTTCCAGAATAGACAGGAACTCGGCTGTGTCCACGAGCAAGAATTTTTCCCATTGCTTCCCTGATTTGAGAAATACGGCCATTAGTTTAAGAAGCCAGAATAAAAGAGCAAGAGCAAATATATCCTATACCATTTCAAATGTTACAGTATTTGGTACAGTGAATAATGTTTCATCAGAAGCAAAAATAATGCAAAGTAGATTGAAGACATTGTAAAAACAGATTTTCATTACATTTCCAAAACCTACTACAGATTACCACCCACTAGTTGAGATAAGATAAACTTTTTTAGCTGTCACGTAATGATTATCAGTTTTGGTTAGTTGACACTGATTGATTTATGCTGGCTATTGATCATTAACTCATTATTTATATGTGCACCAACAAATCAAAAACTTTCAGACCATGGTCTCTTTACTCTCATTTTTTTTTTATTGTCATGGCCTCTTGTGCGAAGCCTCAGTCAGTTGCAAGTATTTTCCTTCCAGGCTCTGTTTGCCACATTGGAAAATTTTTTGGACAAATAAAAATTCCTTGTGTTAATTTTGTCAGAGAAAATATCAAAGAAAAATTATCCACTAATCAAATTTTTTCTTAAAAATAAGTAAGAAAACCATTTCCTTGTTTACTTTAGCCCATTGCTATAAGCTTACTATCGCCATTGTCTACCTATTAATTACCAAGGGCCAAAATCATCATCAAAGCCTACCATTGGCTACATTTGGGCCCAAATAAAAATTCTCCGTGGAAACTTTTTCTTATGAAACAAACGACAGAAAATTTATCTATGAAAAGTTTCAAGAAAAGTTTTCCGAAGAAAAAAGTTCATAATGATGGTCATTTTCCCATGAAACAAATGGAGCCCAAAAAGAAAATGACTCACAGATATTGGAGAAATCCTATTTGGAAGCTCATTGATCTGGGAACGTGGACCATTTCGCAGGAAAGAAAAATTCATACCTACGAGTCGCAAACATATAAAAAAAGGAGCTGTGTCCATGTCTGACCCTAGGCATACGAATCCAGAATAACATGACACTTTAACCAGCACCTAATCACTTCAGATTTTATCATGTTACAAAATGACGGTTATGCTTTCTGGGCTCAGAACTTCAGACTTCCTCAACAAACTATGTTATTCATAGAGAAATGAATGGACGGAGGAGCATGTGGCTTGCAAGTGTGATTCAAGAGATTAAAATATACAAATAATTATTCACCAGCAAGTACCCAAAATAGAAAGATGATAATAGACTAAACAGCGTAACAGGGGAAGAATACTGTTAAGTCTGAAATCTGAACATCTAGCCAAAAGGAATGTCATCATTATTTTAAAAAAGTTCCACCAATTATGCCAAAGTCTCAACAATAATATTTCTCATATTTAACCATAGGCAATAAAACATACGTGATATTGGAATTCGTTTTAAATGTATCAGATATGGACCTTTTACACTAATTGTTGAACTTATAGCAAGGGAGTAAACTAAACATTACAAAGATATACCAAGCAGCATAATGGGAAACCCAGCAGAAGGGGGAAAGTAATAATAGAGGTAGCAGCAATCAGGATAACCTACCAGTCCAATTTTGAATTAACATCCAAAGAAAAGGTCGATTCAATAGGAGTCATGGCCTCCTCAGCAGTCTGTTCGAAGACACAATAAAAAGGAAAAAGAGAAGGCAACTTTTAAAGCAGACTGCAAAGTGGATGCATAAAACATAATCTGTATCAGGGAACAGCATATGGCATAACTATTATTATTAAGCAACATAGAAAATTTGAGAGCATGACAGCATGTTATTGTAAGGAACAGAACTACTAGAAGTATAAGAAAAGGTACTTTGACAGACCTCATAAAGAGAGAGGAGGTAAGGGACACACGACATAACAATAGGGTTTTTCTTAGCAGTTATCAGGGTTGTACTTCACATTTTTTCAATATTTATCAAAAGTCAAATAACGGTAAGAAATTTCAGAGCATTAATGCATTGACTAGCATACTTTGCACATCGCAATAATTTAAGATGTTACATAAGAAAAGGCAAATAAACTAGAATAATAAGAACAGCAGTAAACATAAATTGAAGTGCATACCTTCTCAGTCAAATCCAGTGCTCCACTGATAATTGTTGTTTCATCATGCGTAAGTTCACCACCCTTCCCAGCCTAAGAATTAAAAGGGGAAAGAAAATAGTTAAACATTTCTTACTTAAAAACCAAGACTTAACAGCGATAACTAGGTAGCTTCAGCAACGTTAAAATAACTCACTCTACCATAGAACTATTATGATTTGATTGACAGAGGGAGTATTCCTTACCTCCTGGCTGTGGATGGAGACAAGAGCTTTTAATTGAGCACGCCTAAATAACGCCTCATTATGTCCCAATACCCAATCTAGAACCTGGATAGAATGTCAAAGAGGTCAAAAACCCATGGGAATGTTAAAAATAAAATCCATTGCTCCATTACTGAAAATAAGAGGAGCTCTAACCCTCCTAGGAGGTTAAAGGAATACAACTTAAAGAGGTTCTCTGTTTTGTTTGGAATAGAGGAAGCATGCTTAAGGAAACAGTAAATTTCAGTGACTAAAATCAATTGTCAATGTCATTTGACATAATTCTGATAGTATAATAACTAAGGTGGTTAATAAACTGAGCTGACATTAACATTGTGAAGAGTCATCTGTTTCAGAAGAGAGAAAATGATAGTGACCTAAAGTTCAGCCAAAAAGCATGCCTGTAATATTGTTCATTTGCTATAGTACTAAATAGTTCTCCTAAACCAAGCAAAGCAGATACAAGAGTTACTGTAATACAACTAATAAAAGACCTAAATTTGTATAGATATAATACATCTAGATAACATCTTTGTGTATTTATGTTTCTTTCTATCATGAAAAGATTTTAAGAAGACATACTATTAAGTTTCACTTCTTTTTGCTCTTTAAATTATATTGATCTTGTTATACAAAAGAAAGGAAAGGAATATATATTTATCACATGTACATAGACAATTCAACTCCATTAATTTAGCCTCTACAGGAGAAGTCACCTTTCCAATGGGATAAGCAATTGGATAACAGATTATCATTAAAATTCGCACAAGCCATACAAAGTTGGCACCCACAGCAAGACCGTATCTAGTACAAATTGCTTGCGGAATAACCTGAAATTGAAGAGAGGGGGTAGACACAATAAAATCATAATATCCACTAGGTACAAAAGCAAGAGGTAAACCAATAATATGAAAGATAGACGGATGCATACCTCCCCAAAAGCTAGGACAAAAGTCACAGAGAGAATGATAGCTACATACTGATTGAATAGCTTATCTAGGTATATTGGAAGGGCCTGCAGATTGCAAGTACCAAAGCCAAAAGCTGTTTAGAAGTTAGGCAGTATTTATGATCCGGTATGAAGAGTACTCATAGTCAATATCAAGCAATAACACACATGATTTTACATAGCAATGCCTACTATATCAGAAAAGACGAATCAACCATCAATGCAAGGTCAATTATAATGTGTTCGTGATATTGATATTAGTATTCTGAGTTCTAACCCCACAAACAAGGCACACGATACAACCTTAACCATGGAAGGTCAATAACAAAAAGAACTACCACGCATATAATTATACTAAAAAAGTGAGAGATTTATATGAAAAGGGGCATTGCAATTGAATTACCTCCATGGAGGCAGCATTGCAGAGAAGTAGAGTAACAAGCAGCTGGTGTTGCTTTTGAACCACCGGAAGTATAACCGCTGAATATACCCAATACAAAAATCTTCACCCATCTTCGTAATCAAGAAAAGTAGCATGAAAAAGAAATTGAACTTTCCAAATTTGATTAACAACAAAGATTCAAAGCAACTTTGGCTACGCACCTTTTGCAATTAAAGCACAAGCGCAATGGAATCTTAACCCAAAAGAAGAATATAAAAAGGGGGATAGAATAGAAAACCTGCTTGCTTTTTCTCGGTGGGAGTACCACTGCGCTGAAGAATCTCGAGGTCAACGAGGCCGAGAGACATGAGCCCAAGGGTCAAACCCGACATGATTCCAGCAAAGAGGACGAGGAAACAGGAGATCCCGGCATAGATAAACCACCAAACTGATCCAAAGGGAATGCCACCGTTGAACCCCTCTTCGAGGCCAAGGTTCCGAGTCAGCATCCTAGCCACCATCACCGCATTCACCATATGCATCGTGATTAGATTCGCGAGGATTCTAGGTCTTCTTCGCCTTTATTCACCTGGAGGCGCTGTATATCGCCGTGTTGGCGTCTGACTGCTTGAGCAGTAGTAACAGACTTTCAGCTACAGATGTTTGAACACGTTTTGGGATCTTCAAGAGATAATTTGTTTACATACGTGAGCCCCACTATTACGTGTCGCTTGGGATCCACGTCATTTCGTGATGAGTCCGGATTGGTCCATTTGGGCAGCGCACATGTGAGCCTGGAAATGTTACTGAACTGCCATCTTATATTATTAATTTGGTATGTTCTTGTATCACAATTGTCTAAATATGTTCTGAGATCACTATCAGGCCTAAAAATATATATATATATCAGCTCGCTAGGGGTGTTGAATTTTGTAAGATACATAGTTTAATTTTAATTAATTTAGTATCATTTTAAGAAAAAGGATTAACTGTAATTCGGTATTTTAATAATACACTGTTTTACCTAACAATTCAATAAGACATTTTATATTTAAGTATTCATTATTTATCATATTTTTATTTAAATTTAATAAAAAAATTAGAAAAACAATTTTCAATAAAATTATTCAATAATAGAATGTCAATTTTGGTCCTTTCATAGATGTACTTAGCCTGGTTTTAAAATAGTTTATTATTGATGCTACGTCGGAAAGGAACAAATTAAGTTTACTCCAATGTCCTAAAACTTATTTGGAAAGAAAAGAGATACAGAATGTTTGATATGTCTTAATGGTTGAAACTCTCATGTATGCCTAGGTTTACATAAGACTACGCATATGTCGTAGGCGTGTTGCAAAGATATCAAAGTAATTCAGTATTAGATCATTGGAAGTTGCAAAGAATGTTTTATGGTACCTATAAGTTTCGAAGGATTACATGCTTACATATAGGAGGACTGATAACTTAGAAGTTGTTTACTCATATTCAAACCTAGCCAGATGTAACACTATAAAGTCAGCATTTGGTTACATTTTCTTGCTAGCTAAGAAAGTCATATCATGGAGGAGTACAAAAGAATCACTAACCGCTACTATTACTATAGAGGCTGAATTCATCTCCTACTTTGAAACAAGTTCACATGGTTATGGTTGAAAAAATTTTATCACTAAGTTCAAGATTGTGGACTCAATCTCTAAGCCCATTAAACTATCTTGTGACAATATGACTGCAGTGTTACTAACTAAATATAATAAAAGTGGTAGTCGAAGTAAACATATCGACATAAAGTACTTAACCTTGAAGGAACATATCAAAGCTGATCAAGTTATTGTAAAGCACATTTAACTGAAAGAAATGTTAGTTAATCTATCAATTAAATGGTGCATGCATCCAAGGGAGTTTAAGGATCGTGTGCCTCATATGAGACTTTGGCCATTTCGGTCCAATTGAGATAAGTGAAGTGATGAGTTTCGAATTATGATCTATAGTATCAAACTTTGTATACATATTAGAAAATAAACAAACATGTAAGTGCACTCAAATTGACATTTGAGGTTTATTCATAAAGCATATATAAAAGTATATACAACACTATAATGTTCAAAATATGTTACATGTGATACATGGAAGGTAGTACTTGCTACTTAGAATACCTTGTAAGTTTTTCTTAATATATATCTAACCCTAATGATATAAATCATCAATCAATTATATTTTTCCATATCTTAGGAACTCATAAATTTTCATATATTATACAAAATACAATACTATCAAATTAGGAAAAAAATCATACCTTGATGCATTGCTTAACAAACGTAAACCATTAGATTCCTATAGGAAAACTGAGAGAGAGAGAGAGAGAGAGAGAGAGAGAGAGAGAGAGAGAGAGAGGAAAAACTGAGTTTCCATCTCTTGGCCTTTCTTAATTTACGTGTGTGTTAGTAATGGATTAAAAGATAACACGTAACCCTTATATATAGGTAGAGATAAGGACCAATTTCAATATAAACATTTATTATCATATCACAATCACGATAATCTAATAACCATTTATTATCTAATAATTTAAAATTTAAAATGCCAAATTATAAGATATTCTGTTAACCACCCCATTAAGTGGTTGGTTATAATTAAACATAAGGAAACTACTTCTCAATTAACCAATTAGAAATTAGCTCATTTAATTATATATTTAACCAATTAATTACTTAATCATTATCACTTAGGTCACTTAGATCTTACATTTTCCCACTTGGCTCATGTGATATTGTATTCATTCATGGTCAAATAAATCATAATGCGTATAGAAATTACTAATTTCTCATATAACGATTACATCATTCGTCATATATAAGGGTAAGAACTAATATGAGTTATGGCGGTTATACATCATTTATTCGACATACTTCCTTCCATGTGCTACAACATCAATCCCTTATCCTTATTATGACATATAAGTGAGAAGTGCATAATTGGCTTAACATTATATCTTTAATAAAGAAAAAAGCTATTATCATTATTATGAGCATTCATGTATACTTAATTAACAGGTAAATTAAAAATATATCTATTAGAAACCTCACAGTG
Organism: Delonix regia; assembly: GCA_037074485.1. NCBI lineage: Eukaryota > Viridiplantae > Streptophyta > Magnoliopsida > Fabales > Fabaceae > Delonix > Delonix regia. The sequence continues at coordinate 32,300,959 of CM073451.1, forward strand.
TCAAAATATAATACTTTAATAATGTTCAACTATCTTTATTATCAATAATGCCCAAATTTATGACATGATCCTAAATATCTTAGGCGGTAACCCTTTTATCAAAGGGTCAAGTATCATAAGGTTAGTGCTAATTTATTCTATTGACATGGTATGTTTCTGAACTTCTTTTTTAACGAAAAAATATTTCAATTCTATATACTTATCACCATGAAATACCTGTTGTCCTTAAATGAAGATAGCTGTGAAATTATTACAATAAGTTTTCAGCAACTTGGCAATACTGTTGAAAATTCCAAGTCTTGAAATAAAGTTTCATAGTCATAAATTATAAGTAGTGTCTTTCAAAGCATGTTACAAGCTCATCTTTCATTAAATGACCTTTCCAGCCAATAATACAGGTGGATTCCATTATATCTACCAAGTGGAATCAAAATATCTATACAAGTATTCGGTCTTTAATTCTTTGCAATTATCTAAAACTTTTTTTGCATACATTAGACTCATTAATGACATATGCATAAGGAATTCCTTTTATCTATTTCCGTTCTAAATTATTCTTTGGACATTGCATGAGACTAGATTTGTCTCCTTTTTGAATTGGAACGGGAGATTATGGACAATTTTCCATCCTAAATCTCTCTAAAACTTTTTTGATATATGCCTTCTAAGACAAACCTAGTAATCCTTGTGATCTATCTTAGAATATTTCTATCTCAATCATATAGTTTGTCTCTCCTATATTCTTTATTTCGAAGTTGTTAGAGAGAAATTTCTTAGTCTCATGTAATAGACCAAAATCATTAGCAGCTAGTAAGATGTCATCAACATGCAAAATTAGAATTTTATACTTACTCCCACTTACCTTTAGATATATACATCGATTAATGGTGTTTTCTTTAAATCTAAAGTTAACAATAGTATTATTGAACTTGAGATACCACTGCTTGGAAGCTTTTTTAAGTTCGTATATTGATTTCTTAACTTTTACACACCATGTATTCCTTTCCTTTAACTAAAAACCCTATTAGTTAATCTATATAAACTTCTTCCTCTAAGTTTCCATTAAGTAACACAGTTTTCACATTTATTTGATGTAGCTCCAAATCATAATGAGCTATCAATGTCAAGATAATTCTAAAAGCGTCCTTTTTAGAGACTGGTGAAAATGTCTCCTTATTGTCAATGCCATTTTTCTGGGTAAAACAGTTAGCAACCAGCCTGGCTTTATAACATTCCATGTTGCCATGAGAGTCACATTTGGTCTTAAAGACTCATTTGCATCCGATTCTCTTGCAATCTTAAGGCAACTTTACAAGGACCCACACATTATTATGTTCCATAGATTTTAACTCTTTTTTCATGGCATTTAACCATTTATCAGCATTATCACTATTAATGGCTTGTGAAAATGAAACAGGATCATTATTTATTCATAAGTCATCATCTGACTCATGTAGATAAGTCACATAATCTTTAGAAATAACTGGTTATCTTTCCCTTTAGAATATTCTTAATACTACCTGTTGTGGGTCATTTACTATAGATTCACTGCAAATAATGGGATCATTAATATATTGTTCTTCTTTATTGTTTTTTAGTTCAACAATTTGAGGAACAACTGCTTTAGAAGAATCGCAAATTAATGGAATTTGCCTTCTTATTTCCTTAATTACCACATTTTGTGGAACTTTTCTCCCACTGGTTTCACCATCTTTAATGAACCTGACCTTTCTAGTTTCAACAATTCTTGTATTATAGTTAGGACAACAAAATATATACTCTTTAGATTTTTCTGGATAATCAATGAAATATCCATAGATGTTCTTGCATCTAGTTTCTTTTCTTGTGGGTTGTATACTCTTAATTTTGTCGAGTAACCCCAAACATACAGATGCCTTAAACTGAGTTTACTACTGGTCTACAGTTCAAAAGGTATATTTGGAATTGCCTTACTAGGAACCCTATTGAACAAATACATGACAGTTTTCAAATTATACATCCACAATGAGATGGATAAAGATGAATTACAAGTCATACTCCTAATCATATCTAGTAATGTTCTATTGTGTCTTTCCGTTACATCATTTTGTTGTGATGTACCTAGCATAGTATATTGAGCACATATGCTGCATTTCTTAAGAAGTTTAGCAAATGGACCTGGGTATTGTCCAATTTCATCATATCTCCTATAATATTTACCACCTCTATCTGATTGGACAATTTTTACTTTCTGATTCAATTGTTTTTCAATTTCATTTATGAATATTTCTAAGGCATTTACTAATTAAGATTTCTCATGCAGTAGATAGATATGCCCATAGCATGAATAATTATCAATAAAGGTGATGAAGTACTTTTCTTTATTTAAAGAATTGACATAAAAAAGGTCCATAAATATCGATGTGTATAATCTCAAGAAGCTGCGTGCTTTTTGTGGCTTACTTCTTTTTTAGTTTTGTTTGTTTTCTTTTCATACAATCCACACAAGTATTTAGGTCAGTAAAATTTAAATTTGAAAGGATATCATTATTTATTAATCTTTCCATTCTTTCTTTGGAAATACGACTTAAGTGTCTATACCACAAGTTAGCAGAACGTTCATTCACTAAACCACATTTAGTACCAATATTATGATGCAACGTCAACAGTGATTTAGCATAAAGGCTATCTAAATTAAGTTTATATAATCCATTTGTAAAGAAAACTGGAGCCTATAAGATAGTTATGCTTAAACAAACTTAAACACCTGTTACTAAAATTAACAGAATATCTAGTAACATTAAGTTTAGACAATGAAACTAAATTTTGAGAGGTTTTAAGTACATAAAAGTATCAAATAAGTCTAAATGATATCCAATGTCAAGGATTAAACAATAAGTCCCGACAACTTCCACTGGAGCTTTCATTCTGTTTCCCATGAAGATAAACTTCTCATTCAGGCATATGGTTCGGATTGTAAGGAATCCCTGCATCTTTTTAGAAACATGAGTATTATATCCTCAGTCAATCCACCAAATATTATGAAGAACTTCAGTTAAATTTAATTCGAAACATACTTAAACATTATGGATACCTTTCTTTTTGAACCAAGCTTTACATTTTGGACAATCCTTTTGGAAGTGTCCAGACTTCTTACAAAAATGACATTTGTCATTCTTTTGTTCCTTCTTGTGGATTTGATGAGAAGACTCATTTAACTTTAGTGGTCCTTTGCTTTTGTTATGTTTCTTTCCTTTCTTCATTTCAGCTTTTTGATGGTTCACATAATGGACAAAATTATTTCCTTGATTCTGAGCCTTGTTTTCTCTTGAACTAACATACTGTGCAATTCATGCACATTCCACTTTTCATTGTGTTATAGTTCATTTGAAAAAGGCTAAACTTAGACAGTAATGAGTTTATTATGAATTGTACAAGGAAATTCTCATTTACATTCATTTCCAAGGACTTAAGTCATGCTGCCATATTTGTCATCTCAATGACATGTTCGTGCATGGTACGAGAACCATCAAATTTCATGGTGATCAGGGTACCCATTAATGTCCTAGCAATTTGTACTTTTAGTTTTGGAATGAGCTAATTTAATATTATTAACTATACGTATTCACATAAACATTAGGCTTTATTAGTTTGTCTTATCCCAATTCTTATAATAGGGCTTTTCTCAATTGTTATTGGCATTAGTAATACTACAAGTCACTTAACTTGGAGTGTCAAATCAAGATCTAATACACCAATGTGAATTGGATTTGTTTGCTTCAGTTAGAAAAATTTAACACATTAAAATTGGAATAGACAAAACATGCAAATGAAGCAAATTAGCAATAGATACTGCAAGAAATAATATGCCTAACATTAATGCTTTGAGTTATATTATATAGATTCTCAAAACAATTAATTTAACAATCGATTGCATATTAATGTTCACCTTTGGTTAATACACTAATATACAACTACAAAACATAATTGATACTAAAGTTCAATTTTACATAATTAGTAATTATATATACTTTAATTAGACATATTTGTTATCTTTGGATATACTAAAGATGTCCAACTAGGTATATAAATTAACTACAATTATGTTTATGATTATAAAATGACTAATCAACCTTTGGGTGATCCTTAAATATTTTACAATGAACCGTCCATAGCATCATATAATTATGGGTATTTAAATTTACTTAATTTGACATCTATAAAAACTTTTTAATTTGGCTACTTTGGTGACTAACAAATTATCCATAATATAGACATCAAAATATATCATAAAGCTATATAAGTTGATAAACATCAAATTTTATAATGCAATCATTCGATAATTGATAAGTCATCTATATGATGCACACAAATGTAGTAATTTAAAATAAAACTTAATTTAAATGCTACACAATATTAATGTATCAACAATAATGTACATAACTTAATTTGTCATTACAACTTGCAAAAATTGAAACATGGTATGAGGTTTTCATTGATGCAGCGAACATAAATTTCTAAAGCTTTATAATTCATAGAAACAATAATTTTTTAATGAGACATCATTAATTATTAAAAATCTCCTATGGATATGTCAATATTGTACATTGATTTGAAATCCACAAAGACAATCATGCTTCTTGTTAGATCTTAATATTCTAATAAAAATTATAATTCATAATTTGAAGATCAAGTTTCTAATGGAAAATTATGAGTTCCTGAACCTTTGCTTTGATACCACATATATGTTTTTCTTAATTTCTATCTAACCCTAATGATAGAAATTTAAAATCATCGCTTAATAGAGGTAAACCCTTAAATTCCTATAAAAGAATTGAGAGAGAGGAAAATTTAAGTTTCTATCTCTTGACCTTTCTTAATTTACGTGTATGTTAGTGACGGATTAGAAGATAATACGTAACCCTTATTTATAGGTTGAGATAGGGACCAATTTCTAAATAAATATTTATTATCAGATAACAATCATGACAATCTGATAACCACTTATTATCTAATAATTTGAAATTTCAGATAACAATCATGACAATCTGATAACCACTTATTATCTAATAATTTGAAATTTCAAATTTCAAATTTCAAATTCCAAATTATAAGATATTCTGTTAACTACTTCCATCAAGTGGTTAGTTACAACTAAACATGAGAAAACTACTTCTCAATTAACCAATTAAAAATTAGTCTATTTAATTATTTATTTAACCAATTAATTACTTAATCAATATCATTTGGGCCACTTAGATCTTACATACCTATCGCAATTATTCATGTAATATATATTTGGGTATGTTATATCATAAAACTATGTTTGGACCAAGTTGGAGAAAATTGAAATAAATTTTAAATTTAATATATTGTATATTATTTTAGATCATTTAATTTATGACATATCTTATTCATAGTTAGTTATGATCTTTTATTTAAAATTTAAATGTGGATTAAATCTCCTACTAGGATTAGAGATTAATTATGATAAAGACTATCAGCATAAGGTGATAACTATAATAGCTGATAAATAGGAAGTTAGGCTTAAAGATAATTCAATTACTGAAAGGGAGACTTATAGAGAAAAATCTAGGAGGATTGTTGACTGAATGAGATAGATAAAATCTCTAAGTGATCCTTACACATATTGCCTTTCACTAGTCAAAAATACATTTTTAACCCATTTGATATTAACCCTTCTTTCTTTGGTATTCAGGTTTTCTTGTTGGGATTGCACCATGGTTGGATATCTAATAATTTAATAATTTTGTTTCCCTAGTGTCACTCTTGAACTTACTTTTATTGAGATTAATGTTTATTTTGACAATATCTTGTATGACTCAATCTTATTCAAGATCTTATTTTCATGTTTTTGGAATTATATATGCCTACATAATTCCCACAATGATAGACCAAAAGAAGTGATAAAAATAATTGAATTTATATATATAAGCTTCTTCACATAAGGCTATATGTCAATTTTTTAGGCTATAGTACTTTTTACAATCAAATTTGTAAGCATGTTGTTGGTTTTCACCCTTCTCATATGAGAATATGAGAAAGAAACAAGATTATTAGTGACGAAGCTAAGAACCTAAACTGGTAGGAGCAGAGTTGATGTGGTCTCTTCATATCTCATCTCGGTCACTGTAGTCATAAGTAAAAATTATAATTCATTTTTTTAATATTTGATTGCAAAAATCTTTTACCTTGATTTTAATTTATTGTTGCTGAAAATATGATTCATGAGGTCTAGATAAATATTGATGCACTCATATTAATTTTCTCATAAAAAATTTGTCCATATGATATTAAAAATAATTTTTAGTTATAAAGTATAATTTTTTGGATAAAAGGTTAGAAATTGAAATTACAAACTTACTTGTTTACTTTTATATTGATAATAGATAATATAACTGTAGCATAATTAACAACTTACTATTAATAACTAAATTGATCCAAATGAGTTTCAAAAATTTCAAATTAAGCTGAATGATTATGTTAAGAAAATAAAAATTGAAAACTGAGGTTGGGATTTCACACTTAATATGTTCATATCAAAAGTCTCAATTTAAAACTTATCCACAGACACAAATTTAGAAGATTAGAAAAGCTTCTATTTTAAAAAACATTAAAAAAAGAAAAGGATGAAAATGGTAAAAACAATACAGGAAGGGAGGAAGGAAAGAAGAAGAAAAACATGAAAAATAGAACAAAAAAAAGTACTGAGAAAGAAAAAAGAAAAAATTTATTAGAAATTTTGTTTATAAGAGTTATATATACATAATATATATATTAATATATATATATATATATATATATATGGATTAATTGAGATCAAATTAAGATGTCATATTAAAAATTACATAATTCATATCTAAGTCTTATGAGCTCAAAATTTAAAAAATATAAAATATAATATCAAAGCTCAATACTATAATACAGTGATAAAAAAAAAAATGGAGAGAAACATATACCCACATGAATGGTATGTGGCTATTGCTGAATTAGTAACAAAAGGCGACAGGAAAGAGAATGGGTATTTTAGTCAATTCGTTGTTGACCTGAGACCAACGATAAAAAAGGTTCTCCCAAAATACTCCCGTTTTAATTATGTGGTAGGGAGAGAGTTGGTGTTACATTTAATGTCACCATATTATTGTCTTATAGCCCACGTCACATATTTTTCCTCGAAGGTTTTAAACAATTGCATTCAGAGAGACTAACTTAAATGAAATTTCATTTATAAGGATCAAAATGAAATTTTTGTAGGTTGACATGGTATCTAACATTATTACGTCAATAGTTAATAGTCAAAAATCATACTTTTTGTTAAGTTTTTTAACAGTTGCCACACATAAGGATCAACTTGACAATAACTCTATTTTTGAAATAATTTTGAGAACTAACTGTTAGAATAATTTTAATATTTTATGGATTAACATTAATTATTTTATTATATTAGTATCTTGTTAATTCTAATTAGGCAATTAATGTTATAATTTATAAACTGTGAATGGATTGGGTTTTGTTTTAATTTGTGGATCATCAGTGATGGGTTAGATTATCCACAAACCCACTGGGTAGAAACCCAACTCACAGCCCAAGAGTATTAGTAATTATCCCGTCAAATTACTAATTTGATATTGTTACCCAGAGAGAGATTTAATTGGCTTATTTTGATTGATTAATTAAATGAGAAATTGTTTTAAAGATTTTGAAGAATTTTATTTTAATAATATTGATTAATTATATTATTAAAATAAAACTCCATAAATAACACATTGAATCCTTAGTTTTCATATATTGAATCTATCACTATCTCTTTGCCGTAAAAAACATTCTGAGAAACGCTATTGGACATTAGGGGTTGAACTTATTAGACTCAACCAATACTCAGATCAACGATATCATCTTCATCAGGTTAGATTGTTAATTTATTTATTCTCCCAATTTGTGATCATATTTAATTACATGTTCTAATTCCGCTATCAAATGGTATCAGAGCCTTACGGTTTTATGATTATAAAAATTTTTTTAATTTCATTAGACAAATTTTATTTTTCTGTACCTAATGAAATTTAAATTCACATATCGTTGTTATTATTTGATAATCAATCATGGTTACCGTGATTATTTTATCCTGTTTTGTTTTATCACCATTAATGGCACACCTATCACCGGCGAGAATAGGAAATTGACGTGGAAATTTTTTATATTCACTTCACTGCTACCATTCGAAGCCATCACCGGCGATGCGAACCAAGAATGACACGGTGGTTAGCTCTCATCGCTGGTGAGCCATGTACAAACCGACGAAACTTACTTAACGTTGGAATCCAAAATTTTTCGAGTGGATTTTTGCTGAAATGGGATAGATTCATTCGAAATAACCATCGGAAAGTCATAGATCATTAAACACTGATAAGAAAGGTCACTGTTTGGAGTTCTGAAACCTCAAAAACTGACGGGTCACAGTTGGGTACCCATCGGGTCTCTGGCGGGTAGAGGTTGAAGAAGGAGCGTGTGGGCTTCGCTCATGCGCACCTTCAACGCATGTAGGTGCGTGGGAGCTCACCATAGGTCAAATGAAATTCAAAATTTGGAATTTGCCTCTATTCGCCTTGATTTAAATTATGATGATTTTTTCAGAATTTTTGGAGCCTTGTAAATAGGCGTTTTAAAATTTTGAAAAAATTAAAGGCCTTAAAATAATATCAAGATAAGGTATTTTGATCCGAGAAAATTTATGCCTAGACTAGACATAATATGGGACAATATGTTAAGCTCACTCTCCCTAATTATGTGTCAAAAAATCATAATTAATTTCTGTGTATTAATTATTATATTTTATTCCTAATTTAAGCACGTGCCTTAAAAGGAATAAACCATTTGTGGAATTTTTTGTAACTTTGGGTCACATACACCTAATAATTGTGTGCTCGCCTATCATGGGCCTAATTATGGTGATATGTCTGTTTTATAAATAAATTTATATCGCATTTGTCACTCAATTTCCTATAATTTTGGATAATTTAGTTACCATCATCAGGGAAGAGTCTGAATATTACAGTGAGTCCACAAGAGAGAGTGTATATACATGTTATATTGATAATGGACATACCCTATCGGTGTGACATTGTTAATATAATTATGTGGAATAAATACATTTGCGAATGGTTAGCAGCATTTTAATCCAATGCCTTCATTGTTTCTTATATCCTATCGATATGGAAACAATGGATGCATTTTATTATTTCTCTTTATGGCCAAATCATTAGTACATATGAGTTTTCTTTCTTGATTTGTTATGATCCAAGACTTTAAGTGGGATTATAATGCACATCTTGATGATACAGTTGCATAAGCTAAATTTTGTAAAGGAAATCTTGTTTTATGATTATGTTTCTGAGACATAATTAATATTTCCTGATTTTTTTTCATCAGCTTCCATGTTCCAGTAACTGTCTGTGGTGAAAACTCTGAATGGGATGAATTATGATGACTAGCATGAGTCCATCAATACGTACCTGATCATCTCTAAGGAGGATTTGGCCATGAGAGATCCAAAACCAGCAGATCTCACTGTTGAGTCTAGTGTTGCTAATAGAACTTATCACAAGCAGTGGTATGAATCTAACAGGATCTGTTTGATGGTAATAAAATACACTATTGAGAAGATAATCAGACAGAGCATTCTTAAGAAAGACACTGTTGTGGAATACCTTAAGGTTGTTAGTGAAAAGTTCAAAAAGTTTGACAAGACACAAAAAGCGTATTATCTTTCACTATTGGATAACACTCATTATGATGGAGTGTCTGGTGTACGCGAGCATATGATGAAGCTGGTAAATTACTTCAACAAGCTGAAATCTCTAAATATAGACCTAGGTGAGAGTTATTTTGTCCACAAAGTCCTACAGTCTCTTCCAGCAAATATGGGGTTCTCAGAACCATATACAACTCACAAGAAGCTGAATGGACCATTGATCAGATGATGTCCATCGTGACTCAAGAGGATGAATCATTAAAGAAATCTAATTCACGTGGTCATTCAGTGAACTACATCTCTTATGTTTCATCAAGCAAGGCAAGAAATGAGAAACTTAAAGGAAAGAAACTTGAGGGCAAGCCTAATCGTAAAAGATTCTTTGAGATTAAGAAGAATAATAAGAAGAATAAGGGTCAGAAGAATAAATTTAAGGGTGATTATAATTACTATAAGAAACCTGACCATAAGATCTCAGATTGCCTTAAGCTGAACTACAAACGTGAGAAGGAAGGTATCTTTCCTGAAACTGCCCCTTTAGCTATAGTTTGTCTTGAATCCAATAATTTTGAAACCTCTATAGACACTTGGTGGTTGGATTCTGGAGCGACTGTTCACATAACTAATTCCTTGCAGGGGCTTAAAGACAGAGGAGCCCAAATGAGAGAGAAAAGACCATTCTGGGAGTGGACGGAAGTTCAACTGCAGTGGATTACATAGGAACTGTAGTTTTGAACTTGTACTCTGAACATACTTTAACTTTAAATAACGTTGTCTATGTACCTTCTTCAAGGAAGAATTTATTTTCAAGTTCTGTCTTAGACAAAGATAGATATTCCTTTTGGCAAGAAAATGGCAGAATTGATGTTTACTTTAGTTTAGTCATTGTTGGAACTGCTAGATTAATAAGCGGTTTATATTGCTTGAATGCGAATGTTTGTTTAGATTTCACTTTTGTGGCATTAATTAATGTTGTCATAGGACACAAACGCTGAAGAATTGATGAGAACTCTTCCATGTTATGGCATCGGCATTTAGGTCATATCTCAAAAGAAAGATTGGAAAGAATGGTTAGACAAGGAATATTGCATGACCTAAACTTTTCTGACTTTGAATCTTGTATTGATTGCATTAAGGGAAAACTTCCCGCTAGAGCTAGGAAGAAAGGGGCTAATAGATCTAAGGCTATTTTGGAATTAATTCATACAGATATTAGTGGACTAATTACTCCCTTTGCTATGGGCAATTACAAATATTTCATAACCTTTATAGACGACTATTCCATATTCGGATGGGTTGATCTATTGCATGAAAAATCTAAACTCGTTAGATGCCTTTAAAGCATTTAAGGTTGCCGTTGAATTAAAGTTTGGACAGGTAATCAAGAGTGTAAGATCAGACAGAGGTGGAGAATATTATGGAAAGTCCACTGAAACTGGGAGAAACCCTGGACCGTTTACTCTATTCTTACAAGAGCAAGGAATTGAAGCTCAGTATACTATGCTTGGCACTCCACAACAAAATGGAGTTGTTGAGAGGCATAATTGCACCTTGATGGACATGATTAGAAGCATGTTCAGTCACTCTTCGTTACAAGAATTTATGTGGGGTAATGCCCTTAATACAACAACCTATGTCCTGAATCAAGTTTCGAGTAAGTTTGTTGAAAAGACACCGTATGAGCTTTTCACTGGTAAGAAGCCTAGTCTGAGGCACTTTCGTGTGTGGGGTTGTAGAGCAGAAGTAATACCCTATAATCCGCTGCCTAAGAAACTTGATTCTAGGACTGTTAGCGGATTCTTCATTGGGTATTGTTTAGGATCCAGAGGATGCAGATTTTATTGTCCCAGTCACACTACCAGGGTTATTGAATCTGACAGAGCCTTCTATTTTGAGGATGACTTGGATAGTGGGAGTGGTGTCCCTAGAGTAATTAACCTGCATTGTATGGATACTATCTTACCTATGCCATCATTATCATCTCTACCTGTAAATCATGATATTAGAGATGACACCCTTATTGAGAATTCGATTGATCACATTGTAGAAGCTCCTATAACTGATATAGGAGAACCAACTCTTAATTTGAGACTATCACAAATGATTTATAGACATACAATTTCAGATGACTACATAGTGTACTTGCAAGAATTTGAGTCAGACATTGTTGTTGGCATAGATCTAGTTTCTTATGACTAGGCTGTGTCAGGATCTCATTCATTTGAGTGGTTAGAGGCTATGAATGATGAGATGTCCTCCATGTCTTGTAATCATGTATGGGAATTAACTAAGTTACCAGATGGTTGTAAACCCGTTGGTTGCAAATAGGTCTTTAAAATCAAGAGAAGGGCCAATGGTGAAGTTGAAAGATTCAAAGCTAGACTTGTAGCTAAAGGCTATAATCAGAAGGAAAGGATCGATTATATGGAAACATTATCACCCGTATCTACTAAAGATGCCTTCTGAGTTATAATGGCTCTTGTTGCACAGTAGAATCTTGAACTTCATCATATGGATATCAAAACTGCATTCTTAAATAGTGATTTACTTGAGGATGTTTATATGACACAACTTGATGGATTCACTTAAGCAAGGAAAGAACACTTAGTGTGTAAGCTGAAAAGGTTCATTTATGGGCTTAAACAGGTCTTAAGACAGTGGTATTTAAAATTTGATAAGATAATTACCTCACTTTGGTTTCACAGAGAACATTGCTGATCAATGTATCTATCATAAATTTAATAAAGACAACTTTATGATACTCGTTCTGTATGTTGACAACATACTCCTGGCCAGTAACTCAGTAACCATAGTGAATGAGGTCAAACATATTTTATCATGTCACTTTAACATGAAAGAGCTTAGTGAAGCCTCTTTCGTCTTAGAAATTCAAATTTACCATGATAGATCTTTTAGCACTCTTGGTTTATCCTAGACAACCTATATTCAACGAGTGCTTAAGAAATTTAACATGCATACTTGCGCTCCCTATGCTGCACCTATACAGAAAGGTGAAAAGTTGTCTAGATCATTTTGTCCCAATGATAATAATTTGAAAATCGAAATGAATAAGATTCCATATGCATCTGCTGTTGGTAGTCTTATGTACGTTCAGGTGTGCACACGACCTGATATTGCTTTCGCTGTTAGTGTGCTTGGTAGATACCTAAGTAATCCTGGTCCTGATCATTGGAGGGCTACGAAGAAAGTTATGAGGTATCTACAAGGTACAAAGCATCACATGCTTACTTTTAAATGATCTGAGCCACTTGAAATTGTGGATTATTCAGATTCTGATTATGTATCTTGTGTGGATGATCACAAATCCACTTCTAGATACATCTTCATGATGTCTGGAAGAGCTGTATTGTAGAAAAGTTGTAGGCAATCAGTAATAGCTACTTCGACTATAGAGGCAGAGTATATCGCTTGTTATGAGGCTACCCGCCAGGCCATATGGTTGAGGAAATTGATATCTAGCATGCATTTAGTTGATTTTATATTACGGCCTCTAACCATATATTGCGATAGTTCATCTGCTGTCAGCTTTTCTCATAATTATAGGAACTCTAGTCGCACTAAACACTTTGATGTTAAGTTCCTATTTGTCAGAAAAAAGATTGTTGAATCTCATACTCATTTGGTTCACATTCCTAGTGAACACATGTTGGCGGATCTCTTGACCAAAGGCTTACCCATAAGAGTCTTTAAGAATCATGTGACTTACATGGGCGTTGTTGAAAATTTTGATGTAGTCATGGTTTAGTGAGAATTTGAATTAAATTCTTAAGGAATTTTAGAATTGTTATTTGAAATTTTTGAATGTTATTTTGGATTCCATTCAATTCAGATAATGAAACTTATTTATGGAAATGTCAGTATCACTTGATTTCCTATCAGTTTCAGTGATCTTTGTGTACAGTTTCATTTCTGAATCTTGTATGGTTTATAAATATACACACATCCGTGTGTTTATATGAATATTATTATGCCTGATTAGGTATTCGCTTATTGATCTAATAATTTAATTAATGTTATCCAAGTGGGAGATTGTTAGAATAATTTTAATATTTTATGGATTAGCATTAACTATTTTATTATATTAGTATCTTGTTAATTCTAGTTAGGCAATTAATGTTATAATTTATAAACTGTGAATGGATTGAGTTTTGTTTTAATTTGTGGATTATCGATGATGGGTTCGATTATCTATAAGCCCACTGGGCAGAAACCCAATCCACAACCCAAGAGTATTAGTAATCATCTCGTCAGATTATTAATTTGAGATTGTTACCCAGAGAAAGATTTAATGGGCTTATTTTGATTTATTAATTAAATGAGAAATTATTTTAAAGATTTTAAAGAATTTTATTTTAATAATATTGATTAATTATATTATTAAAATAAAACCCTATAAATAACACATTGAAGCCCTAGTTTTCATATACTGAATCTATCACTCTCTCTCTCTGCCGTAAAAAACACTTTGAGAAACGCTATTGGGCATTGAGGGTTGAACTTATTAGACTTAATAAATACTTATATCAATGATTTCGTCTTCATCAGGTCAGATTGTTAATTTATTTATTCTCCCAAATTGTGATCATGTTTGATTACATATTCTAATTTCGCTATCACTAACATATATAAAAGGTTAAATTGAGAAAACTTCTGTATATAAAGGACCAAAAGAGATCTTGGTCATTGTTTAAACTTCTATTTTAATATTATTTATTTTGAGTTGAAAATCATAAATTTACTTTAATCAAAATTTCAAAAATAAACTATTTTATATTGATCAAATACATATTTAATAATTACTATACTTTATAAGTAATCAATATAAGAGTATTATAGTGGTCAATTGTAAGTGTAGCTTGTATAACCCATTATTCGATTTCCAAAATTAACAATATAATTTTGTTTCAAAATGAAAAAGAGGCTTATATAATTTCAACATCAAAGCCAAGAAAATTAATTTACTCTAAAACAAGTATAACATTTAATTAAAGACAGTACATTGGTAAAGAAATGAATTAATGACGACTTTCCGGGCTGGATGGGTAAACTATAAAGCCCAACTTATATGTTTATCGGGCCTCTCTGGCCCATTAATTTTCTACACTTTGTACGAGCGAGTCAGTAATGGTTGTATACATGGTCCAAATTCAACCTGAACTTTATATAGCCCAAATGATTTTGAGTCATGTGCCACTCTCAACAAAAATGCAAGAAGCAAATGAATACTGAAGGAGAGGATCACGCAAGGAATTTAATATGCCAATTACAGCTCTTAATATATATAAAGTGTATATCTGTAGAGTATTATATCAATATAATTTGTATTTATCTCATTTTTCCATAAATTATTTTTTCATATTTCAAGATACAAATCCTCTATATATATATATATGAAGTTTTTATCCCTTTACAATATATCCTCTTCCATTTACAACAAAATCCAACAAAACAAATAAAGTTGATGATCCTTAAGCAATAAGAGAAGAAAACTTGGACAAAAAATAGCACCAATCAAATCACATTGATATCAAAACATAAGTATATAAGAGTAGTGAAGAAACTCATGTGCAAAAATATCAATTTTTTTTGTTAATCACATACCAATATTCAATTAATAAAATATTGATTAATACATAAATGATGAGGGAACACAAGACACTACTTGAATCACATTAAAACATTATTTGTTTAGTTGGACTGACAAAGATATCTTCTAAATCTCATTACTCAGTCAGATCTAGAAGTCATATATAGTTGCAAGAGAGAATGCGTTTGAAGTGTTCAAAGATTCTTACATATCTTGATATAAGATAAAGAAATAGAGAGTAAATCATAGGCAAATAAGAGACCGAGTTGAACAAAAATATTTGCAGACATCATTTCCACGTTTCCATTTTATTAATTAATTATTTAATTAAATGCAAATCTAAATCGAACAAATGGAGATACGATGAACATCTACAATATGTAATACGTACTTGGAAAACCGCCATAAGATCATTTGCCAAGAAACCCAATCTTCAAAATCTAAGTGAGAGATATATAGGAATAATAGATTAGATCTGATCTACCCGAAAAAACATGTCAAATATATTTTATACCAAAAATACTGACGTAACATATATACTATATAGACACACACTGAATTACTTAATCAGACTCGTCTACCTTAATACAATAAATTAGAGTCATATAAAATAGTGATTGAGATTCCATTATTGATGTCCAACCTCCAAAACCGTGTCCCTCTCTCGTTGAATCTGGCTAAGGTTACGCGTTTCTTAGTTGTGAATCAGTTAACGTGGTCTGAAAACTGCATATATTTCACCCACTCCTCACTACAGACAATACTGAAGAAGACAAAGATTGACATGAAACAAAAATGGGCCAACGAATTAATAATTGGAGAGACTACTTGGATTCAAGTGTAGAGCAAGCTAGCTAGCGATGGTAATCACTTTGGATGCATGGAAGTCAAATCCGACCAGCAACATCATATTATTGGAAGCTAGCATTTGCCATACATACGACTGAATGGAGCCACCCGCACATGCAACTTTTTTTGTTTGTTATATAAATCTGATCATTATTGGACTGGGATCAGATCAGAGAGGACAAAACCATATGTCTTGTCAAGAAGCATTACCATATATCCACCGTCTGTTCTGATAATATATATACGCTTGCTTCACTTGCTTTGAGAGTTTACGTACTTACAGCTTACAAACAGAAGGGTTACGTACTGTAGTTCTCTCCTGCTGATGTGTGAACAATGATATTTCAAGCCTGAATATGCATCATAAATATTAAACTATTTATAAATTTTCGCTTAAACAGTCTATTTAACATGATGTCAAAAAGTTTTATCATGACTCACTAATCATATCGAAGTAGGCTTCTGATTAATATCGGCTTCGTGCAGAGTGTGAGAAGCGCACGTAATAAACTTTAAGTTGAAGTGACTTGAAGCAATGGTCTTAACTTGAACTCTTATTGATTTGGTAATAATTCAATTATATATATATATATATATGTTAGAATTATGATGCAGGAAATTGTATTCCTTTTATATATGGCAATAACTTTTGGCGTCGTGATTTTAACGTTTACTTTTCTAACATGAATCTCAATCAAAACAAAAATGTAGCAGTACCAGAGTTAGCATTTGGAGTTTCAACGTCCTAAAATTAAAATAGGAAAAATGAAAAATAAGAATGACAGTTCCTATATAGAAAACAATATCTTAAATAAATGTACAAATTATATATCTTTTTGTGTTATATTTCAAGCGCACTAATGACTCGAAATCAATTTGTACCGAAGGCCTTGAGTTTGACTGTTTTGAGTCCCTCCTCTCTGGTTCACTGTTAGACCACCAAGATTCGTAGATTTTCATGTCTAAGTTACAAGTTTTGAGGTTAGCGTACTGAGAGTCATAAGAACTAATTGTGTTTCAGATACAATAATGTGCATGGTTGGCACATCACAGATAGGACGAAGATGTCACAATAACAGTATGATGCAAGAATTGATGCGCCGTTCCGTGTATTAACGTAGAATAATTGTCCTTGTGTGCACACCCAATTTGATGAGTAGTCCTGATTACTTTCACATAGACACAGATTGATACAAGACTCTTTGATCTTTATATTGTCCTTTGTACATAAATATATGGTAGACCTTTTGACCTTTATACTGTCCTCTCCGGTATACGAAATAAGCTATGGAAAAAGGACAAGAAGCTATTGATTAAAGAGGTAAGTGCATGGCAATTCTTTCGTTTTCCATTTGTGGTTTACGTTCTGTCCCATTTCGTATTCATAACCGACAAATATTTAATATGAATCTATGCATCTTTTTATATTATTCATATTTAGAAAAAAGTATGAATTGGGTTTGATAACGATAATGTGCATGTATACATAAATCTCCAAGAGAGCTGCTCATATTTATATAAATTAATTTATATATTCTTTTAGCTAAATTTAAGCCAGATTTAATTAGATTCTGCTAGCTAGCTTCATTAACATGATCGCCAGACTTATGATGGAGAGATAAAGAGTCATGTAAAATCTTAATTAATATGGATGACAGAGTGAGATTACCCAATAATTAGGAGCATAAAAGCTGTAGGGCAGAGAAATGTATATCTTCCTCTTCTTTTCAACCTTTCTTTCCCATCAAGCATCTTTCAATGTATAAAGCCCACTCTTATGTTAATCTTGAACATGTCTTTGTCTTTCATATTTTTTATCTTCATGTGTCTCATACAAAAATATATACACACATCAGTGGACAAAAACTAAATATACACGTATCTCTATCTATATGAACAGAAATTTCTTTAGTTTATAGACTAAACATATGATCAAGTGGCCCAGAGTTTATCTTTACTTTAAACAAAGAACGAAAAAAGGAAAAGGTGATAAGTAGTTTCACAAAGCTGAGGGTTAGTCGGCACGACGTTTAATTATTGAAGTATATGATCATCATGCAGTTTTTAAATTAAGTTTTGTCATTGTACAGACCCATATAGAGATCACTTCTTGTAAACCCCATTGGTGGAATTAACATATATGTATACATACGCATATATATACTATATAGTATTTAGTTGTACTTGATAATTCACAAATGTCATGCAGAAGGAGCCTAGTAAACTTGCACTAACTATTAACTTATTGGTTATTAAGTGATAAAATGTATGTGTAAATCATTTTCATACACAGAATTAAATATAGTTGTTACTGAACTGATAAGAACAGACATTATATTTTTATATTCTTAATTAATTACTAGCTAGTTACTACAAAGTTAGCTTGGGCAAATATATTCTATTTATGTTGATGTGGACCAAGATGCTCAAGGGTAGGAAAGCATTGGAAAAAATCACTTCTCCTTTTTATCTTTTGCCCTTTTTATATGAGATGCAAAGCCATGAAGAGTATGCCCTCCCTTTACTAAAGTTGATTTTGACCATACATAAACATTTTTTTATTGTACGCATTTGATGTTTCCTTATCAATTATATTTTTTTGGCGGCAATTTTGTGTTAAGGATTTCCCCATAAAATACTACCAAATAAGCAAATATGCATATTGCTTATATATTTATATATAACTAATCAATTATATTAATTAATGAAGCATGCAATTCGAGGGGGGGGGGGGGGAGGAGGTAGGGGAATTAAATTATAAAAAAGAATAGTGCTTGGGAACAAAAGAAGTTTTTTTCTAAGGTGGGGTCCTCTTAATTTGGCCTTTTAAAATAAGGGGTGGTGAGTGGGCGTATAAAGGCAAACTTCTGTTATATATTTGGTTGGAATCATGTGGGATGAAGAAGACAAAGAGCTTCCTCCCTCTAGCTTTGTCCCCACCATTTTTATAACTTCTTCTCTTCTTTTTTTTTCTCTCTTTCAAGATTCCCCATAAACACTCGGAATAAGAATATCTTGGGTAATTCATCCTTTTTGCTGCTCTTCATTCTCATCACTACTTCATAACCCTTAATTACATGCCCTTCATTTCCATCAAATCAAACTGATAATCACATTTGTGAGCCTTCTCGATCTCAACCACTTAATCTTCATCCAACGCTAACTGAGATTGCACCAGGTTCATGAAATGGACACCCACATTAGTCATAAATATTATTCCTGTTAGCTTGATGTTTAGTGGAGTAAATGTTACATTAATTGTTGTAGCTTTCATGCTACGAGAGGTACAGCTCACGCATCCTAGAACAAACATGGCACTAGTAAATTGAAAAAATATAAATCCCCCCACTCTTCAATTTACTTATTTAATTTCACTTAATTTACATGAGAGCAACTTTGCATAGATATGATTAAAATTAATCATCCGATAATGCAAAAAGGTTAACAATTATGGTGGCATTTCATCATGTACAACTAGCATTTTTTTTAAAGGATAAGAGGATGGTCCCTACTAGGGTTTTGGGGCGTGGGGCCTGCACGGGACTCACATATATTCACAAATTACTGATCAACTTCTTCTGTGCTGGGAATCCATGAATGAGGTATTCACAGTCACACACGCATTCAACACGTTATTGTTAAGCTCAAGTTTCATGAATAGTACATTTATTAAGCATATTGAAATGATCAATTTCTAATATTCATATTATCAACAATTTTTATATACCTATACTGTTTCATAATTACTCTTAATACATCTTGTATGTATTTGTGTATTTATAACTTTTCATATAATAAGTTGATTGATTATGAGAAATTATATGTCTAAAAGATAACGTGAATTCAAGTTACGCATCAAGTCTCATAACATAGTTTAAGGAGATAATTTAATTGAAATAAAATCTAACAATAATTTGCAATTATAATAAAAAATTGAATTAATGTTAATGTTTACATGTTTCGAGTAATATTATTAAAGACTAAATATTTGATACTTAGATAATACTGTTTTTTTTAAACATATCCCTTTATAATATTAATATTTTTACCTATCATATTTGGTGATAAAATATAATAATATATATTCAAATATTTGTGCTTATATTGTTAAGATTTAATGTTATATTTCACTCTCCAGAAGAATCTAGTCCTCTTGTATGGGGAATTCACATAATATATGCAATAAAAAAGATGAATTATAGAATGTATGAAATTCACATGCTAAGATTCAGTGTTGAAGTGAAAATCATTTCTCAAATGAATCTATGTTTATACAATTCTTCAAAATTCAAATTCTTCTCCGTAAAGCCTCTGGAACACTTGTGCCTCAGGCAGACACGGATCTCAATATTGCTTCTTATCCGTACGGTCCTCAACCGTAACCATAGTTAAAGTACTGATAGCAACACCTTCAAATCCATCCCTTGTTCTCTTTTTTCCAATGATTTCATTGCAAAATTCCAAAAAGAAAGATAATTTCACTAAACAATGTAAGCATTTCGCACAGGCAGTGATATGCTGAGTTCCATTTATATATTAATTAATTTCAGGAACACAGTTAAGTATTCCTGGTATCTGAATATAACATATATATATATATATATATAAAAGCTGTCACGTCATTTTATAGAAGTGAAACATTTACTATCATGGACGCATACCGACAATAAAAAGTAAATTTTATGATACAAATTTATATTCTGTTTACATCGATATTTAAAATAATAAGAATAATAATAAGGCATTATCAGTGCATCAAGAAAACTGTTAGAAGCACGCTATGAATTTTCCTTGGAGTGTAAGTAACAAGAAAGAGGATTATCAGACGCTAATCATATTTAAAGATGTTACCAACATATAATTAATTTTTACTAATGTTTTCTGTGTTTAACTAAAAAAATCATCCGCATATTGAGAAGATGTCAAGACCGTTATCAGCAACATGTCTTGTGCACTAATTAAAGCAATACATAAATTTACACCGTAAAAAAAAAAAAAAAAAAGGAAAAATTAAATTGTGGAATGACATATACTCTTATATAGTAAGTATCGTGGGAGGGGTGTCAATCTCAATGGTGACGTTTCTAGATTCTCTCTCTGGTTGGCTCTACCTCTAATGAGTGACGGCGGCTACGGCCACCTGCTTCGGCGGCGGCGGCACTGCAGGCATTACAGCGGTGGCCGGAACCACCGTAGTTTCCCCGTAGAGGAACTTGTGCACAATCCTCTGGCTTTTGGCTACCACGTGAGTCTCCCACGCCTCCTCTGCTTCATCGCCGCTTTTTTGAAAGGCGTCGGTGGCGTCGAGGCGATACATGCTTCGCTTCCACATGTTGTGAAGTCGACGAATTTTGTGAAGCTGACGGTGAGCTAGCGCACAATTGTTGTGTTTGATCTTCGCAATGGCAGCCTCTAGTAACCTCTTCCTGGTTCTTTCATCGGCCGTAGCTTCTGTTCGAAGAAATTCATCAAATTCAGGCACTCCAATGGCCCTTCTGATTCCCGTCGAGTAATCCCCGGCCGGGTCGAAGAATTGACGGACCTCTTCGACTTGTCCCGCTTCGATCATCCGATCGACCCGCTTCCAGAGGAAGGAATCCAGGACAGGCGGGGATACGTCCACCCAGAGGAAGCAACACTCGTACTTCAACCGAAACGCAGCGTCGTCTTCGACAAGGGCCTCGATGTAGGAATTGGAGCCGCCGGCGACGATAGGAAGGCAATCTCGGTGGACGATGGAGTCAATGGCGGAGGAGGCGTGGCGGGTGAAGTCATCGGCGGTAAAATTGGAGTTGGGGTCAGCGATTCCGAGCAGGTGGTGCGGGACGCCGCGGCATTCTTCTTCGGTGACCTTGTTAGTGGTGATATCGAGGCCATTGTAGACTTGCATTTTGTCGGAGTTAACGATTTCGGCGGGCGGGAAGCAGGTGGCAAGGTCGATGGCGAGCCTGGACTTGCCGGTGCCGGTGGCGCCGAGTATGACAATCGCCTTGTCCTTACGGTGGTGAGGGAAGAAAGGGTCCATGGTGAGTCCCCTTTGGAAATTCGATAGGGGCTGTACTTGTTGGCAGACAGAGACGGAGACGATATTCATTTTTAAGTAGAAAGGAAGAAAACCTGCACAGTTGACCGAACATATTTTAATTTTCTTATGTTATGAATTGCCATGGCAAAGCCAGCTCATATGGGTATTAAATGAAGTATTTAAATAGGGAGAATCTAGCAGAGGAGGAAGGAAGAAGATGATGAGTTTTGAGCTCTCTGGGAGAAACCAGAGAGCTCAAAACAGGGCAAAAGCAAATCCAAGTTTTTATCCATGTTAAAACACAGAGGGATAAGACTACAAAACTCCACATAGTAAGTTACATGGACCACCATAGTCATGTTGTTATAATTGTAATTGTACGTACCTTTAATGTTAAAGACGCGGCGAGCTGAACAAGATATAGTAGCTAGGTAGCTACTTTGTGTGAAAAGAGAGGGAGAATAAGAAGAGATATCAATTATCAACGCACAAGCTATATATATATATATATATATATGTGATGTGAAGAGATGATATCTGATTTGAAACGGAAGATGAAGCGATGGACAGAAGGATTTCAGAGTCAGAGTGTGAGTAGTTCTTGCTTTGTATGTCTATGAGACGATGGCCAGACGAGGAAGCCGGGCTATTTATACTGGTGAATGCCTTAGGATGATACTTCCCGTGTCCATTTGGATTGGGCAAATGGCTGTGGCCCATCTCTTCTTTAAACACCTTGAGTACAAGAGGCCGTAGTATAATAATAATATTATTATTTATTTATTATTATATTATAATATCTGTTTATATTAAGATTTGAAATTGATATCACTTGAATGAGCGTAAAAAACTTTACCATTAAAATACTTCTGTTATAAATATAATTTAATAGACTAGGTTTGATTTTCATAATGTTCTTCCATGTTCAGTTTTTGTACAATTATTTTTCCATTTATTAGTTTATTTTGCAACAGATTCTAACACATTTAATTAATATGCTATGCTAATAACCATCAACTAGGATAAATCTATAGTTTGTCACACTTTTGACAGTGTAAGTCAACAACTTTTTATTGTGTTGTTAATTGATTATTTAAGATGTTAATTACTAATATGTTAAAAACTGCAATACAACACATTAAAAAAGTGTACATTATTTTGCATTATTTTGTAAGGCTGTAATTACTTGCAAAAGGAGCCCATATAAACTGTATATAATTACCATATAATATAATAAATGCGGAACTTGAAGATTCCAAAACGTTAATGGTCACTTGTCAATGCCCCATCCTCGTACTGCCGTACCAAAGTTAAATTGCTAGCTAGCTCTACTTCACCAGTCGTATGTTGTACTAAACAACTTGGTACATCCTCATAGTACTGTGTTCCCCTCTTTCCAACCGGTCCTCATCTTTTCATATTTGAATTATACACTATTTCTAAGAATATTGCATATTAATATGTGAATTATATGATGCACGTAGAAAAAGCTAGATGTACTAGCTGGTGCAATTATGAAATCTTCTTTTTATAATTATTGGAATGATTTTTGCTATATGCTGATAATAGTAACTACTAATGCTAATAACAAAGTAAAATCGTAATCAACACTTTGAATTGGTAGTTGATTAATTAATTGTATCAGTGTGTTAAGTGTTAACTGTATCATGAAGACACCATGTTGATATCCTATTTGTTGGGAAATTTATTAAGTTCCAATTTTACTGTAATATTTTAATAAATCCATTAACGAAATGCAATTCCATTACAGTCATGAAGGACTGTAAAATTCGGTATTATGTATTCTTCTTAAGAATCCAACATGTTAATTTAGCTTTGGATTTAATAGATCATCAATTGTGTCTCCACGTTTTTCATTATGTTATAAAATATATGGAGATGATAACTCCACATTACAATTATAAATAATGAGCTGTTCAAATTTAATTATTCGACTTAAATTAAAAACGTAAGAGTTTACACCTTGATATTTTTTGACATGTAAGTATCATTGCCACGCCTTTATTTTAGGAACACCTCATAATACCTAAAAAAGTATGAAATATATATTTTTATCCACTTGTGTAAAATATTAATTGTATTTTTTAAAAATATTTTTAGTTATCGTGTCAAATAAAAACATCCCAAACAATATAGCATATATCTTTTGTGAGAGAATACAAGATACCCCACATATATGACGCTCTTTAAATGGCCTTATCTCAAACAACTAATTAAAGAAAATTAAGTGAGCCAATATATCATTTAATTTGATTACTATGGATTGAGATAAAATGACAATAGAAATACTATATATATATATATATATAGGTTATTTCTCTGTTGTCATTTATTTCGTCTTTTCTCTTTATGTGTATTTAATGGTACATACTATAGTTATAGAGCACTTTCTCTCTAATTTTATAAAAAACATACTACATAAAAGAGAAACTAAAAATTAGAAGTTTTAGTAATTTGCAAAAGAAAATATTTAAATTTTGAGTAAAATATCTTTTTATTCTTTCACTTATTACAAAATTATCATTTTAATCTTTCACTCATTTAAAATATCTAAAATAATTCTCCACTTATTCAAAAATATTATACTTAATCCTTTACTTTTTTAAAAAATACAAAACTTAACCTTTGAATTTTGCGTTTAAGGATTAAATTTGATATTTTTTTTTAAAGTAGAAGATCAAGTGTAATATTTTTTTCAATGAGTGAAGGAGTATTTTGAACATGTTAAAAAAATTAAAATAATAATTTTATAATAAGTAAGTGATATAAAATATAATTTTTTAATTAATTGCATAGGATGTCGTGGGACTTTTTGATCCACATGCATCAAAAAGTTTTTTTTTTTAAATGTTTCCGTACATAAAGTATTACATTAAGATACTACATTTTTGGGACTTGGATTGATGGGAATTTGAGTCCTAACACATTTTCTGGGACTTAGATTGAACCAATCCAAGTTCTTTTTTTTAAGACTTAGTTTTTTTTTGCCTTTTTCCTTTTTTAAAAAAAATATACATGTCAGAACAACTTAAAAATTTTCCCTTAACAACTTTAAGAGAACACAAAAAATTATATTTTGAATCCCTTAGTTTCGTTAAAAAAAATTTGCATAATAGCATGAATGAGTGAGCAAATACATGCCTTAATTTATACATTTATTTTAAACAATAATTGAATTATTATCATTCTTGTATTAAAATTAAAATTATTTTTACTGTGTGAAAATTTAATTTTTATAAAAATTAATTTTATATGATATAAAATATTTATCAAAATATTGAAGAATAAATAGCTTTAAAATAATAAAAATAAATATCAATTATTCAAAACTTTAACATAATTTAGTTTATGCTTTAGATTTTGAGATATAATCAAATACCTACAATTAGATAAAGTTTGAGTAAGTATGGAAGATAAAAAAAAATAAGTGTGAAAAGAAAAGTTCATGAAAAATAGCATGGAACATGATTTTGTCAAAAGTGAATAGAAGAAGACAAACATTTGCTCACTCATCCATGTTATATTGTAAATTTTTTATTTAATTAAACTAAGAGACTCTAAAATATAATTTTCTAAGCCTCTTGAGAATTGTTAAGGATTAATTTTCAAGTTGTCTTGACATATATTTTTTTTTAAAAAAAGAGAGACCAAAAAATTGAATAGATGTGACTCGCCTTTATTTATTTCAAATTCTAATAAAATATATTAAAACTTGAATTTAATCAATTTGAGTTCTAAAAAAATATATTAAAACTTGAATTGAATTAAGTTAAATTTCAAAAAAAAAAACGTTGACACACAAATTGAGTCAATCCGAATTTCAAAAATATAACATCATCGTATGATACTTTATATACATAGCATTTTGAAAAAAAAAAAAATTTAATGCACGTGGATAAAAGTGTTAGAAGGCTAAAATGCGCCATAGGCTTCCACGTGTTGTACTGTGGTTTGGGTCTCATACAGTTAAAGCAAAGTGTAGGAAGGTAAGATCAATAGGATGACTTTGCAGTTAGGTTCCCCTCTCATCGAACTACAACCGGCAAACTCACTATTCATTTTGCATTTTGGGACCCCACCCACTCATTATTTTGCAGCTTGGATCTGCTTTTCTTTTCTTTCTTTTTTCATTTTTTTTATTTGAGGCAACCTCTCTCTTGCATAAAGCCACTATATGGAAGTCAAGCAAAGCCTATAAAGCATAACCTCTTACAGATTTAATGTTCTTCAAAAGGATCAATACAAGTCAATGCAATTATAAGGATGGTAGTTATCCAGTTTCCACAGTGAAATCAATTTATCTTTTAGTTATAAATTATAATTATTTAAAAGAGAAACTTTTATTGGAGATTAAAATTTAGTAACTACATATTTAATCTAATATATGAATTATGTCTGTATGTATGTGTGTGTATATTTATATATATATATATATATATATGTATGTATGTTTGTTTTCCTTTCTCTTCACTTTATTTTTCAAACAAAGGTGTATATGGTTCACATTGGCGGTAAAGTTTGATTATGCAACTATTTGATATTTATTAATGATTTATTAATTAAAGTTTTGAATATTATACAACTAACCCATAATTTATGTAGATTCTAAGAAAATGCAAGTACTTGACTCTTTCATTAGTTCTTATCAAATATATATGTTTTATGTTAAACTGCAAACTGTACTCCACATTAAGAGATAAAACTTGTTTTTCATTTAAAAATTCCCCATTAATGTATAATATGTTTGATTATTTATATATTCCATCCCCTTTTGTTTTTTGTTTTTCCATTTTGAGGGTCATATGCATGCGAATGGAAGCTTCATTTTTTTGTGACTAAGTTTTCTTGATTAGTGTATAATTAATTATATATTTGTCTTTATTCCCATTAAAAAATAAAAATAGAAGCACCTACACTACCAACAATTTGGGTGGAGGGAGAAGCTAGCTAGCTGTTTTCAAAAAGCAGTGGGCAAAACGAATTTCCTTTAAGTGGTTTTGATACCTAAATTATTATATATTGATGAAAGGACAAAGCTACTAATTATCTTTTCGATTTAACATCTTTATCAGAGAATTTATTTCATAATATATACATATATTCATCTTCTAATTAGGTTATGTGTAATTTGAACATTAATTGCTTCTTTAGTCGGTGTTTGTTTGGTGAGCGCCTAATTGGTTTTTCTCTCAAAGGAAATATCGTAGTAATTGTTGGTACGGCACTAATGGAAAATTTAATTAATTTGGATAACATTATAAGGGCCTGCTTTGAATAACCATTGAATTTAAAGTAGGGAATTTCTAAATTCCATTGTTTGGTTTGGTCTGCGCCAGTATTACCTTCCAATTTCATTTGGGTGTCATTGAAATTTAAAAGTTCTCAGGCTAATTAGTTAATTGGCTAACATCGAATCTATTATAATGGCCATGTCTAATATGTGATTATATATAACTAGTTTAATGATTCGTTTTACTAGTTTTGAGTTTGGGAATAAAGAACCCAATTGTGAATTTCTAACTACTGTTGGTTCTTTTCAAAAACTAAATTATCTTTCAAGTTGATTGTAAAAAAACAAAATCAAGAGAGAACCTTAGGAATTTAACCATTTGGTTTCCAATCAGAATTTTTTTTTTAATTCTTTCATATTTAAATCTGCAAGTTGGTCGTATGTGTAAATGTAAAATCAAAATTCATTATTTTATTCATTATGATATAATCAACTTGAGAAAGTCATATACTTTAATTATGAAATTATTAAAATTAAATATAAAATGATATTTATTAATTGATTACTTAACATTAAATAGAATTAACGTATATAATAACTAATAACTATTAATAGAGTAATTTTTATTTTCATGTAATAACAAGTATAATAGTTTGTTTATTTTAACATCTAAAATGATTAAAAATTTATTCATATACCAAAATAGGGATTTGTTTTATAAACGTTGGTTGATTTCATATTAAATATTTTTAAAGTCAATTTTGTCCTATAAATTTTTGTTTACATAAAAGTTAACCAAAAAAAAAACTACTTCTACATTAAATAAACAATATTAATAATGAATTTTATTTTTTGAATGAAAGATTTTCAACAATTTACAGTAATGATCTCCCCTAAGTTTGAGCCACCACTGATATGCGACATGGTTTTTTCATTTTAGAAGAGGTTACTAGCTCTGTGAAGGAAATATAGTGATCTGCTTTTCTTTCGTTGACTTTTTATAAATTTTTATCTTTGAACAAAGAAGGACCTCTGTTGAACTTCTATATACTCAACTTCCATTATTGGAACTCATTCTGGTTCTTGATTTATAAAAAGTAATGAAGCATAACAATTTTCAATGTTGGAATCAGATGTCTCTTCTTTGTTTTCATGATTCCAATTTAAAATATAATGAAATAGACCTAATTAGTTATAGTGATAATTTCAAAAAAATAAACTAAGAAATTAAAATAAATAGAAGAATATGCATGGTAATAAAAGTCATGCTTATACTCAATATACTTTTTTAATTTTATTACTTTTAACCAATGAAGTTCTAACATCAGCATGTTTTTCATAGGCCTTAATTTAAGAATCACACTGGCATAAAAGTGGAGAGAATATATAAACTTGTAACATATATATATAGTTTTTTTTTTCTCCACAATGGAAGGGAAAGAGAGAGAAGAAAACTAGAAAAGAAAAAGCAAAGATTCATTTGTATCTTCGTAGAGTCTAAAGCTAATTTATGAGGAGATGACTACTGCACTGAATTTGATTGATCTTACAAGCTCCAGAGAACCTTTTATTTCTCTTTATGCTGCGCAGCCAATTCTACTTTCACAATTACAAAATTAGGTCTAACTGTGGGTTGAATTTTAAATTTGTTAATTACTTCAAAAAAAAAAATCATAACAATAATTAGATTAAGAACTCGACCACGATGTACTCTACAGTCTACACAACAAAAGTAATACTTTGTTGATAATTATAATTAAAGAGCATTCAATGGGTATAGTACTATAGTTATAGAAATATCACTATCATCATGGTTGCTTGAAATCTCTGGGTTTGACCTTTGTCTATATTGATTATATTTAAGGCCATTATAATCACTTGCTGGTGTTCATGTTATTTTATATATATATGACCATAATTAGACAGCTTATTGGTCGTAATCAGTTTGACTCTATCTAACCCCGTATTGTAATTAAATTATTTTATTATACCGATATATATATATATGATGAATAATTAATGAAAGGTAATTAAGTCGCTATATACATCATAGTTTGATTGATGTTCTACATATATACTTATATTGGCAAGTTGCATTCCCAAGCCTTTTTCTACTCTTAATAGTTAATGGGGCACTTAAACGTAGCTATAAGGACATTTGCCATCTGATTATATTATATTTAAATAAAGATCTATCTCTTCTTACTACACTTGTAAGCACTTAATCTGCAGCACTTAAGCCTAATTAAGACAGTTTCTTTCAACTTTATGCTTATTCTGTCACTGTAGATTAACAAAAGCAAAGCACTAGGATTGAATGAATTGGTCATGATACCATTCTACAATAATCATTAGGAGGAAAATAATTAACATTATCTGAAGGGTACCAACTTGTTTTGCTAAAGATTGTGCCATATATAGATATTAAATATTAAATGTCATATCCTGGTGACAATTAAGTTGAAAGCAGATAGTATCAGTCTTACATAAAAAGAGTTTGATTGTTTTCTTATATATATAACTACTGACGATGGTGGGCTAGCTTTATTGTGCATCCAGAAATTGCTCTCCTTTCTATATCATATATATAATCAAAATGGTAGCCGCACTATGTATAGTGAGAAGAGATTATTAAAAGGGACACCACACTCAAATTTATACAGATTTTACTTCTTTTTGCCTTTTTTTCTTTTCTGGTTTGATATATGTATATTTTGTTAAACTTCTCATTAATTCAGAAGTTCAGAATCAAATACATACAAGAGTGACAAAATTTGAATTACAAGGCATTAATTTTACCATAAGAATTAACGAATTTTGATATCATGCATGTCAAACCACCCTTAAATTGGTAATTAAACACTTAATCAGGGTATTATATATATGTCATGAATATATACATATATAACTAGTCAGTGTCATATTTTACACTGATCTTTGAGTCTTCTGCCAAAACCCTACTCTTCGAATATTGTTTTTCCTCAGCTGCTTTGAATATTCAAACTCATCAAAACTAGCAGCAACTAATCATTCCTTAAACTTTATTGAAAGCGTGAAATATATAAATAATCTTGACATTCCCAGAGTTGGATGCTTTTCTTTTCATCAGTTATATTGATAATTATATGGGACCTAGCTAGCTCCTCTTAATATCTACTACTGCACGTGCATGCGCAGAGAGAGAAAAAGATTTGCATTTTCCACCACATGAAATGATGACTATATATATATATATATATATATATATATATATATGTATATATGTATATATATATATATATGTATGAATGTATATGCAAGTTCAGAGAAGAGTGGTAATAATCATAACTCCTTATTCATTAATTATGCACCAAAAAAAAAAAAAACTTAGAGCAGATCATTGTCCAAATAGCTTTTATCTAATAGGAAAAGGCTTAAGTGATCAACTAGCTAGATCATTCACTTCAATATTCAAATCCCATCACAATTATATGATTTTGTGTGCCTAGTATTATTATTGAACAATGATGAATAAAACTTTTCAATATTTCACAATCCATCAAATCAAATCAACAAGCACTATAAATTGTCGTCGTTTCGACTTTAATTACATCTTTCCTGCAGCATGAGTTCAATCACTCCCATGTACATCTTCTAAGGAATCAACATTTTCCTAGCATCCAAACGAAGTTAAACCGAAAAGCAATTATATACGATACGATAAACCAACAGGACCAACCCGTGCAGAAACCCATTATATATATGTATATATATAAAGATATATGATTAAGAATTCATGACTTTATATAGGAGGCATATTCACATTAATTAATTGAAGGGTCGCTTCTTGATTTGAGCCACTTTCCTTTGATTCCTAACGACCCCACAATTGTTTCAGTGCATTCATCCTACCTAGAGTTCCATTTCAGCCGCTTCCATTTTTGTGTCTGTGTATGTCCAATATAAATATATATATATATATATATATACACACACACACACATACAACTTCACGAAAGCTGCAGAACCTGGTTTCAAACAATATAGAAATAATATCTATTGGAACTCGATGAGAACAGAACAATAATTAGTGTTTGAGGACCATTATCAGATGTCAATTTGTGCAGATTCCTTGTGTTTTATTGCCTAGTTGTCTGGTTTTGTAGTAAAAGAAGGAAAATTAAGCTTAAATTAGAAGAGCGTGACCATAATATAAGAATCTTCCGAGTTTGATGTGTATATTTATATGGTTGTCAACGCTTTGGTCATGTGCGAAAGGGTTAGGTCTTAATTTATATAAATTAATCAGTGAATAGTTTATGCAGATGAAGCTGCTGGTTCAGGTGTATATATGAATTTTATAAAGCCAAAGCCATAATTTCATTTTCAAAGCTAATTATGGGTATCATCTATATATATATATATATTACTAATTAATTCAGCCAAATAGCTGCTTATTTAGATGACGTCGTGGTGAGTCAAGTAAGGCTTTAATGATATCATTATTTTTCGTTTGTGCATCCACTCATTGTTTTAAATATATCACGAAGTATAATTTAGTGAAAAGGAAGATCATATACTGAATAGTTTAACAAATTCTATTATATCATGTAAGAAATGCATGCATGTTATTATTTTCTGATGACATGTATATATTGGAGGTCAATGACTGTTGTCTCTCTCTCTCTCTCTATCTTTTTCTTAAAACTTTAATAAATGTTGTGAGATTCAGTGGATTAATTATTAAAGAGTCTATAGTAGACATGTTGCATCCTAAAAAATAAAGTAAGTATTGATAATAAAAAGAGGTTGAATTACATCAATTATCATATACTATTATTATTAAGGTGTTCTTATATATATATATATATATATATATATATTGATTTGGTCATTTTCAGTGAGCTATTCTATGTAGTGTGCTCTGTAAATTGTTTTTCACTTAATTTTGTGTCAATACTTAGAAGGCAAAAATCTGCAAGTTTTCAAAATGTTCTAAATAAATTTATTGGCCAAATATGTTAATTCTATGTGTTCTCTTTTCACTTAAATGGCATTTGTGGTGTTCCTATAGCATTTTCATTGTGGCGAATCATCTGAATTTTATAACCAATTAAGTTCCTCTTCTAGAAGTTTAAGTTTGATCCTTTTGTCTCGTCAATCACTGCACCCAAATTAATTTGACCCACCATTAATGGCGAAAGCAACATCTAATTGTACCATAATAGTCAGGTTGAACTTGTGTTAGATTTGAGACATAACTTATGGTCAAATTTTTTTTTTAAAACCCGAGACTCAAATGGAGCTAATTAATGTGGGGTTAGCAATGTTAGCATGCCACATCATAATAATGATACAATGTTAATGAATTAACACATTCATTTATGTGCAATTTGGATTCAATACCTTTGAAATATAGGGCATTCGATGTATTTACACTGTTTTATTTTATTTTTTGTTTCATAAAATAGATATTAAATTTTTGTAAAAGGAAACTGTCTTCAAGATAATTAAATACATCAAATGCACTAAATCACAAATATGCCGAATCCAAATTAATTTATGTGAAACATTATGGAAAATTATAAATTTATTTAAATATCCTTTTAAATCAATATAAATACTAAATATATTTTTAGGGCAAAAGCATGAAACATTTCTGTGCTAATTAGAATAACTAAAAAGTGTATAATTCTTATAAACAAAATTAACTAATTACATGTTAAAATTTCAGTACATATATAACCTGTTGAGCAGAATACATGGAGTGGGTTGTGTGCAAAATCATGACAACCGCTAACTCTAATAGACCATCTGAACATTGCTATGCTTCTATTGAATATATTGACATTTCATAATTAATTTTTTTTAAAAAAAAATATTTTATAATTGTTAAATATACAGGAGCTCGTCATGACTCATGACTTGGAATTGATGGTGAAACAGAGAAGAAAAAAGGATAAGTAAAATTAAAATCGAAAATATATACATTAAGAATTGAATTTTATGAATTATTATCTAACTGGCTTCTCAAAATCTCATTCGACCTTTAATCTGACAAATTAAAGTTAGGTTTAATTATGACTTGGATGGTCCTACAATAATTAAGTTTTGAAGCAACAAGTGTAGTACCTTAAGATTGTCCTTTAATTGCAAAGAACTTTAATGCAAAGAAAGTTGTTTTCTCTCTCTTATATTTTCTTTTCGAAAACTCAATCATGTTGGTACCACACATAGTGAGAGAGGTAGGTTTCTGCTTCCTCCCTTTAGGCTTTTTTTTTTTTTTTTTTTTTTTTTTTCTTATAGTAAAACATGGAAAATCACAACAAAGTATTCAATGAGAACTGAGTTTGATGAGGTCCGCAAGCATTGTTTCACAGCTGGTATAACATTTTGACCAAATCATGTATACTCAAATTAGAATGCATTCTATCACTTTTCATGGAACAGCCTTACCTTCCACCATCTTTTTAGTGTGTCCTTCCTCTCATCATTCTTCAAACTCTTATTTTCTTTTTCTTACTATGAAAGCTCAGTGTTCAGGACGATCATTGATCGACCCCCATATACAATTCACCGTTAATCATACTTATAAATAATGGCTCATCAAATCAATAAAAAAAAAAAAACGTTTGATCATTGATAATGATTATACGAATATCTGACACAGACACCATTACAACTAATAACAGTCTTCATTTATATGGTCTTTGACATAGTATTTTTGGAAAGAAAAATCATTTATTCGAAGTTATATATGTTGTGATGAGTTGTACTATATATGGGGTAGGATTTAAAGTTGGTAAGCAGATGATAGTTGAGAGTAACATGTTCCAAGCCTTAATCATACATAGTAGGGTAGGATTTAAAGTTCCTAGGAATTGGAATGCCGATGACTTCGTGTATTAATTTGGTGGATTGATCAAAAGAGTATTTGAATAGGTGGGTTTTGTTTGAAACGTGAGGCTCTCACTTCACTATCATGGGGTGGTGGGAATTGGTACACAGCAGAAAGCTACAAAGTGTTCTCATCATGAAAAATAAGGTTTAGCTAAATAGTTGAATATTTTGTAGGTCTCTTTCATATTTTTCTCGATCCATTTTATAGTAGCTAGCTATATCCATAGTGATCAAGCTTGCCATGTTTTTTTGTCGAGTCATAAGTTTTTTTCTTCTATTTTGTTATTGGCCTGCAAACGTGGGTTTGCTCTGTGTGTGTGTGTGTTTAGCATTAATAGTGTCAGCTTTTTTCATTTATGTTTTGGCCAGCAGGCAAGCGTGGGTTTGTGATCTCTTATCACAAGCAGCTGGCCATGATTATTTTATGTGAGTACAAATTAAGTAGAAGTGATTATTTTGCTTAGCTAGCTCTCCTAATGAACTGTCTGATCCAGTTAATTAGCATTTTCAGAAGTTTGATTCCAAAGCCAGCCTTAAAATTAAAAGCCAAACTTCAACATTACTCTAACATTAAGCCTCTTCCCCCACCCTCCCTACCCAAAGTAAGTTCTGATCAATTTTAGTACACTTTTTCTAATACTAATTTGAGGCTTCAAAGAGCCTAGCTTTTATTGATTAGTAATAAATTAATGTCAAGTTTATTTGTCACAACTTGAGCCAGTAGGATATGACTGACATAGGGGTGAAATGTCTTTTATCCTCATGAACCTGTTGGAACCCTCATAATAACAGATCTTATATAAATTTACCTTAAATAAACATAGATCTCATAACACTCAATACAGACAGTTTCTGACACACTATAGTAATACATCAAACATTTAGCTTGTATACAAAGGAGCGATTGAACTGAATTATAAAAATAAAGAAAAACATAGTTCTAGCAGTAAATTAGACTCACCAATAAATTAATCACCAAGATTAAAATTTCGAGAGTGGATGTTATGGATTGGCTCTAATATTTAAAAAATGTTAAATAATAGAGCGAGTGAAAACTCAATGAGCAAATAATTTTAATATTGCAAAAATTAGAGCAGGCTTACAGTGGTACATCTTTTGAAATTTCAAACCAAATATCATATAGACATAGTTCAATAATATCAAACGGAGAATAATCATTAACAGAATGCATTTAAAAATTTTTTTACAGAATTAATCATAATTATATAATATAGAACTATCTCAAGGCTAATGATAACAATTCAGAACTTATACTCATTCTGTCACAACTTAAGCCGATAGAGCGTGATCGACACAGAGATGAGGTGTCATACATCCTCAAGAACCTGTCAGAACCCTCATAACAGTATAACTTATATAAATACATATTAAACAAACATAGATCACATAACTCTTTATACAGATAGTTTCTGACACACCATTGTAATACATTAAACATTTAACCTGTATACTAGGGAGCGACTGAACTGAATCATAAAAATACAGAAAGACATAGCTTTGGCAGTAGACTAGGCTCACTAAGGAATTAATCACCAAGATTAAAATTTCAAAGGTCGACGTTTTGGATTAGTGTTAAGATTTGAAAAATGTTAAATAATAGGGTGAGTGAAAACTTAGTGAGCAGGTAATTCTAATATTGCATAAATTAAGACAAACTTACGGTGGTACATCTTTCAAAATTTAAAACTAGATATCATACATACATAATTCAGTAATATTAAACAAAGAAAAATCATCAACATAATGTAATTGAGAATCACTTATAGAACCAGTCATAATTATAGAGTATAGAGCTAGACTAAGGCTAGTGATAACAGATCGGAACATATACTTATATGACCATAGGCTCTGAGTAAATATCATAATGGCCCTTGGCTGCTAACAAAATATAAAGGTAAGGGTATCATACCCAACCTTATCAAAATACCAATCGTAGTGTATTACAGCTAATGTCAACTGCTGTTAGCTATAGGGTTCTGTTTTGGACATATTCCTAATATTTTATAGACAAATAATTATTCATATACAGATATCAGAAATTTCAAAATCGTACCACTTCAGAATTTAGATTTCAGTATTTTTAATAATTCAATATTCAAAATCATCATGAATAATTTAAAATAATATTATGCATAATTAGGATTATCTACTCACTTGAGAGGAGTATACCAACATCTTTTTGTCCTTGATTATAATTTCTTTGTTGAAAATATTATAGTCACCTAAAAAAATATTAAATAAAATACTCTTAATATTCAGTTTTCATAATTACTTTAATTATTTGATTCTGTCACAAAGCTAATTATTTGGAAATTAAATTTATGGGTCACTTAAAGAATACTTTAAACTTCTTATAACCTCTATTTCATTCTATTATTTTTATTATCATTATTATTACTGTTATCATTATTATTATTATCATCATTACTATTATTATTATTATTATTATTATTATTATTATTATTATTATTATCATTATCATTATCATTATTTTATTCAATTATTCCATTATGCACTTATTAAAATTTTAACACTTACTATAACACAAATTTCACTTAAGGGTCACCTAATAAATTCTAAAATTTCCATTTAACCTCAAATAATATTTATTGTTATAAAATCAAGCCATTTATATTTTTCCTTCTATGGTGTTGAAGGAGGCTGGCAGAAGCCCCGGTTGGCTGAAAAAAATTGCATCGTGAGGAGTTTTTGATGTAATTTTTCGGTGATTTTCGCCGATGGGGAGGTTGTCGGTGGTTGAGGATAGGCCGGTAAGGACGCTAGGATGCTGGTCGACCTTCATTGATGGTTGTACGATTGTGACAATGGCCAAAAGTTGACGGAACAGTGGGCACAATGAAGAATGAAGCTGCAGCGTGAATGAGTGTTTTGGAACGTTTTAGCACGATGAAATGATGAGTTTTGAAAATGCTTGATATAATTTTAGGTAGTTGTATAATTGAGGGTTAGGTGGAATTATTAAAAATAATTGAGTATTTTTTATAAATATTTATAATTGGAAAAACTATTATTATGTATGTATATATATATATATATATATATATATTTTTTTTTTTTTTTCATATCAAAATTTTCCTAACAGATACTTGGTTATCGTACTTAGTTAAGTTATAAGTGTTAAAAATGTACATAGTGACGTTTAAGTACTAACCTTGGTTACATTCTCAGATAAAATTTCATCTGCATCTATATTTGTATCGGCTGAGTTCCCCCCTTTTTTAGTATAAATTTCTACGGGTATTACACATTCATATGGATATTATGAGTAAATATCATAATAGTCATAGGCTTCAAACAGAATATAGTGATAAAGGTGTAATACCCAACCTTATCAAATTACCAATCGCAATGTACTATAGCTAACATCAACTGTCGTTAGGTATAGGGTTCTGTTTTGGACGCATTTCCAATATTTCAGAGATAACTAATTATCCATGTACAGATATCAGAAATTTCAAAATCGTACCACTTCAAAATTCAAAATTTACAATTTAGAATAATATTTTGCATAATTAAGACATCTACTCACCTAGAAAGAGTATACAAACCTCCTTCTATCCTTGATTATAATTTCTTTGTTGAAAATTTATAGTCATCTAAAATATTAAATAAAATACTCTTATCATCCAGTCCTTATGAATAAATTTAATTACTTTATTTTGTCACATACCTAATTAATTATCCCTTATTCACTTTTATCCAATTCACCTCTTCCTTTTCTAAATTTTATTTTGGAAATTAAATTTATGAGTCACTTTCTTAAATAATACTTTAATGTACTTATGACCTATATTTCATTTTATTATTCTTATTATTATTATTATTATTATTATTATTATTATTATTATTATTATTATTATTATTATTATTATTATTATTATTATTATCATTACTATTATTGTTATCATTATTATTATTATTATTATTATTATTATTATTATTATTATTATTATTATTTTATTCAATTATTCCATTATGCACTTATCAAATTTTTTTACACCTACCATCACATAAATTTCACTTAAGGGTCATATAATAAATTCCAAAATTTTCATTTAATCTCAAATAATATTTCGTGCAATCTAATTAAGCCAAACTATTTTTTCCTTTTTAATTGTTGTCCTTTTTCTTCATGAAAAATCTAGAAAAATTATAAAAAATTAGAAATTAGTTCTAAAATTCAAATTAAAATATCTAAAAATTCTAAATCACACTCTCTAGGTGCATAATAAAATTTAAGAAGCCCTAAAAACTCAAATTCCACTAAATTCTCAAATTGCCCTTATACCCCTAAATTAGGGTTTTTTTAATCTGGAAGCAAAATTTACAATTGATCAGTGATTTCAAGGGAGAAAGGTGTGAAATTCACCTATGAGTGTAATTCTAACTCAATTTGAAGCAAACAACCCAAATTGAACTCAAATTCGCCTCCTTTTTGAATGAACAGTGCCAAAATTAAAGTTTTTCAATTCTGAGCAAATTGGACCAAATTGATTTATGTAAATGAGGGAGAAGGTGCGAAAATATTACAAAAAGTGAAGCCCTAAGTTTAATTGGATTAAAATGCACTAATTTTTGAAAAATTGAAGCTTGGATTTTTCCTTTCTTAGACTGCACGAAAAACTTGAAATTTTAGGCGATTTGGTGGCCAGTAAAGGTTGTTGGGTGGTCGACTATGGCTAAGAGGAATTGCCGACGAGGTGGAATGAGGTTAGAGGAAGCTCCAATTGGCTGGAGAAAAATTTGCATAGTGAGGGTAGTTTGATGCAATTTTTGCTAATGGAAGAGGTCGCCGGTGGTTGGCGATGGGCCGGTGAGGATGTCGATGACTCGCTATTCACTTGCGAGTGGCTACCAAAGTTGGAAGCTTGGACTACATAGTGAACCGAGAAGAAAGGTGTAGAAAAAATAGGATCTAATGCATAACTAGTAGATGATTTTGTGGATTAAAATATGATAAGTGGAGGTTAGTGATATGATTGAGGCAATAAAATAAGGTGAGTGGAGTTAGTGAAAATAATTGAAAATTTAAAATATTTTAAATGTAAAATATTTTATTTTTTATCATATCAAAATTTCTCTCACAGATATTTGGTTACCATATGTAGTTAAATTACAAGTGTTAAAAATGCACAAGGTAAGGCTTAGGTACTAACTTTGGTTACAATCTTAGATAAAATTTTATCTGCATCTATATTTATTTCTGATTAAGTTTATTTTTTTAGTATAAATTTTATGGGCATTACATTATTTCTCTCATCTATCATTAATTATGTTATTGCATATGTAAAAGTACAAAAGCCCTAAGTGTTCTTGAATGAATTAGAGGACTAATTAAGCATGTGTTTGTTTTGTCATTTAAGAGTTTAGAAGTTTATTTGTCTTATAAACAATCTTCTTTAATTTTGTGTCAGATTTTTGTCCAAAATTATGTTAAAACCTTCATTTTCACAAAAATTAAAAAAAAATCAATAAAAACTCACTTTTCAAATAAAAATATCTAGATTGGCCAAAAAAAAAAATATCTAAACATGAATCACAATAATATAAATCAATATTTGACCAAAATTAAATTTATAAATAATGTTGTTCCAAAATCATGTTTGGACAACTCTTATCCAAACAAATACTAGTTATTATTTTTATTTTCATATAATATTATGTTAGAACATAATCTTTCTTTTATCACAAATCTTTCGAAAATAACATTAATTAATATTGAATCTAAATAATATTACTGTTTTTATTATATTATTATTAAATGATGAGAATCATAAACGAATTGCTAATTCACATAATATCAACTTTAATCTTTAATATTAAAAAAAATGAGATGGAATTGATTAAATTTTATCTTTTATGTCTCTTTTTATTTATTATACACTTCATATGAAAAAGAAAAAAAAAAACTTTAGTAAACTCCTCTG
Organism: Delonix regia; assembly: GCA_037074485.1. NCBI lineage: Eukaryota > Viridiplantae > Streptophyta > Magnoliopsida > Fabales > Fabaceae > Delonix > Delonix regia. The sequence continues at coordinate 32,341,291 of CM073451.1, forward strand.
AAAGTCCATCCACTCCCGATTTAATTTCCTGGCCCATGGGTTGGCCCAGACCTTCAATTTCCTAAAGGTCCCATCCAGAAATGGCAAATCCACATCTAGCGCCAAAATATCGTGACCACATGATCCGGCCCAACTGGTTTGCTATAATGTAACCACCTACGATCGAGCCCATCGGGCCCATGGCCAGATAGGATTGGGAGTTTGGGCTCTATCCGTCGAGAGCGCGTGCGTTTTACATGCTCTGACTGGGACTTCTTGACCCTATTCCATCGGCGAGGCTGAGGCAACGCTACATTGGAAAGAGGCATGGATTCTCATTCGTGCCTACGGCCTTCGTTGAGAGCAATCAGAACTATGATGAACGTCAACCTCCCTTCAAATGATAGCGATCAAGTAGAGACTTGGCGATAACAAAATGGATCCTACCGTATCATCCCCGACCAATTCCTCCGCTATTTCTTCTTCATCTTCATCTTCATCTTCAACCCCAACATCCTGGTTCTCGGGATTTGTTCGCGGCCGTTCCGATAAGTTAGGGAGCCCTAAATTGGCCACTAATCCCGTTACCGTTGCTACGGCTTATAATGGAGACCCTGTTGTCCGAAAAAAGCAATTCCGAGGGGTTCTATTCAAGTATGGTCCAAATCCTGTTCAGGTTTGTTAATTTTGCTTTTTTGTTTTCTTCTTTCATTTTCATTATTCAAGTGTGGTTGTATTGGTCTCGGCACTTCAATTCAATCATTTTACGCAGCACTTTTAGGGGGCCTCCTTCGCTACATACGTAGTATCTTTTTTTTTTTTTTGGCCATACACGTACGTTAGGATCTTAACGTGCTCTTACGTGAAGATCTAAGATAACCCCTGATATTATATGTTACCAAAATTTCCTTGTCTTTTTCTACGTTAGTCAACTTCACGACAAATTATTTATAAAAAAAATTATAAGAAGCATATAAAATTTAATACACGTACTTTTAGAAAAATTACATTGTATTTTATTTTTCATATGGTTGAGGACGATAAACAATACATGAAACTTCTAATTTTATTTTTTTTAAAATATATGTCTATTCCCAAACAGTAAAAATGGTATAAAATTGTAATATGTAATTTATTTAAGTTGAACGAGTATTTTTGGAAATTTAATCAGTAAATAGCATTTATTAAATTATTATTTACAATTTAATGTAGGTATCTAACATAATTCTATCTTATGTTTAACTGATGCTGCCAATTGTCATATTAAATATAGGCACAATGAATACCGTGCTATCTTATAGATGACATCTCGTATCATATTATAGATACCAATGTATCTAAGATAACGGTATATGTATGCTTCCTTAGTGCAATTATTTATTGACATTGAGATTTAGGTACGTGCTATTGCTATACATTGGTTTGTGTCTTCTACATTGTCCTCGAGATCTCTATTCTTCAAAAATTCTCCAAGAATTGAAAAAAGTAAAAATGAAAAAATAAAAATTAACCCATGTGCTTTTGGGCTTTCAGTTCTGTGGAAGAATGTAGCTCTGTCATTAGAAGTTCTTCCCTTGAATTAGAAATTAGGTGCATCTTTTACTTCTCTCTGCCCTCTATTTCACATTCGGATGTCCATTTTGTCCTTTTGAACATTTGTAATCAATTCCTAACAATTTAGCACTTAACATACAGTTTTCCATTGAAGCAACTGTTAATCATATCTTTCGCAAGATGTTCAACAAACAACTTCACAACTGTATCTTTTAAGGCAGAGTGCTGCAGTAGGGACAGCAACGCAACATTTTCTATGTCCTGTCAAATTAAACAATTTGATTTTAAAAAATGTAAAATAAAAAGGATCCTTTTGTTCAAGACTGCATTTTGATAATTATGTAAAGTAATAGATGAGAGGAAAAAATGAATAAGGGATGTGTTATTTTTTCCTCAATAGTTCAAGGTTTATCGTTAATGACTCCCATTCCCACTTTATAACTAGCAACATTTGGGGTTACTATGAGGGAGACAGAATACTCTTAACTTCAATAGGCAGCAAAATCAGTCATATTTGGTTTAACTAGTTTACGTATGCATATGTGCTTGGGCTAAAATGTTAGGAGTTTGCTAACGGGAAAATATACAAGATTTCTGTGTTAAAACTAGATTAAATATTACAAGCAGAATTTTTAACTTATATTTGGTCTCGCAAATTTCAATATGATAAATTAAAACTTGATTTACTTACTCATGAAAATATTTGTGTATAGTAAAGATGTAAACTTAGTTTATTAAGAATCATCATCATGCAGGTGTTTTTTCTTTTGCCTTGCCAAAATCATCTAAGTGGTGTTTGCTGTTGATAATGGGGCAGATGATGCACTTCACTGTTTTACGGTGACTGTTTAAATTTCACATCATTTTTGTTTGGTATCTGTTTTAAGAATTGTTCATTTGTTTTTTCCCACTCATATTTGGATATTTGAATTTAAATGGAATTATTGGTTTTTCCCTTTTATCATTTATTTTAAGGGAACTCATTTCCGCTTGATAGTTCATTTTTCACTTTGGAGTCATCGTTGTGTTTCAATTGCATTACAAGTTCTAAGGCATGATTTTCTTGGAGAGAAAAATGACTCTTCCTCTTTTTTTCCTTTTCCCCTTCTCTTTTGAACCGTGTAATTCTCAATTGATAATGGTTAAGCTTGTCCTCAAACTATGGAATTCTTCTGAAAACTATGGAACTTGCGTTACAAGTTTTTGGCTTGTACAATTCTTTTGACCATGTCGTACCTTGGTCTTGTATAATCCATTCTCCATTATTACCTATTTCTCCTTTCAAATTTCCTCATCTGTTTTTTTTTTCTCCCTTTTTCTTTTTGGTGTACTGCTTTATGATTGCCTATTTTATTTTCAGGTTGCATTTAAGACTGGTGACCACAAACAGCAAGTCATTTTTATTGGTGGATTAACCAATGGTTTTCTTGCTACTGCGTAGGTTTGATATTGTATAGTGTCATCCAACCAGTGGTTTTTTATCTCCTAGAGTTTCTCTAGATGAGAATGAGTTTAGATCTTCTGTACTATTTGACTGTAAACCTCTACAATCAATTTGTATAAGATCCATTATTTGTGATACATGCTATAGATGTAAATTTATGAAGAGTTTCTTTCTGATATCCATTTTCTTCACTTCGTGCAGATACTTGGAACCTCTGGCAATTGCCCTGGACCGTGAGAATTGGTCACTAGTTCAGTTTCTTATGTCATCTTCCTATAGTGGATATGGCACCTCCAGCTTGCAACAAGTAAATGATCATATCTTTATCCTCACTATTTCTGTTGTAATGTGTTGGATCACATTCTGGTGAAAAGAATCAGGCTTATCTTATTCTATTTATGATGAGCCCACCCTTCTGGTTGTACGTTTTGTAACTTACCTTGATATTATTATGTTCATGCTGATAAAAATAATTAGAGTAAATCCCTATATAATGCCACTGACATTCAATTAATATTATGAAGTAATATTTTGACTTCAAAGTATGTAGAAAAATGCTCTTTTTTTTTTTTGACAGTTTTTGCAAAAGAATAAAACCTTGTGGTGAGTAATTTGAAGAAATTGTCAGATTTGGTACACTCATCTCATTAAAAAAAATAATAAAGACTGCAAGACTAAACTTCTTTGAATTTTCCATCTTTTTTATTTTTATATTATTCTACTGTCTAATTAGTGAGCATTACTAAAAGTAAATTTGCCATATTTCATGTAGGCAGCCACCTGTGACGTTTAGAAGTTGTGTAGATGTGTCCTGAAAAAACAAAAAGGTTGGGTAGACTGTCATTTTATGTTAAGCAGTCATGAAAATAAAAAAAATTATACACTCAAACTTAACCATGGGTTAGTTATGACAGTTGGTCTTGAGTCCAGGTAGTTCCTGACTCCTTAGAAAATTTAAAATCTTAACTTACAGAGAGCAGAATCACAATAATTGCTCGGCTGCCTGCAGTGAAGCATATGAGGGTAGCTGGCATTTTATGGTTATCTACATAGTAGTGAGTATTATTGGCCTTATTATACTATGCAGAGTTGTAATGATGGTTTTGGTGTCAAGCATTTTGCTATTGTCAAGTTGCGAATCATAGGATTCAAAATATGAATTATACAATTTAGAACTACTTCCAATTCAATTAATTTATATAATTATATGTGATTCGTTATGAACTATAAAATTAAAAAATTAAAATTGTGAATCATAAAATTTTGATTACTAATGTCAACCAAAATAAGAATGAAGTAATGAAAGGAGTAGATAACTCTCTTGCTTAGTTTTTTGGCCTACTCTCCTTTTGGAATATAAATATTTGCAATGCCTTAGGACACTGCATAAGATTCAATTAGTCTTAGATGAGTGGATATTTGGATGTTATTACAATATTTTGCCAATTTTAAATTTCAGACTCTTTAAGATTGTGGACTTTAAAGACCTCTTTTCTCGATTTTTAATAACTCAATAACTTCACTAGTGTCCCATTTTAATTATCTAGACCGTGAAGTGCAGATGTGTGAACATTTTTATCTGATTGATGGGTTAATATCTTTGGTACAGAGAAATGTCTTTAATCGCTTTTGAATTCAACACCTATTACAAAGTACACCGTCTTTTTATAGGCACTGTTACTGCTAACTAACTAATAACAGACTTTACCAACTATAACAGAAATACAGAACAGCTAAGCAACAGAGCTAACAACTAAGCAACAGAACTAATAACTACTTCCCCTCTGTTATATGATGACCACATAACAATTACACCCCCCTGAAAAGGATCCTTGTCCTCAAGGATCTGATCTAGCAATAGGAAAATTTGGGTAGAGCTCCCTAATAGTAGTAGCATCTTCCCATGTAGCATCTTCAGGATTGGAAAATTTCCAGTGAATTAGCAGCTTAGTGACCGGAAGATGTCCCTTCTGAACTAGCTTCCTTCCCAGTATATGATCAGGTTCCATCTAGAGATACCCCTGATTGTCCACTTGGGTAATGTTGTATGGATTTTAACCCTATCTCCCATTTGCTTCTTTAACAAGGAGACATGAAATACTGGATGCATTCTTGAAGTAAAAGGTAGTTCCAGCTTATAGGCAACATTACCTATCCTTTCCAGTACTTTAAAGGGTCCAAAGTAACGAACAACCAACTTATGCAAGGAGCTACTAGTAAGCTGATTCCTTTTAAAGGGTTGAATCTTGACAGACACCCAATCTCCTACTTGGAATTCCCTGTCAGTCCTCTTCCTGTTTGCATTCTGTACCAAACGATTTTGAGCCTTTCTAAGATTATCTTTCACCAATTTAATAGTGATCTCCCTCTCCTTGAGACTTTTGTCTACGACCTAATGGCATCACCAGCCAAATAAGGTAAATGTAAAGGTGGAGGTCTCCCATACACAGCTTCAAACGCAGATAGTGGCAGCCACTTCACCCACTGTTTAGGGTAATCACCTTTCATACGACGCAGATAGGTCTCTAAACATCTATTCAACACCTCTGTTTGTCCATTGGATTGAGAATGATAGGCAGAAGAGTAACAAAGCTGGACCTTTTGAAATTTAAACAAGGCTCTCCAAAACTTCCCACAAAAAATTGGATCTTGATCTGTTACAATACTTTGAGGAAACCCATGTAATCTTACAACTTGATCAAAAAATACTTGTGCTATATCCACTGCAGAAAAAGAATGTGGTAAGGCTATAAAGTGGGCAGCCTTGGAGAGTCGATATAATACTACTAAAATAACAGATTTATTATAGGATTTAGGCAACCCTACAATAAAATCCATTGATAAATCTATCCAGGTGGCTTGAGGTGTTGGAAGGGGTTGTAATAGACCCGGCATAGCAACAGTTTCCGCTTTATTGATTTGGCACACTGAACATTCCCACACAAATCTTCAAACTCCCTTCTCCAATCCTTTCCAATAAAAAACAGAAGATATCCTCTTATATGTCCCTATCATCCCTGAATGTCCCGCTATAGGATCTGTATGAAAATGAGATAAGAGCTCAAAACGTAATTGCATGTCATTGCCCACAACCAACTTCCGTTTCCTCTTAAGCAGCCCATTTGACCATGTAAACTTCAAATGAGATCCTGAATTCTATTCCAATTCTATGATTAACACTGCTAAGTTATCGTCAGTCTACCATGTGTCTTGTACCCTCTTATTCAAACTTGAAACTATGGAGATGATTGCAGAACAAGTCCCAATATCCTCCTCTCTTCTAGATAAGGCATCAGCCACCATATTCTCCTTCCCTTTCTTGTAGCAAATTTCATAATCCAACCCCCATAACTTGTGTATCTACGTAAAGTGCTTAGGAGATATTGCTTGCTGCTCCAAGATGTACTTGAGTGGTAAATGGTCTGTACGAATAATAAAATGTTGCCCACAAAGGTACTGCTTCCATTGTTTCACTGCAAAAACAATTGCTGTCAACTCCCTTTCATAAGTAGATAGAACTTTTTTTCTAGTGGAAAATGCTTCGCTTGCAAAAGCAACTAGATGTTCTCCTTGCAGTAACAGCTCCCATTCCCACGTTAGAAGCATTAGTTTCCAATACAAAAGGTTGTGAGAAATCAGGTAGACTCAGAATTGATGTGGAAGACAATGTTGTTTTTAAACATTCAAAAGCTTTATTAGCTTCTTCAGACCAAATAAAAGTACCAATTTTCTTCAAAAAATCTGTAAGTGGTTTGCTGATCATCCCATAATTGGAAACAAATTTCCTATAATATCCTGTCAACCCCAAAAATCCACAAAGTGACTTGACATTAGTAGGAATTGGCCAAGTAAGCATTGAATCTACCTTCTTATGATCTGCCTTAACACCTCTTTGAGATATAATATGCCCCAAATACTCAATTTGCAAGGCTCCAAATATACATTTGGACTGTTTTGCAAACAATACGTTATCTCATAGTGTCTGCAAAGTGGATTTCAGATGCTGAATGTGATCCTCCCAACAAGAACTATACACTAGGATATCAATAAAAAAAACTAAGATGAATTTCCTAAGATAAGTTCAAAAAACAACATTCATTAATCCCTAAAATGTTGCAGAAGATGACTGTGAACTCGTACAATCCTTCATGAGTTCTCAATGCAGTCTTATGCACATCTTTCTCTCTCATTCTAATTTGGTAATATCTTGCTCGAAGGTCTAGTTTAGAAAAAAATTTAGCATCATGAAGCTCATTCAATAATTCTTCTATAACTGGTATTGGGAATTTGTTCTTGAAAGTTTGATTGTTCAACCTTTTAGAATCAACACAAAATCTCCATGATCCATCTTTTTTCTTAACCAACACTACTAGTGAAGCAAAAGAGGTCAAGCTTGGTCAAATAACATCATTTCGCAGCATTTCCTGCACTAGATTTTCAATAGTATTCTTCTGCAGTGGTCCATATTCGTATGGTCTACTTGATATAGGTTGTTCCTCCTTTAATGGAATAGCATGATCAAATGCTCTTTTAGGAGGTAAGGACTTAGGTTATTCGAAAACATCCCTATAAGAAAACAACCATGCATCCAGTTCCAGCCACTGTTTCTCAGTCAACACTGTGCCTGATCGAATCTGCTCTTCCTTGCTACAATTACCTACTTGCAGAAGAAACATCCGATGACTTTGTATAGAATTCTTCCTCTGAAACTCCTTACCCTCCAGCTGTTCTTTCCCTTCAAAATGCCCTTCAATTCGTAGCGTTTATCATTAAGTTTAAAACTCATTGACTGATTGTGTAAATCCCAAATGATTTCCCCTAGAGTTGCCAGCCATTGAACTCCTAGAATAAGGTCATAGCCTCCAAACTGCATTACCAGAAAATGATCTAAAAAATATTCATCCCCTATTCGCCATTTCAATTCTGGACATTTCGTTGTAACTATCATATTCTCACCATTTGCAACTGAAACGTTCGTAACTGTTGTTGGACAACTTATTAATTTCAGCCTTTTTGCTACAAAGGTGCTCACAAAGTTGTGAGTACTGCCAGTATCCAGAAGAATGATGAATGCCTATTTCTTGATAAAGCCTGTCACCTTCATCATGGAACAACTGGAATGAACATTCTCTACTGCACTCAATGAAGCCATAACCATATCTGTCTGAGAACTATCTTTCTCTAATTCGTCTTCCTCTTCCTCATCTTCCTCTGCTGTTATCATGAATATCTGAAAGCTCCTGCACTTGTGGTCCTAGGAGTACTCTTCAGGACACCAATAACAAAGTCCTTTGCGCCTTTTCTCCTCCATTTCTCTCTTCGAAAAGTGCTTAATCCGCCTCTCAACTCCTAATTTCTATACAGACTTAAGAGTTGTCTTTGGTTGGGAATTAGGCACAGTAGAAGGAAGCTTCGAATCCGATGAACTCCCTACAGACGCAGACGTCTTAGCAAAAGAATTAGAAAAAAATGTTCCAATGGTAGCTGAGCTTGAAGAAGAAGCTCTAAATGATCCTCCAGTTCTCGACCCACACATAGCATTCACCGAAATTTCCTGTAGCCTTGCCAAGTAGAATGTATTGCTAAGTGTTTGGGGTTTAAACATCCTTACCAGCGTTTCAACCTCCGGCTTCAGTCCTCCCAAGAACAAGCTAATCGCTACTGGTTCAGGTAAATCTAGTTGAGCCCAGAAGACTTCGAATTTCTCCTGATAATCCACCACAAAATCCTCTTGCCGCAAGTTCTTTAGTTCTGCCATTGGATTGATCTTAGAGAGGTCTCCAAATCGCTCTGCCATCCTGTCTAAGTACTCGACCTAACTCACGTCTTGCAGTCGACGCTTCTTGAAGAATGACTGATGCCATTGCAGTGCCCGACCCTCCAAACTGATACTAATCAGCTTAACTCATTGCTCCTGTGGTGTTTCATCAACTTCGAAAAATTGCCGGCAGCGATAAGCCTAGCCTTTGAAGTCTGACCCTTAGAATCGCGGAAACTTGACTGTAGTGAATTTCGAAGGTAACGAGTAATTAGAACCTGAATGGCCGTTAAACGATCCAAATTGAGGATGACCGTTTGACATCGATTGATTCCCATTACTCGGCCCACTCGCTGCTTCGTTGTTCTGGGCAACCTTCACAACCAATTCGGCTACCAGCTCTTCTATTCTATTTAGAGGACCTCGAAGTTCCTGACTATCTGCCTTGGATTGAGAAAACTCTGCCTCAAACTCACGAAACTGATCTTGAGATCTGGTTTTGCGCGACATCCTGCTTCGTCGCAGGCTCTGATACCAATTGGTATAGAGAAATGTCTTTAATTGCTTTTGAATTCAACACCCATTACAGAGTAACTACACCGTCTTTTATAGGCACTGCTACTGCTAACTAACTAATAACAGACTTTACCAACTATAACAGAAATATAGAACAGCTAAGCAACAGAACTAATAACTACTTCCCTTTTGTTATATGACAACCACGTAACCATCTTGAAGTCTTGATACTTGGGTCCTAAAATGTCTTGTTGAATTCATGTTGAAGGATGCTAAGGAGTTGGATCAGCTGATTAATTATTTAATCGACAAAGAAGATTCTGCAGGTGTAGTACTGCTTGGACATAGTACTGGCTGTCAGGTTATTGATTATTGCTTTTATTCCACTTTCTTACTTGAAAATAGTATTTTTTGAGCATGTTAGTTAATCTTTTGTATTGTTTGAAAATATCTAGGATATAATTCGTTACATGCGCACAAATGTTGCTTGCACCCGAGCTGTTCGTGCTGCTATCTTTCAGGTATTTGCTTGTTGATAATAGATCCCTTTTGGACTTCTTTCTTTCTAAAGTTTTATTTTTCTTCATGTCTTATTTGAATTGGAGGCCTGATCTTAATGCATTATGATCATGGAACTTGCCTGAGCAACTTTTAACAGTTTAAAATCATAGGCTTAATCTTCAAATATTATCCAGTTTTTGTATGTGATAGGTCTGTTCACCTGATTTGGGTTGCTATCCCCAAAGTTTATTGCTCAGAGATCAGTTTTTCTTTTTTAAATTTTTCCTTAGAGCATTTTTCATGTTATGGTTGGCCGTTAAAGAAATACACTGACTTGTTTAATTGGTATGGCCTCAACTAAAACGCAGTTAGGATGATTTGTCCGAGTTTTCCTTTTGTGTAAAATTTCTAAGAGCTGCCATTTTGTCCGTTTAGTAATTTTTATATGCACTTAAGAAGACCCATTGCTCTAGTATAATACTGCACTTTGCTTGTCCATACAAGTTTCTCATTCATATACATATAAGTGTGGTTCAGTTCCTATTAATGTCCTTAAGGCTTAGGTAGTTCTATAGTTTAGCCTGTTCAATGGCAATATATAAATATTGCTTCTGTTCTCTCAATGGAAGCTTTCTTTACTATGCCCATTGAAACATTCAGGCTCCAGTCAGTGGTAGGGAATATCATGCTACACTTCCTGAGACAGCTTCTATGATCGAATTGGCTGCTAACATGATAAGGGAAGGCCGAGGTTCAGAGTTAATGCCAAGGAATGCAGTTCCTAATTGCCCAATAACTGCCTACAGGTGAGTTTGTGTGTATGTTGTAGAAACAGAAGAATTACTGAAATAAGCCTCGATAGTAACCATCTGATCAACTATATGATTTCTGCACTGATTCTTAAGCTGCATTACTCGAATTTCTTGTTGGCAATTCACGGATGTTATTCAATTACAAAACATCTGCTTTTGCTTTGTCATGAGTACTTCATGGTGCTACTGTAAGTATTAAGGAAATTATAACTTTGAAAGGTCACTTATTTTACTAGTTTGAGTAATTCATATTTTAATTTAGTCATTTATGATTTATATGATGGCTGAAACCTTTTAATTTTGTGAGAGTCCTGTGGACCCACATAAGTTCTGGGTGTGCATGTGAGTTACTAAAGCCTCAAGTTATTTTTGCACCTGACAGATATTTCTCTTCTGCTAATTTTGGTTGAGGACAGGCTTCCAAAGAACTTCTGGAATTCTGCGTATTTGTAAAAGGTTTTAAGTTATTAGTTATTGGCTTATTACTTTTAAATTGAGCTGTACTAGAAATTCAGAATTCAATTAAGATAAGACAAATGGTCTCCAATTTAGTAATCTCTTACTTCGAAGATCTCAGGAACTCTTTTTCTCTCTTTCTTCTTTCTTCCTCCTTCTCCCCTTCCCCCTCTTCTCGTATCACCTTAGTTAGGCAATACTACTTACATGTCATTATAGGTGCCTCATGAGAGCAACCGGGAGAACTTTAAGAGATTAAATGGTTACTGCCGAGAAGGTCATAGTATTCTCATGCTATCACTCCATTTCTGAAGAACCAATTATTTTTGCAGGTATAACTCCCTTTGTTCATATAATGGAGATGATGACTTGTTCAGCTCTGACCTGAGTGATGATCAATTGACGATGAGACTTGGGCACATGTCTTGTACACAGTGCCAGGCAAGGATATTTCATTGCAACATAGTCTTTTGTTCCCTTTTTTGTTTGGGTTCTTAAGATTTAAAAATTATACAGCCTTTGGTTTTGATAGAACTTTGGCCGAAGTCATTTGCTGCAGTCCTGTCAAGACATTTGCTAGTTTTCAAGTAAAAAATTACGTTCTTTTTCTTCTTTTAAAATTTCATATGACAGTTTTGGGAGGCACAGATAGAAGGTCAAGAGTTTTCCTTTTAGACTAATGTATAGTGGCCCACATTATTGGCCTGAATGGTACTTTGAAATTAGCACAAACGTTTCCTTCTTAGTAAAATGATGCTGCCTTGAGTCATTCTCAATGGTCAGTCAGTGTTTCAGTGCTTGTAAAATGAGGATAAATGTCGTGCTAATTTTGAAAGAGAGGATATGAAAACTACCTAATTGTGTTGAAAGTAAAAAGTTGTCATTTTGATATCCCCCTGCTTTTTGCAGGTTATATTTTCAATGTCAGATGAAAATGTGCCGGACTATGTTGATAAGAAATTACTGGTGGAGCGGTAAAATTTGTACCCCTATCTAGTGCCAATTCTCTTATTATCTTCTTGTTCTTCTAGCAATAGCCCTCAAGATAGAGGAAGGACAATCATGGGTCTTTTTCAGCTGTTTGTGTGTGGTTCTGGGGAGGGGTAAGATAGAGAGGAATGAGATATATGATTGCTGATATGGTCATCCGGTGCATTTAAAAACATGCAGATTATGCAGAGCAATGGGAGGTGCAGAGAAGGTAGAGATTGAATATGGGACTCATTCGCTCTCTAACAGAGTTAATGAAGTCGTTGAGGCTATTATTGACTTCATCAAAAGAGAGGGGCCTAAAGGCTGGGATGATCCGTGGAATTAATCTTTACTTCGCGATTTTCACTGGCCTTTGGGTGGTGGCTGCTTTGATACCCCTTGTCATTTTACTCATATACATCTGTCGGGCTTCTTATTTTCAGCCTTGGATTATTGTTTATATATATTAGTGTCATTAGCTGTCTTTATGGAAATAGTGTATCTGTCTTGGTAATTCCTTTTACATGGAAAGGAATTTTGCTGCAATCTACCCCATTTTAATTGCTTCTTGCGTTGTGAATCTATAGTGACGGTTCAATTCTTTTTATATTGTCATGAGAATCAACATACATTCCTTTTTAAAATTTTGGTAGGGAAACAACCTAAGCAACAGTCACGGTACATTTCTTTCTTTCCTTTCTCAATGCTCTAACATTGGCATCTTATGATAGCCAACAATGACTGGCGGTGGTAGGTAATTTCTTGGTGGAGTTGGTAACTGCTGAGCAGACTAATTTCCACGATGCTAATAACCCAATATAACTAACCTTTCGTTGATAACCACGCTTTTTTGTTTTTTTTTTGGTCTTGCAGCCGTACCAACAAGGATATGCATAATGCCTTTGCCTGCTTGGCCAACCACCGGTTCCCTGCAGTGCACGGTATTTGGTATTTTCTAGCACTGCCTCTTCCACCTCTTCAAATTCATAGCCCTATTTATAGTTTCCCCATTCCCACCAATGAATCCACATGCTGAGCATTTAATTTGGGGGGTCAGATCCTCTTTGAAGCGCGTTAGCTGCATTGAAGTCCGTATGTTATCGCTATCTCAGAGCTAAAGTCAAAATAGTGCCTTCCTTCCTTGTGTTTGTGTGCCTGCAACTTTTAGTTCACTTTAGGCCTGCTTGCCTGTTTCTCTTCCTACCATCTTGTTCATTAATGTTTTATGGCTTTTTTTTAAATATATATATATATATATATATATATAGTATTTATATTTTTGTTATATTGTTGCTTAAATTAAACATAACAAGTATATTATTTTTCAATTATATTATGATATGTGTATAGTTATTATTGTAAAAAAAATTGTATAATTTTTAAATTAGATTATATACTCTTCATATTATTATAGGTTACTCATGTATTTGTCATATCTTAATTAAAAATTTTATAATAAAAATATAAAAATTTTATGTAAATCTAAACTTTATTTTTTTTCACAAAATACCAGTTAACATGACTAAAAGAATATTTTGAATTAATGAGAGACATAAGAAATGTACCAAGTCTAAGAAAAATGTATTTGCATAACTCAATTTTCACAATTTGTATAGTTATTATAATTTGCTAGTAGATGTATTTCTTTTACATGTGATTCTAGTAACACTTTTTTTTATAAAAAAGAAAAAAGAAAAAAGAAAAAAAGATATTGGTTAAGAATAATTTATTATCCATAATAAATTAATTTTAATTAATAAGATTAATTTAAAAATGTTTATTATAATTGATAATGAATATAATAATTTTTTTTTTACCAATATCTAAATATACTTGTTAAAAAAATTTTTGTAAAATTGCCTGAAAAAAAATTGTATGACATTAATTAAAGTTTAATAAGTTCGGTTTCCGAAGTAAGTGTTTTTCGATGTTTTACATAAAAGCGACCGAAGCAGGGGCATCAATGCATGTGCGTATGCCAAACGGGAATGAAGATCCTCTGTCCCACCTATTAACAGAACACACAATAAAAGGCCACCTGGCATATGATAAGCACCACCACCTCTGTCAATTGCTCCAACGACTTTACTCACCGACTGCTTTTCTTCCTCCAATACTGTATGCGCTATTTCTAGAGGGGTTCCAAATCCTATTTATACGGACATTCGTAATTATAATTTTTATAAAATTATTCATATCTATATTGGCCTGTTGGGGTGCAATTTTCTGTCTCACAGTAAAAAATATAAAAATATTTTATTTTTTAAAATAATTATTATAATTAAATTCATTAATATTATAAACAAATTTTTTATTAAAAGATTATATAATATTTAATATTTAATTATATCATAATTAAAGAATCTAATGGTTTCATGAACATGCAATCATCAGTTCATCACTATTACTAAAGAAGCTTCAAGCATTTCTTTAATGTATGCCTCAGAATTCTTTTTGTAAATGAAAAATTCGACAGTGTCAATTATTATTATTTTTTTGTTACTTTAATCAAATGATGCAAATCCCCTGTATACTTGTATTGATATGTTGATAGATATTTGTATTTTAAATATGTTAAATAATTGTATTATATAGTATGATATTCGTAAATTAAAGGAATGATTATAAAATTCATAAAAAGTATACGACACTTAGCGATTTCTATGTTTTTAAGAATAATGTGATACTTGTGAAATTAAGGTATACTTACTTAAATATGAAGCATAAAACTTTTAAATAAGTGAATAAAAATGAGAGTATGGTAATTAGTAACAGAAAGATGAGGCAAGAATGTGCATCGTGCTAACAGCCTAGTTATGTGAGCTGTTTATGTTTCGGAATCCCTGGGAGCATTCTTTTCAGGGTGGTTGTTACATTATTGTGACGACTAATAATGGGGTCTCATTCACATGATGATAGTGTGCCACTCACGTGATGCAGAATCAGCGAACTAATGGCCTTGAGATTTGACGTAGATTTCCTATTTGAATTAAATAACTAATAACATATGTAAGATTACTGAGCAAAAAAAAAAAAAACACATATGTAAGATTAACACTTAATATCATCTTCATATTTTTTAGGATTTTAAATTAAAAATAATTTCAAAAACAATTTTTTAAATTATATGTCGGTGCAAAAGGTACCTTTGGTGCATGGACTTGTGAATGATTCTCAAAGTAAAACTTTTTAATAAGGAGCTTAAAAAAACACGTAATGTTTCAAACATTAAAAAGAAATCAATTTTTCGATGCCATTAAGTGGCAGTACTGTGGTCAAGACATTATTTTTCTTTTTGATAGAACGGTCTTGATATTAATTTATGTAGATTTAATATATATTATATAAAAGCTGTCCCTCGAGATAATTCAATCAAATTTGGAACCATAAGATAAATATATAAAATCAATAGATAATGCTTCATGATGAAACTTCCTGTTTTTTATTTTTGAACTTAATCTTTGGTTTTGCCCATATAACAAACTATGAATATCTGTTTTCCAAGTTCCAAAGATTATGAATTTAAGACCGTAAATATTGATAAATGATAAGAAAAGGGGTAGGAGGTGTTTTAAGAAGAGTAGGAAAAGGAAAGAAAAAACAATAATTATAAAGCAAGACAAGAACTTTATGAACAGGGAAAAGCAGAAAAGTAAAGACACAGCTGTAATGAAAACTTTTTATGAAAAACAAATTAGCACTAATTTGAACTTCAAAGTTCGGATTCTCAAACAATATTCAAGACGACGAGGCTTTCCCATTTCTCTGGCATTCTAGGACTCGTCCTGTTCACTTGAGGCCATTCACGGGAATATCCGAGCTTGCATGTGGTCCTCCAACATTTACCTTCTTCTTCATCCCGTTTCACCTCTGAAGTATCACCGACTTGGAAACACACCTAGTGAGTATCCCTGCACAATTTGTTGGTTTTCCTTTCTTTTTATTATACTATTGTTTTCCTTCTCGAGAAAATCGACATTTGTACTTTATAAAGAGACTCTTTTGAGTCTTGGCGACCAAGAAAAAAAAAAAAAAAAGCAACTTTGTGGTCATAGATTTGGTTTCTGCAATTTTGGGTATCGTGCTTCGTCTTCTTTGTTGCTATTCTGTGGTGGTGCTGGTAGTCCTGGACGTTTCTGATGCCAGAGAAGGTGGTGATTTCGAAGCCTGCCAATCAATGGCTTTTGGGTTTCTCTCCAATCCACCATTGGCGTTTTGGGTTGCTCACAGCTTTGGTTATGGTTGGAATGGTCGCGGTTTGGAGCATCGATGCCTGCACAATTAAGAACTTCATTGAAGCTTGGAGGTCTCGTCAAGGCCTTCCCTCTGTAAAGGTTCGTTTTCCTAATGAACCAGTCTCTGCTAAGAATTCTAATTTGGTATCTGAAAAACTTCACCAAATCTCAAAAAGGCCTATAGTTAAGGGTCATTTAAGTTGGATTTCGAGTGAACTTGAGCCCAACTTGACTTCAAATCTTCTAGCTCGATGGTCTGCTCGTGGAGGTGAACCTTGTAGAGATTCTAGGACAGTGGAAATTGCAATTCCTAATTTGGATAATAATGGGAAAGTAATAGAGCTGTCCGCTGGGGATGTTCATGAGTTTGTCTTCCAAGCATTGGATGATTCTGGGAAACCTCGCTGTTTAGGTGGGGATTACTTTGAGGCCGACCTTTCAGGGGAATTGTGGAAATCTCGACCTTTGGTGAAGGATTTCAACAATGGGTCTTTCTCTATATCGCTTCAGGTTCATCCAGATTTCGATGGGGTTTACAATCTCACCATTATTCTGCTTTATAGACATTTTGAAGGTCTGAAATTCACCCCATGGCGATTTGCTTACGATCGAGTGCTTCGCAATATTGCAATCAGATTCTACAAAAGTAGTGCTCAATTACCAGAACTACAAGCTTGCAAAGCTTCTGATTTTACTAGAGATATCTGGAATGGCAGGTGGACAAGGCATGGCAAGAATGATGACTGCAAAATAGGTAATGATGGTAGGTTTCGATGCCTAGCACCAGATTTTTCTTGCAAAGCTCCATGGTGTAATGGTTCCTTGGGAATTCTGGAGAGCAATGGCTGGGTATACTCAACCCACTGCTCATTCAAAATGTTTTCAGCTGATTCTGCTTGGAATTGCTTGCAGAATCGGTGGATTTTTTTCTGGGGTGATTCGAATCACGTTGATACAATACGTAACATACTCAATTTCATTCTTGATTTGCCTCAAATACGTTCTGTCCCCAGAAGATTTGATATGAACTTTTCAAACCCAAAAGACCCTTCTCAAACAGTTCGGTTTACAAGCATCTTCAATGGCCATTGGAATGAGACACAAAACTATCTGGGATTGGATTCTCTGCAAGATGAAGGGTTTAAGAATTTACTAAAGAAGTACTTCTCAGAAGATACAGTCCCAGACACTATAATCATGAACTCTGGCTTGCATGATGGCGTTCATTGGCGTACTTTGAGAGCATTTTCTGTTGGAGCAGAGTATGCAGCATCATTTTGGGCAGATGTTATGAAGCAAGTGAAGCAAAGAGGGTTAGTATGGCCAAAGGTCTTTTACCGGGCCACAGTTGCAACCGGTGGACATGCAAGATCACTAGCATTCAACCCTAACAAGATGGAGGTGTTCAATCATGTATTATTGGAGAAACTGAAGCAAGCTGGGGTTGTATCCGGTGTGATTGATAACTTTGATATGACATTTCCATGGCATTTTGATAACCGGTGCAATGATGGAGTTCACTATGGAAGGGCTCCGGCGAAGATGAAGTGGCGAGATGGCCAAATAGGGCATCAATATTTTGTGGACCTCATGTTAGCTCATGTCCTGCTCAATGCTCTATGCGCAAGATAGCCATGAAGATTAAGTTTGAAGAGATGGTTCGTTCTTATACTTTTCCCACTAAGTTTAAATCCATATGATTAGGCTTGGCATTCTTTTTTGTTCATAATTTTGTCAGCAAAAGTTCTGTATACCTACGTTCTTTTTACTTGTAGATTAGCAGAAAATTTTAAACTCCTCAAAACACCTTATACTATTTATAAGCAGTATCAGACTTCTAAAGGCTATTCTTTGCTTGCACTCTGCACTTGTTGGCACCACCTATACGAGACTTGTGGTTGATGAATTAGGTTAAGTAGATAATTTTTGTTCCTTTATTTTGTTGGTGGCAGAAAATTAGGTTAAAATAAAATCTGGGTATGAGTTATCTGTCACTTTCAAATCATTGCTTCAAACAACCCTAAATATTAAGGATGATGTTGAGAACGAATAACAGAAAGTGAAACCTCAAGTTCAAATCTTACTGGTTAAGTTAATTTAGCTGTGACCCTTATGGTTTCTGGTGAGAATTTAGTTTGCCACTTGATTAGATTGTTGATGAACAAGTCCAGTGATTGAACTGGAAAACTCATACATGTAGGACCACCACTCATTGATGAAGCTACCAAACAATGTCCAATCATTTAAGGCTCAGCAGTGAGCAATGGATCTCTAGTAACAGAGGCATCGTTTTTACAATTTGGCTTGAAACTTCGTTTCTTATTCCTATGGCATAGTCCCTCGTCATTTTGCTGCAATTCTACTCTTTCCTCTCAAGAAGTAAACTTTCAATTATCTCTATGAAATGCTATCAGCAGCTTAAGATACTCCTGAAATTTTCGGTTCCTTTAAGTTTCTTCCTCTTAAATCTTTGGTCAATACCGAATTTGGGCCTTCCCAAGAAGGCATATATTCTATTTATTATTATTATTATTTTAAATTTCATATCAGTTTTCATATATATATTTGAAGACATTTATACCCAAAAAAAAAAATATTATCACATGAAACTATTTTCTTTATAAATTTAGAAATTGTGGTACCTGTCTTACACTGACCTTTTGAATTCCTGTGGAGCCTCAGTCACGAGGCTATGCCCTCATCTTATTTGTTTGAATCTTAACTTTCATGTAATGTAATGATCTTTTGTGAGCTGTCTCAAAAATAATTGAGATTGCAAGAGATGTATACATGAATTTAGTTTCAGACCACCTAGATGTTTTAGTTGGGGATAGCAATTATTTAATTCTCAAACCAAAAAAATTCTATATTAATTTCAAGTAAGTGATGGAAATTTGCGCAAAAGAATTAAATAACATGAAGATTCATCAGACAGAAATGTCCATTCAATTATAACCCCCAAAAAAAAATTTCCATTTAAATGTATTCACAGCTAAACTTCTAACAATTTAATTAATAATTTTTTTAGCACATTTGCGAAACCTAAACCATCTAATTTCTTGACTTTAACAAGAAGAATTGTGAACAGAATTGGCATATAATGATTAAATACACTTTGGTATCTTATAATTTGATTTAAAAGTTGATTCACAGAATGCCTTGATTTGACTAAACTGATGAATTTTTTTTTTTTTTAAACGAAGTTAGGGACTTTATTTGACCAAGAGATAGATTTTTCGTTTTCATTACATATGGAAGTAGATATTTCATAAGGCGACTTGAAATTTTGGTAAAATTAAGAATGTTATTTATGGCAAAAATTGGGGAAAGATATTATGTTCTATTAAATATGTCAAATTTGGGATTTCGATTGGATAACTGAGGAATTTTGGTATTTACAATATAAGAAATTAAATATTTTAGAACGAAATTAGAAATTTAAAGCAAAATTGAAAGAAAAATCAGGGATTCTTTTAGGCAAATTTTTGAGAAGCTATTATATTGTATATGTGAATTTTGAATTTCACTTGAATTACGGGAGGAATTTTCATCTTTAATGTAAGAAAAATTGAAATTTAAGGCAACATTTGGAACAAAATAAGTATTCTTGTTAAAGGCAAAATTTAGGAGAAATTATGCAGTATATGGAATTTGAAATTGTAAATGATTAATTAATATTCAGTCTTCAATGTATAAAAAATAAAAATCTAGAAAAAATTCTAATGAATTTTATAAAAAAGATGATCGAATAAAAGCACATGTACCTATACTTTAATGTTTTAAATCATAAACTCTTCAAATGCCAATATTTAAATTGAGAGCGAAAGTTGACTAAACCATAGAGTATGAAAGTGTATTTTGATCCATAATACTATTAATTACTAAAAGTAACTCTTAGGTATGCAAATTAGATTTTGTAATTTAACAATTAATATCATTGCTAGTTGAGTAAAAATACCATAAATACACTCTGACTAAACCGAAAAAATGAATTAATTATAATATACATAAATCATATCATCTTAATACTTCATATAAATTATCTCCTAGAAATGTATTGAAATCGAAAGGTCTTTGTAGGATTTCAAATTAGAACTAATGAATTCTCAAATCTGAATATATATTATTTTTAACATATTCGGAATCACACTTTTAATTTAAGCAAAATGTGGTACTGTGAGCTCATGATCAGAAGTCCGGTAATTTACTTTGATCTACAACTAATTTATAAATATTGAGTAAGTAGAAAGTTACCCTATATTTTTTTTTTTCCAAAAAATATTCGTAAGAAGAAAGTTCACAGAGAGATCAGATTATGACGACATATATTACATTTTTTAAAAATGATTTTATAATTTTTTTTTCATAGTATAATATGAGATATATGACATATATTACGGAAAATAAAATATATGAGGACATGAGATAGTGGTCGACCAACATTAATAATTAATTCTTTTTTTTATTGATAAAATAGAAAAGATTAATAGTGTAGATAATAGAAATATTAAAACAAGTTCGATTCATCGGGTCAAACTCGTATAATCTACTTGATAGATGAATTGTTAGATTAGTTGTTTGTTGTTTTTAAAAAAATTTTTTTACTCATTTAGTCTAACATACTAATATATGTATTGCGTTGTCTCTATTATTTTATAATTTATAAAATATTCTATTCATAATCATATTATTATTATTAATAAATTATTAAATTATTCTACTTATTTTAATCTATTAAAACTTATTTTTTATTTAATTATATTAATAAAAAAATTTATTAATTAAATAATATATGTGCTAAAAAAAATTATATTTAAATTTTTATAATTTTTTTAACTCTATTGAGTTATAATAATGAAACAATGGTTTGGAGTGATATGAAAATTGCCCCAAATTGAAGTACATCTCCATTCTCCCACGCAAACAGATAGAGGGAAGCGAGATATCGGAGGAGGATCTGAATCCGTTTGATGGGCTAAAACCACGGTGCTTTTGGTTAAACGATCAACATACAAATCTGGCAAACCTTGGGGGATTGAATTTGAGGGCTCGCTTATCCCTTAAGCAACCATCTTCTGACTTCAACGACGAGGAGGAGGAGTGCAGGCCTTGGCGTCGCAGGCTTACCATGGCTTTCACCTGGGGCTCTGCTTTCAGGATTACTCTTTTCCTTCTCCTTCTTGCCGCTATTATTGTAGCTTGTTTTACTCTCCCCATTGAAAAGGTGTGTTGATTTTCACTTCTGGCTCGCTCGTACTTTTACTTTTCTTGATTCGTTCTTTAGAGATTTTCTTTCGGTTGAAATAGGGCCGATGCGTTTTTTGTTAAAATTGGTGGATTGTCTGATACACGCAGTTAGATCCCTTCTTGATCGCTCATATTTATCCGCCGATTGCTTTTTCTTAAGTGCTTGTTTCGTCCTTCATTGAAACGTGGTTGGTTTATATGCGTCAAATTAAATGATCATCTGATGAATCTGATGCATTAGGTTGAAATTTTTCTTAGGTCGCATTTGCATAAAGATAAAGAAATTTCAGTTAGCGGAATTAAACGTAACAGTGGTGGCACTTATCCAGTTTCATCTTTTATGGTGGTTTGCACTAGAAACAAAACAACAGAGATCATTGAAGGAGAGACAAGTTTACTAAATTTAATAAAGGAATTGAAACAATAACTTTTGTTTATTTGGGATTTGCTTTCGTGGAACCCATACATCCTGGTTACAGAGTTTCTTTTAATCTTCCGACATTTATAATCTGCAGATATTAAAGAACTTCTTACTATGGGTTGATCAAGATCTTGGGCCCTGGGGACCACTTGTCCTGTAAGTCACTTATAATTTTCACCCCTTTAATTTAAATATAGCTACTGTCCTTCTGGATTCTTACAATTTCCATCATTGTTAAACTTGTTTTAATTTCGGTAATCTCGAATTTAAATAGCAAGTTAGAGGGATAATTTGTTTAAAGGAAATACTCTATTCTGATGGAGCTTGGACAAGAGTTCTTGCTAACCTCATAAGTATCATTGCTGAGAAAAAAAGCTAAATAAAAGTAGTGTTGAGGAACCCAAGCTACTTGATGTGTACTAAGCAGACCAAACTAGCTATGTGAAGTGCGATTTACTTGATGATTTATCCAATTCATGCTAATAAACACAACCTTTTCCCCCAAGCCTATTTTGAAGGCAGTTTCATATGGAATTATGATCATACAGAGGGTTCTTAGAAAGTTTGTCATCTTTAAGGTCATTTCTGTAGGATTCCTGTATCCTTTGGACAGATAACGAAGGTCTAAAATTATGCTTTAAGTTTTGTTAATGGCTTGTGTAATGTTTTAGCAATCCTTTGATATGTGCACACTTTATGTCATTAATTAAATTCACAGATTAGAAACTTTGATTTTTACACAATTGGTTGTCCTTATGTTTTTTAATATCATGGCTTAGTAATGTAATTTCTGTATAATATAGATGAATATTGATATCAATGTACTAAAAGAGAGCAAGATATTTGCAACTAGATTTATGGTTCTGTCTGGGAAGGGGGAAACTTTGTTTGGGTCAGCTTCAGAGGAGGTTATCCCTGTGCTTTTATAATCTTTACAAATTGTCTTAAATCATAATCACAATGCAATGGAGAAGAATAATTTTTCTTACAGCATTAAGTTACTATGTGGGCAATGATTGACTTGAATGTGTGAATTTGTGGTCTTATATTTATCTCGTAATTTTCAGGGCTATTGCTTACATTCCTTTGACTGTCTTTGCAGTTCCAGCTTCAATACTTACTGTAAGAATCATTAATATCCTGGCATTTCTTGCATGGCTTATTTACTCTTTTGATATGTTATATTGTATTCCCATGTGCCAGTGTTATACCTGTATGTATTGTCGCTAAGAGTTGTTTTCTAAAAGCATTTTTCAAGTATTTGTAGTCATCCTCCTGTGGTAATTGTGGGTATTTAAGTTATTAGCAGGTCATGATGATTTTGTCTTATAAGTTCTGTGAACTTGATTACATTGTTGCATTGTCCCGTTGTTACATCTTACTGTAATACTTTATTTGTTTGTGACTGAGTCTAAAATGCCTTCATCACTTTCTAAATGATTCATATGTAATTTCTGGTACATGATGTAACTGTGCATTATACATTTTCCATTCATATTTTCTGTTTCTTTGTGTTGGAGGGGAAGGATCAGTTAATTATTTAACTGTTCCTGTGGAATTGTTGAAATTTGATATGTCTATTTGGTTCAGAAGGCAGAATGATAGGTAAGAAATAATTTTATCATAAAAAAGGGGTATCCTAATACAAGATTGTATTAATTAGTCTTCTCTGCATTCCTTCATGAAGGACCACAGTTCAATACACATCACTCATGAATGATACCGTCTTGATCACTAGTGAAAAGTATTGTTACAAATTTTGGCTGTAGTTGTTCTTTTTATTCATGCTTAGACTACTTTTTAAGACTAACTCAGGTTAAAGGTTCCTTTTGATAAACTTGTTTGCATACTTTTGCTCATTAAACTTCCCATGTAAATTTTGCTGAGAGTGATAGTGGTCTATATTGATTGGTTGCGTTTAGTGAGGAAACAGCCATGCACATATAACATGTCTATATTCTATCTGCTTTGAAATAGCTTTGTGAGCATTTGACCTCTGATGACTTGGTATTCTTAGTTAAATTTAGCTTT
The DNA here is from genome assembly GCA_037074485.1 of Delonix regia. Taxonomy (NCBI): domain Eukaryota; kingdom Viridiplantae; phylum Streptophyta; class Magnoliopsida; order Fabales; family Fabaceae; genus Delonix; species Delonix regia. The sequence goes on from CM073451.1 coordinate 32,365,217, forward strand.
GAGTCTTTTGTTACTGATTTTTTGCTAGAGGACTTGATTTATGTTTGTCAGTGCTCATTTCAGTCATTTGTAATTTTTTGTATGTTTTGTGATTTTATTGTGTGCATTATTTCTTCTCTGCCACTTAGTACTTTCCATGATTTTGCTTTTAATATCCTGATGGAAAGCAGCACCAAAAATATACATTTTGAGTCATCTTATTGATACTGCACTTTCAGCTTGGGGGAGGTTATCTTTTTGGGCTTCCTGTGGGCTTTGTTGCTGACTCTATTGGTGCAACTGTTGGTGCAGGAGCTGCATTTCTTCTTGGTAGAACTGTAAGTTTCTCAATTCTTACATTTATAAGTAGTTTTCACCATAATAATCATCTTTGGTCAATTACTTGCCACGGAATCATTATTTCTTGTACATGATTCTTGTCTTTCCTTAGCCTTCCAATTGGGTTGCATATTGGTCTGTGATGGCAGTATGCTTGTTTGTTCCGTCTGAAGTTATTTATTCATATTGTTGTCAATCTATACAGATTGGAAAATCATTTGTTGTTTCAAAGTTGAAGGATTATCCTCAGTTTAGATCAGTTGCAATTGCAATTCAAAGATCTGGCTTCAAGGTATGTGTACTTCACACTGGTTAATACTGTTTTAAAATTCTTGAAACTTTTAATGTGCACTGTCTAATGCTCCTCTTTTTGCCTTGTTTGTCTTATGGATTTTTGTTTCCAAACTAAGCTCAATATGAAGCATTTGGTTATGAAACTGTATTTCAAGTAACATGTCTATCAAGGACCATTTCACCCATAAATAGTTTTACTATCAATTCTAACAAACTTCCTCATGCAAAAGCTTTTTGGAGTTGAACTGTGAACATAGTACAAGCTCACCATACCTATTGTTAAAGTATCAATTTAACTATGAAGAATGGAGACAACAAGGATCAATCTCCTAATTTACTTGGCCATAGAAGCTTTGATACCATGTCAAGAACCACTTCACTTAAGCTTTTAACTGAAGGCCCATGAAGAGCATTATTTTATTCTTTAACATGCCTGCAATTGTGATGTATTAAAGTACTCTTGTTTGATTGCTATTTAAAGGAAATAAAAAATGCCACTCTCTAACCATCGTAAATTTTAATCATTGTCCATGAGGGCTACTGTTCTGATGGTTTTTACTTTTACAATTTTCCTAGATGTTGCTTCCTTTTTTTTAATTTTTCAACTTAATATCTCTTACATGTTTTAGAATTTTCTTATCTGTCTTTACAGATCGTGGTGCTGCTTCGGCTTGTTCCATTATTGCCATTTAACATGCTCAATTACCTTCTGTCTGTGACCCCTGTTTCATTAGGGGAATACATGCTGGCTTCCTGGATAGGAATGATGGTAGTTTCTTCACCTGTTGATCAATTAGATGTCTGGGCCTTAGTCCAAGTTGGTCCAACAATAAATTTCTATTGTCATGCTTTACAACCCTCATAACTATTAAGTGATAATCAGATTTCTTGTAATTAGTTACTTCTTTACATGGTATTTCAGAAAATGATACCTTTATGGTATTATATTTAATCTGCCTTTGATTGATGACAAACTGTGGACACCTTTGAGAAAAGCTATCAAAATTGTAAAGAAAAAGTTTTGTTCCTTTGATTGTATGTAATACCACGTCAGACCTGGAGACCTCATACATTATGGGTGGATGTGCTTAAAATTAATATGGTTTGCGTAAAAGTACTAAAATATATGATTTTAATGGGTATGGGAAGGAACATATTTCTCATTGTGGTTGTGGTCTATGCCAAGATTGAGTTTTACAAATGCATTCCGGCTATGAATATGATGTATATGCTAGCTGCTTACATCTTGGGCAGATAAATTGGCTCTGAAATAAACTCTTTAAATTTACTTTGGTTATTTTGTTGTTGACCTCTATTTGATTGTCTGCCTAACTTCTGACTTAGAAATGAGGTTTTGGGAAGTACATATATTGGTTTAATTATGCATGTGGGTATTATTATTTAGTTTAACTCCCCTTCCTCTTGGTGAATATATTTATAACCAAACAAATTGAAATTCCATCGAAGGTTCCTATTGTTCATGCCATTAGACTATTATGGATGTAAACTAAGATTATTGTGTTTGTGCTCACTTGATGGTGTTCCAGTTACAGTATTGTGTAAAATTCCTGTATTGTTATTGTTGCAGCCAATTACGCTGGCGCTTGTATATGTTGGAACAACTCTCAAAGATATTTCTGATGTAACACATGGTTGGGGCGAGTTCTCAAAGACTCGTTGGGTAAGAGATGATATAACTTGTGTATTTTCTATTCTTTACCTTCTAAGGGCCTGTTAGATTTACTTTCTTTTGTACTGCTTTATGCTTTATTTTCTTTTTATTGATGGGGATATAAGATGCCTTGAATGGTGCAATCTTCTGATTTTCTTGACTGGACCTAATTGAGGTGTTCATTTTTTTTTTTTTTCATTAAATATAACTTGTGTTTCTTTATCTTGTGGATGCAGGCATTTATCATTCTTGGACTTGTAATATCTGGTAAGTTTTCACATGTAAGGCATATGTCATGAAAGCACCTTCGGTAAACAAAACATTTTGTTTATTGGAAGCTGCTTAGTCAGAAGATGTTTGCCTATATGGATTATGAGTGTCTAATGTAATTTATGGAACATAAATAGCTACTAACTGCACAGTGTAGCATGCAACATGGACCATTGGCGCATGAACCCCTGCTGTACTGTAACTTCCATATTGCCAGTGTGGGACATAATGCATGCCATTTATGTCGCATGTTGTGCACAACATGTGAAATCATGAAAATGGGCCAGACTTTAAAATTTCTTCACATGTTGTGTCTTATGCTTTAGTTAGAGATGTGAAGAGTGATAAGTAATATCTCTAAGTGTTGAGCTTTTTTTTCATCCACATCATTTTTTCATTTTTATACTATTGTTACTTCGAATTATATCAGTTATGTTAACATTTAATACGAGGTATGCTGCGCACCACAAGTAATTATGGAGGAATTAGAGTGTCTATAGTTAGTTACAGACTCTTATGATAATCAAAATAAAGCTTGGAGCATAAGTTAAACTGCAAGCATATGGTTGGACTTTAAATTACTGAAGAATTGTATTGAATAAGATCATAAATGATCCATTTCTTGGAGGCTGAAATCTGAGTTAATTTGGGTTATGTGCAGTGGTTCTGATGATATGTGTTACCAAAGTTGCGAAGGCTGCTTTAGATAAAGCTTTGGCTGAAAATGATGATATAGAAGGTATTACTGGCTCCTCTCCGGGGTTACCAATTGCTTCAGAATCTCCAGTAAATCTTAACCAGCCTCTCATTATCAAGATAGATCCTCCTCAAGAAGAGAATCATGAAAATTAAAACCACTTTGTGTGTAAATTCTTTACCTACCTTCTTTAAAGCCTTTGCTTTTTACACTAATGCTTTGCTGTAGCTGCTTACTACTTATTCGTGATTTGTACAGTGCCAACGAGGATTAGAATTGTAGTTTTGGAATGATGGCTAATCCTACACCCATGATCTGATTATTGAATAGGTAGTTTTTGTCTTGAGAGCTGGAAATTATACGAATGCTTCCTGATTCTTTCTATGATTCTATTCTTCTATAATTTTTTTCCGCTCTGGATTCTAATTTGACATTGCTATTCTAATTTCAATTCTCACACTTTAAAATTCTTGTAAGATCGAAATTATTTCGTTGGAATTTTTGCCAACTGAGATTAAGTTTTCAGAAATGTTTAAACTTTGGTGATTAGAAGTACAATTTTAATGTTTTTACAGTTATAATTTTTGGTTGTCAGTTCATTCAAATAAAAAATGATTTATCAGAAATTCTAATTTTTGTGCGCTCTTACTTTTGATAAAATATTATCCATTAAATTAATAGTGAATCATTTGAATATAAAGTAATTATAGCAACACTGTAGATTTCAATTTTAAACTACTGATGAAAGGTAAAGAAATAACTTTTGTCGCAAACTTGCGTTACTTGCAATCAAATCTTACCCAATTCGATCCGCAACTGATGTGATGGCTATCTGTTTAATTAAAAAAAAAAAAAGGCACAGTCCAGTGAGAGAGTCACAATCTTTTAACCTCATAAAAGAATAAAGAGAAATTCTGTAGTTTATCACTATGGAATATGGAGGATAAGATCTATAAAATTAAATTGTAATCTCGTGATCCTTAATTGTGGCGTTCACTTCACTCGGCTGATAACTTCACCAAACATATATATATATATATATAGCTTTTTCTTACAAGTTAAACCAAAAAAGTCAGCAAGAGTAAAAGAAATTGTTTAGCATGAAGCCCTCGAGTCCCGAATCAATCACTAGTTTTTTGTAGAAGAAGTATTCTGCAACGGGGCCATTAGAACGAGGTTGAGTTGAGAGACAATACTAATACATGAGGACAAAACTATGATCCTTCATTTAATTGCCATAGGACCTGTCCTAGCTTCCCAGATAATACTGTTATAATACTTTATTTTTTTTCTTTTGTTTCAAAAATATATATATTTGGACCCAACTAATTATGAGCTATAGTGATCATATTCGTTAAACAAGTTGTCAACATGTCAAGCATTAAATATTTGTTAATAAAATACTTTCCCTCTCGTGAGTCTAATAATTTAGACAAATTGTTTAGTTTATTGGCTATCAGTGTTTGTAGAAGTTATATTGGTGACAAACTATGAATATTAAATAGTGCTCTCATAATTATTTCATATATAAAAGGAAACATATAATACCAAATAAATGACATTTTAAATATTGCCAGAAAAAAATTATATTGAATATTTTGACTATAACAACTAAGAATATAGTCAAAACTATGATATTTATTAAGAATTTTTTTATTTAGACTTCATAATTAAGTTTAAAATTTAATAATAAAGAATAAGAATGTGAACCCTCAAGTCCCAGGCAGCAACCGACACTAACCACCATGCGCATCTACTGTCTGAGAGCGACTGTGATTCTGCGAAAGTGTAGTCCAAATAAACAAAAACAAAAAGATTTGTGATTGGAGAGGAAGATTATTCACTTGGAAACTTGGATTAAATAAAAAGTAAAGCCTCCATTTGATAAAGGTGAAGCAACATCATATGCTGCACATCATGAATCTTTGAATGTGCCTTGCGTGGGTGGTGCCAATACCCTCTTTTTCCTTCCCAAAGAAACAAAGCAAAAGTCATCCTCTGGCATTTTTTCCTTTTAAAAACATTATATTTTGCTCTCTGCAAGTTAGCTTTTCCACTGTCTTCTTGTGTTGAATTTTTGGGTTTTAGGGACCCTACCAATTCCTTGATGGAAGGGCTCAACAATATTCTATCATTCTGGAGGCTTTCATATGTGCCGCTCTCCATACTTTGTATTCTGAACCTTCTATGATCATAGCCGCAGAAAACGCTCACCAAAGTTTTGAAGACTTGGATCAAAGTTGCCTAATTAATTCACCTTTTTTATAGCAGAAAAAACGAGTTGCTGTGTCAAAATAAAAAAATTCAAAATGAAAATTTTTATCACATGACTCTAATAAATTTTAGATTTCGATTCTGAAATCTTCAAATTTTTTATTTTATTCAAATCAGTTTAGGATGAGTTCAATTAATTAATTTTTTATTTTGATTAAAAAAAAATAATAGAACAAGAGATTTAAAAGATACTTTGATGTGCCTAACCACATGCTAGCCCAACCCCTTCATTTTAAAAATTACAACTTTATTACATAAATGAAGCTTGTATAGCACAAAAGACACACTAGTTGGTTAGGATTGGAAGCTTAAGAGATGACCAAGAAGCAGCTCAAGTCTCTGATGGGGAAGGTGCAAGGCTTCAGGCTTCTGTCTCTTGGAGGCTGCTTTGATAGCTGCAGAGACCACAGTCAAGCCTCTGGGCTAGGAACAAGGATATGGAACCTCAGTGATAGGCCACTGGAGCTGCAAATCAGGGTTGGGTCAATTCTGAAGAAGGTTCACACTGTGAAGCCTGGATGCTCAAAGAGACTGAAATGCAAAAGCATATATAGAGCATACATGCCTGGTACTAGCAGCAGCAGTAGTAGTAATGGAGGTATGGTGGGGATGAAGAGCCTGCTGTATTACTATGACGAGACTTGCCATCCTTATGTATGGATTTCAGACACAGGGGGTGATTCATTGAGGATGGTGAAGCAGCAGTATGTTAGCCTTGAGGATCTCAGGGACTCTTCTGAGATCAGAATCTTCAGGGATCATCAGAAAGGTTGCATTTCTGTTCGCAAGAGACCTAGGCCTGATTTCTGCTGAATTTCTTCTCTAGTCTGATCATCATCCATGTTTGCTTCTTGCTTTTTATTTTCTTAGTTCTGAGATCATCCCTTTGTTCTCTCCGATCATCTCATCCTCCCGAGTGTGTGTAATTAATTGCAGAACGCAATGATATATATATATATATATATATATATATTATATGATCATGAAACACAGAATGATCTTCTTGCAGCCACTTGAAGAATGAATGTGGTTTTAGTTATATGTGATAGTTTAATTTGTATTTGTTTGTGAATGGGGTTGATGCTGCAGATGCAGGAACTATTAATTGTAAGTGACAAAGAATAGAGATGAATTTTAATGGATATTTGCTAATTTGAAAATCTTTTTAAAAAGTTTCTATATGTTTGTTTCTCGCTGTCATATAAGATATTTTAGTTCCCCTGTACTTCTGTTTTTTGGCACTAACTATCAAACAATCTACTGATTTTATTAATGGCCTCTATAGTGGCTTTTATAAATTATATATCTGCAATATGTCTTATTTAAGTCAATTAGGTGATATCCAGTGTCTATATTGTCCAAGACAAATAAAGGCTTTGAAAATTGGGATTTGTACACTCAGAACTTGATTGTGATTATATATATTTTTTCTTATAAGGACTAAATTGAATGTGGTTATTTAGTTCAAATAAATTAAACTCCTAGTAAGTAAATATTAGTATAATAGTCCATAGTTCTGAAATTTCATTTAAAAAAAAAATTATAAAAAGGCGTGTTAACGACTCTCACTAAAATAAGCAATCACCTACAATTTTGATTTAAGGCCAGAAATTTTAATTCAAATAAATATTTCTGTCAAGAATGTTAATTATAAATTATATGATTCTCCTTTGTTTATCATTAAGCGTTGCTGGTAGTAATGATGATTATTTTTCAATAGTATTATTTGTTTATTTTTCATAACAAGGATTATGGTGACTAAGCGAAATCATTAGAGGACGACATTGTGGATCATTATTATGATATTGTGAACATCATAATAGCAGTAATATATTATTTCATGTAATTATTATGGTAACATTGGTGATTAATTTATCAAAATCATGAGAACTGTAGTTCATAAGTGATGGAGCTGATTGCGGTAAGCCCGAAATTGATTAGATCATTCTAACCAATTTTATCATAAGAAAAAAGAAAAACGCACAAAATTTGCAAGTAATTTTTAAATATTTGGTATTACTTTTAATTAAGGTACAACATGAAAATATTTTCTTTTTTCAAAAACAATTTAAGAAAATTTGTCCAGAAACAAGTTATACATAAATTATCACTTAGAAAATAATTTAATCCCAAGAGCCCTTCCCAATATGCATCTTAATTAAGATCACATAATCACATTACATTAAGGCGAAATTTGATTTGAAAATTTCACGTTTATTTCTGAAAAATTAATGACTTAAAGTATATTTAACACACTAATAGAGGGATGATGTATAACTTGTTCTGAACACCATAATATTATGAAACAGTCACAAAAAATTAATAGTTGTGTAAAACAAATATATTACACAGAGCTAGAAGGTTTGCAAACAAAATTATTCTGGAATGCACTGTAATTAGTACACAATCAAAGTAGTTGTTTTATGCCTTTTACTGCATTTTGTCCCACATTTATTAATCTCTGTGTTTCATAATCTCACGTGTTCATACATATAAAAATAACGCTTTCATATTTTGCTTATATTATCTTTCAATAAAAAAATATTATTCTAATTTGATTGTTACTTATGTTAATGTCAATACTATATCAAGTAATATAAAACTAATTAAAGGTTTTGGAAGAGTTACTATATTATTAGTCGAAGGGACTAATCTTATTGCTAACAACATATTATTTTTTACAAAAGTCTTAAAGAAATTTATTGAAGTTTGAAAATACAACCCAATGGGTATCATATTGAGATTGTGAGAAAAATATTGCGTATTTATATATCACAGTCATTGTATCAAGAAAGAAATATATTATAGAGAAATTACTTGCATATCTTCAAGTTTGTACTATACATATATTAATACAATTAAAACACATACTTCAGTAAACTAAAAGTTTACTAACATAAATAAGTTTATTATTTGGCATGATTAGTTAGGTCATCTCAAATCAATAATGATATAAAAAATCATTGAGAATTCTCATGATTATTTATTGAAGAACCAGAAGATTCTTCAATTTAAAAAATTCTCATGTACTACTTATTTTCAAGGAAAACTAATTACTAGACCATCACTAGCTAAGATTATGATTGAATCCCCTACATGTTTGTAACATATCCAAGGTGATATATGTAGCCTTATTCATCTACCATGTGGACCATTCAAATATTATATGATTTTAACATATGCATCCACAAAATGGTTAAACGTGTGTTGTTGTCAACTCACAACTTGGCATTTGCAAGATTACTTGCTCAAATAATTAGATTAAGAGCTTAGTTTCATGATCATGCAATTAAGACAATTTACCTTGAAAATGATAGTGAGTTTACATCTAAAGCCTTTAATGGTTATTGTATGTCTATTAGAATAACAATAGAAAAGCTTGTTACCTATGTGTGCACACAAAATAGTATGGTAAAATCATTTATCAAAGGCCTCCATTAATAGCCAAACTAATGCTTATGAGAATCAAACTCCTTGTTTCAGCTTGGGGATATACAATTTTGCATGTGACAACACTTATATGCATCAGGCCAAAAAGTTACCATAAATACTCTCCATTACAATTAGCTTTTAGTTATGAACCAAATATTTCTTATGTTATAACTTTTAGATGTGTGGTATAAGTACCAATTGCTCCACTACATGGCATAAAGATAGGACTTCTGAGGAGGTTGGAAATATATGTTGGTTATGATTCTCCTTCAATAATTGAATATTTTAAAACATTAACTACGAATTTATTTACGACATGATTTGTTGATAGTCATTTTGACAAAACAATTTTCCCAATATTAGGGGGAGATAATAAGCAGATGGGAAAAGAATATGGAATATATTATCATTATCTCATTTAAATCCACATACAAAGCAATGTGAACAAAGAGTTCAGGAAATAATTTACTTATAAAATGTTACAAATCAATTGCTAGATACATTTATTGACCGAAAAAGAATTACCAAATCTCATATACTAGTTGAAAATGCTCCAATTCAAATTGATATCCCAATAAGATAATCTTCGGGTGCAAACGAAAGTAAGTCGTGCCTAAAGCGTGGAAAGCCAATCAGTTCCAAAGATAAAAATCCTTGAAAAAGGAAAAGAGCAAATAACCAAGATGGTCAAATAGAGAAGATGAATACCTATGAAGAGACATATGATACTCCTGAAGAGATTAATGACATAACTAACCATAAAACTCAGAAGAGGTTCAGATACTTGGAAAGAATGAAGAAATTTCTATAAGTTATGTCATTACAGGAAAAAGATAGATCCAGAAAAATATAGTTGTTGACAACATTTTTGCATATAATGTTGTTGTTGAAATTATGAAATAGAATAGGGATACTGAACTTAAATCTATTAAAGAATGTAGACATAAAAATGATTGGCTAAAATAGAAAGATGCAATTCAAGTTGAATTGAATTCGCTTTCAAAACATGAAGTTTTTAGGCCCATCGTTCAAACTCCAACGGTTGTAAATTGGCTATTTAGATGCAGTTGGCTATTTAGATGTAGGAGACTTATCATATCCATATAGAACTCGATCTTAAACAGGTTATTTATTTACATGTGTGGGTACAACTATATCATGGCATTTTAATGGACAAACTTTAACTGCCACTTCTTCAAATTATGCAAAAATAATTGTAATGCATGAGGCAAGTCGTGAGCATATTTGGCTTAGATCATTGACCCAATATATTCAAAAGATATGTGGTTTTGTTTTAGAAAAGAAGATTCCAACAATATTATATGAAGATAATGTAGCATTCATAGCTCAAAGGTACATCAAAGGAGATAGAACAATGCATATCTCTAAAATTCTTTGTCATTCATGATTTTCAAAGGAATGGTGATAGAGATATCCAACATATTTATTCATGAAATTATTTAGCAGATTTGTCCACTAAGACATTACCAATGTTACATTTGAGAAGTTGGTCAATTGTATTGGGATGTGCTGATTGAAATATATTAAATGATGTTGGCATTAGAGGGAGTAAAGATATGTTATACTCTTTTTCCTTAACTATAGTTTTGTCGTGCTTAGTTTTCTTGGTAAGATTTTTTAATGAGGCAACTTATGATGATATTGTGTACCCTTTTTCTTTTACTAGATTTTTATCTCATTGGATTTCTCCTAATAAGATTTTAACGAAGCACATTATTTGTTAATGAACACCTAAGGGGGAGTGTTGTAAATGTTTGTAATGTGAATGCCCATAACCCTATATAAGAACTTCAAAGGATCCTTAGTTAAGTAACTGTTTAATATCCATACTCATAATTGTAAGTGACTCTTTAGGATTCTTTTACCTAATCTAGTTGTATTCTATCACTAGGAAAATTAATTTCCATTCATATATGTATTAAGTTTTCTTTATAATGAAAAGCCTATAAATAGAGTCATATACTAAGGATGATGTACACAAGTGAATCAAAGTTATCCAATATTTTTCCTCAAAATTTTTTACTCTTTTTATCTTTCTTACATTTCTAATAGTTTCATAACATAAAAAAATATGAAAACATACTAATTATCTCAAAAGTCCTCACAATGTTGCAAACAAAACTTTATATATTTAAAGTAGACTCTTTTTAGCATGAAAGCTTTGATCGATAAGAGTTTTATTTTAATCATTCTCTTAGCTTTTTTGTATAATAACTCTCACAATAATGACTATTTCATATGACAAAAAAATCTTTTATGGTAACACCTTTTTAATAAACTTATTATCATTATTTTTTTCTTACTAATATTATGAAACTAGAGTGTTAATATTAAAGCTCAACTTTTGAATTAAAATGACAATATTGTAACAACATAAAATATATAATATAATCATTATACGTCATATTATAATATATTATTAAATTTAATTTTTTTAAATATTTTTAATTTGTTATACTTTCTTTATGGGATCATAGGATATTATTAATTTTAATTTTTCATTGATCTCAAATATATGACAAAACAACTTAATGTTTTTTACGGCTCGCGCAAAACATGACATGAGCGAATAAACAAATCTATAAATAAGTCAATTTCTAATTTTTGACCAGAGAAGAATTGACAGATGGAAGGTGAGAAAACTTATGTGAAAGCAGAATATATACGCGTATATCTCATAAAAAATTGATACGCGTATTATATGTCATGAGTCGTGGCTTTTGGAAATGACTTTTCGACATATCTCTTCGTGTTTACCGCAGAAATCAATACGGGAATAACAAAGTTGTTTAAGAAAAAAACGTAGTTAGAAATTTATAGTTGAATTATCAAATTTGTTTATAAAAATGTGACTTTTTATTTTTATCGAAAAACCTATTGAAAATATTCCAGCTGAGAGACAGAACGAAAAAGGTCAATGCCCATTTCTTCCTTCAACTGCACTTCACCCAGAAACTACTTTTTCCTCATCTTCCATAAACTATTGCTCTTCCTATTCTTTCTGATTCTTTATACTTTCTTCTGAACATCGCTGCTCTCTGTGTTAATTCTCCAATTGAAATGGGAAATTTTTGGAGTGGCAGAAGAAGAAACAATTATTTTCACTACCCACCTCCGCCGCCTCATCCTCATCCCCATCATTTGCCATCTCCTTACTATTATTCTGCAGAATCCCATCCTCCTCCCCCACCCCCTCCGCCGCAAGGCTATTTTATCACCAATACTTACGTCACTCCCCCTCCTCTGCCCCCACCGCCGCCGCCGGCGTCTCATCCTCAAACGAATTCCTTCTGTTACTCAAATGGGTACAGCAATTGCCCCAACTATGGCAACTCTATGACGTCTCGGTATCATTATCAACCTTTTCATGTAAATCAGGGTAGTAGTGGGTGGCCTGCAATTCGTCCTCCAGTTGCTCCTGCTAATCCCCCGCCGCCCTATGTTGACCATCAAACCGCTAAGAAGGTTAAGAATGACGTCAATGTGCATAAAGATACTCTGCGGCTAGAGTTCGATCAGCTCAACCCTGACCAGCACTTGGTTTCGTTTGTTTTCGATGCGTTATATGATGGGAGGTAAGAAATCCCTCATCCTCTCCCTTTTTTTTTTCGAACAAGTCAATTCGCTTGACTGCCAATTTAGCAGTGCATTTTTTAGGCTTATAGTGAGAGAAGTAGATGTGTATTTAGGGCGTTTCATATAATTTTTGCTTTTGGTGATAATCGTGATGTGGAAAGCTTGTGGTTCCATTCAAATGGTAGAAGTTCGTGCCGAAAAGTTCTACAGAATATGCATAAATATATGCTTGTGCATACATATTTCCTTAAAACTTCAAGACTGATCTGAATTTATCGATAATCACATCCTATTTTGGAGGGCTCTTCTTTCTCTAGTATTGGCATACTTTTTCTATGTTTATATATGTATATATATATGCAGATAAAAGATAGAACAAGCCCATGGAAATTCTTTTTTTCTTTTTTTCCTCTTTTTAACACTCATTTGGCCTAAACCAATAAGCTGTTTTTGATTTGACAAAAATCATCAGGGGTTTTTGTTTGATCTATTTTGTATTTGTTATCTTAGCAGGAAGATAGCGTCCTTGGCATGCCTCCCCGTCATGTGTGATCTACCCAGATCTCTGAGTTTCATATGATACAGCTCTTAATAAGTCTTAATTTCAGATCATAGTTCCAGTACTATTGATTTTTTAATGAGTACCTTAGGGTAATAATAAACTGTGTTTTGAGGTCGAGATTCAGTAAATAATTGACTAAGCACATGAAAGAAAAGGAAAGGAGATATGGGAAACAACATGTAGAGATTTCAAGTATCTTTGCACAGTACATTGCAAGTGTTCTAGAGTACAAATTATTGCCTGTGGAATTTGCAGTATATAGTGGGGCAGATTTTTGTACTCTGCAAAGAGAATCAAGCTATTCTTATTTCTCATTGACGAAAGAGACACACAGAGAAAGAGCCTCTCACTGTGAGAGAACAAATTGAAGGAACATTCATGCTACTATAGATTTATTTGTCAGAGTATATTTCAATTATAGCAAACTATAGTTACTGGATTGTTTTAACTCCCCATTATTTTCTACCTGATGTTCAGACTACTGTTCTCCTGAGTCTATTGGGGGCCACAAACTAACTAAGGCCCCTTCCTATATATATATATATACACACACACACACACACAACCACACACACATATATATCTATATTTTTTTTCGTTTACATATATACACATATATATAAATTTTTAAATTCTTTTGAGGTTATTCTTTATGGTCTGACTAGTGGTACAAAGAGACTTAAGATATATACCTGAAAGGTTTAAGGATGGGATGCAGCCGCTTTTGCCAGAGTCATGATATGAAGTGTATATTTTATCGTTTTGTTTGGGAAAGGTGCTCTGGTAATTTTGCTGCTAATAGAGTGGAACTGACATTTGAAATGCAAATTACGTTTATAATGCCATATTTCATATAAGCTTTATTCTTTTTTGTGGGGAGTGGGGGCTAGGTGGGGGCGGGGTAAATCAAACTAATGGTTTGAACTTGGGAGGGACAAGTTTATATTTTACTAGAATTAGTTAAAATTCACTGCAGTGTGACTAAGTCACTCCAAAATGAACTAACAAAGTGTGTTTGCCATTGTTCACTGTGTTTTCTGGGCTCGAATTTACTTATGTGGTTGATTATATATTAATATTAAGAAGTTTATAGGATCTCCTTTGAACTTTGATATGTTACTTGTGTATCATGTAACCACCACCTAGGGAGTCATTTTTTGCTGTTGCTTGTCTGTGTCAAGTTTCTTAGTCTAGTCTTGTGGTGCAATAAATACATTACAGCCTCATTCTAAGTCACATATAAGGAGGCCTACCCTACCATCATCTGATTGTTATGGCACATGATGAAGGGATGTAATAACTTTTCTTTTGGTCTGCAATGTATTGTTTCTGATTTTAAGATATGTATCAACGTTATAGGCTATTAGCTGGATAGTTTGCATAAGCTGCTTCAGTTCTACCAAACGTTATCATCCAGCATTAATATAAACTTTATGGTGATGTATCGGTTGCAATTATAACAGAATGTTCACTTGCGTATTTAGTTACAATTAACTGTGATAATGATATCTCTAACTGACAGTTTCATGCGGTCCCATCATTTTGTTACCTCTACAAATGCCATGCTCTTCTCTGACCAATTTTAAACAACATTGTAGGCTAGTATTATAGTGGTTGCATTTGATTAAAATTCATATTTTTAGAAGAAAAGGTAGAAGGCATAATAAAAAAATAAAAAAATAAATAAAGGAACTGGATGATCATCTACTAAAATACTCAGTTATCCTTCTTTATCATGTACTAACAGGATGAGAAAGTATATAGGTACTTACTAACTTTCAAACTTATGCTTCAAAAGACAAGTACTCTTTGACTTTGAACTCTAACAAAGCAAGTTAGTGGCAAGGACTTACAAATAGAATAAATTTACAACCCCTTGAAAATTTTCACTTTTTAACAATTTTGAAAATGACTTAGTTGCTATTATAAATTTAAATTAAAAATTTTTGGGGTTGTTGATGCGTTAGACTCCAAATCTAAATATTTTATGTTTTTCAAAAGTTATCAAGTCATTGTATCTTAGGGGGATTTCTTGATGATTATCATAATTGTGGCTATAGAAGTTTTAAGTTTAAGTATGATAGGGACATAAGTAGTATGAGATACTTGGCAAGATACTTAAGGGTTGTGGTTCTTTTCCCTTATAAGCCGGTTTTCAAGGGTGGGTTCCCTACGCTCTCTTGGGTTCTATCAATTGTATCAAAACCTATGGTCGACATCACAGAAAGAACTATCAAAGGACGGTTCGAAGAACTACCTAAGGATGGTCCTAACCAGCAAGGAGTCCGAGTAAAGTGTCATAAGTTGGTTTTTTCAAGCTTGTGGTGGACTCATTGAGTTGGTTTGTTTTTGTCTTGATTAAGTGGCTTATGTGCATTGTTGGAAATTTTCAGCATGGTAAGTAGTGAAGTTGCTTCTGGAATTAAAATCTATTGCTGATAATAATATTGGTTCATTGGTTGAACAACTAGAAATTAGCAAAATACATACATTTGTTTACTAAGCTGAGAAACCATTTTCTCTTCATTGCTGATGTCTAGAGTTGAGACATTGGCAAGCATTATATATGCTTGCAAAGTATCAAATGTAGTGAAGTTCAGCAATTACTGTTATTTACGCTCTTAAGTATTTTTTGCCTAAGTCTGATTATGAGTTTTTCTATATGGAGTATAAGAATCAAGTTTACATGGACTCACCAATCCCAATGAATTCAAGTGGCATTGGGAGAATAAAACACAAGCACCATTTATGGGTATAAGTTTCATTTATAGTCTGATTCATTTGTGATGTGAATGCATTGTTTTGAAGCTTGAATACATATTGCTGCTATGGAATTTTTTCTTGCATATGACATCGTTACTCTTTGTATTTTTAATTGGCAGCATTACTATATTCTACTTTGCCAAGGAAGTAGAAACATGTAAGTTTATCCCACTATTTCCTGAAGTTGAGCCAGTCAGAGTACCCTTTCAGAAAGGAGCTGGGCAAAATTTTTGTCAGCCTTCAGGAACTGGTATTGACTTAGGCTTCTTTGAGTTGGATGATCTCTCAAAACCCTCACAGGGAGAAGATGTCTTTCCCCTTGTGATATGTGCTGAAACATATTCGAGAACTCCTTCAGAAGATAAAAGTCTTGGTGATTCCATGCCAGATGTATCCCCTAACATGCAGATAACTCAAGCTGTTATAGAGAAAAGTAATGGTAGTGGTTCTTTCCAGGTAAAAGTAGTTAGGCAGATTTTGTGGATTGATGGGGCTCGTTATGAATTGAGAGAGTTATATGGAATTGGAAGCTCAGCAACGGCAGATTTCAATGACAATGATCCTGGGAAGGAGGAATGTGTAATATGCATGACCGAACCAAAGGACACTGCTGTCTTACCTTGTCGACATATGGTAAGATTTTATACAAAGGAAAAACCAAAAACCAGTCAATTACTGGGATCTAGTGCTGTTTTTTGTTTCTCTTATGAATTTTTTAACTTTAGTACACTATAACGTTTTTTTTTTTTCCTTATTTTGTTAATGCACAGCTGCTTTTTTGGTTGTAAAGTGAACTTTATACTTTGACTTATGACTCATTACTTTAATATAGGGGTGAACATATCCGAGGGTCATGGTTCATAACTAGGTGGGGTCAAAAACCAGGTTTTCTTTTTTTTTTTTTTTTTTCAATTTTTTCAATTTTTTCACAAATTGAAATTTAGAATTCTTTTAAAAAAGAAGAAATTTTGATTAATATTTAACAAATGGGATATCTTATACTAATAAAAATTATTTATATTTAACACAAATTAAAAAAACAGTAGTTATTTCTTTAAAAGTTACCGTTAATTTCATTAGAAAACCAAAGAAAATTAAATATATATATTTGGCCTGGCCCAGGATTGGATTTTATATTTTAAACCCGATCCTGTTCTTGTAAAAGTACATGACTCAGCCTGAAACAACCAAGCTAGACCGGGTCAAGCACAACTGTAGTTTAGTAGTTTAGTTGCACTGTTATATATGATTATTACTCTTGAATAGTTAATTTATATGTCAAATGTTGTCACAATGCTTTTATATATATAAATATATATATAGATATATGGTTCTTAAGTTGTCTGCTCTTCTGATTTCATGAGTACTGTGAAAATTAACAGAATATCATGTCATACATGAGCAGTAATATAGACCATGAAGGAGATATCTACTAGCTTTCTCTCTTTCTGACTAGGAGGGGAATACACTAATTGCTTGGTTGAGATCCTTAGAGATGCTTCATTTTACGTTGTAATGCTAGGAAGGATTTAATTTTTCTTTTATTACATCGTATTGAGTTCATTTTTGGTTCTGATTATTCTCACGTTACATCTTTTGTATCTTCCAGTGTATGTGCAGTGAGTGTGCCAAAGCTTTGAGGCTTCAATCAAATAAATGCCCCATATGTCGACAATCCATTGAGGAACTTATAGAGATCAAGATAACTAATGGCAACCAGTGAGATTGTTTCTCTTGATGCTATGTTGAATGACATGGTATTGCCATCAAACTTTATTACATATCGTATTACCATCAAACTTCTTCTGCAGTCAGGTGATGTAATATCACTGTGATACACACACACACACACACACACACACATGCAATTTTTTACTTTTTCTGTACATTGCAGTTAATAATCTTTGTTCTATAATTCTTATGTAATCTGTTTAAAGGAACAGTCGATCATGAGGTTTCCAGTCATTGAACTATATTCTAGTTTTGTACATATGTTACTGATAATATAAGTATATTGCCATTTGACTGAAGATCATTTGCCTAGTGTTTGCAGTATGAAGGGGGAAAAAATTACCTTGTTTGATTCCTGAAAACTCTCCTTCATGTATCTTGGGTGTTAAGATTCCTTTCTGATAAACCATGTTTGAAAGCAATCAAAGTTCAACATGCTTTTCCTTTATGCCCTTTATCTTTTCAGGGTTAAAAATGTATGGTTCTGAACTCAGCCACCTTGGCTGGAACAGTTGGTTTATTCTTATTAATCTGATTTATAAAGAGAAAGACAAGAAGAATTTAGGTGTTATCTTCTACCTTTTTCTTTTCTTTTCTCAATTTTCCTTTTCCTTTTTCTTCTTCCTTTTACTGACATGAAGAAAGTGGCTGGGGCTTATATTGCAATACAAGGTGGCATTGCTGTGGGACAAATTTAGATGAATTTAGCTTCTGATTACTGAAGACACATGTATGTCATGCAACAAGAGTTGTTGATTTTTACCCTGCAATTTATTTGAAAGTGCTTTCCTATCATGGCCTTCCCAGTTTCATTTGTAACGGGGGATAGTTACAAAATTTCCTCCTTTAAGATTGTTCAGACATACACATCATACCTAGCTACTATTGGATTACCCAAGTATTTGGAAATCTCATTGTATGACGAATAGTTTTACTATTAAGCAGCCTGCACCGTGATGAAACTGCATATCTGCCACGCACGAGTTCGAATGGAGATCCTATAATCATTGTGTTTCTCATTCTTCCCCAACCTCTACTTTCCCCCAAAATACCCCAAATTAGATGATGCTGATGTGATGCTTTCCTACTCTGGTGAACTATTAATAACTAGGTGGTGATGTTTGGCAGGAAGTGGGTAAATGTAAAGAAATAAAAAAAGGCAGGACTAAGAAGGAGTTTTATACTAGCATTAGGTTAAATGATGCAAGCCTTATATTTTTTCAGCTTTGAGAAGGTGAAGTTGTGATGGGAAGACACATCGTGCAGAAAAGATGTTGAACTATTGATTTCGTAATGCTTTATGGGGAAGAAAATTAATAATACAAAGGACTGAAGCAAATCAATGAAAATGATCATATATATGTTTTTCGGTGGGTAGTGAAATTGGATACTCGTCATACATAGATGTATAATATCCGGAAAAAAGTCACATAAAGGAGTAAAATGAAGATCACCATGGTACCAGGGTACTACCAAGACATGAAAAACTTGTCTGTGATTCAATTTCCGAGTACTCAAGGCATGAAATATTTGCCCGCAGTTCGACCGTCATAGTATCATATCAAGTTTACTTTGCCCACGGTCCAATCCTTATGGTACCAAAGCATAAAAAACAAACTTGTTCGCAGTTTGATCCTCAGATACCAAGGCATGAGAAGGGATTGATCCTTATGGTACTACCAAGACTCGTTCACTATACCGGATGGATGGAACTTGTGAAACAGTAAAATTGCAAAATTAAACCACACCGCTGAAACTATCGAGATTCTTGAAACACATTGACTCCAAATCAACCAACTGGCCGTGGGTTTTTTGTCTTTGCTTTCTTTTTGGGGGAGGGGAGGGGGAAGGGGGACATCACTTCAACTTCATTGAAAAACAATTGACCACATAAAATAAGATTTGAATATCATGAGAATCATTAGTCATGGTGATATTTGGCCATAATTTTTAAAAATTTAAAAATTTATTTAAATAAGATATATAGAAATTTTAAATTTTTTCCAGTAAATGTTCTACTGATATATGTGTGTGGGTATGTGTGTATATATATATATATACATAATTCAAGGAATTACAATTCACTTGGAATCTCCTGTTGAAGAAGAGTTAAATGTTATTTGATGGAGAAGAACATGCAATGTTTACATAGTACAAGCTTATCTCTAGATGGAGCCAAAGCAGGAGCACATGACATATTTATCACCACGTCTGTTCCCACAAAAGAATGAAAAAGTAGAAACCCAAAATACTGGGTAAGGTAGCCATACTATCCCCTATTCCATCAAACTATGCAATTTTCAAGACACACACTCAATTCTCTTTTGGTATCTTCTTTACAGAGAAAGAAAAAGAAAGCAGCGAGGTCAAGATTTCAGCAAGTGACTGAATATACAAAAGAGGGACATTATAGATATTCATCTCTGTGCTTTAATTGCAGACTTTGCTTCTTTGCCATGCAATAGTTCGAAAAACAGAAAAGAAATAATCGAAGAATATTCAAGAAGTGGAGAAACGAAAACTTTCCATTGTAGTGGAATCTGGTCATAATCTCCGCTCAATTATTAATTTCCCATAACATGCTAAAATTTAGAGGTTTTCAAAAGAGAGGATGCAGATAGCATGTGTGAGATGCAATTGCAGCTGTACTCTCTTGTAGGTGAGGGCTCAATAAATAGTCCTTTCCTTCCTCCTCAATGTATCAATCACACTGTCCAAATGCCATGTGACCCCTCCAACATAAATGGCAGTGTGTGCCTTTGAAACTTGCATGGCTGCCCCAAACTCTTTCCTTATAAGAATCACAGTGACAACATCAGTAAAAATCATATCCCAAATATATATCTGCCCCTCTCCAACTCAAAGAAAATTTACCCACCATTCCTTCACTTATATAAAGTCCATGATATCATAGCTGTGCCTGTCACTATCACGCACCAACTTTTCCTTTCTGGCTTGGTGGTGCTTGTGGACAGAACAAGTCCACGATCTAACAAGTATGCAGGTTGTTCCAATACAGACGCCTTGACGCTACATTATATTCTGTGTTTGTGCGTAATTAATACCAAGAGTCGCATTGTATGATCAATATAATTATTTTTAAGTACTCGTGCTTCCTAGTGGATGAAAGATGCGCTATACAGATCAAGTATGAAGGAGTTTGCAGTAACTAGGTAATTCTGGTGTTCTAAGCCAAACAGAAAATGCAGATATATTGCGGAAGCTTCATGTATCATGAGAACGAGGTTAAGGTCTGTTTCTTGTGAGCATGGGCAAGAGAGAAGCCAAGTTGTTATAGTTTGTTTGGCAGCATTGAAGAGCCCTTTTGGCATGTTCAAAGGGATAAAGGTGGAAACAGAAGGGACAAAACCAAAAAGGGTTTTGATCACGGTTTAGGCTCTTAAGGAGGGTCCAAAACTGAAGAAAAAAACAACGAACTTGCAACGTGATCCATCGCTAGAGCATGAAAAAAGGGATAGTTTTCGAGTTACTTTCTTTCTACCCAATCACTTAATCAAAGGACAGCTTTATAGTTATTAATATCATTATTGCTGCAAAACATGACCTATTCGGCTATTAGTTCCGTTTCCTCCTCGAAATGTCACATATATAATGTGAATGTGGCGTCAACTCGTTATTCTTTTCACACATGTTCGACACAAACACAAAGTAAAAAGACCCCACAATTTCTGGGAGTTCCCACAGAGTTCCATAAGCGATGATGGTTTTTACTTTTTATTATTATTATTATTATTATTATTATTATTATATTTAAAATATATATTAATTAATATTTCTCCTCGTGGAAGAACGTATAAGTGTCCTGCATATTAGGGTTAGGCCTACCTTTTAGCTGAAAATGGTAAATATCTTTTAATACTTTGTTGATTATTACAAGCGTTTCAGAGACATGTGAACAAACCCATGCATCCACCAGCCCCTTGACATCTAAATATCTGAAAGAACTTACTTAGCCTAGGCTTTTCTATTTAAATATTGCAATTTAAAAAATTAGCTTTTCAGATTTTACTCTAATAATATTACTACATTTTAATGCTCGAATTGTACGAACTAATTCACCAATATAAGTGACACATCTAACTAATATATTTCTTAAAAAAAATTTACATTGAGAGACTCATCACAACATATTTTTTAAAAAATATTTGTTAGATGGGATGGGGCACGCTTGATATATTTCTGTATGAGGCGTGCCCCATGTGTGTGTGTGTGTGTGTGTGTATATATATATATATATATATATATATATTAAAACCTATATGTTAATAAAAAATATATTAAAAAATAGAAAATAAATATTATACTTCACGTGTATATTATATTTATGTTTATTATTTATTAGAAAAATTAATATATTAAGAAAGTAAAAATAATAATTTATGATATTTTTGAATTTTTTATTTAATATATATTTTAAGAAAATTAAAAATTTTTACATTAATTAAAATTTATCTTTTAATTTATTGGTTTTGTTGTTAAATTATTTAGATATTTCTTGAGTAATTTAAGTTTAGATTTAATTCTTCAACATATATGTTTGTACTTTTTTATCATTTCAATTATTATTTTAATTTAAAATTATCTAAAATAAACATATTAATTTTAATCATTATAATTTAGTTTTTCTTTTTATCAGGAGATTTAGATGGCACCAAAAAGTTATTTTTAAACATTTATAAAATGGAAATTTTTAAACATTAAAATTTAAATAGTAAAACGAATTTAATTTGATGTTCCACAAAGTAATTTAGAAATGAGTATAAAATTATTTATATACATATAGTATTAATTTTTTTATCTTTTAATCATTTGCAACATAATTCATATAAATTTATATAAAACATTTGATTACTTAATGAATTATTATAAATGTACAATGAAATACAAAATTATCATGTATTTAAAAAGCATCCCATATATTTATACTAGGGAGAATTCGCCGAGTCGGCAAATCCCTAAAAAAAATTTATTTTATATATATATATGTTGTGCCGAGCCCCAATGTAATAACTTACTGGCGAATCCCTCTAATAAATGTGAAAAAAACAAATGTTAGATCATATTAGCTACTTATATTAACAAATTAGTTCGTAATGTAATAATATTATCACAGTCTAATTAAAAATATTAATTTTTAAATTGTAATATTAAAATAAAAATTCCCCTAGCCTATACATATATAATAGACATAAAAACACTTGTATATGCATTGAATCTGTAAATGAAAGAAAATTCAAGTTTATTGACTTTTGTTTCAACACTTTATATTCTTGGGCTTAGGTTTAGGGTTGTAGGATGCTAAGTCAAAGTTTTATGAAATTTCAGTTTTATGCTAATATAATAATAAATATTTATTATTTTTTAATAAATAATAGTAACATTACTTTATTCTAAAATATAGGTAAATTTACATGCTTGAGATTTTAGGGAGAAATATCAAAGATTTTGCTCTATATAAGAATGTGATTATACGTTGTTTGCCATGTGCACCGCTTTAATATCCCTAACCCGAAGTATTTATTATCATTACAGATATTTAAATTCCTTACCCTTTTATTAATAAATTTTGAACTACCTTGACCTTAGTATTTATTATTGTTCAATGGAAATTTAGTGCATATAGCTGTCTACTGTTCGATAATGATGTTAATAAGTACAGATATTTGAGTATAAAGTCATACAGAAGCATTAAAACCTAACTACACTAACAATTCACCTATGCATGTTACTTAGCACATGGAATATTTAAATATAATTAAACAAATTTAAATTGTAATTCCATACCAAACTCACGAGATGAGGTAGAGCGGTCTTCTTTGGGCTAGAGCCCTCATGTAAAAATAGATGATTCTCTCTCCTAGTAAATTCAATTATTAAGTTAATTTGCTCATACTTTTTAAAATTTTATAATCCATATATAATAATTCAGCTCTGATCCAAAGTTAAGTACAAGATGTAACTGTTGACATAAATATAAGAGAAACAAAGTAGACAACTATTTAGAAGTGACCACAAGTTGAGTTAGATTGATTTTTTTGTCAACATAAGAGTCAATCTAATTTTATATTGGGTTAATTATTCGAATCTTATATTTAATCTAGCTTAATTGTATTTGGTTATTGATTAGATTTTTTTAATAAAATATAAATTATTTAGTGAAAATAATTTTTTTTAAACAAAAAATGAATAAAAAAATTGAAAGAAAATAAAATAAAATTAAAAAAATTAAATTTTAGAATGAAAAATAATGAAAAGTTGAACAAAATTAGTATTTTAGAACTCCGTTATAAATAAAATTTATTTAAAATTAAATTAAAATATATTATAAAACTTAAAAAAAATAAAAAATAAATATCAAGTCAAACCAAATTTTATGTCACCCTTATAACTTAAATTGACTCGATAAAATTTATAATTTTTTTATTTAACTTAATTATAACTCAATTGATGTAACTGAGCAGGCCGCATTCACTCAGTTAACCAAACCACACTCACCCCTACATCCACTTATTTAATCATTCTCTTGTACAAAAAGATAATTATGCTTATAGTTTTCATAATTTCAATTAATTTTTAACTTGATCCCTATAATTTAAAAATTTGGAATTAAGCCCTTTCAATTTATAAATGTTTAAATTACTTCTTAAAAATAAATTTTACTAATATTTTATTTGATTTAACTAATTTATATTTTAAAAAAAATTTAAAATAAAATAAGTCAAAAATTAAAACAACAATTAATGGCACAGTCTAAGTGAGCTTGATATTTGTTTTACGTGAGGTAACTATTGTGCTGCAGCTTGTCTAATGTATTTCTGACGTATGCCAAATACAGAATAGCTTTTATTAGTAATAATGAATAAATATTCCATGAAACGGATAAACACAGTCCTTTTAATTATATAAAATTAAAAAAGAAATAAATTATTCTTTTTGTTTATAGAAATGGGAGGAGTGATCACATGAATCACTCAGTAACTGGGAATTTAGATGAGTAGCGTCAGGTCAGCCAGTAACGTAGGTGGAGGGTAGAAGGGTAAATTCACCTCTGAAGATAATACTATTCCCAGATACACCCGGGACCCTCATAAATATCACTATTAATTGTATCACCCAATTTGGAAAGAGAATCTGACACAGTTCATTCACACTCTTCATTATTATTATCAAAACTCTACCATAGTTTTTTTATTGGATAAGATATTCTTATGCAAAAATATTTGTTATTTCTAATATACAATAAAATATGAGAAAATTTATATTAAAAGTATTTTATTTTCAAAAGAACTCTTAAATTCGTTAAAATATATAACTTTGAGAGATCAATAGTCACATGTAAATTATGATACGATTTTGTACGTTAATTATATTTTTATCGAGTTCAATATAAATTAGATTATTTTTTTGTTTCTTTTTTTAATTATAATAATGATTTAATTCATTAATTATATTTTTATTGAGTTCATTAGAAATTATATTTTTTTTTGTCTTTTCTATACTAAAACAATTAACAAATTATTAAATACTTTAAAATCTTAATTAAAAAATTTTATTATTGAAAAATAAATATTATTAATAATATATCAATTAATTTAGGAAGAAATAACCTGACACCGTTCATTTCTCATTATTATGATTAAAGCTTACTAACAAATCTGATCTCTCTGTGTCTTCTATACTTTTTCGTTTCTATGTAATTTTAAATATGATACAATACAAATATTATAACACAATAAAGATATATATATATATATATATATTAAAATAATCAATGAAATTCTAATTAAAACATATCTGAACTTAATTAACATGAATATTAAATATATATTTTATATTATCTATAATACAATAATATAATACCAAAAAGCAGATAATAATTATGTTTATGCAAAAAATTATAATATTTAATATAAAATCAAATATAAATCAATTACGATATGATTTTATTTTTAATATAATTATAAAAAATTAATTAAATAAATCTTTCATCTGTTCATATGTTAAACATGATACGATTTTATTCATTAATTGTACTTTTATTGAGTTTGTTAGAGATTAAGTTTTCTGGTTGCTTTTTTTTTTTTTATATTAAAACAATTAACTGAAGATCAAATACAAGTTAAGTAAAATATGATTTAGTTCTTTAATTGTACTTTTATTAAGTTCGGTAGAAACTAAATTCTCTTGTTATGTTTTGACGTTAAACAATTAACAAACAAATTTTAACGGAAGATCAGATACATGTTAAGTATGATATGACTTTGTTTGTTAATTGTACATTTATTTAGTTCTTTAGAAACTAGAATCCCCCATTATTTGTTTGAGTTAGAACAATGAACAGAAGATTTTTAACTAAAAATATGATTTTGTTCGTCAATTATACTTTTATTGAGTTCGTTAGAAACTAGATTCTCTAATTTTTTTAATGTTAAAACAATGAACAAAAGATTTTTAACAAAAATCACATAGATGTTAAATATAATATTATTATATTCGTTAATTGTACGTTTTTATTAAGTTCGTTAGAAATTAGATTCTCATTGTTTTTGTCAATATTAAAACAATTAATGAAAGATCAAATACATGTTAAATATGACACAAATTTAAAATTTTAATTAAAAAAGTTGACTATTGAAAATAAATATCATTATTAACTATGTAAGCCAGTTTTGGAAGAAAGAATCTGACACAATTCATTTCTCATGATTTTGATCAAAGCTTGCAAACAACTCTTACCTCTCTTTTGTCTTTTTGTACACTTTTTCTTTTGACAATAAATACATAAAATATAGAATACTATATAATACAAATATTATAACGCGATAAACATATTATATATATACAATTTCAAATAACTATCGAAGTTTAATTAAAAAGTATCCTAACTTATTTAACTTTAATATTAAATATATTTATATGCAATATAATAATATAAAATGAAAAACATATAATACTTATGTTCATCAATTACGATGGGATTTTATTTTTTAAATATAGATTTTAAAAAATTAATTAGAAAGATTGATTGTTAAACAAGCTATAAGGCCTCAGGGTTGTTTTGTGGGAGTTACATTACATGGAAGAGTGAGGCTCCGCCCAATGCCGACTCAATAAATAAAGGCACCATAGAAAGAGTGAAGGCTTGGAGCACCATCCTCTCTCTCTCTCTCTCTTCTGCTCAGCAGTTAGCCCTTTCTTTCTCTCTTCTCTCTTTCAGACCCTGAAATAGAGGATTCAGAAGCAGCCACAGAGATTTAATTTTGATGTCTACCCACTATCTTTGAACCCCTCTCTCTCTGCTCACAGACTGAGGCCCATCTCTTATCTGTCATTTGCTCTGTGTTTGCTTCTACAGCTCTACCAGATATACCAGGGGGAAGAAGGAGAACCTTGCTTAGTTTCTTGCAGGTTGTCCTCGCTGGATTTTTCGCTGTCCTTTTTTTCTCAGATCTATTACCATCTTTTCTGTCTTTTCCCTCGTTGTTTCAATCTGGGGGTGTAAAACATGAGCAAGGAAGAATTTTTGAAGATACAGGTACTTACTCCATCCCATCTCCCATTTTTACCACCTGCGCTTCTGTTTTTCTGGGCCTCTGCTTTATTGTCTGAGTAATGAATGACTCAGACGCTTCTATTTCGTAATTGTAGTTTCTCTGCCCTTATTTGTCGCACATTTCTGATAAAGTCACAAGCTTTATCCTGTTAAATTGTTTTATATACTCACAATGAATTTCTTTCTCTTTTTTTTTTCTGTTTATTTTGTTTTGGATTTTGGGGATTGCTTGTGCATGCAGAAATCTGTTCTTAAAGTGAACATACACTGCGAAGGGTGTAAGCACAAAGTGAAGAAAATCCTGCAGAAAATCGAAGGTACCTCCATTCACATTCCTTTTGGAAATATCGTTTGTTAAAAAAAAAAATCTTTTTTTTTAATACCCAAATCTCAAATCAAGTGAGTATTGTTGATAGGTGTGTTTACGACGGAGATAGATGCAGAACAGGGGAAGGTGACGGTGTCTGGGACTGTGGACCCCAACGTTCTCATCAAGAAGCTTGCGAAATCAGGGAAGCATGCAGAGCTGTGGGGTGCTTCCAAATCAAACAATAACAACCAGCACCAACTAGCCAACCAGTTCAAGAACATGCAAATAGACAATGGCAAAGGCGGTGGCGGCGGGAATAACAAGGGGCAGAAAGGCGGAAACAACCAGCCCAAGGGTGGCGGTGGCGGCGGCGGCGGTGGAGGGCCGCAGGGAGGACCCTATCCTCAACAGCTTCAGCAGCAGTTGCAGCAACTGCAGCAGTTAAAAGGCTTGCAAGATCTGAAGCTCCCCCAATTCAAACTGCCCCCAAACCAAAACCAAAACCAAAACCAGAACCAGAATCAGAAAGCCGTCAAGTTCAACATGCCGGAGGAGTATGACGATTATAGTGATGACGAACTGGATGATGAGTTAGACGACGATGATATTGATGATGGCGAGATTGACGATGAACTGGACGACCCGAAGCATCTCCTGAACAAGATGAAGCCTCCTATGGGGAACGGCGCTCCCTTCATGCTCAACGGTATGAATATGATGAATCCTCAGAAGGGTGGGAATGCCGGAGCAGGTAACGGGAAAAAAGGCGGCGGTGGCGGTGGAGCCGGTGGAGCTGTGCCCATTCAAATTCACGGCATGGGCGGCGGAAATGATGGCAAAAATGGGAATGGAGGAAAGAAAGGAGGAGGAGGAAACAATCAGAACCAAGGAGGAGGAAACAAAAACAACGGAGGGAAAAATGGGAACAATGGTGGTGGTGGTGGAAACAATAACAAGAACGGTCACAATGGAAATAATGGAGGTAAAAAGGGTGGTGATGGTGGTAACCTTGGGATGATGGGAGATGTTCAAGCTATGAACAGAGGACTCCCAATCACGGGTGGCAATGGAGGTAATAACATGAGCATACCCATGGGTTCCATGGGCAACATGCCAATGGGTCAAATGGGTAACATGCCAGCAGTTCAAGGCCTCCCTGCATCCGCCATGAACGGCGGTGCCGGCGCCGGCGCCGGCCCATACTTCCAAGGTGCTGGTCCGGATGGTATGCCTGGAAACCCGTACCAGCAGCAGCAACAGCAACAGTATTTGGCTGCACTAATGAACCAGCAGAGAGCAATGGGGAACGAGAGATTCCAGCCGATGATGTATGCCCGGCCACCGCCGGCGGTGAACTACATGTACCCTCCTCCGCCCTACCCTTATCCTCCTCCACCGGACCCCTACTCCAACTTTTTCAGTGATGAGAACACTTCGAGCTGCAGTGTTATGTGAAACGCTGGAGTGGTGCTGCTGCTGATGAATGCTGATGAAGATGATGATGACAGTGGAGGGTGAGGACAAAAAGCATATTATACAATGGAAAATGAGTTTTTATCTTAGTTTGATTTTCACATTTCCCTTTTTTTTTGGTTTTATCTTTTTTTCATCCTAAGTTAAAATGAATTAGGGGGTCTAAATTACCATAAGGATCAGTAATTTATAAATATAATATAGAAGTTTTGGAGGAGGATGAGTGGAGAGTGGAGAGTGGAGGTGGTGGCGAGCTCTCCCTTAAATCATGGGATATGTCTGTCAATATATGTTTATATGTTGGAAAACATGAATAAAATTTTCAACAAGGAACAACAAAATATAGAGAGATGGGGGTGAAGCAAATAATCCCCATCTCTTCTATTTCTTCTGTTCTTACTTTCTTCTGCAAAATCGTAATCAGCCTTTCTTTTTTTAATCTTGTCAGGAGGAAAGTATTAAATCGGTGATAATTTGGTATCGTGATAAATTAATTTTTTATAAATTTTATTTTATAAAAAAAAGTTTAGTTTTGTATAAATTTAAATTTATAAAAAATTAATTTTATATAATTTAAATTTGTAAAAAATAATTTATAGAAATTTAATTTTATATATTTTAATAAGATATTTTATCATGTCCTCAATTGAAGGATGGTCATGTGCATAGCTTCTGAAGCTTAATAATATTTGATCCTCCTATAGAGAAATGGTGATGTTCGGGTGGTGGGTTGCACACTATGAGTTGGGGTGGGCCCACCTACTCATTCGCTGTTTCTGTTTAGCCTCTCTAATGAGAGGGGTGTGTGGGCCAACATTATCATCACCTCCTCTCCATCTCAGGTGTTTTTTTTTTAATTGCTTTTTGGAATTTGTTTCAAGTTGGATTTTCTGTTTCTTATTTTAATTTGACTTATTCTTTGAAAAAAAATTAAATGTCACACTCACATGCATTCTCTTTTGTTCATTTATCAATCATTATTTGAAATTTAAAAAATTAGAGAGCAAATATGGAATAAGCTAGAAATCAATATGGACGGACCAAAATGGTAATTGAGATCTTTTTATTGGTTATCAATTTCACTAATAATTCGTGTTCCTTCCTAATTATATTGTCTAACTAGTTGCAAACAATCTCATCATAGCTATAATAATGGTTACTTATTTAAGAATTAAGAGTTAAATTACTGTAACGAATTAAATAAGTTCAGTCAATGTGGGAATATACTTTATACTAAAATTTAATTTATGAGTTGATTGTAAACAGACGCATATTTTTGTAAAATTGTACAAACAGTTTGGTATGACTCTTTAACTTTTGATTGCTAAACTATATGTCAAGAAAATTTTATTTATGTCAGTGCAATTAAATTTTATAAGACTGAGGCAAGTTGAATCTATATTTATTTCATAATTTCAAGGTTCACTCTCGTTTTTGGGAAGAAAATAAACTTTAGGGAGGGAGATGTATGGAAAAAGATAAATAGCAACATAATGCATACTGTCGTTCAAGTGAAATTCAGTTCTTTTATGTTTACTTTTTAAAAAATTAATAAAAATAAAAATTAAGATGGTCCAAATGAATATTATTAAGATATTTACTGTGTGTTTAGATTAATGTGATTTTATATTAATTTAATTTTTAAAATTAACTATGATCAAATATAATTTTACATAATTATGATTTATGTTTAGATATTTTTATTTGAAAATTAATTTTTATTATTTATACAATTCATTTGCAAATTTTTTTTTATACAAATAGAAGTTTGAAAAACAATTAATTTTATTAAAAATCAAAATCAAACTAAATAAAAATATATGTAAAGTAAATTTTTATTTAGATATACAAATAAAATTTTTTAACTACAGAATTTAGGTTAGCTATTATATAGTATTATTTATTGTGCATTGTAAATTATTGTATCAGGATGAAGCCATCTAATTTTCAATATTATTATAGAGAGGGGTGATGAATGGCAGGGCATGGCATGGGACCCACCCTCTCATCCATCACGATCATGTTTTGCATACGTGACATGATGATACTTCGATCGTGGTCCCTCCCGGACCCCTTATCTTGGAGCACGGATGGTCTCCAGTAGTACTATTGAGAATTTTTTAGTTATGATTTAAAGTCAAATAGATCTAGATTTAATGTTTTTAAATTTAATAAATATAAAAAAAATTTAAAACATAAAAATAAATAATTTTTAAAATAAGATATATTAAAATTTTAAATTTTATTATAGATGATTTAATTTTTTAAATTATATTTTAAAGTATATAAAATAAATTATAAAAATATTAAAAATTATTTTTTTAATTATATTGTGAGATGTATAAAATAAATTATAAATTATTAAAAATTATTTTATATTTTATATTTTAAAAAATATTTATTTTTATATTTTAAAAAATATTTATATCTGAAAATCTGCAGTGGCGTTGATCCATACTCCCTTATCTTGCCGAAGTAGCACTAGATCCCAGCCCCATCCTCCTCCGGTGGTATCCGCTCATCTGCGTCCGCACCTATCTTATCTTTTTGTGCACACGCTCCACGCTTCCCACGGGTGCGACTGCTGCTGCCTACATTTACTGTGGAATCACGCCTCCACCTCCTGTTTGGTTAACCAATTTACATTAATCAATAATTAACCTTCATTAGCCCAGGCAAACATAAAATAAATATTGGTGGATGGATAGGGACACGTGGCAGGAGATGGAGGAGTTGGAAACTGGAGAAACGGATGAGGATGAGTCACATGGAGGAGGAAGTAGCAAAATGACATAAGAGGACGGAGTGGGCATAAACATGATAATTTTATAAAGTTTTTTTAATTTGATAAATTTGGTCTAAAAAAATAAAATTTGAATAAAAAAATTTAATTTATAAAATAGGTTGAATTTAAATTTTATTTGTTAAAGTTTAGTTTAAATTTAAAAATTTTAAATAGATACTTCTTTAATTAATAAAAATTTATTATATAAAAAAATTAGAGTAACATGGTATTTTAATAAAAAATAAAGATTAAAACATCTTATTTAAAAAATTTATGTTAATAAAAAAATTTATTTATATTTATAATTTTTTTATATATAATCTTAAATATAAAAATAATAATTATTTCTATTATTTGTTTTAAATTTTAAATAAAAAATTAATTTAAATATTTTTTAAAAAATTTTAATTGATCCAATAGAACTAATCTAAAAAAATTTAAATAAAAAATCAATTAAAATAATGCACGAGCTAATTTTTTTTCGCCCCATTCTTAAAAATCAGGCCGAATAATCAGATGTCGGCAGTGTTTGGACGTATGTAACGGCGCAGAGTTACATATACCTAACCACGAATTGCGTGTCCCCATCATTTTTTGTCCCTCTCACCCTCTCATTCATTTTTTTTTCACATGTCCACTTTCTTCTTTATTTTTTTTAATTTACTATTTTACCCTCAACAGTTTTACTGTAAACAAATCTTAAGTAAATTTATAGTGTAATTATTTTAACATTTATAGAACTATAACACTCGATTGCGTTCTAAAATTAAAATCTACTTTATTTGCAATTTCTTTTGTGTCAATATTAAATTTTTAATTTTCTCCAAATTTTTATTCACATAAAAATACAAAAATTACTTGAATAAAATATTTATAAGCATAAATCATAATCATTAAAACTTACTTTTAACTAAAGTCAAATATACACAACACCAATTCGACCAACACTTAATCTGTTCCTGATTGATAGCACATTTTCATGCTTTTTTTTTTTTTAATTATTATTATTGGGCCCCTTTAATTTTTACCAAGATCGAAACCTTACATTTTCATTCGGGCCCTTCCCTCTACAGACTTCGAGATTCGGCGGATTTCATATCCCCATGTTTTTCGCATGCCATTTTCTTATTATATCTGCATATGTAGAGACTAGACACCGTCTTACGTTAATTAAACAAACCCACCTGCTTAAAACAACATTATACTTAGGATTTAATTAAATTCATAATATCCTTAGTTATTAATTACAAACCACATGTTTATTTTATAATATAAGGCAATTTTGAAATGAGTTAAATAATTGAGTAATTATAAAATTAATAATAGAGACGAATAATTGGGGTTGAATATGAATTATTTTGTGTGGGTACGTGTTCTATTATTTGATTAGCAATAGACCCTAGATACAGAGTGTGGCATAAAACCTACCCACTTGATTATCAAAGTGCTGTGTATTTTTTTTCAAAACTAAATATGATGATTTTTATGTGTGCTAACTCTACCGTGTTGACCATCCACTACTAAGTATTTTTTCAAACTATATATCATTAATTCATTCCCTTAATGTTAAAATCCACTCTAACATCATTCTTTAACTCTATAGTAAAAGAAAAAGTCTCTATATATTTCTCAAAAATGATTTTTAAAAGTCATACAATAGAAAACTTTATGCATCTTTCTGGTATTAATTTCACCCAACTTAGACTTTTTAGTTAAGAAAGAATTAGGAATATCTTAAATTGTTTAATAGTTAATTTAATTGAGTCATATTATGTATTATTAGAAATTCATTTTTAGATTCAATATTTTCTTTTCTTTTTATAGAAGTTGATCTCAGACTTGGTTGGGGATAGATTCCAATGTATACATCACAATATTTAATTATTTACTGAAAATTGAGTAGCAACTGGCTATGTTTACTATTCATTGTATGGGTGGCACTTCATATCACTAAAACGCTGGGCCATTATGTTCCCTATTTTCTTTATTGTTGCTTTCTTCACGTAATTAAGCAAATGGTGAGATATTCACTTCAAAATTGCAATGATGATATTTTGAAATTGCGTATCAAATATTGTGCAAAATCACGTACCTTTTATTATTTCATATAAAAAGCCACAATTTTTTTGTACTCTATATGGTGGGATTGAGACCCAATGTTTAGAAGAAGTTTAAAGATAGGGTCTTTTAACTTATATGGAATGACTGCTTCATTTTTATTTTTTGTTGTATATTATTATTCAATTAAAGTGTGATAAGTGTTGAATTAATTAATACTAATGTATAATTTAATTTAAAAATAAAATAATTATCTATAATAATCATACACATATCATGATATTATTATATTATCAAACATTTATAATATTGTAATTAAAAAATAGCATAGCAAATATATAAGGAATTTTATATAATTTTTTTTTTTAAGATAATAAAAATTTAGACCCAAATTTTTTTAGAATAATTTAAAATTTTAAGTTTTTTCCGTAATAAATATGTTAAATTTATGATTTTTTTTAAATGTGATTTGTTTGGCATCATTTAAAGGGAATTTTTTGATAATTTAATTTATTTTACTGGCTTAATTAAAATTTAAATTTAAAGTTTTTCAGGTCTTAAAAAATGGTACTAGAGTAATGATTAATTTAAAAAATTCGAAAGACTAATAACACAAACAAATTAAGGAATGTGGATGATCACTTTTGATTTTTATTTTTTTGAGTTCCAAGAATGGTACCATAGGAAGCCTATATATATATGACAGAAAATTAAATATACATCACGATTCACGAGCCTTCTATGCATTGAAATATTTTGAGTTGGTGGTGAATGAATTATTTTAAATTCTTTTATTTGTTCAAAATGGAAAAAAAAAAAAAAAAAAAACAATTGTGTGGCATGCTTTTGGAAAATAACGCACTGGGTCTATCTTAGTGGGGATTCCACCATGTAGGGGGCTAAACTACCACTTTCAGGGATCTAGAAGGTTATTTTAGGACCATAATTATGCCAACAACTAAGGTACTAGGTACACGCATTAGCCTCCTAGTCCTATTCTCCCACTTATTACACTCAAAGTCCATTATTTATTGACACATCTAGACATGAATGAAAGCATCTTCAATTATGTTGCATGGACACTTTCTTTAGTTTATGCTCCCAAATTGAATGTCTATCCTAACGGAAGTTGATAACTGAAGCCATTGGAATACGTGACTTCATTGTGTCGGAATTTAATGATGATTAATAATAATAAATGTTTATTTAATTAATTTTACTAGTTAAGAATTAAAATGAGATTTCTCATACAAAACACTAAAATATAGCCAGAACATTTCAACAATTTAATCCCCCAACCCCTTCATTCGAACATATTATATATTGGCCAATGTTGATTTAAATGAAAAAATTTTATATTTGAATTCACGTTGAATTAACTTAATTTTGGATCAATTTAATTTTAGTCAAATGTGATTTTGCATAACTTAATTTATATTTGAAACTTGAATTTGGTTATTTATATTATTCATTCAATACAAAAATTAGCTTTTTTTTTTTACTTTTGTGTAAACAAAAATTTAAATGACAAAATTGATTTTAAAGATAATAAAATCAAACGAATATATTTGCAAAGTTTAGATGTACAAATAAGTTTTTAAACATTTCAATGCCAAACTAAGTACAATACGGATTAATGTATCATGTCATTTCTATGTTATTTAATAAAAGAAAATGAAATTATATAATTGGATACCATGCAACAGTACTATAATAAATAATGAACTATAAAATTTACTTATGTCATTATTAAATAATGTGTATATTGAGGTAAACCGATAAAAATGTTTTGGATTAACAATTGGGGGTGTTGAGTTGACATAGAATATATTTCCATGCACTGATGACGCAAAATATTATAGGAGACGCGTGGGTGGAGAAGGCTTTAATGGAGAGCCTCACGAGTTGATGAGTTTAGGGTGAGTCCAATGCTTAATTATGACGCCCAATATATTATATACTTGTGCTAGCTAGCTAAGCTACCATTGTCTCGTCAATGTCCCATCCATAACTTCATCTTCCTATTTATTATTTTTCATAATTCATCCTTGAGTCGGCATCATCTTCCATTACTGGCTTCCCTGGTAAGAACTCGCTCATGGGGAAGCTCCATTAATGGTACTTTAATGGTCCAGACAACACAGTCTTTCAGTTTATGTACATAAAACATGACGACGTCTTACCAGAAGCGAAATGGAATTTAGTTTATAATATCAAACAGAATATGATTAACAACTTACTGCCTACTTCACTCTTTATATGGTATGATTTTATGTATGTATTAATTTTACTGGTTGACTTTAGATCTTAAGACAGAACTTCCACAGTTAATTTGCTGGTTCAGTTTGTAAATTTAAAAATGTCTGTACTAAGTCTTACATATAAGAAAAACGTAGGTGATAATGTGAAATGGATGTAAAAAGGACTGTTGTGTGTTAATACCCTGATGATTTTACAGAACTGAACAAAAAGGAGAACGGAAGAGAACGTATTTTTTTTATGATTTTATTTATTTAATACGTGAGTGTTAATTAATATTACTTAGTGTGAGTATTCAACAATTTAAAAAGATATTATAGAATTTGCGGGAATTTATATATTATAAGAAATTCGTATTAAACCGTATATTGAGGAATTTTAGATTAGTGAATTATATTTTAAATTATATTATCATATTACAAATACGTGAGAATGAATAATGTATAATTTATATATAAATTAAAAAAGGGCACCAAATTGGGGAGTAATTCAGAGTGCGAGTCACGGGAAAGAGATAAAAGCTGATTTGAAGGGAAGATTGTGAGTTGAGAGCGAAGAAGACTATGGAGAGAGTTGAGACGATAGTGGAAGTCTTATTCTTTAGGGATATATATATATATATATATATATATGTTTGATATTGATATGATTGCAGTCCCCATCGCACTTACTTGGCAAGGTTATGGATTTGAATTTTTTTTATTTAAAGAAATTTAAATTATTAAATTTTTATTTAATGCTTTAAATTTTAATAAATATTATTTAATTTTTAATAATTTTTTAAAATTTTGAACTATTAAATTTTATTTAATTATTCAAATTTTATCAAATTTATCAAAGATCTCGAAAGGTGCGTGGAAGATTGGTTATAGTAATTTTTGCATATTTCATGCTACTTGATCGTTAATAAATCTTGATTGCTTGATTATTTATTAATAAATTTTGATAATTAAATTAAAAATTTTACTTTTTGATCAATTTTATTAACTTAATTGGAAATACAAATTGTTGAAAATTAGATTTTAAACTAGAATCCACTATGGTCCTTTCTTCAATCATCTTTTGTTATCTTCGGTAACAATACACACAATTTGGTTCTTTTTACTGCTCGAATTTTGTTCACCATAAATCAAACCCACATTTTTTTCAAATTAAGTAAATTCTATATATATATATATATATATATATATGTTGTTACAATTTTACTTTCAATTTACTTTATGTCAAAAAATTTATTTTCACATAACATAAAATGAAAATTTTATTTTAAATATTTAAATGTTTATTAAGCTTTAAAATGAGACTGTAATTTATTCTTGATTTGACACAATATAAGTAAAAAAATTTCTTTTGAGAAATAATTATATAATATAAAAATTAAGTTTATCGACAAAAAATATATTGTTAGAGATTTAAATATACATTTTTAAAAGTAAGACAAGTATTAAACGAAATTTAGCTAAAATTTAACAAAAGTGAGAGCGATTAATTATTTTTTATTGTTAAATCCTTTTAAGCTTTGTATAAAACAATTATATATATACAAGAGAGAAGAAAGAGAGAGAGTTTTAGGGGGGGGGTGAAGGCACGGAGACAAGTTTACTTATAAATTGTGATGTATTAAGTCAATCTGATTATCATTAATTATCATAAATGATTCTTAAATTAACAAATTATATTAATTCTGTCCTTCTGTCAAACCAAAAAAAATTACGTCATATTAGGTCAAAGACTCGGCCAAATTAGAAGTCAAACCGTTCGGTCAAAATACCTAAAACACAATTGACTGACAATATTTAGAAATCCAATACATTATTCCTAGATTTATAAAACATATAAAATTTTAAATTCAATATTCTCAAACGAACACGAATAAGAATAAAAAAAATATTAGCTACAGAGTATAAAATCTGTTTTATGGATTAAATTAATGAGTGAAGTCCTTGACTCATTTTGACTGTCGTAATTGATTAATAAATTTGTTATAAGCACTGTTTTAAGAAATTTTTTAATGATAGTGTATGTTTATAATATATAAAGAATTTTATGAATGTTTCAACTAAAAGACATATTGTGTAAGCATTTTCTTTTATTTTATTTTTAATGAAAGTGTATACAAAGTTTTTGTTTCACCAAATATTGAAAGATTAACGATTCAAATATTGTAAATGTGATATTTAAATAATTAAATTTACACAGTTTTCTTTGATGTACAGTCTAAAATCTTATCACCCAAAGGTGAGAGTAGGACGGAATTTTTTTTTTTTTTAATGTTATGTTAGAGAATGACATATATAGAAATGATGAGATATATTTAAATAGTAAATCTCAATCATCTATATATTTTTTATAACAAAAAAAAGAAGAAGAGAGAATCTAAATCTAATAATGGTGCGACAAGAAGTTTTCCTAGCTAATGGAGATGCTACTCAATGCTAAGTTCGAAAACTTACAGTAACGAGCATTTATCAAAGGTTAATGCATTAGTTTTATGATGCATTATAACGGTGGTAAGATCATTTTAGTTATCCTAGTTACTCCATTAATTGATGATGAATTTGGGATCATTAGATTCATCCAAAGATCCAAAATATATTAATATTGTTTACATTAATTTTAATAAAAAATATTTTAAAAAATTATGATAGTACACATATATATTTATTTAATTATTCTAGATCTATCTTTTAAAGATAACATCCAATTCAAAAGAGAAAAAATAAATTATTTTTAACAATTTAGAGTTTGAAAAAATAAATTGTAAGATATGAGAAGCAAACTGTAAATTAGTAAATTTTTTTTTATTGTTTTTCAAAAAGATACCATCTCATAGAAGAGATTACAAAATAAATAAATATATATTATTATAATAAATTTATTGTAAAAAAATATTTTTTATTAGAATTAAATTAAAGAATAATATGACAGATTTAGGAGCATTAGATAAAATCAATGGTCATAAATTCATCTCGATGAGATGATTTACGTCTCAATGGGCCTCCTTCGTTGGATTTAAAAAGTGAATATACACATTAATATAATACCATATTTTTGAGCCAGAACCCTAAGATATTAGGTTTATGATAATTTTCAACTCATATATTCCTTTATTACTTAAATTCTATCTAACGTGGGAATTCATTAATCTTTCACTCGCACTTATTCCTAGTGGTGCAAATATCATATTTTAATACTTACTCATGTTTTTCAGTTAAATGTAAAAATAATTCAACAATTTGATGCATAAATAAACAAGCCTAATCAATGCTCGATCAAATAATAACAATAATTAAAGAATGGTAAATTCTTATTAATGAAAGAAATAAATCAAGAATATAAGATAAAAAAGACAAATCTAAGATTGCAAAATGCCCTTGCACCATTCCTTAAATCCATCTTTAAATTGAGGTGCTAATTATAATTGGGAAAATTCTTTAGACTCAAAAAGAAAATATATACATTAATATAGCAACATATCTTTGATCCAGAATTTAAAGAGAATCGTTTTGTTCTTGCTTATCTCTTTCCTAGTCCAATATTTATATCCAATGAATCTCCCCCAGATCCCCGACACTTACATGGCGCAAATATCATATTTTAATTTTAAATATAAAAAAAAATCAACAATTTAATGCAGAAATATGAACAAGCCTAATCGATGACCCGAATAATAACAGTGATTAAGACAGATTAGACAAAGGATACAGACAGTATCTTAAATTAAACTCCAAGAAACCATCAATAGAAGATGAAACAAAGGAAATGTGGTGATAATAAGCAGTTGATTTGATAACTTTTTTTTTCTTTTGTTTTTCGTTTTATTCCAAGTAGTTCCCTAGAATTCTAGTTAATTTGTTCACGTGCCACTGGATTTGGAGAGATAAGACGACACTAATTAATTAAGATTAGTTAGATAAAGGTGAGACGAACATATCCTACTAGAGCAAACTTGGAATCATTCAGTCGTATGTGTGGGATTTCCACTTAACATAGTAATATTTCCCAGTGAGAGAAAAGCATGATGAGGTTGTTCTTGACTTGCCGTTGCATGGCGTTGAGAAAACGATCACATTAGAGACAAAAAAGGGAGATAAAGTGTGGAGCATCTTTTGATCTTTTGTGCTTTTAATTTTGTGTGATATATGTAATGGTCAAATTCTTCAGTTTTACTCCACAAAAAGGCTAGTCATTTCTCTTTGATCTTTTGTGCTTTTGGGTTATATCATGTACTCTATTTTCGCTTTCATGTTACCCCTAATCGAAGCAAGCTCATTAGGCCAACACGAAAGTGAACTCACTAATTAGAAAAAGAATTAAAAAGCTCAATCCAACAAGCTTGGCTATTATTAATTGTGTAGTTTGGTTTTAAATTCTTCCAATCTCACAAGTTCTGGCAAACTCCTTTTTAGATTTATTGAGGTTACGTGGGCGTCTGATTGTCTTTATATCGGTAAGAGAATTTTATATGACACTTTTGTCCGTTTTTAACTTTAAAAACTTTTTAAAAAGAGTTTATTTTTTTGTTAGAAAGATTTCAAATCAGATTACAATATAAGCTAACTTTTCATTTCAGGAGAGAGAATTCGTATAATTTATTTTACTAATCTTCATGTTAAAGTGTGAAATATAAGTGTTATAATTAATATAACAAATATTATTGCAGGGATTAAAAATATAATCATATTTATTATGAATATTTAACCGATAATATTAAATTAAATAGTCAAATTTCGCTTATTATTAATATTAAAAAAATTGAGTAATATGGAAATTTAACTTGTCAAAAGAGTTAAGTGGGAATTACTTGTTATGATTAATTTCTTAAAATTCTTAACCTTGGAGGCAACAAAACTATTATGAAGTTAAAATCCAACTTTGACTCGCAATTAGGTGCATTTGTTAGCTGAATTATGTATAGGAGTCCTGATACGTGGCATATATAATTATATAGTTTACATATGATCAAAACCAAAGTAGAAAACAAAGGACAGATCACTAGAAAGTTTGAGGAAAAAGAAAGCACAAGTGTTCTCTTCAGTAATGAACTTTATTTTCTAACTTTTAACCGCAGATATGTGTGTGTGTGTGATTGAATAAGAAAGATGAATCAATATAGATAATGTATACTAACAAATTAATTATGAATAATTGAAGTTGATCAGCTATATTATTATATAGAGCTTGCGTAAGTGAAATGAATTCTCCGTTACTCATGCCTGAAAATGAGATCAATCCCTTCGTTAGGTTAAACATCGTGTTATTACGGATGAAGTTAATTCCACATTTTGATTACATCTAATCATTTCAATTATTAAGGATTTGATTCCATTTATATTGTCTCTCGATCGCGTTCTTAGTAATAATATATATATATATATATATATATATATATATATAGTCGTTTATTTGGAGAACCTCCGTTGGGGAGGATTGGATAAGATCATAATTAAGTACTACTATGATTAGTCAAGAAATGTTGTGTTTAACAGCAAAAATTTAATTAATGTTTTCCCATGACTGTCTTTATCAGTTGCAATTAGATAGGTATATACATAAAGTCAAAGGGATAGAAAGTAAGGGTTGAATCTTAAAGCACTAAAGGAGAAAAAAATTATTTTAGTCAAAAAAGTTTAAATTGTTTTTTGTCCTTTATAAATTAAAAATTTTTAAATAATTTTATATATTTAAACATAAATAAAAGTATTAAATTGGTATCACTTTTATATTATATGATAATTTAATTATTTACAAATTGTATATGTCAAATCAATTTATTGTAATTTTTTTTTTGTGTAAAATTAATTCTTTTTTTATGCTTTTGATTTATTAATTAGATATTAATGACAGACTAAATATGCACAATATAAGAACTATGAGGGATAGATTTAGTATGAACAATTTGTAAATAATCAAATTGTCATTTAGTGTAAAAGTAAATAATTAATTTGATACTTTTTCACTTTAAACAAAATATTATTTTAATTATTTACAAATTAGAAATATTAAAATAGTCTTTTATTTTTTAAGTTTTGATTCAAAATGATCTTTGTTTATCTCATTTAAAGAGGAATTATTTTTGAGTTAGACTTTGAAAGTGAAAAATTATTTTGATATTTTAATTCGTAGATGATTAAAATAAAATTAAGTTTAAAAATTAAGAAATATTTTAATATTTTTAATTTACAAAAAATTAAAATAAAAATAAACCTAAGAGTGAAAACTAAAATGAATTTTTTCTTCATTAAGAACCAAGTGATAAGGTTAAAATTAATTAAAACAATGTATAATAGTATGAATATTCAATACGTATTGAATTGTTCAATTGACGTTATTATCAACTATTTCACAAGTTTAATTGTTTTTATCTAATGTTTTTATCCATCCTCACCCAAATTATTTACGTTTGGATTGAAACCCGAGATTGCATGAATAAGTATAAAGAATTTTGTCATTGAAGTGGCCCTGGCCCTGCTATGATTAAATAGTACAATTAAAACATGACAAGCATCGGAAAATGTTCTATAAGACGTTGATAGAAACAGAGAATTTTGACAATCAGTCAGAGTGCTCAATTATTGTAGGGCAACCTACCTGTACATTTCTATCCTCTTAATCATATATTAGATGGAGACTTAGGAACTAATTAATTATTTTAGCTTAAGCACAACTCAAGATTCAAAATGAAGATAATGTATATTTCACACACGTAGAGAATAAAATGACAAATCCTGATTATGTCAGCCAACTATTTTGATAATTGGTAGATTATCCAATATAAATCTAGTTAGATTATATTTTATATTTGGTGTTATTTTTAGTACAACTATAAAATGAATTACACTACAAGTATTATATAATTCGTGAGAATGATATGTTAAAATATATTAATTATTTATCAATTCAAAATAGTTAGTTATATTTATATTTTATTCGTGAATCTAAAGTTTTTTTAAAAAAGATACTTAATTTATTCCCTTCACTTATTATTTTTTAGTAATATCATAAAATATTAGTTTATAAATTAAAAATAAGAATAAAATTAGACAATTATGAATTTATTAAAAAAATAAAGAAATTACAAAGATAAATTAACAAAGTTATACATTAATATTTATGTATGACTTATTGAAAAATAAAAAATAAAGAGAATAAATAAAAAACTTTTAAAAAAATTAGTTTTAAATAAAATTTAAAAAATTATAAGATCAAAATATGAATACAATAAGTTATTTTAATTTGATATATAATTAGTATAATATTACACATCATTATCATGTGTTTCTTTATTAATGTGTTATATAATAATTATATTAATCCAATCAATTATAATTGGATAAAAAATTTTACCTTTATTTATTTTTTTAAATCATACTTGACAATTTTGTTTGATCGTATATGTTGCAAAAATCTTCCCTCGAGGCTATTTTCTGTAGAGAAAGTTAAACTTTTGTTGACATTGTGGTTAAAAATAATTAATCTGACGTTTTAATCACATTTGCGATGAAATAAATATATTTATTCTAAATTAAATAATTGAAAAATCCATATAATCGGATGAATTATTTAATTTAAAGAAGACAACAGTATTTTAATTAATTAGGAGAGAATTAGGAGACAGTGAACGCGAGGAATTCTACGTTGAATTCAAAGCACAAGGAGCAGTGGCCAGTAAATCACATGACGGTGGGGCCCATACTC
The DNA here is from genome assembly GCA_037074485.1 of Delonix regia. Lineage (NCBI taxonomy): Eukaryota > Viridiplantae > Streptophyta > Magnoliopsida > Fabales > Fabaceae > Delonix > Delonix regia. Next base: position 32,408,984 of record CM073451.1, read on the forward strand.
TCCTGGACACCGGCTAATACCGGTGCCGCACCGCCCACTCGCTTACTGATAATTGCTTGCATCATGGGTTTGAGTGGCCGGTTGCCTTGCTATGCTTGGTTTACCGAGGGAGTATGAGCCTCCACTCTCTTCATTTTTTAGTAGTATACACGGGCATAATTGAATTTCAGACACTTAGACATTGGAAATTTCAACTTCAAACCCCGAGACTCCAACTTCTTCTTTATAAATTGTACTCTTACTTGTTCATCAATGAGAGTAATTTATATTTACTTGAGCTAATGCATTCTTTATTCATAATTGCATATGTTATTCGTGTATAGGCAGCATAGAATTTATTACATAATGGAGGAAAGAGAGCATCTTTGAGCTGCAGCCATAAATTGGGGGGGTTTGGTTTGTGCTTTGTCTTCATCTCCAAAGTCCAACGAAGCTGTCAGACATCATACCCCCAAAAAAGCATTCCATTTTTTCAGGGTTTCATCCTAACTTGAATTCTCTACAATATTACATAATTTGAATTTAAGTTATTAAATCAAAATTCAATAACTCATATTTTATTATAAATTTTACAATAAGTACATTTTATTATAAGTGATTTACAAACAATTTCATCTACATCTCTCCACGAACCTAAATTTCCTATTATACAATCTATTGATTATATAATACAATTTATTATCATGATCTAACGATTCCTACCGCACAGCTAAGATCTCAATTGTTCTCTACACAACCCCCCCTAAATTTTGACTCCATGCTTCAAACTTCCCACCTAATCTACATCTACCAGTACATATACTTTTGGCCTTACATTCTCACATCATCTTGATTCCCACACTGTATTTGTAATTCAATTCACTTTAAAAAAATGAAATATTTATTTAAGAGAAAAGAGCAGGTAGTGGTAGTAGTTTTGGTGGAAGAGGATCCATAAGCGTAAGGTCAAATTCACATGCAGCTAATTGGATGCACACACACGGGGGGTGCACTGTTCCTGACGTGTTGTCTCCAAAATGGGCTGCCCCGAGGCCCTTTGACATTGTGTCCCTCTCTTTACCGACCAACATTACCCTCTGGTTTTCCTTCACTTTGATTGGACCCTCTTGTTCGTAATTTTATAATTTGAAGTGGGAAAGGTGAAGGAGGAACTTTGCTCTGACCTCTCTGACCGATCCACCGGCTGGTTGTTTTGGTGAAACAAAACATGAACGGCGCTGAAGCATTAGAGACTCGCAGCTGTAGGCTTTACTTAATTTTATCATAAAATATATGTCGCACTAATCTGACCACCCATGTAGAGAAATCTTCGAGGGATAGTTATAATAGAAGTCAATTAATTCAACATATTTATGACAAAGTCATTGAGTTTCAAGATTGCATCCCTCGGGATTAAAAAAAAAATTTCTTAAAATTTAGATCTATAATTATAATTTTTTCAAATTTCAAATTATTATAATTGAGTGGAGAGATAAATTTTTGGAATATGTATACAGGATTCGGGGTGGACTTGTTGTGAGAAGGGTGGTCTGGGAACTGCGAAGGAAGAGTAGGGATAATAGTGGGAATTCCATTTCTGGGCATCAAGTAAAGGGATGCTCAGCGGCTCAGATTATTTTAAAGAAAAAGAGTATAAAAGCTTTGACCCAAAAAAAGCGAGAATAAAGCTAATCGAACGGCACGAATTGTCAGTTAGCCTGCTACAAGAAAACCAGTAAAGGTGAGAGAAGCACGGAATCTTTTCCCGTGGTGATGTACGGCGGATGGGTCCCACGTGAGGACACCTACACCTCGAATCATAATTACCCCATACCCCTCCCCCTGGTCCCAGGAAAAACCAAACACCAATACGGGAATTTATCCCGTACAGTATTCCCACAGTGCACGTCGCTTAGCGACTGTACACGTGGTCTGATGCGCGGTGTCTTCGTACTTCACAATTTGTTTTTTTAGTTCATCACGATTGGACCTTTTGGCGTCACGCGCGCAGACAACGGTGCGTTGTGCTATCCCACTGGGCGTGCCCCATGGTCCCACTCTTTTATTTTTTTCTTTCAACTTTTACCATGCTTAATTTTTTGTAATTGATAAATAGTTTTTTTTTTTGGTCTGTGACAAATATAAATTATCTTTGCTTTTATATTAGTCAAATTTTCATCCATAAAAGAATATATTAATCTTACATCATTAGATCTTCCCTCTCAATTGACGTAGTTTGATATGAAACGCGATTGGGTGAATCACGGGCCTATAGAAATGAGCTCCACATAAGGTGCGGCCCAAGTTGGATCATGGGCCCATTATTTAACGGGTCGCGAAGAAAATGGAGTAGGAGTGTAGGTTGATGGTGCCATAAATGGATAGCATAGCACTCTATAAATAGTAAATTCCAGTGACTTAGAAGAGGGAAAAACATTTCAGTATTTCCCCTAATCCTTATATTGAGAGGAAAACACCGTCTTAAAATAGAACATGGCTTTCAGAGACAGATAAATGGAAAGAAAGAACACTTTAATTTTAGAAAAGTAGAGAAGTATGGGGGGTTAAAAACGCACACAATAATTGTCGAAAACCACGAAAGGGTGGACCCAGCAACAATGATAAAAAGTCTTTGTATGAAACAGCAGTCGTACAACTGAGATGTAAACTTTTGAACCTTTTTTGTGTTCTTTTTAATTTTATTTTGAAGGTGTAGTTGAAATGTTTAGAAATTGATCCCACACTTTAGTAGTACGACCATACACCCCACTGAGTTGTTGCTGTCTTAAAAATCATATATATATATATATATGAAAGGTTGAATCAAAATCAGAGGATAATGTGTGTATTTGTAATTGGCAAGGAAAAGAAGAGCGTTCACATGAAGGGATGGATGAGCAGGGCAACGTAATGATGATGAGCATTTGCATAATAATGATTTACATGTGCCCATTTCAAAAAGATGAATACTATAAAGCACTTTGCTAATGTGATCATGTTCTTGGATCCAGTAATTAAATAATATAAAATATTATTATTTTATAATATTATATTAACATTAAATAAATAAAAATATATTAAATTAATATATTTAATAATATTATATTATAAATCTGTTGCAATTATTACAACAAATCTGTACTCATGTGATCACAACAAGCTTTGAATAAGTTTTATATATATATATATATATATATATAGTATATAATTTTTCTCTTGAAATTAAATTATGTGATACATTGATTTTGACTGCAGTAAAAAATAAATTACAGTTATATTATTTTGGTAAAATATTTTATATTTATTATTTATGCAATCAATAATATTAATATGTATCTGGTTAATGTGAAAATAATATTAATTATGGTTCTTAACACAAAATGAATAATTTTAATAATTTATATTTCAGTAAAAATTAATATTATTTTTAGAAATATTTTGATATTTGAAAAATAATGTATATTTTTTATAATTTAGATATTTTTGGAAAAAAACAAAAAAAGGGGGGGGGGGGGGGCAGAGAAAGAGCTGGCAATTATAGAAGAGTCCAAATGGGAGTGGTGTTGACTTTGGCCACCACTTTTGGTTCCTTACCCATCACTCCACTTGCTAATTTTTTTGGGTAGGTTTTTGTTTTTAATGGAAACTCAAAGATTCATTAAAAGTGAAGAATTGAAGAATATAAAAGAAATGGGGGGGGGGGGGGGGGTGTCATGATTTTCTACAATTAAAGCCCTAATGGAGGAAAATCAGAACTATAATTATGACTAGCCATATATTTATGTTAATTAATTCTTCCATTTAAAAAATGATAAATGGGGTCACATGTGATCTGTTTAAATCAATGATTGTGCCAAGATGAGGATATTAAGGCCTTGACCTTGAATTAGTAGGAAGATTTAAAAAAAAAAAATGATGGAGAAAGCTATGTCATGTGCAGGGCCAAATTCAGGCTAGAAATGATGAGCCCAATTTCATAATGTATATCAAGTTCGAGTAAAAAAAAAAAAAAATAGATTTTTCATTTTCCAGGTACAGTTATTCTGGGTAAATGTATATATATAGCATTATTAACTTTGAGTAATTTAAAGAACCATTTTCTTTTCCTATTATAGTGCATGACATTTCTTGCCTTGGTATATAGACGTAGCTAAGTTTGTTTTTGGCAAAAAGTTTTTGCCTTAGATCATAATGAAGGGGATATACAATGGAAGAATAGCATTCATATTCACACAATTTTTGTATTCAGAATTCCATATAATTATTGTATAAAGCTCTTTTTTTTAAACTAATTAAACTCTAATGAGGTCTCCAAGGCTTCGTCATCGGGTGGAAATTAAGCCCATTCGAAGCCCAAATTATCGTGTAAAATGAAGCCCAAACTCCAATTGAGCAATGGCATCTGAAAAGTCAATATATTACATCAGTTTTAATTCTGGGCAATTTAGTATTCTCTGAAAGTATTCTAGTTTGAATATAGCTTTCTCAACTTTTTGGCTAAAATCAAATGTAACATTTCTATAAGCATTACAAGCATTTAATGCCTTTTTGTAGGAGATTAGGAATAAATGTTCATATGCCAGTCTTTTAGTGAACATGATTTTTTTTTAATTTAGATTCAATTTCCCTCTTCAATCCATTAGATTTGGATCAATCTATTAGATTTAGATTGTTAGAGGAAAACTAAATGATCTATATTTATAAACAACAAATATAATTATATACAGTGATTAATAAAAAATCGAGACTGAGACTCTTAAATTTTTAACTAACGATCCATAATTAATTTGTTGAAGAGGAAAACTAAATCTTGAATGCAAATAATTCTTATCCGCCTTTTAGTAAGATTGTCATTAATTGTGCTCTTTCTTAATCTCTATCATTATTAGTTTTGACTGTGTGCCAAACATTTCCCTTTTCAAGAGGGCTGAAATGGCTTCAAAACATCCGACGTAGAAGCAAAGAGATTTCTGGTGTTTTGAAGATTAGAAGCACCGATTCGGAATTTCTCATTGAAGTGCTAACAATTTAGTGTCCAAATTACCATAAAGACTTTCACAGTTTTTTAAATTGTGGCAAATCAAATTTAATAATATTGAGTGTGACGTACAAATTTATCAATCATTAATATTGGTTCTTCTTTTCTTGGTACTAAATTGTTAAATCAATAGCAGAAAAACGTCCCTTCTACAGGTTTTCGTGTTAGTTTTTGAAGGTGTGATATGTGTTTATTATAGTTTAAAATCTGAACTTTCTTCTGGGATTGGGAACGAGCCAATTGACCAAGAGTTTTATATATTTAGAGTTTGGTGTCGATTTAGAACCCTTCATCTCCTTGAGCACATGGGTTTCAAGGCACTGCAGTGGTGCATGTAACAGTAATTAAATTCATTTTTTGACCAACATAAAAATGTCTTATATATAATCGGAGTTATTCTGCTCATATCCAATATTCCATGAATAAGCATGATTTCAAGTGGTTCAGTTTAGAGATCAAGATCCACACAAGGTGCAAGCTCTCTCTCTATAATACATCCAGTGCATATCTTAGTTTTGATAGTATTGGGAATTATTTTTTTAATTAGTACTTTACTTATTCATTGTTTTTCATTTTTTCCTTCATAAATCAACTTAAATCATGTCACCTTAATCGAGGTGACAAAAGAAATTTCGTTAGTAAAAAATGAATAATTATAAACTAATGAAATAGAAAATTTAGTGGAGAGATTAAAAGACGAAAACTAAACTTAGAAAGCTTACGTATTTTGGAGACCAAAATACTAATTCAGTCTTACAAAATTATAATTTATTACAGCGGAGGAAATGGTTTCATTTTGTTATCATTACAATCATTTTGAGATTGAATATGTTCTAAAATGCTATATCTCCGCAGTGATAACAGCATCTGAGCTGAAGCTTCGTTGCACTTCCATTGCTAATTCCTCCAGACTTAGTTGACATTCCAGCCCTATCTGTAATAGTAAAATGATTAATCAAATATCAAGATCTAATGGAGAAAGAAGCACAGAGAATAATAAAATACGAAATTCATAATCCTTGAACTGCATTCAACATGTTCTTGCTGTCTATTTTATATTCATTACGGTGCCGTTTAATTTCCAAATCTTTATCCATAATTACAGATAAAATAATGGCAATATGAACTGGGATATTAATATTGTGCTGAATGAGACAAGAAGAAACGTGGTTCCAAAGTCTCAGCTTACAGTGGTTAAAACTGAAGAAACAAAATTAAATTAAAGCAGTAAGCATTTCTCTTCTTGATCATAAAAATTCAATAATAAGCTTATAAAGTCAGAAGTTAATTAGGAGATTAGTAAAATGTATAAGAATCAGGAAGAGGAAGTGAGATTCAAAGCGTTCATTCTGGGAATCTCTTTTATATGTAATTCATTTTAGTGAGCATGTGCAAGCTTTATGCACTAAAAGCGGGCACACCTACGTACCAATTCCTAGCAAGTATATGTGTGTTTCCTCCTGAAACTGATACTACGTACAAATCCTAAGCATATGTGTGTTTGAGTACGGTCTCATGTGTGTGTAACATTTATGCATCTCGAGAGTTGGTAGGCCTATATTCGTACTATATCCTAGCAAAGTTTGATTTATCTGTTTGATTATTCTTTGAAGATTTAACTGAATATAAATCCTACTACAGAAGACCACAAATTCTAAATATAATCGCTTTGATAATTTGTGGATCTCACTCTTACGTTTGAGATCTTGAACTCATGGTTAAGAATTGTTATCAAGTTTTATAATAAAAACATGATAAGTAAATTATTCTTACAACTGGTCGAGCACCACACGATTGAGTTTTTAGAAAATCATCCTTTATCAAAGAAGCTTACAGCAAATACTTAAGGAAAATTTATGCCCATGATGTCATGTCTTTACCTTAACAAGAAAGTGGTAGAGAACTGTATCCTCCATGCTACTGATGTTGAGATGAAGAACTTGAAAAGAAAGCCTTTCCAAAACGCCAATAATCTTGGCAACTTGACCCGCAATCCTGTGAGAAATCACTTTCAATACGACGTTGGACCCTGAGATTTTCACTTCTACGTCTGCAACTGAAGAGTTGCAGCTAACTGCTCCTACTTCCTTGAATGAATCAGCAGATCGGATTCCGAGGGGGCTATCTGCAGATTGATGAAGTGTTATTGGACTAGGGCCACGAGGGCTAGGGCTTAGACTCTTCCTTCTTTTCTTGGACTCCAAAGCTTCAACAACTTGGTTTAACTCCTTGATGAATTCTATTACACCCCCAATAATGGATGCTTGGTCTCCCTGTATAACGAACGGAAAGAGAAGAAAATATATCAAACAAAAAGGAAACACGAAAGAGAATTATATTGATCATCACAGATACATGCATATATATACAAATAGAACGAGAAAAATAAAGTGTTTTTGGTTCGGTTCTTGCTAGCGATATCCTTTATTGGTAAGCAGATCAGTGCACCTGACCTTGAAGCTAACTCCTATATTTTCTTGTTACAAATTTTCATAATAATATCAAGAGGTAGAAGAAAAAGAAGAAGAGCGAATACCCTTTTGATATAGAAACATGGGGTCAGTGACCTTAAAACTTTGAGATGCTCATTCATCTGTCTTCTTCGGTTCCTCTCGACAGTTATGTGAGACATGGTTTAGTAAATTCAAGGAAAATATGGTTGTGTTTGTGTGTATATGTGTTTAAGTGTGTTTTCTTTCTCCTTTCTCCGTCGACTAGCAAGATATCTTCAACCCCGCGAATCAAGGTCTGATGCTCTCTCTCCTTTATTTATATGAGCCAAAGTGAGACCAGGATAACCATATCATGGTTCGTATTTAATGCTATATGTTGCTTTCTCGTGAAGTATTCTTTTACTGTGATTACACACATATTGCCATGTATATTTTCTCTCTCTTGCATATACACATTACGCGTCTCACGTTTATGATATTGGGTCAATTACGTGCCCACTCGTGAGTTAAAAAATTAAGGGTGAGAGGGTTGTTCTCTCAGCTCTCCCATGCATTTGCCTTTCTTCATGCATGCCTTGCTGACCTCTTCATCGCTACTTTTTTTTTTTTTCCTTTTTCTTCCCCGAGATGCCACTGTTTTAATGGATCTTTGTTATATGTATGAATTATACGTTTAAGGCAAAATAATCTTGTCTTTCTCTATTACGAGAGAGCTCATTGCCAACCCTACAATTTATTGTGAACAATCATGTTAGTTGAGAGCGATCGAAACTGCTTGTATATTAAATTTTCACTGTACTGAGTACTGACCGAATGCTAGATAGCTAGCTACCATGAGTCTGTAACTTTTATTTTTTCACGAACAAAAAATGTGATAAAAATATTTTGCTCATGCTATTCTTTACCAAACTTCAATTTGTTTAGAATTTATTACTTTTCTGATTATTTTTACTTTCGTTTAATGTGTGTATAAAGTCTCCTTGATTGATGCTTGATGAAGAGAGTACCTAAATTCTGAAGTAGCAATTTATTGTGTATAAATATTTGTTACAACAAAAGGAAATCGAAACGCAAGAAGCGTTCTATGATAAAACATGCGTGTTAGGTATTTGGGTGATCGTATAGATCTTATAATGCTGCTAAAACTGAGAGTCCCAATTCCCACAAACGTAACCATAGACAATTGTTGGAGCATGTTTCACTGTGTGTGTATCACTTTTATTTTGTTACCAAGATTGATATATGTACACCTTGTATGACAATTTAGTCAAAGTATCTAATGGTTTAATTTGGTGTGAATAATCCCTAATGCAATATTTCTAGAGAATCTTGCAAGCCAGCTACCATCAGAATCACGTAAAAATGCCACCGAAACCCACCATCGATCCTCCTCCAAGGCAAGAGCCATTGGTGTTACACTTGAACCAATCCTTACTAGGGAAGTTCCGGCCAATATTAAGGGCTTGTTTGGTAGGACAGGAAAAAAGGAAAGAATTGAAAGACTATTTAGTAGAAGGCAAAACAGTGTCATGGGAGAGAACTTTTCACTAAACCATGGAAGAGAACTTTCCATTAAGGGACCAATGAAAACGGACAGCATGATTAAATATTTTTTCAAAATTGCCCTTAAATTTGAGCACCAGTGGCACTCACCATTTGACCTCCGACAAAGGTGCTGCAGAGTAAATCTCTCCCGGTCATGCCTTAATCTTACCAGAGTTGATCGACGGAGGTGCTCCAATGTTTTTTTTTTCCAATCGTGCCTTAGTCTAAACAAGTATTGAATGACAAAGGTGCTCTAGCGTTCGACCTCTGGCACTGCTTACATTTGACCTACAACGTTGATGTAGGTGCCAAAACCAAAGCATCTAGAGAAATTGCATTTTGCAAATGTGTCATGGTTTTGCTATTACTGTTGAATGGTGAACCCAAAGCATATCGCCGTCATCGTCATTCTACTGTTCACTGTTCAACCCGTGTTGTCGTCATTCTACAATGGCTCAATGAGGGGCGATGACAAGGGAAAGAGATGAGATAAGAAACGCACTCATAAGGCCTGAATTTCTTTTTTATTAAAAGGATATTTTGATCATTACTCATCCCACATAAAAAATAAAAATACTATTGCTTCTATTAATTTACTTATCATACCTAACATGATTTTAAACCATAAAATAACATTCCATCAAACTTATTTGTATTCTTTTTGCGTATCAAACGAACTCAAGTTTCTTGTCTCAAGTTCTTTAGTGTACTTCAAAATGCTGCACTGCTTGTTCCCATTTTTGGCTGCAATTAGGATGAGGCAGTGAAGTTTGTAGCCAAATCTGCCAGATGTTAATCCCATACAAAAGCTTTCAATCCAAGTCTCACGTCTTCCAATACATCTTTGGCCATTAAGCAGAACGCACTCATACAGAGACTGGGCGAGAAGAAAGAGGACTAAATTGAAGGTTTACTCAGGTACACCCAAAGGTTACGGATTTTCGACCAGTCAGTCCCTCGACGCATGAAAAATGGCTTCGTCATTTGATCTACCTCTCGCCAGCTCACGTTCACGACTATGTGGGAGGGCCAAAACAAAATTTTGAATCCCCATCATAAAACTTGAAATTTTAACATTAAGTCACTTTTGGTCTATTTTATTCTAAAGTCAATTCTTTCAGAAAATTCCCTTCAAAATTAACCCTAACAAGCCAAATGATCAAATCAAGTACAAAATCTAAATCATCAAATGCGCTAGAATGCCTTTTTTAATTTTCATTTTAATTTACTAAGTTTTTGATGGTAAAGGCGGTAACAATAGCGTCCGACTGGTATTGAGGCTCGAGTTATGAATCTTATATAACCTGAAATAAAGAAGTTCGTATTTTTTTTCACTTTTCTCAAGAGAAAAGGTTTCGATAAATATTGAGGTTATATTGAATGCTTACGATATTAAGAACAGTTGTCCAACGTGCACTGCCTAGGACGATCCTCAGTCAGCCCAAAGGACCATGGCTTTACTTACTCACCCTACTTATCATAATTTATTGGCTACTACCATTCATATTCCGGCTCTCAATTCATGCCGTCCTGACATAATTCCTGGATTTACACTAAATCATACTTACCTAATCAACCACCTTCATGTTCATCACTGGGACAATTGATTTTTGTAACCGATAACAAATCAGATCCAATTTCACACAATCTTCTCAATTTGCAACTGTACAAAGATTTATAGAGAACAATCAGATCGAAAGTCAATTAGTAGGGTGGGGCAAGGGAGAATGAAAGATCACTCAACATGAAAAAAAGGAGCTTCCAATAAATCACAACATAGTTCAGAGAATAATTCAAAATGCCTTTCCTTTCAAAACATTGCACATTTGGTTTGATGAAGCATTTACTGACAGGTTAGTTTCAGTCAAAATTATTATTTCTCATTTGTCTAGCTTCATTATCTGTGCTATAATATCTTTCGTGTATTATTGTATTTCTGCTCTGAGGATTTCAGAGTTGTATTCTAACTCTTTGATGATGTAAAAATTGATACGAACCACCAAGCTAGATTGCAATTTTAAATAAGGCTACGCAACATAGGAGTACCTTGAAGAGATTTTTCGAAGTCCTCCAGCTGTCTAATGAAACCAGGGTTGGGAGATGCCAATGGTCGTCTGCTCTTCACGTGCTCCAGAGCTTGAGATAAGCTCATTCCACGTGTTTTCATCAGATATGCGACCACTACAGTCACACTGCAGAGAGGAAATATAACGATCCATTTTGTCTGGTTAATCTTGGAAAAAGGGAAAAGATAATCTTAACGTTGAAAAGGTGGGTTATTTTAACTTATGAAATGTACATAGATGATGGACATGGTAAATATCTGCCGCAAGCTTCCTACAGAACCGAAGTCACACGCCCCAGGTAGAGGAGGAGATGGATTTTCAACTTTAAAAAGCATTCTATCTCCACACAGGCGTTGTTTCCTTACTACTCTATTCATTGTACATATGCCACAATCTTAAGATCTAGTTAAGCTCCTATATTATTTCTAGAATGCAACATATCACCTGGAGCAACAGTCTTTTTTGGGTAATAATTTACTGGAGACCAAGAAACAATATTAACTATTCTGAGGAACTTTATATTTATAATTTAGTGCGAAGGACCAAAAGACCTAAAATATGACTTGCGCTGATCTAGGTACCCTCAATGAAAGATCTACTAAACCATATTAGCAATATTACTCGTTCATTTTCAGTATGTTTGGCTAGTTTTGATGATTTTAACTTCGTTTCAGCAAACTTGTAACGTTCTCCATTCATAATTACTAGTAGTTATTGTCAAATTTCTGAAAATTATCAGATTAAATTTGCAAAGTTACTTGTTACAATTACATATATTACTAGCAAGTTTTACAAAATTAAAACTTTGCTTCAGCCAAGTTATAATTTGAACATCTAATAGTTACAGCTTTATTGAAGTTACAATCATGAACAAGAAAATACTAATCTATATTTCTAGTATTACTTGTTGATTTAGGTATATTACTACATAGATTTAACAATTTGAACTTTGCTGCAGTAACATTGCAATTTTAGGAGGTCTTTAATTAAAGGTATGTTGGTCAGCACTTGTCATATTTTGAATCCTTTGATCCTCTATAACATACTTGAAATTTATGGTCCTTAAGAATAATTAATTTAGTTTCTTGGTCCCCATTAATAATTTTCCCTTCTTTTTTCCAAGACAAGAAAGACATAAATATGCTTCCAGAATTACATTCAAAAGTATTATTATGTGAAACTAGTCAAATGAAAAAATAATTGGCTTTACTTTTGAAAGGTGGAAGAGATCCCATGCAAACAAGTATGAAAAATAGGCTTCTTTTATTATTATTATTATTATGATTTTAAAGTAGAAAAGAAGAAATTTACCTCCTGGATCTTCCAGCAAAGCAATGAACTAAAACGCCTCCACCATGTCTTTTGCCTTCATCAATAAAATCGAAACACTCGTTGAAGTATTGTTTTATGTTGGTGTCATCTCTGTCAACAACTACCTCAATTTTCCAATAAAAACGTAAGTTTAGTGTGGCTGTCATACTAGAAGCCCAACAAAATTGGAAGGACAATAAGCATCAACACATTCAATTACTCCCTGCATTCAGTAATTTAGTGACAGCATGGAATCATAATCCATTCTACAAGCAACACAGACAGCAAATGCTGCACAGACTTACTTAATTGTAGACAATGCCATATGACTTTAATAGAAGTCAATTCATATACTGTGATGATACCTATCATAAGGTGCAGATTGTTGCCTGCTCATAGACCATGAGAATAAAAGATATTTTGACAGCAAAGCAAAAGTAGGCTGAATCTGCACTAGATTTTCCTTGGATTTTGACCCATAAAGACCAGAGCATGAACTTCTAAAATTTATAACAATGTCCCTGCCCTAATGTTTACAAAGTACAGTTTCTAAAATTTAGATACTCAAGTTTAGAAGCCCTAATTCAATGATTAGTCATGAAACCACAAAACCATATCAACACCTTTTTCCCTAACCTAGTCCAGCACAAAGCCATATTTAGGCAAGCATTCCTGGGAAATTCAAGAACATGAGAAGATCCAAAACAGACAATACTTCATTCAATCTAAGGAAACTCTCGTACCATTTATAATTTTATATACAAAATCATTAGGATGTGCGGGTGCCAGAGTGTTAGCCACAGTTAAAATATGAGTAACATTCAAGTTTTTAAGTGCATCCTTGTTGGTTGCAGCGCCTACTGAACCCAAAAACAGACCCTGCAAAACGAAAAGCGAACTACTGAATGCAATTAAAAAAATATTTTTAATGTAATAGCATTCCAGGTACATCAGCCGCAGTCATGCTACCTGTTCGATTTCGCAAGGAACATTATCCTGCTTATAATATTTAGCTACAGTGAAAACCCGCAAAAGTGCTGCTATTTGTTTCTTTAAAGATTCATCAAACTGATCCATACTTGTTGTCTGCTGAGGTTGCTCTTCGGCTTAATTTTCTTTTCCCTTCAAATAAGGCCGGAAATAGCTAAGAATTGCATACTTTTAAAGAAATCATCAGTTTCCAGAAGCTACATTTTCACAAATATTTTTTTAATATATTCGCCCAACAATTATATCCTTTTCTTTATCTGAAGAACGAAGAAGAAAAAAATCATCTTCAGACCAAAAAGAAAAACCCGGCAAATCAGAAACCACGTCATACTAGAAATAGAATAGCCAACGCTGTATGCGAATAGCTATAATTACGTAAAACTGGTAATTATCAATATTTGTACCGACAGAAAAAGAACGATCGCCGATCACGTCCCTCTGTGGAAGAACGAAAATTGAACGATGTATCACAATCATAAATAGTGAGAGCACTCGCAATCATTTCACAACAAATATATCGATATATTCATGGACTTACAAATCGCAAAATCTGGCATAACACAATTCATAAGAATGCAGTCCCAGATCCAGCACAGAGAATTCATGAATTTGAGAATCAGTTTAAATAGAACGAAATAATTCACGACAGCGACTTTCGCACAAAAGCAGACACAAAACGAAAATCAAAGAAGGAGAAAAACTCACCAGGAAAGCTTTGAATGTGGCGGAGAGAAAAAATGAAGTCGCGGGTGAGAAGTTTCCAATGATCGCACTCGGACTCGCACCCGAATGGAATCAACCGGATGGCTTGTTTGCTTCGACTACGATACCCAATCCCCTCGCGCAAAAGGTTACTCGCTTGTTTAAGGCATTTCTTTCTTTTATATATATATATAAAATTCTTACTCGCTCCAATTTGATCATTTTATTTTACATTAAAAAATTTAAATAACTCTATTTTAATAGGCGTTTTTTAAATACCTTGATAGTTAATCATTTTTTTTATATTGCAATTGAGAAATTTTCTGCCAGTTGACTCAAAAAGTTGACAAAGTTAAATTAGAAATTTCAACTTGGGTATGATCACACTATTAGGTCAACCCTGATTTGACTAAATTTCCTAAAAATGTTTTGTCCATAATTTTTTGAATGCACTTGGTAGTTGGCTAAATAATCAAAGATGTGAAGTTATTAGTGTAATTATGCAATTAAAATTAATGTGGGATGGATAATGGGAGTAGAACAAGAAAACTAGTAACATTATGCAGCCATCAATTTGTAACGTTAACACAAAAAAATTTATTGCCACGCAACAGAAACAATGAAAAGAAATTTCAAAATTGTTGCTTTGATAATTAGATGCTAGACGTGAAGTTGAAATTAGAACAACTTGTTTGTTTGAACAGTAAGGAGGAGCTGAACCCAAGCCTTGCATTATCCGAATCAAATAGCAGAAAATTGTCTTGTAATTGATGCCCTCCAATCACAATGGAAGTCGTTGGCTCTGCACCTCCATCCACAAATGCAAGACAAGCCACCTGCTTGCTCACTTGGATCATAGAGTTCATCCCATCAATCCTCCACACTACATCCTTTCTCTGCTACACTAGCTCTATTACTGGCACACCAAGCTCAATCCTTGTCCTTCCCAATTTCTTGGACTCAAAACATAGTTTAAAAGGCTCCACTGGCTCTGCTTTAGGAACATCTGCAAGCTCATTCGCAATTGCATGGATAAAAGCATTATAAAATGAGGTCTCCATTACTGTGTAAGAGTTCAAAGTAATAATCCTAGTCCCACCCGCACCATCATCATCACGTATGGATAGCAATGAAGAGTTTATTGGGACTTTCTTTCCATAGATCCTGATAGACTTCACCCCAATGAAGTATTCTGCAGAAAGCCTCGCATGGAAAATCGGCGCTGCTGTGATTTTATACGGGTTTTCGGTAAGTGGGGTATAAGTAAGAGATCTAGAAACGTCAATCCTGGGAACAAGAACATATGGGCCATCACCGAAAAACATGACCCTACTAGATGAAGAACGTGAAGGGCTCAAGCAAATAGCAAACTTGGTAGGGAAGCGAAAAGCAGAGGAAAACAGAGTAGGGACAGAGATCTTGCTCCTTCCAAGACCTGTCATTCCCTTGACACTCTTAGGAAGGCCGCGTAATAGATCTTGGCGACCACAGGTGAAGAGAAAGTCACGCACAGTGATCAAATTCCCAGGGTTGGACCCATTAGTAGAATGGACTGAAACAAGGTCTTGAGCTACCTGGCCAACTTCGTTGGTGCCGGTGAGGATGTTGTTAGGGAAGAGGCTGCAGGTATTGAGGTTGCATCCTGGTTTAGAGAGATAGCAATCTTCGCAGTATTTGATGCCAGTTATGGTGCATTGTGGGGTGTGGCAGTGTGCGGGCTTGTAGGTGGATGAGACGTAACCCTTTTCGCAATCTACCCAGAAGTATTGACCACTCAGATCTACGGTGAGTTCTATAGGTACTAAAGGAGTTCTTTGGTGAAGCTGGGTGACGTACTGGGACGTTGTGGTGTCTTTGGTGAGCGGGAGAACAAGGGTTTCGGGGGTGAAAGTGAGAGGTTTTGGCTATGGAGGGAGAGACGATGACGATGACGAGAGTGGAAAAGACAAGTAGAAGAGAAGTGTCGTTAAGGTGCAGGAAAATTTGGTGGCTACTTTTTTACAATAAAAAAAAATGGTGAAAACTTTGTTATTATTTTTTGATAAAAATAAAGTTAATTGAAAATTGATTGTTATTTTTGACAAAATAGAAGGTAAAGTTGGTAACTTTTGACAAAGTAAAAAATAAATGTTAGTATCTTTTAACTAAATGGAAGATAAGATTAATACCCTTTGAGAAAATGAAAATAAAGTTATTACCTTTTAACAAATTGAAAAATAAGGTTGTTAAAAAATTTTGAAGAAAATGTCTATAAATATGACTTTTCTCTTTAGGGGTTTAGTATTGGAGTATGAAGAGTTGTAAGAGTAGTGAGATCTACTTTGTGGTTTTGACTTCCATTGTAGTCACGTTCTTCTGATCTTTCTCTCACCATCGATAATGTCTATGCCTGTTTAAAAGTTGTTAACCTACCTTCTTTATTTTTGCACCTAGATTCCTCTTCCAGAATAGTAGCTGCAACATCATCGAAAACAAGATTATCCATTCTCTGAAATTTGGTTAATTGTTTTAGGAGCTACATGGCACATGACATCTCGATGTGATTGGTTTAATTCATACAAGCCTATCTCTAATGGATATGTGTACATGGGAAATGATCACGCTTTGGAAATTGCTAGCATTGGGACCATCAAGATAAAGATGTATGATGACATGATTCATACTATCCAAGAGGTATGGCATGTAAAGGGTCTAAAGAAAAATTTATTGTCTATTGGGCAATATGATGACCTCGGACTCAAAACCTAAATTGAAAATGGGGTTATAAAAGTCACTAAAGGAATACTCATGGTCATGAAGACAAGAAAGAGCACTTGAAAATTATTCATGCTTCAAGGAGATACGTTCAAACAAGGAGAAGCATATGTTGCTTCTACTTGTCAAGAAGAATCAGCAAAAATATGGTATTGTAGACTAGGCCACATGTTAGAACAAGGGTTAAAAAGATTCATACAAAACGTGATCTTCTGTCAGGGCTCAAGAATGTAAGTTTACCATTCGGTGAGCATTGTGTTGAAAGTATGCAGAATAGATTGAAGTTTAATAAATCTATTGCAAGAAGTAAACACATACTAGACTTGATTCATTTTAATATGTGGGAATCACCAGTAACATCTTTAAGAGGTGCAAAATATTTTGTACCCTTCATTGATGATTACTTCAAAAAAGTATAGTTGTTCCCAATTAAAAAGTCTGATGTATTTCCAATATTCAAGGAATTCAAACCGCGAGTGGGACTTAAATTTGGAAGAAAAACTAAATGCTTGAGGACAGACAATGGAGGAGAGTACATAAACAGTGACTTCTTGGCATTCTGTAAACAAGAAGGTATTCAAAGGCAGTTCACAATTGTTAATATGCCTCAACAAAATGGTGTGGCAAAGAGAATGAATAAAACTCTCTTAGAAAGAACACGAGCTATGTTAAAAATTGCAAAATTAGAAAAGTCTTTCTCGGTAGAGGCGGTCAAAACTGCTAGCTTTGTGATAAATCAATCATTGTCAATAGCTATTGGTTTGAAGACTCCAATAGAGATGTAGAAAGGTAAGCCAGTTAATTATTCATCCTTACATGTGTTTGATGTTTGGCATATGTAATGTGCAAACTTTAAGAAAAATTAAAATTAGATCCAAAATCTAGGAAATGTATATTCTTGGGTTATGCTAAAGGTGTAAAGGGACATCGCCTATGGGATCCCACTGCCTATAAGATTGTAGTCAGTAGAGATGTAATATTTGTAAAACACAAGCTGTAAAATAAAGAAAAAGAGAGTGACACTACAAAAGAGACTACTACCATTTAAACTGGAGACAATAATTCTTCTAAAGCGAAACTAGAGCACGATGAACAACAATCAAATAAGGATAGCATGGAAGTTCGACGATCAATCCTTCAATGAAGTACACCATCATGGCACTCAAATTATATTATGGCAAGCCACAATGCATACTATCTTTTCACAGAGGAAGGAGAGCCATCAACATTTCAAGAGGCTATAACAAGTTTAGATGCTTCCTCTATAGATGATAGCAATGCAAGAAGAGATGGAAGCCTTACATAAAAACAAAACATGGGAACTTGTTCCATTATTGCAAGGAAGGAAAACCATCAGGAACAAATGAGTTTACAAAATCAAACGTGATGGAAATGACAAAGTAGAAAGATAACGTGCAAGACAGGTGGTGAAAGGATACGCTCAAAAAGAAGGGATTAACTTCAATGAGGTATTTCCTCCGATTGTCTGACTTACGACTATAAGAGTGGTCTTGGCTATGTGTGCTACATTTGATTTGCATTTAGAGTAATTAGATGTGAAAACAACTTTTTTTGCATGGAAAACTTGTAGAAGAGATATGTATGCTCGAACCAAAAGGGTTCAAAGAAAAAGGGAAAAAAACCTTGGTTTGTAGGTTAATCAAATCTCTTTACGGTTTAAAGCAGACACCAATGTATTGGTATAATAAATTTGATTCCTTCATTATCAGTCTTGGGTACAATAGACTGAGTTTAGACCATTGTGCATATCATAATAGGTTTGATGAAAGTGATATTGTCATTTTGTTATTGTATGTGGATGACATGTTGGTAATAGGCTCCAACAAAGATCAAGTCTAAAAACTGAAGAGACAATTGATTAGGGAATTTGATATGAAGAATTTAGGACCAGCAAACAAGATTTTAGGGACTCAAATTCACTAAGACAGAAAAGATAGGAAGATTTGGCTTTTACAAAATAATTATCTAAACAAAGTTTTGAGATGTTTCAACATACAAGACTGCAAGTTAATTTATACCCCACTTCCTGTCAATTACAAATTATCTTTAAGTATGAGTCCTAATAGCGAAGTAAAGAGGATAAAAATGTCTCGAATACCATATGCATAAGTAATAGGGAGCCTTATGTATGCCATGATCTGTACGAGGCCAGATATTGCTCAAGCAGTAGGCATTATCAATAGATTTATGGCAAATCCTGCTAGAAAACATTAAAATGCAGTGGAAAGGACCCTTAGATACATTAAAGGGATCTCAAATGTTGCATTGTTATGACAAATCTGAATTTACAGTCAAAGGCTATGTTGATTATGGTTTTACTAGTGATATTGATAAAAGAAAATCAACCACATTTTATATGTTCACACTTACAAGAGTAGCTGTGAGTTGGTTATCCAAATTACAAACTATTGTGGCCTTATCTACCACAGAAGTAGAGTATATGACAATTACACAAGCATGCAAAGAAGCAATTTGGATGCAAGGGTTATTGGCTGAGCTTGGGCACAAGCAGCTTAAAATTCCTGTATACTGCGATAATCAAAGTGCTTTGCACCTTGCAAGAAATCCAGTCTTTCATTCAAAAACAAAACACATAGGAGTTCAATATCACTTTGTAAGAGAAGTGGTAGAAGAAGGAAGAGTAGATATGCTCAAGATTGCCACTAAAGACAATGTAGCAAATGCACTAAGAAAACCAGTGAACATTGATAAGTTTACATGATGTAGATCTTTTACTGGCCTAGCAGACACGTGAGCAACTAGAAATGGCAAAAAAGGGAAAAGACTTTGAACCCACCAAATTTGACTTTAAGTGGGAGATTGTAAAAAAGGTAAAGACAAATTTGGTGGCTACTTTTTGATAACAAAAAAAAGATGATAGAAATTTTGTTACCACTTTTTTACAAAAATAAAATTGGTTGCCACTTTTGACAAATGAAAGATAAAGTTGGTAACTTTTGACAAAGTGGAAGATAAGGTTAGCACTTTTTAACAAAGTGAAAGATAAGGTTGATACATTTTGACAAAGTGAAAGATAAAGTTGTCACCTTTTGACAAATTAGAAGATAAGGTTGTTAAAATTTTTTGAAGAGGATGCCTATAAATATGACTTTTCCCTTTGAGGTTTGACATTGGAGTGTGAAGAGTTGTAAAAGTAGTAAATTCTCTTTTGTTGAGAGAGTGAGAAGTTGTTCTTCCACTTGAGAGAGATAATTGTGTGTTTTCTTGTTTTTGAGAGAGAGAGAAAGTTTGATTGTTCTCTCCTCATATTTAAAAAAAGATTGTACAATCTCTTGTGTTAGTAAAGGTCATTTCCATTCTTGTTCGTGGTTTTTTGCTCATACAAAAAGATTTTTCACGTAAATATTTTGTGTCAATATTCTTTTCTCATTTTTTAATATTACTGTCTAGTGCCGCAAACAAGAAGTTGTGGCTATTTCTACTTGAATTGATCGGTAATGGAAGGCATAGACGAGATCAGATTTTTAATGACAGGGAGGCCATTATCTGTGCGTCAAAGTTCACACTTATTTCTTAAAGTAAGCACTGACTTCAGTTGTTCAGCTGAAGAATCTTCACATGATTTCCTATTGTTCTATCCGTTAGGAGTCATTGATCAGTTTGTATAACTTAGTTTTATATATTATTCTTTTTCATACAATGTTCGTATCGGTGGTTAGATCTAGGTCATATCATAATATTACATGATAAAATTATAAAGATAGCACTACTAAATTCCAAATGATACATTTTGTTTGAAAGTGAACATAAATTTTTCGAAGCAATCTAGTGGCATGGATCTATGTTTCATACCTTTTGCGAAGTGAAATTCCAATTGGCTCGTATTTCGAAAAGCACCTGATGGAACTTGCCCTTAAGGGAGCAACTTGCTTTATTTTACGATAATTTATGAATTCTTGCAATGGTTAGCAATCCAATCGCCTTTCGGTCCCAGATTAGGGCGCTATTTTATTCCCAGTTGTCTATCAAACTTGTTCGACCATCGATTGCCATCTTTATTGTGCTTTGTGCAGCGATAAGCACGTAACACATAAATAGTAAAATAAATTTTTATGAAGATCAAGATATGTATTTCATGATTATAAGAAGAGGATCCAAGCTGAAATCCTGTATAATAGAAAAGAGATCAGAATTCAAAGCATAACGCTTAAAGCTTATTAATGATGCATCCAACATGAACTGCATATCGCTTTTTGTTATGTCACACCCACAGTTTTGATACCCATGACTCTCGCATTGATTGATTCATTATAAAGCGGAAGATGTGAAGTTGAAATTGGCACAAGTAGTTCGTCCAAACAACAAGGAGGAGCTGAAGCCAAGCCTGGAGGCAGCTAAATCAAACTGCAAGAGATTGTCCTCTAGCTGGTGGCCTCCAATAACAATAGAAGTCCTGGGTTCCACACCCCCATCCATAAAACCCAGACACGAGACTTCATTGCTCACCTCAACCATGGAGTTCGCACCAAATATCCTCCACACCGTATCCTTATTGTGCAGCACCAGATCTATATTAGGCACCGCTGGGCCAACCCTCGTGGCTCCCAAGCTTGAAGACTTAAAACACAGCTCAAAGGGTGCCACTGGAGCCACTCTAGGAACCTTCGCCAAAGCCTTCCCAAATGCTCCAACAAATGCGTTGTAGATTGATCTCTCCAGCACAGTATAAGGATTCACAGTGCTTATCTTGGTTCCTCCTCTTCCCTCACGATCAATGGCTAGCAGTGTGGTGTTGATCCTCACAGGTTTCTCGTTTATCCTGATGGACTTAACTCCAATGAAGTAATCAGAGGACGAATCACCGGAAAAGAAAGCAGATGCTGTGCTTACTGGGTTTTTGATAAGAGGGGTAAAGGACAGAACTTTAGAAGCGTCCACTCCGGGTAGCAAAACATAAGGTCCATCCCCGAAGAAAACAACACCGTCAGATGACGTGGAAGAGCTCAAGCAAATGGCGAACTTTCTGGGGAAGCTAAAAGCAGCGGCGAACTGGGAAGGGAGAGAGGCCTTGGTCCTTCCGAGACCAGCCATGCCCTTGACCTCACTAGCAAGACCCTCTAAGAGAAAAGTGGCACCACAAGTGAAGATGAAGTTAGGCACGGTGACCACCTTCCCTGGGTTGAACCCATTGGTGGATTGGAGGGAGACAACGTCCCGAGCAACCTCGCCACTAGTGGCAACACTGGATACGGAGTTGTCAGGGATGGTGCCGCATGTGTTGTTGTTGCAGCCAGGCTTGGGGCCGTCGAAGCAGTCACCACAGGATTTGGAACCTGTGAGAGAGCATGGAGCGGATCGGCAAGGGACAGGCTTGTAGGAGGAGGAGACATAGCCTTTTTCGCAATCTACCCAAAAGGATTGACCACCTAGATCTAGGGTTAGTAAGAGGGGGACGAGAGGGGTTCTCTGGTTGAGATGTGTGATGTATTGGCTAGTGGAAGAGTCCTTTCTGACAGGAAGAACAAGGGCTTTTGGGCGGAAGGATGTCTTGGATATGGAGGGAGTCAAGAGGCACACCAGTATGGAGCAAACGAGAAGGCCATGATGAGAGGAGCTCACCATTTTAGGAGAGAGTAGACACTAGATACTGTGTTATAATGGGATTGAAGCCTTACAGGTGGAGTCTATTTATAGTTGCGCAGGTTCATTAACTGAATACAAATCTAAAGGTCTCATTTCTTTACTTTATAATGCAAGTGGATAACTTAATATAATGTAGCTTTGAAATTCGTCTTCCTGGATTTTTGTTCCCAGTGCAAATATATATAGTCCATTAATTTAAATGCGTCCCTCCCAAATGATTCAGCCCTCACTTGACCGTTAGTGTTCCATCTCTCTAAATAGATTATAATCTTTTACTGCGAGATACTTCTCTAAATAGAGTATAAGCTAAATTATAATTTCACCCTCAGATCACATGAAAATTGTTACATAAGAGTCCAGTTTGTTAAAAGTAGTACTCTATATAGAATTTTGTGGTCTTAATTGGCATCATTTTTTTTTAGCTCGGCCTTCTCGATTTAAGAATTCCTCCAACGCGTATACGAAAATGTTGACAGTTCTTTCTCCTTCTTCATTTCTCTCTCGGTAGAGAATATTATACAAAATGTCCTACATTTGGTCTCTTGTTTCTTTCTCTCTCTCTTGCTCATTCACTCACATACAGATATAAAGATTTCTTTTAGTTCGGTTTAATGTTAAAGATTAAAATTGATACAATATCGTAAACTATCAGAAAACTAAAATTTAAATTCAAAGCTTCTTGCCCTGGGGGACACATATGTAGTTCTAAATCTAATGTCTGTACCATGTTACAAATAAATTTAGTCATGGCAGAAATAGAGGCACATGTCTTTTCGATCAGGGGACATTAATTAGAAGAATGTATAATGACGAGTATAATTTAATTTCACAGATTACTAATGGCCACAAGGTGCCCACCATATATTTAATTTGAAATCACAAGGCAGACAGCAATGCATAGAGTGGATTAATTTGGCAGCGCCCACATGATTATTTGGAAGCATACAAGTTCATAATGCAAACCTATAAAATATTATAACAACTTGAATATATATATTTGCGTTCTTTATAGATCATTTGAAGGCAAGAGCATTCCAAAAATAGTGCCAGTCGGGCAATGCATTAAACTATGTATAGAACTGCGTACGCTCCTTTAGAAAAAACATTATTTAAGGTCTTTGGGCACGTGGAAAATTGAGATTAAACAATGGACTGAACTAAAGTAACATCTTTCTTTTCTAAAGTAGAGTAACACACTCTTACCTTAATTATTTAGCCCTTTGCCCACCAAAAAGGTATAAAATATATATAGTCTCTCAGACTTTTAATAACTTATTTAATTATATATATATATAAGGGTCATCAATCTCTAAAAAAATTGTAGGTTTCAGGACAAGACTTGTAATAATGTGAAGAATTTTTTATAATTAAGCCTCATTTAATTGCAATTCTCGAGCTGTATAATAATAGTAGAGCATGAGAGAACAAACTGTGTCAGCATAGTTTATAAGCAGTGATGAGTGTCGAATTCACAAAAAAAAAAATTATTTATTTTTAAATATATATTTATATTGCGATAGTGATAAGTAAAGTTGAATTTATAAAGATTAATAATTTCAACAATTAAAAAATAACCAATAACAACATACAAAAGAATGGGAAAAAGGGGGAGATTTATCAAATTAAAAACAACACTAATAATAACTAAATCAGAAAAATTAAACAAATAAATTTAGAATAAAGAATTCATATTTGAAGCAAATTAAAATAAAGAAACTTAAATGAGAAATAAGCTTTTAACTACATGAGGTAATATATAGTTTTTCTTAGTTGATCGTAGGGGTGGGCACGCACTATAAAAAATTGGCTTTTATAAGGGTTTTGATTATCATAAAATGGCTATATGACAGTCAATAAAAACGTCCCAAAAACTAATGTCACAAATGAAATAATGACGTTTTTCATAAACATTTGTATAAGTCATTGCGACAGCACATTCTTGCGATAGTAAAAAAAACCCTCTCAATCACATCATTACAAGAAAATACAAATTTAAGGACAAAAATTAGACACAAATTTCTATCCGTGTCTAATTTGTGCTAAATTTGTGTCTAAATTTGTCCCTAAAATGTTAATTATTTTTTAATTCAAAAATATAATTTGGGACAAATTTTTGACACGGATATTTTCATGTCAAAAAATCTACACCTAATTTTGTTTTGATTCCGTCCCTAAAATAAGATTTTTAAATTTTTTTGGTAAAAAATTTTTTGGTACGAAATTTAGGGAGGAATTTTTCCCTCTCAAAATGTCACTCCCTAATTCCGTGTTAAATCTGTGTCAAAATGTGAATTAGATATTCTAGAATAATTAAACATATTTAAGGATAGATTTGTGAGGGGGAGTAATCCGTCTATACTTATTTTTTAACAAATTGTAATAAATAATTTTTTAAGTTTCATATTATTTCTAATTATATTAATTTATTTCATTTATCCCAAATAATATTTATATGTATAAATAAATGCTAAATATATTATCTCTCAATACTTGTAGCTTTAATATACTTTTATCATTCTCATTCAGCTTTCATTGGTTATATGCTAAAAGTTTAAAAACTCGTCATATTTAAAAGCAATTAATAATTTGCAATGAGTTTTTATGTTTAATGACATGTGCCTTATAATACCTTATATATATATATATATATATATATATATATAAAACTAAGGGTATGACAATAGAATCTTATTTTAAAGAGTGAAATTTATGTAAGGAATTTACTTGTGTTGTTGAAATTTAATTATATTCAATAACTATTTATTAGTTTTTTGGCCACTAATAACTATTTATTGTTGGAATAATTTTAATATTTTATGGATTAGCATTAACTATTTTATTTGATTAGTACTTTGTTAATTCTAATTAGGCAATTAATGTTATAATTTATAAATTGAGAATGGATTGAGTTTTATTTTAATATGTGTGGATAATCGATGATGGGTTTGATCATTCATAAGCCCACTGGGCAGAAACCCAACCCACAGCCCAAGAGTATTAGTAATCATCTTGTCATATTACTAATCTAAGATTGTTATCTAGGGAGAGATTTTATGGGTTTAATTTTGATTGATTAATTAAATTTAAAATTGTTTTAAAGATTCTGGAGGATTTTGCTTTAATAATATTGATTAATTATATTATTAAAATAAAATCCTATAAATAACACACTGAAACCCTAGTTTTACACACACACATAAAGTCTGTCACTCTCTTTCTGTCGTCAAGACACTCTGAGAAACACTATTGGGCATTGTGGGTTGAACTTGTTGGACTCAACCAATATTCAGATTAATGATGTCGTCTTCATCAGGTCAGACTGTTAATTTATTCTCCCAATTTATGATCATGTTTAATTACATGTTCAAGTTCCACTTTCAAATGGTATCTGAGCACAAGGTTTCAGATTATGAACTTTTCTAATTATCAATCTTCAATCAGACAAATTTTATTTTGACTTATGAAATTTTAAATTTCATAAGTTATTATTATTATACAGTAATTAGGATCGGTATAAATTTTTTTCTTGTTTGTTACCATTACCATGGAAATATATCGCCGACAAAAACTTCCCTGCTGTCATTAGAGAAGTTGCCGGCATTTCCAAAAAAAAAAAATGTTGCAATTTCCATCGTCGATGAAGCTGTGTTAAA
Source organism: Delonix regia (assembly GCA_037074485.1). Lineage (NCBI taxonomy): Eukaryota > Viridiplantae > Streptophyta > Magnoliopsida > Fabales > Fabaceae > Delonix > Delonix regia. The sequence continues at coordinate 32,435,100 of CM073451.1, forward strand.
CCAATGAAACAACCAACAAAAATCAAAAGAATTTTCGATGCAATTTTTCACACAACTGGGAAAGATTCACTCGAAACCACCACCAGGAAACCGCAAATCATGAAAAGAAGATCGAAAAATGCCATATTTGGTGGTCTGAGGACGAGAAAATTGACGGGTAAAAAACGGTACCCGTCGGGTCTTTGGCGAGTCAAAATGACAAGCCAGAGGTCGAAGAAGAAGCGCGTGAGCGAGGCCCATGTGCTCCTCTGGTGCGTGGTGGCGCGTGTGGCCACACCGTCAGTCCAATCAACTCCAAAATTTATGATTCGCCTTTACTCATCCCAATCTAAATTATGATGATTTTTTCAGAATTTCTGGAGCCCTGTAAATAGGAGTTTTGAAAATTTTCAAAATTAAAGGGCCTAAAAAATAATATTTAAATAAGGTATTTTGATCCGAGAAAATTTGTGCTGAGATTAGATATAATATGGGACAATATGTTAAGTTTACTCTCCCTGATTATGTGTAAATAAATCATAATTAATTTCTTTGCATTAATTATTATGTTTTATTTCTAATTTAAATGCGTGCCTTGAAGGGGAATAAACCATTGGAGAAATTGTCATAACTTTGGATTACATACACTTAATAATTGCGTGTTCACCTATCATGGGCCCAATCATAGTGATATGTCTGTTATAAATAAATTTACATCACATTTGTCACTCAATTTCCTATAATTTTGGGTAATTTAGTTACCTTCATCAGGGAAGAGTCTGAAAATTACGATGAGTCCACAAGAGAGTATATATACATGTTATATTGATGATGGACATACCCTATCGGTGTGACATTGTTAATATAATTTTGTGGAATAAATACATTTGCGAATCATTAGCAGCAAATTTGATCCTATGCCTTCATTTTTTCTTATATCTTATCGATATGGAAACAATGGATGCATTTTGTTATTTCTCTTTATGGCCAAATCAATAGTGCATATGAGTTTTCTTTCTTGATCTGTTATAATCCAAGACTTTAAGTGGGATTATAAAGCATATCTTGATGATACAGTTGCATAAGCTGAATTTTGTAAAGGAAATCTTGTTTTATGATTATGTTTTCGGGACATAATTAATATTTCCTAATTTTGTTTCATCAGCTTCTGTGTTCCAACAACTATCTGTAGTGAAAACTTTGAATGGGATGAATTACGACGACTGGCATGAGTCCCTTAATATGTACCTGATCATCTCCAAAGAAGATTTGGCTATAAGAGATCTAAAACCAGCAGATCTCACTGTTGGGTCTAGTGCTGTTGACAAAGCTTATCACAAGCAGTGATATGAATCCAACAGGATCTGTTTGACGATCATAAAATACACTATCGAGAAGACAATCAGACAAAGCATTCTTGAGAAAGACACTGCTATAGAATACCTTAAAGTTGTGAGTGAAAAGTTCAAAAAGTTTGATAAGACACAGAAAGTGTATTATCTTTCGCTACTGGATAACACTCATTATGATGGAGTGTCTGGTGTATGCGAGCACATGATGAAGCTGGTGAATTGCTTCAATAAGCTGAAATCTCTAAATGTGGACCTGGGTGAGAGTTATCTTGTTTACAAAGTCCTACAATCTCTTCCAGTAGAATATGGAGTTCTCAAAACCATATACAACTCACAAGAAGTTAAATGGACCATCGATTAGATAATGTCCATCGTGACTCAAGAGGAGGAGTCATTAAAGAAATCAAATTCACGTGGTCATTCAGTGAACTACATCTCTCATGCTTCGTCAAGCAAGGCTGGAAATGAGAAACTTAAAGGAAAGAAACCTGAGGGCAAGCCTAATGGCAAAAGGTTCTTTGAGATCAAGAAGAACAATAAGAAGAATAAGGGTCAGAAGAAGAAATTTAAGGGTGATTGTAATTACTGTAAGAAGCCTGGCCACAAGATCTCAAATTGCCTTAAATTGAAGTACAAGCGTGAAAATGAAGGTATCTTTCTTGAAATTGCCTCTAGCTCTAGTTTATCTTGAATCCAATAATTTTGAAACTTCTATAGACACTTGGTAGTTGGATTATGAAGCGACTGTTCATGTGACTAATTCCTTGTAGGGGCTCAAAGATAGGAGGAGCCCAAATGAGAGAGAAAAGACCATTCTAGGAGTCGAAGGAAGTTCAACTGCAGTGGATTGTATAAGAACTATAGTTTTGAACTTGTACTCTGGACATACTTTAACTTTAAATAACGTTGTCTATATACCATCTTCAAGACGGAATCTGGTTTCAAGTTCTGTGTTAGATAAAGATGGATATTCCTTTTGGTAAGGAAATGGTAGAATTGATGTTTATTTTGATTCAATCATTGTTGGAACTGCTCGATTAATAAGCGGTTTATATTGCTTGAATGCAAATGCTTATTCAGATTCCACTTCTATGGCATCAATTAATGTTGTTATAGGATACAAACATCGAAGAATTGATGGGAACTCTTCCATGTTATGGCATCAGCGTTTGGGCCATATTTCAAAAGAGAGATTGGAGAGAATGTTTAGACAAGGCATATTGCGTGACCTAGACTTTTCTAATTTTGAATCCTGTATTAACTGTATTAAGGGAAAACTTCCTGCTTGAGCTAGGAAGAAAGGGGCTAATAGATCTAAGGCTATTTTGGAATTGATCCACACTGACATTAGTGGACCAATTACTCCATCCGCTATGGGCAATTACAAATATTTTATAACCTTCGTAGATGACTATTCCATATTCGGCTGGGTTAATCTATTGCATGAAAAATCTGACTCGCTAGATGCCTTTAAAGCATTTAAGGCTATCGTTGAATTAAAGTCTGGAAAGGTAATTAAGAGTATAAGATTAGACAGAGGTTGAGAATATTATGGAAGATATACTGAAACTGGGAGAAACCCTGGACCGTTTGCTCTGTTCTTACAGGAGCAAGGAATTGAAGCTCAGTATACTATGCCTGACACTCCACAACAAAATGAAGTTGCTGAAAGGCGTAATCGCATCTTGATGGACATGGTCAGAAGCATGATCAGTCACTCTTCGTTACCAAAATTTCTGTGGGGTGATGTCCTTAAGACAGTAGTCTATGTCTTGAATCAAGTTCTAAGTAAATCTGTTAAAAAGACACCATATGAGCTTTTCACCGGTAAGAAGCCTAGTCTGAGGCACTTTCGTGTGTAGGGTTGTAGAGCAGAAGTGAGACCCTATAATCCGCAGCTCAAGAAACTTGATTCCAAGACTGTTAGCGGATTCTTCATTGGGTATTATTCAGGATCTAGAGGATGCAGATTTTATTGTCCTAGTCACATTACCAGGGTCATTGAATCTGATAGGGCCTTCTATTTTGAGGATGATTTAGACAATGGGAGTGGTATCCCTAGAGTAATTAACCTGCATTGTGTGGATAACATCTTACCCATACCATCGTTGTCATCTCCACCCGTAGATCATGACATTGGAGATGACACACTTGTTGAGAATCCGATAAATCTTATTGTAGAAGCTCCTATAATTGATATAGGAGAACCAGCTTTTAATTTGAGACGATTACAAAGGATTTGCAGACCTACAATCTCATATGACTACATAGTGTACTTGCAGGAATTTGAGTCAAACGTTATTGATGACACAGATCCAGTTTCTTATGATAAGGCCGTGACAGGATCTTATTCATTTGAGTGGTTGGAGGCTATGAATGATGAGATGTCCTCCATGTCTCGTAATCATGTATGGGAATTAACTGAGTTACCAAATGGTTGTAAGCCCATTGGTTGCAAATGGGTCTTTAAAACTAAGAGAGGGGCCAATGGTGAAGTTAAAAGATTCAAAGTCAGACTTATAGCTAAAGGCTATAATCAGAAGGAAGGAATCGATTATACGGAAACATTCTCACCCATATCTACCAAAGATGCCTTCAGAGTTGTAATGGCTCTTGTTGCACAGTTGAACCTTGAACTTCACCAGATGGATGTGAAAACTGTATTCTTAAATGGTGATTTACTTGAGGATGTTTATATGACGCAACCTGATGGATTCACTGAGGCAGGGAAATAATACTTAGTGTGCAAGCTGACAAGGTCCATTTATGGATTTAAACAAGCCTCAAGACTGTAGTATTTGAAATTTGATTAGATTATCACCTCACTTGGTTTTACAGAAAAGATTGCTGATCAATGTATCTATCATAAATTTGATAAAGACAACTTTATGATACTCATTCTGTATGTTGACGACATACTTCTGGCCAGTAACTTAGTAACTATGTTGAATGAGGTCAAACACATTTTGTCATACTACTTTAACATGAAAGATCTTGGTGAAGCCTCTTTCGTCTTGGGAATTCAGATTCACCGTGATAGATCTTGTGACACTCTTAGTTTGTCTTAGACAACTTATATTGAACAAGTGCTCAAGAAATTTGATATGTATTCTTGCACTGCTTGTGCACTTGTGCAGAGTGGTGATAGGTTGTTTAAATCATTATGTCCTAAATGATGAAGAGAGAACTTTGATGGGTAAAGTTCCATATGAATCAATTATTAATAGCCTAATATATAGGCTCAAATGTACACACGTTTGAACATTGTTTTTCTTTATTGGTGTACTTGGCAGATATATTTAAGTAATTCTAGGCATGATCATTAGAAAGTTACAGAGACAGTTATGATGATCCTGAACCCACTTCTGATTACATCTATACGATGTTTTTGAAGGAGTTGCTTTGTTGAAAAGTGTCAAATGGACATTTACAGCTGCCTTAAACACACACACACACACACACACACACACACACACACACACACATATATATATATATATATATAAGTAAAGAGTATGTCGCTAGTTTTGTGATGGTCACTCGTTAAGGAATATGGTTAAGGAAATCAATTTTCGTTATATGTATATTTTAAGTCTTGACCATTTTGTTGTGACATGACTCTATTATACGATTCTCTCAAAGTTACAGGAATTTCAGTTGCATCAAATTTTGATACTCAATTCCTATTTGTTGGAGAGAAGATCTATGCATCTCATATTCATTTTAGGTGATCCGTTTACCAACATAAATCCATAAGAGTTTTGGAAATACATGACTCTTGAGTATATTCAAATTTTGATGTGTTGTTTTGGTGAGAGTCTGAGTTGTGTTCTTAAGGAACATTTTGGCATATTTTGGCACTTATAACATTTGTTTTCCTATCGGATTCAATGTTTTGGTTATGCCAAAATTTTATATATAATTTAGAATTGAAATTTTGCTAGCATTTATAACAATGCTTTCCTTATCGGATTCAATATCCTTGATCCATGATTTCATTTCTGAATTTTTATTATCTCAGACTCGCATGGTTCATATTTGTAGTGAGCGCATGATGACAGATCTATTGACTAATGCTTACCCATAGGAGTAATTCAAATTGTATAACTCATATGGGTCTTGTTGAATTTTGATGTAGCCTTGGTCTAGTAGGAGTATGAGTTGAGTCCTTAAGGGGTTTCTGTGATGCAATTTGACACCAAATTTATGAGTTGAGTCCTTAAAGGGCTTTTGTGGTGCAATTTAACACCAAATTTTAGAGTTACATCCTAAGGGGACTTTTGTATTGTAATAAAATGCTTCAAATGTCATTCTGTATTCCATTCTATTCAGATATTGGAACTAATTTATAACAATGTTAATATCACTTTTTTCCCTATCAGATTCGGTGATCTTTGTGTGAAGTTTCATTTTTGAATTTTATATGATTTATAAATATACACATATCTATGTGTTTATGTGAATATTAATTGCCTAATTATGTATTTTTTTATTAGCCTAATAATTTAATTAATGCTATCCAAGTGGGAGATTGTTAGAATAATTTTAATATTTTGTGGATTAGCATTAACTATTTTATTATATTAGTACCTTGTTAATTCTAATTAGGCAATTAATGTTATAATTTATAAACTGAGAATGGACTGAGTTTTATTTTAATATGTGTGGATAATCGGTGATGGGTTCGATCATCCACAAGCCCACTGAGCAGAAACCCAACCCACAGCCCAAGAGTATTAGTAATCATCCCGTCAAATTACTAATCTAAGATTGTTATCCAGAGAGAGATTTTATGGGCTTAATTTTGATTGATTAATTAAACTTAAAATTGTTTTAAAGATTCTGGAGGATTTTACTCTAATAATATTGATTAATTATAATTAGTGAACTATATTTCACATGGTTCATCCAGCAAGGCAGGAAATGTGAAATTGAAAAGGAAAGGAAAGTGAATGCAATGCCTATGGCAAGAAACCATATGGACTCAAGAAAAGCAATAAGAATAATAAATCATCCTTGGAGTGGAAGGAAGTTCAATTACAGTTAGCTGTATAGGCACTATAATCATAAATGAAGACTTGCATGAGGATGTGCTGTGTGTAGATGACATCTTATTGGCTAATAACTTAGTGTGCTTATTAAATGAGACAAAGCACATTTTGACATGCCACTTTGATATGAAAGATCTAGGTGAATCTTTTTTTTAGAATGAATTTAGATTCACCATGATAGATCTTGTGGCATTCTTGGTTTGTCTCAAGCAACCTATATTGAATGAGTGCTCAAGAAATTTGATATGTATTATTGCACTCCTTATGCACTTATGCAGGTGATAGGTTATTTAAATTGTTATGTCCTAAATGATGAAGAGAGAACTTTGATGGGCAAAGTTCTATGTGAATCAATATTTAATAACCTAATATATAGGCTCAAGTGTACACACGTTTGAACATTGTTTTTTTCATGTTGATGTGCTTGGCAGATATATTTAAGTAATTCTAGGCATGATCATTAGAAAGCTACAGAGACAGTTATGATGATCCTGAACCCGCTTCTGATTACATCTATACGATGTTTTTGAAGGAGCTGCTTTGTTGAAAAGTGTCAAATGGATATTTACAGCTGCCTTACATTTATATATATATATATATATATATATATAGGTAAAGAGTATGTCGCTAGTTTTGTGATGGTCACTCGTTAAGGAATATGGTTAAGGAAATCAATTTTCGTTATATGTATATTTTAAGTCTTGACCATTTTGTTGTGACATGACTCTATTATACGATTCTCTCAAAGTTACAGGAATTTCAGTTGCATCAAATTTTGATACTCAATTCATGTTTGTTAGAGAGAAGATATATGCATCTCATACTCATTTTAGGTGATCCGTTTACTAATACAAACTCATAAGAGTTTTGGAAATACATGACTCTTGGGTATATTCAAATTTTGATATGTTGTTTTGGTGAGAGTCTGAGTTGTATTCTTAAGGAACACTTTGGCATATTTTGGCACTCATAACATTTGTTTCCCTATTAGATTCAATGTTTTGGTTATGCCAAAACTTTAGATATAATTCAGAATTGAAATTTTGCTTAGATTTATAACAATACTTTCCTTATCGGATTCAATATCATTGATCCATGATTTCATTTCTAAATTTTCAGTTATCTCAAACTCGCATGGTTCACATTTGCAGTGAGCGCATGATGGCGGATCTATTGACCAATGCCTACCCATAGGAGTAATTCAAATTGTATAACTCATATGGGTCTTATTGAATTTTTTATGTAGTCCAGGTCTGATGGGAGTATGATAAGGGGTTTTTATGGTGCAATTTGACACAAATTTATGAGTTGAGTCCTTAAAGGCCTTTTGCTGTGCAATTTAACACCAAATTTCTGAGTTGAGTCCTAAGGGGACTTTTGCATTATAATATGATGTTTCAAATGTCATTTTGTATTCCATTCTATTCAGATATTAAAACTAATCTATGACAATGTTAATATCACTTATTTCCCTATCAGATTCAGTGATCTTTGTGTACAATTTCATTTCTGAATTTTTTATGGTTTATAAATATACACGCATCCATGTATTTACGTGAATATTAATTGCCTGATTATGTATTCGTTTATTGACCTAATAATTTAATTAATGCTATCCAAGTGTGAGATTGTTATAATAATTTTAATATTTTATAGATTAGCATTAATTATTCTATTAGATTAATATCTTGTTATTACTGATTAGGCAATTTATATTATAATTTGTAAACTATAAATAGATTGAGTTTTAATTTATTTGTGGATAATCGGTGATGGGTTCGATTATCCACAAGCCCACTAGATAGAAACCCAACCCACAATCCAAGAGCATTAGCAATCATCCCGTCAGATTACTAATATGTGACTGTTACCCAGAGAGAGATTTAATGGGCTGATTTTTGATTAATTAAATAAGAAATCATTTTAAAGATTCAAAAAGATTTTATTTTAATAATATTAATTATTATATTATTAAAATAAAACTCTATAAATAGTACACTGAAGCCTTAATTTGACACATTAATTTCAAAATCATTCTCTCTGCTCGTCAAACACTCTGGGACACTCTTGAGTATTGGGGGTCGAAATATTTTGACTCAACCAATGCATATAATTATTATATTGTCTTCATCAGGTCAGATCATCAATTAACTTAATCTCCTTATATTTTCTGTTCATGTATCATATTCTATAATTGAATGTATATATGCTTCAATCATGCTTTCAAATGTTATTATTCATGAATTTAAAGACGAGTATTTATAAAATAAGGGAATCTCTTGTAGCTGTTGATGTCAAATAATTTTAAAAAATTTATATGCAATTCACTTTTAATATGTTTAGTAAATATACTCTATTGTATTAATTTTACCTTGTACAACTTAACACTATATCAATTATAAAACCTCCCTTGCCATGATTAAACTTGACTGTATAAAGATTTTTAAGAGTTGTAAATAATCTATTATTGTTTCAAATTGGGCAAATTATTTAATTAAAATTTCAAATTATGATCAATAATATATATATATATATATAGTTTTATGGAAAATGTCATTAGTTTATAAGTACTAATTACAAATATAATTGCGAAATGAACAAATGATAACTTACTAGTTTCAACAAGTGCTTAATTTAATATGAATTAGGCTATTTATTATGATAAGGTCAAAATTTAAATAAATAGATCACTGAATATCAAAGTAATATTTACATTAAATAATTTTTTATATTGATTTTTGATTTTAAGGAAATATTAAAAAGGGAGTAGAAGGTTGACTTAAATATAAAGTAAGTAAAACTAAAGTCTAAAAATGAGATTGACATAATCGGTTTCAAGAGTATTAAATTAAGACACGTAAACACACACATATATTAAAAATTAATCCTTTGATTTAATTATGATTTAAAATGAAATTAAAGTAGAAAAAGAGACAAATAGAATGTTAAAATATAAATTAATGCAAATATATAACTTAAATATGAAGTTGGCAATGTTGGTCTCACATGTCTCAAAAGTATTCAACTTTGTCTTTTTTATAACAAATGTATGCTCTAGTGGCCATTTGACAAGAAGAGTGGCGAAGCCAAGAATAAGAATATAGTGCGTCTGAACATTAAATAACATATGTGATATATTACAAAGAATAAACCACTAGTATATTATATGAAACATATTTAATAATTAACTAATATATATTATATAAATAAGTTTCTCGACTTATGAATGACATTAAACACTTACCCAACATCAATATATATATATATATATATATTATATTAATTTAATTTAATAATAATATTATTAATTATTATTTAATTTAAAATTTAATTATTTATTATTTAATTTAATAATTTAATAATTTAATTTTTTAATTTATTAATAATAATGTGTCATTCATGTCTTCCACAGCTTCCCACTGTTTTTTTATTTATATTCAAAATTAGATTTTGCTTTAATGATTCTAAATCACTCATTTTGTCTCTAAATAATCATATTCAAATGCACATTTCTTACAATAAATAAACCCAAAAGCAACTTCCTTTTAAAGGCAAAAGTGTCTCTCCCTACCACAGATGAAGCGGCTTACTGGTACATTGAGGGCAGTAAGATTATCTCAATATGATCATTATATTTTTTAATAATAATTTAAAGCATGTATTTTGTGTCCACTACCAAATATAATAAACTTTGTTTGCAGAAAGTGGCAAAGGAGATTATTATATCTCCGCTCGAGCCGAGAAGAATGTGAGCATCCTTCTATTTAATTAGAAATAAATTATTTTTCTGCTCATTACCTTTTCAACCTTTTATTTTTTTCTTACATTTTTAGTACTTTATATTATTGACGTATTATATTTACGTGTGTGTAAATTGAAAATAAATAAATGTTTATACACTATATTATGACACCCTAAATTACTAATAAAAATCCTTGTACAATCTTATTCAAACTTTAAGTGATTTAATTTAGCAAGCAGGTTTAAGTATTAGGGTTTAAGATTTAAATATGTCTTTCATTTTAGTTATGAACAATTATAATGACAAGCCATTCACATGTATTTGGTGCATTTAGATGGATAATATTTTCTAAATATTGGCCTGAAAGTTTGAATTCAAACATAAAAAAATACAGTTATATGCACGTAAGTTAATTATCAAAGAAAGAAAAAAAAATGTTTGGTATTCCAGCATTTTAATTCTGGCACATCCTTTGATATGTTAAATACTTAATTTCATGTTTATGTTTGATATTTGTTGTTGAATTATAGAGCATTCTAATATTAAAGTTCAAGCAAACATGATATTCTCTCCATGTATGAAAAAAAATGATATATATATATATAAGGATTAAAATAATTTTTAACATAAATATTGTAATAGTTTTATCATAAACTTGTTAAGATACAAATTAAAAAGATTGATAATGTATTTAGTTAAGCGTTTGAGATATTTAAAAATTTGTTTACACACCTAAATGAAAATTTGTCTTTTTAAATATTTTTGTTTGGTCTGACGTTTCATTTTTTTTTGTTTTTATAAATTTACATTTCAAATTCTTGTTTGCACGGAAATAAAATTTTTATTTACGTTAAATAAATTGTATGAGTGATAAAATTTAATTTTTAAACATAAATTATAATCATACAAAATTATATTAAAGTGTGTAAAAATTGTTAGTCTACTCAATACTGGTAATGTTAAATATATATATGATCACAAAAGTGGAATGGAAATAATTTAATCTAGTAATAAGATGATATATTATTTAGAATATTTGAATACATACAAAAATTACTAATACCTTGTGATATTTTAGCTAAGAAAAATGAATGTCTTGCTTGCCCTATAATTCCTTTATTTGGTTGCTAATAGTCAAGAATGCCATATCAATGTTGTCGGCTACCTCAAAGGCTGCATGGAGTTACTGTAATAACATGGGTTAACATTACCTCCAGTAATGCAAATTACTGGAGAATCTCCCATAGATGCTTTCAGGTCGTTAGATTCATCTGTTGGTCAGTTTTTTGCCACATCATCAGCTTAATATGATTTTTGTTTTTCTTAGAACCTGTGGTGCTAATATATCTGTCCCTTCACTTGCCTTGTCCCTTTCTTCTTTCTATTCTCCATTTTCTCGCTCTTCCATCAACTCCTCAGTTACTCAGTACCATTTTCTAGCACATTTCCAGCCAAAATTAACGCACCCTCTGTTTTCCGGCACAAAAAAATGGCCTTCAACTCCATTCTTCTCTTCCACTCTTTTGTTTAGAGGATCTAACTTCTCATGTTGGACTCTAAATCAAAATGGCCATGGTAGATTTATTGCTCTGCATTTAAATACTTCTCTGCGTTTGAAGAGGTCAAGCAACAGAAAGAAGAGACTTTTGATTCTTAATGGAAAATTTGATGTCAGCCGTTGTACTTACACATTTGCAATTAGACTTCTTTAACTTTTTTTCAAAAGAATATATTTTTCTGTTGTGATAAATATTTTAAAATTTTATTTATATTATATATTTATTTTTAATATTTATTTATATATTTTATATCAAAATGTTCATTTCCACTTAATGAAAGGAAGAAAAATAAAGTAAAACGGTGTGCATTATCAACGAGGAAGCTTAGTGTATAGTTTAATGCATGAAACATAATGAATTTTGAAAATGTTAAGCATCGTGTAGAACCCGGTCTCTTTTTAGTCATCCTTTTGCTTAAAATATTATGCAACATGTGTCCTTAGAAATTTAGCTTACCTCGATCTTTTGCCACCTAGCTAAGTTTCATCCTCGTAAGCACCAAGACTCCTTTCTATTGCCACGTAACTTCATGTAATCATATTTTGTTGCCCCCTAAGCCTCTTGCTAGTGTGAATCAAACTAGTAGCTTAACAAAAACCATTTATTGCGATCTTAAATCTCCGTACATGTTTGTTCATATTTTCTCTTTATGTACGTTTTAAATTATTATACTCAAGATTATTTTTTGCCGAATCCCCATAAAACCTTACCAATATTATTTTTTTTTTATAATAGTTGCTATACACGTAATTGTTAAACTAACGAGTTTATTATTTGAGTTTATAAATTTATAATTGTATATAAAAAAAATGAGTTAATTTGTTGTAAACTTGAACTTAGTATAAACTCGGATAAACTCGTGAGTTGACTTATCGAATTTACTGAGTTTACGATTTTAACGTGTCAACTAACATGTAAAGTCAGCAATATAATAATTTTAACTTAAGACTAAATAAGATATAAACAAACTTTTTTTTCTATGAAGTCTTTACAATTTATTTTATTACAAGTTTGAATATGCATAAATAATAATAAAATTACATTTAATATGTACTTATTAAATAAAATAAAATAAATATTATTTAATTAGTTATATTGAACAATTATTTATGTATAACCATCTTAAAATATTCATGTAGAGTATTACATATTATGAAATATGAATAGTTTTTGTTTGATTAAGTATAATTTGAATTACATTTGAATAATTTTTTTAATGTATATAGTATTTTAACTATAAAATTACATATTTTGATAACTATTTATTAATTGAGGCAAACTCTTACGAGTTTACGTTACAAGTATACGTTATGAGTTTATTTCTCTCTTACAAATTTATCTAAACTCACAAGTTTAACAACCTTAGTTATACATGTCTTCTTACTTAATTTGCTAATTTCTTCATCATGTTTGATAAATAAATCTCTATATTTCTTTGTTTTAAACGTTTAGTATGATGTTTATAATTTTTTTATGCTTCTTTAATTCATGTCTATATGTATATATTAAATTATTATGCTTGTATTTATATTCCTTTATCTACCCACATTAATTCTAAATCACCAGGTTACGAAGAAAATAACTATATTACATATAATTGGTGAAGATATATTTATTTAATTAGGATAGTAATTCAATTCCATACTCTAATTATATGTGCTTATAACTTTCTTAGCATTGATAATTTCTCTTCTAAGTTTACTAACTTAGGATATAACATTTCTAGTCAAGTTTTCCTAAATTCTTTAAGGTGAGTGTTTTTACTTTATTTAATTATAATTAGACTTATAAGTTTTATTAGTATGAGTTAAGATTGTACTTGTTGGGATAGTAACTTTTCTTTCGTCAATAAGTCAGATAGTTGGATTTTTATTCTTAATTTTAATCCCTCATATTTAATTTCCTCTCAATATGAAATTTTTCACCGAGTTGAACATGAGAGTGCAAACTGTTCCTGTGACATATCTTGCAGATCCACAGACCAAGTTGCAATACTTCCCCTCATTTTGAAATTCATTTTATAATTAAATTTGGTTTATTACATTATTTATTGTTCATTGTATAAGTAAGTTGCATATACTGAGCTTCTTGTTCTTAAATTGTAACTTAAATGGTATTGGCTGCTTAGAATTTCTAATATGTGACAATGATAATCATTAGTATTAATTGCTTCAATGATATAGGCCTCTTTGTATGTGGCAAGTCTACAAATAACCTATTTTTTTATATGTGCTAACCTTAGTGTATGAGATTGTGGGTTTGAAATATTACTATGTTGTAGGCTATTTTAATGTATGGGTTTGATATTTTTTAAAAAAGTGTATATATGCTAACCTTAGTGTGAGATTGTGGGTTTGAAAAATTACATGTTATCGGCTATTTTAATGTAAGGGCTTGTTTAAATTAGTGGCTTTTAGTGTATAGGCATGTTTTTTTTTTTTTTAAAAGGTGCATATGTGCTTACCTTAGTGTATGAGATTGTGGGTTAGAAATATTACTAAGTAATGGTACTGTTTGTGAATTTGAAGGTCTATTTGTTGTATTGAATCTATATGCTTTCATAGGTGCATTGGTAGAAAATATGAACTTGGTGGAAAGAAGAGCATGGGAGTACAATAAAGTACTTCCTGGTCGAGTAGGCTTTAAAAATGTGTTTATAAAGGGGGTTGATGAGTTCATCGAACATGCTAGTAAATTGCCAGTGTTCACAAGCGGACGTATGATTAGGTGCCCTTGTGTAAGGTGTAAATGTAAGGTTCACTTAGTTCTTGATATGGTAAATATGCATCTATACAAGTGAGGATTTAAGCCAAATTATTATCAATGGATTTCTCATGTTGAAGAATCGCCTAGAATGAATCCAGTGGTGCTTGCCTTACATGGTGAACACTTTGTGCCACATGATGAAGGTGGTGAACAATTAAACCAATATGAAACCATAGTGATAGATGCTGCTAAGCCATCCTTATGGGATAACACCCCTCAAGGGGAGAAGGAACCAAATCTTAAAGTTCAAGCATCCTATGACATGTTAGCTTCTACATAGGCCCCTCTGTGGGAAGGGTGTTCTACTCGCTATGAACTCTTAACAACAATAAGGATGCTAAACATTAAGACTGAGTATAACATACTTGAACAATGCTATAACAACATCATGCAATACATGAGAGAGGCAATGCTCTTAGAAAACAAAGTTTTTATAGACTTTTATAGAACCAAGAAATTGGTGTCTAAGTTAGTCCTTGGATATAAAAAGATTGATTGTTGTGTTAATAGGTGTATGTTATATTACAAAAGTGACTTATAAGAGAGGCAATGTAAGTTTTGTGGGTTAGTAAGGTATCGTGAGAGGACTAGTTAGGGGAGATCCAAGATGGTGGCAAACAAGCATATTAGGTTCTTGTCATTGATTCTAAGACTTATGAGATTGTTCACTTTTGGTGTCATAGCTAAGGAAATAAGATGACACCAATAAAATCGGCGTGATCATGGGTTCTTATCCCACCCATCTGATAGAGAAGCATGGAGAGTGTCTAACCAAACATACCCTGACTTTGCCACCGATCCACGAAATGTGAGGTTGGTGCTTTGTGCAAATGGTTTTACCTCGTACAACCAATATGGAAAAAATTATGTGTTAAAATCATCATTTCTTGGAAGTCTATTAAACTTAGTTGGTATATTTTTTAAGTAACAAGAGTAAAATGTGAGTTCATTAACCACATAACCTTCTGCAATTAAACCTTCTAGTCATGCCTTGTTACGAACAAATATTTTGAGTGTTCGTAAATACCTTTCAATTATGTACATCCATCAATATTGAAAAGTTTTGACAAGCTTCGGTTTTCTTGCCAAATGAATGGGTAAGTGGATCATTATGTCAAAGAAAGTTGGTGGAAACACTGTCTCTAATTTGCACAAAGTGGTTACAATTTGAGTTTGAAGACTATCAAGATCTTCAATTGTCAAACACTTAGAACATAAATTCTTAAAAAATCTACCCAATTCTACTATTGGTTTTTCCACCTTCGTAGGTAATAAACTACGAATTACAATTGAGAATATGCTTTGTAATAATACATGGTGATCATGACACTTCAATCCTAAGATTTTCTACTCACAAACATTAACACAACTTGAAATGTTTGAGGATAAAACATTAGGAACCTTTAAGTTAGCCAAAAAATTACAAACTTCTAACTTTTCTTATGGAGACAATGCATAGCATGCTGCTGGCATTAAAATTTTTCTCCCTTGTTCTATCAGGTGCAATTGTTGCCTAATTCCCAAATCAACCAAGTCATACTGAAATGTGTCCTTTCTTTTTCCCACTAATTGCATCACCATTGACATAATATTATCAGATATATTTCTTTCTATGTGCATGACATCAAGATTATGTCAGAGCATAAGGACTTTCCAATAAGGCAATTGAAAGAAATTGGTTTTCTTTCTCTAACTGTAAACATTATTAGACTAGATGTGCTTTCGTTTATGAGTTTTCTCAAATGTCACATCACTCAGTGCTTGCAATTGTTGGATTGCTTCATCAGCTGCTAAAGGAGAAGGTGCCCCCGCATTTGCAACTTTCCTATTAAATACTTTCCTGTTCCATCACCATAGATGGTTAGTGGGTAAGAAGTGACGATGGCCTATGTAGCCCAACTTGTTTCGTAATGACATAGAATATGTGTCTTTATGGCAATAAGAGCATACAAGCTTCCCTTTGGTTGACCATCTTGAGAGGTTCCCACATGCTGGAAAGTCATTAATTGTCCACAATAAAGCTGCATGCATGTTGAAGTTAGATTGTGAATGGCTATCGAATGTCTTTACACCTTCCATCCATAATTCATAAAGCTCTTCAATCATTGGTTATAAACAGACATCTATGTCATTACCTAGACACTTAAGGCCTAGAATTAGAAGTGTGATCATAAAGTATGGATGCTTCATGCAAGCCCATAGTGGCAAATTATATGGAACTGGCACCACTGGTCAAATACTATGACTATCACTCATATTCCTATAAGGCTGGAACCCATCACTTACTAGACCTAACTAAACATTTCTAGGATCAATAGAAAACTCAAGATGTTGTTCCTAAAAGGATTTCCATGCTATGGAGTCAGAGGGATGTCTTAACACATCATCATTAATACATCCCTCCTTATGCCACCTCATCTCCTTAGCTATGTGGCGAGCCATGTATAACCTTTGCAACTGTGGCTTTACCAAAAAATGTCACAATACTTTACATGGTACTTTCTTACCTTTATGACTATTCATCTTCCATATAGACATCTTACACTTTGGACACGATTATGCATTAGCATGCTCTCGCCAATATAAGATGCAATCATTCTCATATGCATTTATCTTCGTATAATCCAATCCTAGGTCTCGAATAACCTTTTTTGCTTCATAATAAGAGTTAGGAACCATTACACCCTTAGGAAGAACTCCTTGGAATAAACTTAGCAATGCAACCATTGATTTGTTGCTCAAATGATTGAGACACTTCAAATGAAAAGACAACTTTGACACTTTGGTACATCCTAGATAGAGTTTAGTTTTAGCATCTTCTAATAAGTTGAAGAAATTTTTATCATGTGTGTTAGGCGAATCATCATGTTTTAAATCACTATTTATATCCTCAAAATTTGAATGTCTATATGCATTGTGTATCATTTCAATAACGTCATCATCTTCGACATCATCCACTTCAACATTATCCTCCTCCAATTCTTCATTGTACTCTTGAATAAGACTTTCGGCATAGGTTCGTTTCTTTCCATGTGAGTCCCACACTTTATAACTATCACAAAAACCCTTTTTGAATACATCTTCTCTAATTTTACATCTTACCTTGAATGTTGTGTTCATATAACCCTTACATAGGCACCAGATTATATCGGTCACCTTTGGTTAACTTAATGCCCATTGGAGAAAACTATCTACTCCTTGTATATATGCAGTATCAGCCTTATTCCTAATTTTTAACAAACTTTTATTCATCCTTAGTTCCTATATTCAACAATATTTATCTAAAGAAGATCAATCTCTTATATATATATATATATATATATATAAAGGCAATGCCAATAATGCACTTATGATTTCAAAATATGTTTCAATTGGTATATAAGTTTGAGTTTAGTAATTATAAGTTGTTTACAATTTCAAAAATTGTCACAAATAGCTAGCTTAATCGTTAATTTGAAATATTCATATTTGTTGACTTATTAATGAAAACTACTTAATTTGACCCAATCAGATTGGAACACTTTCACATCAAAGGTGTAAATGGCTTACTGTGTTTTTCACCGCGGTAAAAAATACAACAAGGTGGAAACACTATAAAAAATGTACTTCTTGTTTAAGGTTAAAAAATAAATTACATTAGGGATTAATATTGTCTTTGGTTTTGTTCAATAGTTTTTAATTAAAACAAATAGTTTAGTTTTGGCTAATAAAATTTTAAGGGAAGGAGTGAATATCACCTAAGTAATTGAAAGCACAAAAAAATATGGAGATTCATCTTATCACATACCTTGACAACCCCTACTATTTGAACCCTAATGTTATGTTGAGGAGGAAAGAAAATTTCGTTGGACAGTGGGCTAAAACCACCCTTAATGTTGCAAGAATCTAGCTAAAAGGATGTCTGACAAAGGCGCATGATAACACAATAGATGAACAAAGGTGACAACTACTGGGGGAAACAAGTTTGATAGAGTAAGAAAGAGATGTCGAGAATTAGGTTTTGCTTTTTGTTTTGTTATTAGATTAGGCAAAAAAAATAATGGTGATGTAACCTTATGGAAAAACTAGATCGTCCATTATTGAATTTCAAAATAAGTAAAACAATAGTGGTGATGTAACCTTGTTTTTTGTTATCTGATTAGGCAAAACAATAGTGAGAAATTAGGAATGAGAAAATGGTGTAGCATCCATAAGTGGACAATAAATGATAAACCAGAGAAGAAGTCAACCACAATTATAGTGATGTAACCTTGTGGAAACACTGGATTGTCCATTATTAAATTTCCAATCCTTATTGATAACTCTCTGAAAGAAAGTTATCTAGAATAATATTGATAGTAGAAACACTTAATTTATAAATAAAATCTCAGTGATTGCAAAAAAAATTTCATTTATAACTTGGAAACGGACTTTTGACTATTATTAAGCAAAGATATAAGCATTCTGTGTGATAAATTTACAGGAAATGAATATGAAAAAGTACTAGCAAATAAGGGAGGAAAATGAAGATTCCAGTGCCTAGGCACCAATTCTAGAGACTCAATGCCTAGGCTTTAAAAATCTAGCATCTAAGTGCTAATTGTGCAGTTTGAAATTTTACAATGAATAGTACCATGCCCAGGTGCCAAAATTCCAGCACCAGGGCACCAGTTTTCTAGAAAAATAAAGCTTAGGTGTCAGAATTCCAGCTTCAGGGTGCCAAAACCAGAGACTTGGTGACCAAGCGCCATAAAGGCAGTCCCTAGGCACCACTCTTGCCAGAAAGATGGAATTCAGTGATATCTTACTCACTTTTTATTACTTTTAGCGACCACATGCACTTGTGCGTATAGAATTTAGCAAACACTTATGTTCTACGTAGCCATCACTCTAGGAATATTTGACTTCTTTAGGAAATATTTGTTAACTTAATTAAAAGTTCAAGAAAAATATGATAAGTGTTTGAAAATTATCAAGTTAGATTGTTACTTTACTTTTGGCACAAATTAAGATAAATTATTTTATTTTGGCATGTGTTATCAGATTAGGTTTTGTTTTTTGTTATCAGATTAGGCAAAAAAAATAGTGAAAAATTAGGAATGAGAAAATAATGCAGCATCCACAAGTGGACAATAAATGAGAAATCAAAGAAGAAGCCAACCACAATTATGGTGACGTAACCCTGTGGAAAAACTAAACCTTCAATTATTGAATATATAATCCTTATATTCCACGTAGCCAACACTCATGGAATATTTGACAGTAAGGTATAGGAAAGAAAGAATTTAATACATGATTCGGCCATTTTAATATAGTAGTAGTTGTAAAAGAAAAACAAATAGAAGAAGAACAACAAGAATAAGAAAAAGATAAACTTAAAGCTTTCTAGTGTAGAGATAGAACGAGACTTCACTATCATGACCAAAATAGAGGGATTAGTAGAAGAAAGAGAGAATAATGTTCAAGCTAAAAAAAAAAATGATAATGATGGAAACTTACCATTTCTCACCGAGATGAGAATTCGCCATAGTTTCTAGAAAGTATGAAATAAATAAATAAATAAATAATGATAAAAAAAAATAAATAAATAATACATTATATAGAAAGAGACAATGCTAATAATGCACTTATGATTTCAAGATGTGTCTCAATTAGCATATAAGATTGAGTTTAGTAATAATAAGTTGTTTACAATTTCAAGAATTGCTACAAATAGCTAGCTTAATAGTTAATTTGATGTATTTTAATTGTTAACTTATTAATGAAAATTAGTTAATTTGATCCAATGAACACGTTTCATTGCAACAAAAGACATAGTAAGATGAAATCAATGGCAAAACTTTTTCTAATGCATGAGGAAATCCTATGTTGAGAAACTTACAATCTAGCAAATTGAAATTATCCTAAAAGACAAAGAGAACATGGGGAAACCTAACTTCTAGTTATTATATCATTCTTCAAAGAAAATAGAAAGTAATGAAGGAAGAATCGGACAAAACATCATCATTTGGAGAGTTTTCTAAATAGCATATAAAAGCCATACCTTAAACAACAAAAGGGCTTGAGCAAGAATGGAAGGCGAACAAGTTACCTGCCTTTCTTCCCAAATCTACACAATCTTACAGTGTTGGAGAGAAATTCAATGTTTGAGATACCCACAACCTAACAAATCAAAACGAATAAGAAGAAAAAGAAGAAGATTTTGGTGTTGAGTGTTGAAAAAAAGGGAAGAAGGAAGGCAAAGGCGGATTAGGGCTCTAGATCAAAGAGTACTGTGTGTTAAATATATATATACAAAAGCTATATTGTGGCAATTGTGTAAAGTTGTCATAAAAAACATTTAGTAGCAACATATTGGCGCCCTTAAATTATTTTTAGTGACGACTTCTCCTATTGTTACTAAATGTCTTCAAATTTAGAACTTTTGCTCTATGCTTTAGTGGCGACACATAGAAAGTTGCCACTGACGATACACAGTGACGAGTAAAATGATGCCAGTAAATACCAGTAGTGGCGACTTTAAGTATCTTGCCACTAAATGTCTTTTATGACGACTGATGTGTCGCTATAAAAGTTATTCAATGACAGCACACTTAAAGTCAGCACTAAAGACATACTTTTAGTAATGACTTTTTTTAATCGCCACTAAAAAGTAAATTTTTTTGTAGTGTTGGGACTCGCAGTTGCTCCTCCATCATTTGAATACCTGGAAAGGATAATAAATAATGTAAAAAAGAAGAAAAATTCTAAGAGTAAATTATATTTTAATTTTTCAAAGCAAGTTTTAATTACTACATTAATATATCAATGTTTAAATATAACTAGAAATTTCCCTTGGACTAAAATTAAAAAGTGAAATCCTAACTTCTAAGAGGATGAGGTATCATATCCGTTTTTTCGTTGCAATTTAACACCAGGAGATTGCCATAGCAAGAAAACTAACACAATAATTATGAACTAAAATTCAATATTTTTATTCTAGTTTAAAATTTAAAGAAGTCTTTTATTATATTTTAAATTCATGTACGAATATTATAATAGTCGTTAGTTTTGGAATGTAAAATATTAAAAGTTTTTTGTTAATTTTAATTCAAACATTTTTTCTTTTATGTATATTTATTAAGACCTTTCTTTTTTTGAATCATATATTTATCCTCAATTAAAACATATTTTAAGAAAATATAATTAAATATAAATTTTAAATTTAAATTCCTTTCCTTTATCCGGCTTTTTTTTCCTTTCAACTACTTCTAATCCAATTAACGTACCTTATAATTTTTCACGCAAGGCTTCAGTTTAAAGTTTCATTGCTCAACAGAAAACTTGACTCGCCTCGTTTTTGTGCCATGCTTTTTTATTCTAGTTTCTTGCGATAAAAATTGCAGTGTGAAAATAAATAATATAAAAGTACGGTATATTTTAAATAGGCTGGATTATAATTTAAAATTTTATTTTAATTTAAAATTAAAACTCAAACGAAATATTTAATTTGTAAAACAAGTGAATTTTGAATTTTTTTTAAAGTATGATTTGAGATTGCCTGAATAAATATTTTTTAATAAAAAAATTTATTATTTTAAAAACACTTATTATAATGTAATAGGTTGAAAAAAAAATAAAAATTAATACATTTAATTTAAAGAATTTATGTTAATATAACAAATCATTTGTATTTATAATTTTTTTAATATACAATCTTATAAGTAATTATTTATTTCGAGTTTAAAGTAATAAATTAACTTGATCATAATATAGAAAAGTTCGACTAATATAATAAATTTGATTTAAAAAATATAAATAAAAATCTAATTAAAATACAAGTTTATTTTTTTTTATCTTAAATTAAATTTCAATTTTAAAAAGTCCAATACAAGATCTAATTTAAGACACAAGCACATGAGCCTTTCATCAAAGCCATTTAAAGCAGTCCAATATATCCAAAATAGCAAGTTGCATTAGGGTTCTAAGAAGCCAAGGAATTATGGGACGCGGCTGCTTCCCTATATGTAGCATCATATCTGAAACACCTTCCGCCTGTAAGAAAATAAATAAAAATAAAAAAATAAAAAATGCACAACAAATCAACAAAGCCCTTGCATTATTAATTTGGCACCGCCCACTTTGTTTATTACTAATCTCCAATATAATAACGCAAACCCAAGTCATATCTCATTATCATATTATATTGACTTCCTTTAGTTAGTGCCATCTCGGCAATGCATTAAACCAAGGGAGAATTATAATTTATCAGGATGAATTAATATATCTATTATTAAAAATATGAAATTGTAAAATTATTTTAAAAGATTTAAAGGAGAAAATAATCATTTTGATCCATCACATTTTGTCTCAATAATTTAGCTCTCCACAAATACATAGTGTATGTTAAAATGATTCATCAGAAATTTAATATTAATTAAAAGTAATTTCTTAAAATAATTATAATTAATTTAATTAAAAATTACATTTAATTAATATTAAATTTTTAAAAGATTATTATGATATTATAAATTTGTAGAAAATTAAATTTTTTATCTTAAAAAATATAATTTTAAAATGCGAAAGAAAAAAGTTTCAAATATAATTCTAAAGACACGTAAGACTTGAGTCCAGTCAATATAAATTAATAAATGGCACCAGCACAGTTAATTAAATTAAATTAAACCTTTTTTTTTGGCTAAATAAAAAAGGGGTACGTAAAATATGAATTGAGATAATTCTTGGAAAGAAATACATAAAAAAACAGACCAAATACAGGAAAGATGGCTTTCACATGTTGCAATTGGAAAAAGAATATGCATACGCTGATGCGCCCCTCGTATTTTTCAACACCTGTACCAATGTTTTATTTTTCATATTTAATCATAGGAGTCTAATCACATTTTGGGCGGTGTCATTGAATGAAAGCTTGGACTCAACTGTATAAACTCATTTAAATTTATACTAGGTTGTATGAACTTCAACAAATTAAATGAGTTTTTAAGATTTTTTTTATAAATATTTGTAATTTAATATGCATACATATTAAATGAATCCAACATTAAGTTTCTAAAGTCAGCTTGGTTAATTGAATAGGTTTAATAGTGTAAAACTCATTTACTTAAAATTATTGAATAATGATAGTCACACTCAAATCTCACCGTAAAAATACATAGGATCGAGATTGCCATACCAATGAATTAAAAGTGGAACGTGCAAGTAGACATTTTTTTTTTTCCTAAAAAATAATGTGATTAAAGTTTTTTGTTTTTCTGGGGTCAGCTGAAAATGAAACCTAACCTAAGCAGTAGGCATCTCAAAGAGAAGCAATGGAGCGACAGGACGTGGTGATGCGTGTTACCTAGGCAGCCAAATATTCCCACAACCTTATCCAACCAACGAGCATGACCAAAACCCCAGGCATCCGCGGCGCTTCTCCGCAACACACCATCTTTCCTCTTCAACTACACCAAACCCACTCTCACTCTCTCCTTCTCTTCGATGGCTTCTTCTCTTCTCTTTCTTCCTCTTTTTCTCTCTTTCCTCTTGCTCCTTAATGCAATCTCCCTCTCTCTGTCCTCCCCTTTGGTTCTTCCTCTCACCAAGCACCACTCCACCCTCCAGTACCTCACCACCCTCTCTTATGGCACCCCCCTTGAACCCACCACCCTCGTGCTTGATCTTGGGGGTTCATCTCTCTGGCTTGATTGTTCCTCCAGAAACCTACCCTCTTCTTCTTCCCAAACCATCCCTCGCCGTTCAATCCAGTGCCTCTCTGCTAAACCCCATGAATTCGAATCTCTCACTTCATATTCTCCAGATCATGACCGGGCATGCCGAATTTTCCCAGAGAATAGCGTCACCGGGACGATAGCCAGAGGGGGAGAGCTCGTACAAGACCTCGTGTCCCTCCGATCAACTGGAGATGAAGAATCGAACACAGGCGACATCCAAATACTCTTCACTTGCTCACCTAACCTTCTAGTAAACGGCTTAGCGAGTGGAGCTAAAGGTATGGTTGGCCTTGGGAGGACTCAGAGTTCGCTAGCGTCTCAGATTTTGACGATTTACGATACCCAGAGGAAGTTCAGTCTCTGCCTTTCTTCTTCCACTGGGGTTGCATTGTTTGGCAATATGGCCACCGAATCTCGATCCACATCTGAAATTTTCAGATCCCTTTCATTCACTCCCCTCATCACCCTCCAAAATCAGAAACACCCGTCACCGGAATTCCTCATCAACGTGAGTTCCATCAAAATCAACGGCAAGCGTTTGGCTCTAAACGATGGAGGAGGGCTTCAAACTCAGGTGAGCTCAGTTGTGCCTTACACCACCATGGAAAGCTCAATCTATGCCACTTTCAAGGAAGCTTTCCTGAAAGCGGCTGTGTCTATGAACATGACCCGAGTGGCTCCGGTGGAACCATTTGGGCTGTGCTTTAGTTCCAGAGGGATTGATTGGTCGCATGTGGGACCAAATGTTCCTGTAATTGAATTGGTCCTGCAGAGTGAGATGGTGAAGTGGAGGATTCATGGGAGGAATTCGATGGTGGGGGTAAGTGGTGAAGTGATGTGCGTAGGATTTGTGGATGGAGGATTGAACCCAAGAAATGGGATCGTGATTGGGGGATATCAATTGGAGGATGTCATTGTGCAGTTTGATTTAGATACTTCCATGGTGGGATTTAGTCCTTTGCTTTTGATGAGAAATACTTCTTGTTCTGATTTCAAGTTTGGTTTAATGCCATCTGCATCAATTTGAAGTTTGAGGATTACTCGTTTCAGCTCTTCCCTGTTCATCCTGATGAGGCAAACATACTAATGATGGTTCGTATTTTGCTAGGTTTATATATCTGAACTCTTTGGTCAATTTTGTAATCCAATCACCCCCCCCCCCCCCCTTTTTCCTGTTTTTAATCATATTTTGTATATATGATCTGCTCAGAGAAGAAGGCAGTTTTGGGTCAATGCATTTATTTAAAAATATGTATGAGAGGAAGCTTTGTGGAGTTATAAAGTCGAAAAATATGATGATTTGACTATTTTTTTCCTGATAATGGACGAATCTGATTCTGGTTCCTGTAATATCTCCAAGTGGTAAGCGCTTATCCATTTGATAGCCCAGAGGAAAACAGTTTTTTTTTTTGGGTGAGAAGATATAATTCAGTAATTTATATATGCATGTTTCGAAATTTCAACTGACTTAAATTTTATTGCTGTGAAGGATTTCGCAATGATATTAAATTTTTAATTTTTTGAAGTCATATTATTTTTTTCACCTTTATTTTTGCTTACATCATATACATTTATAATAAAATTAAAATGTATAAACTTTCCTCAAGTGTCTTCGTTTTCTAGAAGAAATCAAAATTAAAATAAAGACAGTAAATAACAAAACTTCAAAAAAAACAAAAAAGAGTTATCTCAATGGAGTCATTTTTCAGGTTTGAAAAGGAGCCAACTAATCAAGAATATATCTAGAACACGTGAATTCTCTTTCTATAACATAATGTTTAACTATTGTTGAAAGAGGCTAAAAAACTAGCACAAATTTCATTAGCTTCACAAATTTTTTAGTGCATGATAGTAAATAATTTCCATCAACAGGCACATGGTTCCCAGAATACTTGGTCATTATAGTACGTCAAAATAGGGAACGTTATATTCCATATACGGAACTTGGAATTCAAGACTTTGAATTTCATATAAGATTTTCTTGAACATCGTCAAGTATTGGTATGCACCTCAAAATGAGATTTAGTGCACGAAATTTCATTTAAAATAAGCTGATTCCCACAAGTAATACATTGCACAAAATATTATTTGACTTACAACAGTACATCAAATTTTCAAGTGATAAAACATGAAGCTTTATTCTTCACAACACTGACAGGGAAAAACTTCATTTGTAGTTTATTCTTATGTCTAATTTTAAGCTTCATAACCCACAAAATCATGGATAATGAAACTCAAGGGTGAGAGCAACTTGTGTTCCGGAGGAGAAGGGAGGAGCTGAAGCTTAGTTTTGAGGAATCCACATCAAACACCAGCAGATTGTCCTCCAACTGATGCCCACCAATTACAATTGAAGCTTTCACAAATGACATTCTCGGCTCCGTTCCTCCATCAACAAATCCCAGACACGCAACATTTTCCTTAGCCATTACCATCGAATTCGCTCCATGAATAGTCCATTTTACTCCCCTTTGTAGCTCTAGATCAATACTTGGCACACCAGATCCAGTAATGGTGCTTGAATCATAGCACGCCTCGAATGGTGGCACTGAAGCCACTCTCTTCATTTTCCTGTCCGCAGCCTGTTTGATGAATTGTCTCAGAAAGGGCTTGAAAACTGAGCTTTGCAGCTCAGTGAAAGGACTCATGGTACTAATTTTGGTACCCCCATTTCCCTTTTTGTCAATGGACAAAAGGGATGGCTTTAAGTTCACAATCTCACCATCAATCCTGATTGATTTTACATCAATGAAGTATTCATAAGAGGGAACTCCACTTACGGACACTGGACCTGTTGCAACTGGGTTGACAATCAGTGGGGTGGTTTTGAGAAATTTGGACACATCTCGACCACCAATGAGAATGTCACCAAATCCTTTGTTGGTTGAAGAAGGTAAACACAGGGAAAATCTCTGAGGAAGCTTATAAGCAGATGATAGCAGCGCAGGTAATGCTAACTCTGTCCTTGCAAGGCCCATGATCCCATGACTGCCTTTTGGTAAGCCTTGTAGAAGTTCAGCTTCGTCTGTGAATGAATTCGTGGGAGAGCAGCCGGAAAGGAAGCGAGGCACTTGTAGATGGGGCAAGTATAGGACATCTTCACCCAAGGTGCCACTGAAGATAAATTTACCGAAAGGGTTGATTATGTTAAGACCACAGGTGTTGTTTGAGCAACCTGGTTTAAAGGGGCCATTGCAGCTAGTGCATCCTCCAGTTTGGGGGCACTTTTGTGACTCGCAAGGAGCAGGATGGTAGGACGATGAATTGTATTGACTGTTGCATTCATACCATAGGGATGGTCCTGCAAGATCAATCACTAGATCCATGTTGTGTTTAGGAGTTCCTATGCCAACTGAAGCATAGTAGAGATTAGTTGATGGGTCTTTCTTAATGGGAAGGCTGAAAGGACTAGGTTTGGGTTTGAGGTTATCTGAAAGTGTAGAGGAGAAAACTGAGAAAAGGGCTATTGAGAGGAGGAAGAAATGGAGGGCAGAGGAAGCCATTGTGAAAACCAGCTAATGCTATTGCTCCGCTCAGACCAGAATGCAGAGTGTCCCTTATATAGGCGAGGTGTAGATCTTATCTTATTTGTCATATTTGTTACTCTTTGACTGTAATGCTTCGTCAAATAAGATGGCTCTCGGCCGAATGAGTGCCACTTGCGCTGTCATCTATCAGGACTGATTACTCATTGTGCATGAGGAAGTGCTTGAGATTGAATGTTAATTCTGGAGTAGTAAAAACTTCTATATGGCTATATATAACAAAATCTTCAATGTTGAAACATGGGAAGGCAAAGAACTGAAAATTTATATATAATTGAATATTTATATATCATTTGTCAAAACCATAGTTTATTTTCATGCTGAACATTTTGATATTCCATTTCTCTACATCAGATAAACACAAGAATCTTACATTTCATAGTAAAACGGCCATCGCGAACACCAGTTTTTACTTTCTTTACTATGCTGTGAGAAGGGAAAAACGAAGAAGAAAAATCTACAGAGAACGAACAAAAATCAAAGTCAAACTCAAACAGCAGCAACTAACCATGGTTCAGTGCAACGGCTGCCAGTTGCCATCTTTAATATTCCTCTAAAATCTGTGGGTGTACTGTCCAGGACAAGGACCAACTTGGAGCTAGTACGGTGGTATGCCCTTGGTGAATTTTAAAGCGGGAAATATTATTATATATTAAATCTACTTTAGTGAATTTTGTAAGGTATCTTCATGGTACACTTAGTATATCCAAATAAGATGAATTATTGGAAAAACTACTTTATCTCTAATCATTGTTTCGAAATTTCAACCCAAAAAAAAAAAAAAAAACCATCGCTTCGAAATTGGGATTCTGTAAATTTGTAAAATCACAATAATACAACATAGACGCTTCTAGACTTGTATTTCTTACTAATAAAATGATGTATATACTAAGGTGAGTTGAGAAACGAAACCAAAGATCCATATTTATGGTTGAAAATTTGAGGTTCACTTTCTATCAAAATAGTCATTTGGAGTGGTGATATGGAATAATCTCATGCTATGGCTACTGAAAGTTCTGAAAATTCATACCACAATTTGATAAAGATATTGGAATTGTTTCTGGAACGTCGGTGTCAACGCTCCAAAAGATGCAGAACCAACAAATTGTGTTATATATGGATCTTACATATATTATGCCCTTCTATTTGAACTTAACAACACTAATTTTTGTTAAAAAAATTTTTGAAGGTCTAAGTTTCACATATTCACTCTCTATACCCTTTTTTGACTCGGATTGATATGTTCTAAGATTTTAGAGAAATTTATGATAAATTATTTTTAAAAAATGACAAAATATGAAATTTATCTCTCAACCAATAAACCTTGTTTATTTTGAAGTGTGAGTATCAAATTAATTTCATAATTTTCACTCAAAAATTTTATATATATATATATATATATATAATATTTGCAAAATGGAAATCCCTTCAACTCTTTGATGGAAAGATAGTACAATATAATCGTGTTTAGCTTTGGTACACACATAATTCTGATGATTTTATCTTGACACTGTTTAATTGTGGCTTCATCTAATGGCATTGGTAAGTATTTACTGAAACACATATTGAGGGTTCTAGGATAAAATATTTTGGTTCGTATTTTTTCATTTGAATATATTTAGTTCCCCACATAACTCATAATTGATTAAAATCACAAGTTTTGCTAAAATTATTCTACGTAGGATCTTAGATGATAAATTAGCAAACTGACTCTGTAAACTTAGGCCATATAATATATAAGGTGGGTTTCACATATGTCAACTGATTTATGGTCAAAATATACTATTAATATATTTGGTTCTTATGTTTTAATTGTTAATAATTAATAATATAAGAGATTATGTTCTTTGATAGTTTATATCGGCACAACATATATGCTAGACAACACATAATTCATTCACGTAGGAACAATAGTTTATCAACAATGGCAATCTAGAAGCTTAGGAAAAATGCTAAGTATTTTCTTTTTGGTCAGTAAAATAGTATTGTGCTGTGATATTGTGCATATAATACATTATTATACTTATGTGATTAAAAAGTGACAAATTTTATAATATTATATATTTATAATTTATTAAAAATAATAAAATATGAAAAAGTTGATAAATTGAATAAATTAATTTTTAAATGTTACAATAACTTTTATCATAGAAAATTTATTATCAGATTAAATGAAGCTCTTCATTTATTACAAATGAGCTAGTATGTCAAATGATACCTTTTTTTTTTTTGTTTTGAACATCAAAGTATAACTGAAACATTTTCTGTCTTTTATATACTTAAAATCTGTAAAGCATCTCACATTTATTTTGAATTGTTAAATAATAAACCTCCAAAAACACACTTACGATAAATAGTAAATACACTTGAACATAAGTATTTTTAAAGGGAAATGCCGTGCGTTCTAGTTTTCATTTGGTTCAAATGCTGGGGAGAGCCAGGACTGTGAGGCAGTGGGCGTAAAAAATTTTTAAAATTTGTTAATATTTTATTTTAATATTATATTTTTTAAAATAAAATTCTTTTATTTAAACTTTTATATTAAACTAAATGAAATTAATTTACTAATAATATCTTAACATTTTTCTTCTTAAATTTACAGGTAACTTTAAAATATTGTACTATATATTACTTTACATTTTATATTAATTTCACTATAAATATCAATGAAAACATTTATATTTGTCTATTACTTATATAATGTATAACAAACATATATTGAACATAATATATCATCACTTGATAATATTATAATAGCTCAATAAACAACCCAAAATAGTATTTTAAAAGAGTAAATAAGTTTATAAGATAAAGCATTAATATTTATAATTGTCAATTTATAAAAAGAATATTTATATAGGATTACAAATATTATTTTATCAATCAACATTTAAAAATTTACTTAAGCATATATAGAGACAATTGATTGAGATCTAATTAGAAATAACATATTGACATTTAAACTTAATTATATTCGACTTAATTATTGTTAAGTGAAAATTTATAAAAAAGTATTAAATGTTTACACAAAAATTAAATATAAAATTATATACACAACACTTGGAGTCTAATCGGTTCAAATTAATATGACAAATAACAAAACAAAATAACATAACCTAATCATCAAGTTCAATAATTTCAATAAGTTCAAAATATCAAATATATGGAGCCAAAAAAATTGTGGTGTCATTTTTTTCACACTCACAATTTCAAATACAACAGTTCAATAATGTAATTCAATCACAAAAATGTACTAAGATTATATACATAATACATGGAGTTTGTTTGGTTCAAATTAATGTGACAAATAACAAAACAAAATAACGTAATCTAATCATCAAATTCAATAATTTCAGTAGGTTCAAAAAATCAAATATATGGAGTAAAAAAATTTATGGTGTCATTTTTCATACACTCACAATTTTAAATATATTAATAGACTTAATTATAATATAAAAATATAATTGTAATAATATCAACTCAAAAATAATAATAATATTACAATTATATACTTATATTATAACTAAGTATATACGCAAAAAATTTTACATCAAATTTAATACAATTTATGTCTGCCACTGTTTAAATGTCATTTGACTTGTAATATAAATCAGTACATTAAATTCTCGGTTGAAACTACGTGAGCATTTATTATAAACAAAATTGATGGGTAAAAGAGTTTTATTTTGGGTTTATCTTGCTCACGGATTTGGTTCTTTCAATTCTATGAAGGTTGAAGCTTCATCATCCTCAAAACAACGGATAATGAAACTCAAAAGTGAGAACAGCTTGCATTACGCTGGAGGAGATGGGAGGAACTAGATCTTAAGTTTGAGGAATCGAGATCAAACACCCAGAGATTGTCCTCCAACTAATGCCCACCAATTGCAATCGAAGTTTCAACAAATGACGTTCTTGGCTCTGTCCCTCTCCTTCCTTCAACAAATGCCAAGCACGTCAAAAAGTTATAGCATGAGAGATATTTCCACATGCGTTTTTGAGAATGTGAGTTTGGCGAAGTTCTAAAATTGACCAAATATTAATATTTTGTCTAAAAATAAAGGACTGGCGAGACAAAGATATGCCAACAAACAAAGTTTACATATTGGTGTATCCTTTATAAAGAGCTGTTCGAAATTAATTTACATAAAGTTAAGAAAGGAATGTCAAATTACAAAATCTCTCTTGATATGATAGCTGGTCGATTAGTCTTGCACAATAAATTCAAAATTTTGGATTTTTTGTATTTAAAAATTTTATATTATTAAATATTTATTTAATGATTCAAATTTTAAAAAATATTTAAAAATTAAATAGTTTCTAATATTATATTAAATTTTTACTAAACGGTTTAAACATTATTAAATTCACTTGCAATGAATCTATATGATAAATTTAGGATCTCATAAATATCAAAATTGATTTTCTCAACATATACTAACTCGAAACCTAGTAAACAAAAATAATTATGTTGACTATCCTGGACATCAACATTAATAGTATGGGATTAACTAACATGTATGATTATTTATTAACTTATAATGGTGTATTATTTATGCATGAGGAAATATCTCGCTTTGATTCTTTTTATATGCACATAATAATGAACTTATATTCTCTGTTGTACAACCCATTAACTGTACAGCGTAAGACCATTAAATTAAATGAGACTCATACTTTAAATTAAGTGAGACCCATAATATTTTATGAGATCCACTCCCATTCTAACGATTTCTGTTGCATATAGCAGGGGATCCCTGTTGTATAATAACCTATGCTTTTATGCTTATTTTAGAATTCAAGTATTGTTGAAGCATTCATGAGAGGGAACACCCGGAGTGAGCACTGGACCTGTGGAAACTGGGTTGACCACAAGTGGGGTGGCTTTGAGAAATTTGGACACTTCTTGACGATTTCCCATAGAAACAATGAAGATGTCACCAAATCCTTTGTTGCTTGAAGATGGTAAACAGGGAGAAAACTTAAAGAGGAAGATCATAAGCTGATGAGAGCAATGCTGGTAACACATATTTTGTCCTTGCAAAGCCTATAATTCCTTCATTGCTCTCAGGTCAGCCCTATACAAGTACAGTATTGCCTATAAGATAATCTAAGCCAGAGCTACCAAAAAGAAAAGAGTTTGGATCAACAGCCGTACAGCAGATCTATTATATGTTTGCTACATACACACAATTTTTTTTTGGTTAAATTTGTTTTTAAAATGATCCACCGCTGTACAGTGAAAACGATACACTGGTATGTAGGATGTGATGAAAAAAAATTTTCTGGTACATGTATTTATTTTCTCCCTAAAAAAAAAGTGAGCCAAAGGGTGGAATTTATCTAGACCTTTGTAAGTGCTACTACGGCCAGAGCATGATGAATTTTTGGGGCACTTGTCTGAGTTAAAAGTGAGAGTAGGGAAGGATGACAAGTTGTAGTGATTGTTGTTGCAGTTATACCACAGGAATGCTCCTGCAAGATCAATTACTAGGTTCATGTAGTGTTGAGTTCCTATGCCAACTGAAGCATAGTACATTTTGGTTGAAGGGTCCTTCTTAATGGGAAGGTTAAAAGGAACGAGATTTGGGTTGCTGTGAAAGTGACAGGCAGGAAACTGAGAAAATGGCTCGAGAGGGAGAAGAAATGGAGAGTAGAAGAAACCATTGCGAATCATAGCTAATGCTGTTGCTCTGCTCAGACCAGAATAAAGAGGGTTAATATATGAGGCGGTGAATACTCTCATATCTGTGACCCTGTGACCATAATGTTTCAGTCAAAAAAGATGGCTCTTTTGAGTATTTTCTTCAGGTCAGGAAGGATACTATTACACTTACATCCACAGCACTATCAGGACTCATTGTGGGATGTGTGGATGAGGAATAGCTTGAAACAATTCAAGTTTTAGAAAAATGATAATGACTTGTATTAGACAAGACGTCTGATTTAGAAACTGTCCAAAACAAGTTAGGCATACATGGTCCAATCCAGTGGCTTGTATGCGGATATAAGTGAGTTGAGGTGGACGGATATCCAACAACGTCTCCGTGTCTAGGATAACTTGGTCCTGCTAACGAGCTACGTGTACATATCCTTCCTGTCATTGACTGCATGGCGCTTATTGATATGTCCCACTCCAAATATTGAAACAAGTCTCGAGTTCTCTCCTGCATCGACATTAAAAAAAAAAGAGTCTTGACGTAAAAAGATAGGCTCTTCTTATGATTAGTGAATTTGTCTCGCAAATATTGAGATTTAAGATGATATTTGAGCTTTCAAAAAGGAAATTCTCATGAGTCATGACCCAAGTTGTATCACAAACCGATTCTAAACCTTAAATAATTATGAATTAAATATAAAAATATATTAAAAGTGATTCTCATTATATGCAAATTTTTAAGTTCATTTCTAATTAATTTATTAATATAGTTTTAATAAAACAAATCTTTTTTTAGGGATAATCATAGATTTTATATAGACAGGGCACTACAATTTTCATTTTTGAACTCGAAAAAAATTATAGTTATTCATTCTCAGGCTCATATATGAAGGGTTGATAAACTCATTTCCCATATCATTTTCTAGTAAATCTCTAAACCCCTTATACTAGAAGAATTCATTTATCGGGAGAAATTTTAGAATGAGCAATTTTCTTTTTCAAGTTAAGACTCCTCTATAAAATTAATTCATACAAAAGCATAGAAAAAAAAAAATCTCATAACTAGAAATATTATTGAAAGATACGATCAACATAACTTGAAACTATCCAATTTATATGCTATATATGGATATGTACCTCCATCCCCAAGCCGAGATTGAGACCCAAACCCAAGTTTTATTCCAAAGGAATAAACTTTGTAGACATCCGTCGACTACTAGCTGTAGGCTGGGGCATCTCCTTGGTTGCCATTCTTGAAATTTGATGAAAGCTGTGTCAACATGACCCATTTGCTCGGAGTATGTACACAGGCACTTCATATCATGCATTACTACTAATGGTACTACACCCCACACTCAACAACTCCACTTATACCACATTAATGTCAAAGGAAAATCTTGCATTAAAAAAACTATATAAGCAAGCAAGCCTTTCTTCTCCACACAGCACAATTTTCTCTTCCTTCATGCTATACCACTTGCAATTTAAAGCTTAATTATAGCTTCCATGGCTACTTCATTTGGCTTGCTTTTCCTGTGTTCTCTTCTCTGCTTGTCCATCTCTCTCTCTATATCCCAAACATCTTTCCAGCCCAATGCCCTCGTTTTTCCTGTAATCAAAGATCTTTCTACATCCATTCCTCAGTATGTTACTCAAATAGAACAAAGAACCCCACTAGTGCCTGTAAAGCTTACTGTAGATTTAGGTGGCAGTTGGCCTTGGGTAGATTGTGAACACAACTATGTCTCTTCTACCTACAAGCCTTCTCCCTGTGAGTCCCCCAAATGCTCGCTTTTGTGGACGATTCAATGTGGAGGTGACACATGTGGTGGATTCCCTGAAAACACTATTACTTCCCACAGCATATTCGGTGATCTTCGCCAAGATGTTGTTTCTGTTCCATCTACCAATGGCTTCAATCCTGGGAAAATGGTTACAACACCCAATTTTTCCTTCCTTTGTGGATCAAAAACTATAGTGAAAGGCCTCCCTCCTGGTGTCATAGGCATGGCTGCCCTAGGAAGGTCTAATCTATCACTTCCTTCTCAGTTCGCTTCAATTTTTACTAGCCTTCCTAAGAAGTTTGCCATTTGCTTGAGCTCATCAACTAGTGCCAAAGGTGCTATCTTTCTTGGTACTAGCCCTTATCATTTCTTACCCAACATGGATGTCTCTAAGACCCTCACTTACACCCCTCTTCTAAGGAACCCAGTGAGCACTGCCGTAGGCTCTTTCCCAGGTGAACCCTCATTTGAATACTTCATTGGAGTAAAATCTATCAGGATCAGAGGCAAAAGGGTGGCTTTGAATTCAACCCTTTTGTCTATTAACAACAAAGGATTCGGTGGAACCAAGATCAGCACTGTGAATCCTTACACAACGATGGAGACCACTCTTTACAAAGCGGTCAGTGAAGCATTTACACAAACACTCGGTGGTGGCATTCGAAAAGTCACACCCATAGCACCATTCTCAACATGCTTTGCTTCCAAAGACATCGGGTTCTCGCGGTTCGGACCAAGTGTGCCTACCATTGATTTTGTGTTGCAAAATGAAAAAGTGGTGTGGAGCATCGTTGGGGCAAACTCGATGGTGCAGGCTAGAAGTGATGTGACTTGCTTGGGATTTGTGGATGCTGGTTTGAACCCAAGTCCTTCTCTCGTTGGTTCTGTGTTGGGTTCTTCACATCCAAGGACTTCAATCACAATAGGTGCACATCAACTGGAGAACAATTTGCTGCAATTCGATCTAGCAGCCTCAAGGCTTGGGTTCAGCAATTCCCTCTTGTTCAAGCAAACTAACTGTGGCAATTTCAACTTCACCTCAAATGAGTGATGCCATGATGGGTTTTATTTTATTTTATTTTCTCCCCCTGCAATTTGAAAATATATTTGAAGTTCACGCTGTGAATAAGAGGCCTTGATTCTCATTATGTTTGGGCATGGCCTTCCAGGTGCTTCTCTGTTGTTAGCAAATATAATGTATGAGAAAGATAACCAGTTGAGAAATAAAGTAAAAAGCTACTTGTTCCCATCTACTGTATTCCAAGGGCATGTATACCCTGTATTAGCATACTTATCAATATTTTTATTTAGTTGTGTATTGTTATTTTAATTCAACATTCTAATAACCTGTCAATAAGAGAATATACTGATATGTTCGGAGGATTTTTCTTAAATAGACAATAAATATTAAGTTCTTTTAGCACAATTATTTATTATGTATGAACACAGAGTTAATGTTAACAAAAAAATTTAACTACAAATCATGTATAATATTTATTTATTTATTTATGTACTCATTAATTCATGTGTGTAATGCACGCTCTAAGAAATAATATATCTTATTTGAAACACTGCATAGTTCATCCATTTTTGGTAAAAAAATCACTTTCTTTCAATATTTGTTTCCTTAATGATTTGGATTCTCTACATTAAATACAGCTGTATTTTATATAAAATTTATAATTACAAGCGGCCATAATTAACTTTTTAAACGCATACTTTTATATACAAATCACTTCATAAAGCTGTAGCTTATACAACAGATTTTGTTTTTGGTGCATCATAGTTTATAGACAGGTAGGCTTTGTAATCCCTTCTTGCCTCTCTTATTGCAATTTATATGCAGTAATCTTGTTGAAATAATTTCGGTACTATAAAAATATAATAAACTTTTTTCGTTCGACAAACTTATTAGCCTTTGGATTTACTTTTTATTTTAATGGGCTTAAAATCAACTTGATATGTCGAAAGGTTGTATAGCAGAATGAGTAAGGATCTTTTAAATTTTTTTTACTTTCAATTATCTTGTAAATTTTGAAGAAAATAAAAGGAGTGAGTAAAAATACAAATTTCAAACTTTTTTAATATCTCTAAAATTTATAAAAAAAATTCGACAAAAAGTAATACGCATACAACGAGTAAGGCTACGCAGTCACATATCAATTCTAATTCCAGAGTGCTTGAATGGTTGAATCAGAATTTTAACTATGCAGTTACTTAACAAAATTTAAATACATCGATATCTCTAAAACCCTATGACTTACAAATGGCCTGAGCTCTACCCTTAGTGGACACTTTACATTCATTTGAATACTTCATTGGGGTAAAGTCTATCAGAGCCAGAGGCAAAAGTTTGGTTCTGAAGGCTATTGTATAATAGAGAAGGCTATTGTGAAACAAGATCAACAGTGTTAATCCTATAGTGCGGATCGCCTCTTGTAAATCAGATTATAAGAGATTTTCATTTAATCAGAACAATATCGTGTGAGTAAGTTTTTTTTATAAATTTTTTGTAATAAAAAACTGTCCGTTTGACAACTTCTACCCCATTTAAAATGGGCATGAATTGCCTCTTGTAAAAGACAATTACAGCACATTTTCTTGCCAAAGAGTTTGGGCTGTCGAAATAATCAAGTGACTAACTTTTTTGTCATGTGATTTTTCTTTTACTTAGAATGTATCGTTTTACTTAAGTAAAATAATGTATTTTAAATTTTTTAATTTTTTAAAATATTTTGTTCAATTAAATTTTTTTACAAAAACAAAAAACGTGCACTTCAAACGTCTTCGTTCGGTGAATGGTGGTGACAGCCTTCTTCTTCCTTCAGTTCGACGGCCACTCTTTTGTCAAGGCTTGGATGCAACCTCTCTTAATCAATCACACTATTTCTGGCAATTTCAACTTTACCTCAGCTGAGTGATGGCTTCCTTTTTCTTTTGGTTTTTGCGGTTTTAAGATATATATATATATATATATGAATTGAAGTTTACAACGTGATAAAAGTGGTCTTGATCCTCGTTGTGCTTGGGCATGGCTTTCATCAGTCGGGAAATAAACGAATTGAGTACTGCTGCAATGAATAACTTTGTTACATTTCGCTTTTCATTGGTGCTCTAGGCGGGCAATGGCACAATTACGCATCACAGCTTCTGTCAAGGAAAGTGATATTTCTTTTTACGAATAAAAAGTACTAAATAGAAGACTTGTGTTTCTGGATGATTAAATTTTAATTCATCAAGTTTTGGGCCAAAAATATTTAGTACTGTTTGTATTTTTTTTCATGATTTGATATAGTATATGAACCATTCAGACAAGCTTATATTTCAAGAGAATTCTACTGTATTCCAAATGCATGTGTAACATGTCTTGGAATGCTTACCGACAATTGATTGATCTTTGATTTTTATTTCAATTCAACAATATAATCACTTTCCTACCAGAGAATGTTCAGTTGTGTTCGGGACAATAAAATTCACCAGTTTATGGTTTATCAAAAAAAAAAAAAAACAGTACTTCATTGTGGCTGAAATGTCAAGCGAACATAACAAAATTCTTGACTGATACAAAAAAATTCTTATTACTCTACCATAGAAGATCAAACATCATGGACAGAAGGGAAAAAAATCTAAGAGATACATCTTAAAAAAGAATTGTACATCAACGCTGCAACAATAATACTACATTAAAAAGCTGCCGAGACATACAACCAGTTTTTGCTCTATAAGCCTCCAAAAATGTGTCATCTCTACTCATCTGTCACACATCCCCTGGATGCAGATTTTACGTTTTTGATATACTGGACACAAAAAAGAGGATACGAGTTTAAAACACAGGACGTGAATTATTAAACTCATTTTTTCAAAAGAGGGGTTTAGGCCTTTCAGGTTTCATACCTTGTACAGAACCCCTTGGTTGGCTTTGTATGCAGGGGCAGTCCATTTCTTCCTTCGTGCCTCCATCTCTTCGTCTGTTAACAGAACATCAATTCTCCTTTTCTCGACATCAATATTGATAATGTCTCCATTTTGAATCAAGCCAATAGGACCACCTTCCTATAAAAATTAATGAAGTTTTGTCAATTATCACTAAAGACTGTTTACAAAAAATTGTAACAGTTAATATTTTCTTTAGTTTAAATAGATAAACATGCAATCCATTAAAAAAAATGAAAGGCAAGAACCACTTACATTGCACATACAATGCATCAAATTTCTTTGTAAAATATTATGGCAATACCAAAATAATAATAAATGAATAGCAAATTCACCTGTGCTTCGGGACATACATGGCCGACCACAAACCCATGTGAACCTCCTGAAAACCTACCATCAGTCAATAGCGCAACATCCTGCAGAATCCCAAGGCAATAAAGCATCTTCATACATGCATTTGGTTCATAATATAAAGACCAAGGGTGAAAATATTATTCTGATCACTTGAATCAATTAATACATATGTGTGTGTGCTTTTGCTTTTGGAAGAAGAAGGGAGGGGGTAGGGATTTAATGGAAAAGTTAAGACTTTTTTATCTGAAAACACAATGTGGAGTTTGCTAGCCTCCACACAACTAGTGTGGTTGCCAACATTCCCCATATATATTAATGTACACACACACAAAGTCAATAGAATAAACAAGGAAACACAAAACAGACCTTCCCCAGGCCCGCGCCCATTATTGCACTAGTTGGTGTTAACATCTCAGGCATGCCAGGACCACCCTTAGGTCCCTCTCCCCTGATAATGATCACTTTCCCCTGAAAAGATGAAATATCACAAGGAAGAAATCAGATAAAGTTTTCATTTTAGATGCCATTGTCCCTGTGGTTGAATCCTTGTAAAGCTAAACCAATACTGTCAGAGGGCATTGAGAAGATACCAAACTGAACCAAATGCAGAATAAGGATAACTCCCCAAAGTATATAATTAGGAGAAATACAAGCACCAGAATCAGAACAAGATTTTGCAATGCAGAACAATCTGACAGCAAAAGTTTCTATAATTACTTGCCATGAGCAGATGAAAGCAGAGTGATTAAATCTTGTTAATTTAATAGAATGGGATTCTAAAAATTGGATTCATTTTAAGGTAGGTATCTCAGGACTTCAGTTCAGAAGCCACTTGCATACTTAATATTCAAAGTTTACTGTCGGCATATGGACTATTAATTAGGGTTAGTTGCCGCTAGGGTTGTTAATTAGGGTTAATTTAAAAGTTTGTTGTATAGAGTATATTTCAGATGTAATTTAGTTAGGATTTTTTTTTTTTTTAAATAGATCTTATCAGCAATCTTATCCCTGATTTTTATGGATGTAATCTCATTCCTAATCTTTAAGGATTTAATGTACAGCCGCCTATATAAGAAAAGTAGGGTTTACTTTGTATCATGTAGATTGAATACAATATACAATTCAATATTTCACATGGTATCAGAGCTTTTGGCCTTTGCTGTGAGAAAATTCCAGTAACCTTCACATCGGGACTTACCAAACCCTTCAAGAAAATGTCAGAAACACTAGTACTAGCCCTATCAAGAGTCTGCCTCTGACTGATAATCCTACTACTCCAAAGAGTGATTTTCAAAGTGTCCAGGCAGCCTATAGATTAAATGGGCAGAATTTCCTCAAGTAGTCTCAATATGTTTAGACATTCCTTAAGGGTTGAGGTAAACTAAGTTACCTGCTAGGCACAGGCCCATCAAAGGAAGATTCAAATTTTGCAGCATGGGATGAACAAGACTCCTTGGTTATGTCCTGGCTATGGAGGTCAATGATCCCAAAAGTAAGTGATACAGTCATGTTCCTTACTACAGCTAAAGACTTTGGGAAACAATTCACCAAACTTACTCTAAGGTAAATCATGCTACTCGAATTTATGAACTAAAGACTAAGCTGACTGCCACCAAACAGGGGGGCAAATCCATCACTGACTATGCCAATCTCTTAAAAGGGTTATGGCAAGAACTTGATCATTATCAATCTATTCAAATGAAGTGCAGTGATGATGCAGCAACCCTGAAAAACTATATTGAAAAAGAAAGAATATTTGAATTCCTTGTTGGATTAAACATCAAATTTGATCCAGTAAGAGTTCAAATATTGGACAAAGATTTGCCATCTTTGAACGAAGCTATCACAATTGTAATGGCTGAGGAAGAACGACGAATTGTCATGATGGATAAAGGGGCAGATAGTTCAGTGTTCGTCTCAAAATCAGTTGGACAAAAGGAGAAATTTCAGTCAATGGACAGCCTTCAAGAAGGGGGAAAGCAACCAGTAAATAAGAACTCCCTCTACTGCACATAAAAAACATTGTCATACTAAGGCTGAATGCTGGAAACTAATGGGGAAGGCCCCACATTTCATAAAAGGGGGAGAATATAGACGGCAAGCCTTGATCACTAGTACCAATCAGGAACATAAAGAGAAACCAGTAAACGACCTCCTTGATGTTTGCCGGGAAGATATTGAGACACTGAAAACTTTGCAGGGATCTCTAGAAAGGCAAATTCCAATACAGCAGGTACATGTTCATTAGCATTCTCAGGTATACCCCTTCCTTTTATGTTTCTAATGCAAATACAAGTGACTCTTCAATATGGGTAATTGATTCTGGAGCTACTGATCA
This sequence comes from Delonix regia, assembly GCA_037074485.1. Taxonomy (NCBI): domain Eukaryota; kingdom Viridiplantae; phylum Streptophyta; class Magnoliopsida; order Fabales; family Fabaceae; genus Delonix; species Delonix regia. The sequence goes on from CM073451.1 coordinate 32,476,854, forward strand.
CATGACCTTCTCCTCTAACCTATTTTATTCCTATACGCCCTGTTCTAGTCACAAGAAAATAACCACTGCTGATGGTTCAATGGCCACCGTTGCAGGAATGGGAGACATTCTACTGGATTCACTTATCCTGAAGAATGTGCTTCATGTTCCTAAATTATTTATCAATCTTATATCCATTCAAAAACTCATTCAAGATTCTAAATGCCAAGTAACCTTTTTTCATTCCTATTGTGTATTTCAGGTGCAAGGCACGAAGAAGATGATTGGGCTTGCTAAGGAACACCATGGTCTTTACTAGCTAGAAAATCAAAACCCAAGAAAAGACACTCACAAATCAATGTCACAATCCTTCCTCCCAGAGTTAGTCATGCCTAACCATGATAAAGTGTGGCTTTACCATCATAGATTAGGACACCCATATTTTTCAATTATTAAACTCATGTTTCCATCTTTGTTTTCAAAGTTAAATGTCAATTCCTTTCATTGTCATGCATGTGAAATCTCAAAACATAGACGTGTACCCTTTCCAATTCATAATAAAAGAAGTTCTACACCCTTTTTTTTGGTTCATAGTGATATTTCGGGATCATCTAGTATTCCTAACATCTTTGGAGCTAAATGGTTTGTTTCTTGTAAAGATGACTACACTCGGGTAGCCTGGGTGTATCTTTTGAAACATAAGTCTAATGTTAGCAATATTATTCCAATATTTTTTCAAATGATCAAAAACTAGTTCAATACAACAATAAAGAGATTTTGGTTTGATAATGCTAAAGATTATTTCAACCAGACTATTTCTTCGTTTTTTCAAAAAGAAGGTGTGATCCATGAGTCCTCATGTGTTAATAGACCCCAACAAAACAGGGTAGCTGAATGAAAAATGGGACACCTCCTTAATATTGCTAAAACCTTGCTAATTCACACACATGTTCCTAAACAATATTGGGGGGAAGTTGTACTAACTGCAACCTATCTTAGTAAAAGGGTCCTATCCAAAGTTCTTGGCTACAAAACACCAATTGACATAGAGTGACATATTCCCAAATTTCAATGAGACAAAAAAATTAGTCCCTAAAATTTTTGGAAGCACTACTTATGTCCATGTCCATTCCCAAAATAGAGGCAAATTAGACCCTAGAGCTCTCAAATGTATTTTCATAGGCTACTCCTCAACCCAAAAAGGATACAAATGCTTTCACCCCCAAACTAGAAAATTCTTTGTGTCAGCCGATGTCACTTTTGTAGAATCAGAACCATTCTTTAACAAGTCTGGTGGTGAGGGGGAGTGTGTGACATCCAACATCAACAGCCCCCATGATTTTATCTTAAATCAACCTGTAGAATTTAGTACTGAAAGAACTAAACCTAGTCAAGCAGAGGTACAAACACCACTAGAAAATGCTCAAAATAATGAAATATCACCAGAAAATTCACAAAAGCAGTCAACTGGAAATTCATAAAAACAGTCAACTGAAAAAAAACAAACCCACTGAATCAGACATACAATCTGAAAACAACCACTGCAAGTACCAGGAGGAAAGGGCAACACCAACCTATGCAAGTACAATCATCTGATCATGCTCTTGCACCAGAAGACAGTTCCATTCCACTAACTGAGGTGAGTGAGTGTATTTCTTCAAATGACAATAATCCTAAACAACCTGAGCTAAATGTTCACAAAAATACAGATGACTTTGAAACGCCTATAGCCCTTTGATAAGGAACTAGAACTTGCACAAAACACCCCTTACACCTATTCCTATCCTATCAAAAACTCTCACCCACCCACAAAACCTTTATTAGTATTCTCCATTCAATTCCCATTCCAAGAAACTTGTCAGAGGCATTAGGGAATAAAAGATGGAAGGAAGCCATGAGAGCATAAATGGATCCCTTAGAAAAGAACAAAACCTGGGAATTAGTGAATTTGCCAAGTGGAAAAAAACCAATTGGTTGTCCTTGGGTGTTTACCATTAAATACAAATCGGATGGAACAATAAAAAGGTATAAGGCAAGGTTGGTTGCCAAAGGGTATACACAAACCTATAGCATAGATTACCAAGAGACATTTGCACCTATGGCAAAAATGAATATAATAAGGGTATTATTGTCTTTGACCGCTATGTTTAAGTGGAACTTACAGCAATTTGATGTCAAAAATGCTTTTTTGTATGGTGATCTAGAAGAAGAAACATACATGGAAGTTCCACCAGGATTTGAATACCAAGAAGGGAAGGTGTGCAGACTCAAGAAGGCACTCTATGGGCTCAAACAGTCTCCAAGGACCTGGGTTGGGAGATTCACAAAGTTAATGTTAACACGAGTACCGGCAAAACCAAGGAGATCATACACTATTTGTGAAACATTCCAATTCTGAAAAGGTAACAATTTTATTAGTGTTTGTGGATAATATTATAGTTTCAGGTGATGATAAAGAGGGAATACAAAAGTTAAAAGAGTGTTTACTTAAACAATTTGATATCAAGGAACTTGGAAGATTAAAGTATTTCTTAGGCATTGAAGTTGCTCACTCACAACAGGGCATATTTATATCCCAACAGAAATATGTATATGATTTGTTGCAGGAAACTGGGAAGCTAGGATGCAAGCCGACTACAACCCCAATAGTCTACAACCATGGCTTATGTGAATCACCAGATGATTTAGTAGTGGATAAAGGATCTTATCAAAGACTTGTTCGGAAACTTATCTATCTATCTCATACACGACCAAATATTGCCTTTGTAGTTAGTATTGCGAGTCAATTCATGCACAATCCTAAAGAAAGTCATCTAAGGGCTGCTCACAGGATACTTGAATATTTGAAGGGAACTATTGGAAAAGGAATTGTGTTCAGGTGGGGTGGAAAATTGACATTAGAAATGTATATTGATGCAGACTATGCTGGATCTTTGGTAGATAGAGGATTAACCTCAGGGTATTGTGCTTTCCTTGGTGGAAACTTGGTGACATGGAAGAGTAAGAAACAAAATGTTGTGGCGAGGTCAAGCGTAGAATCAGAATTCAAGTCCATGGCCTTAGGAGTGTGTGAGTTATTGGGGATAAAAATAATTTTAGAAGACTTAAAGGTGAAACGGGAAGAACCTATAAACTGTTCTGTGATAATAACTCTGCAATTAGTATGGCGCATAATCCAATCCAACATGATAGGACAAAACATATTGAAGTGGACTGGCATTTTATTAAGGAAAAGTTAGAAAGTTGGTTAATTTGTACCCTGTTCCTACAAAGAATCAGTTTGCAGATATCTTAACAAAGGGACTACCAATCAGCATGTTTCAAGACATTGTCAGCAAACTGGGAATGGAAGATATCCATTCATAAGTTTGAGGGGGAGTGTCGGCATATGGACTATTAATTAGGGTTAGTTGTTGCTAGGGTTGTTAATTAGGGTTAATATAAAATTTGTTGTATAGAGTATATTTCAGATGTAATTTAGTTAGGATTTTTATTTTTTAAATAGATCTTATCTTATAGGCAATCTTATCCCTGATTTTTAGGAATGTAATCTCATTCCTAATCTTGAAGGATCTAATGTAAAGCTGCCTATATAAGATAAGAAGGGTTTATTTTTTATCAAGTAGATTGAATACAATATACAATTCAATATTTCACATTTACCAGCCTCTACATATGGAAGAAAGCAAACCAAAAAAAGCCTAAATAAGTACATTCTATCTAAAATTCACTCCTTGAAATATGCTCAGGACTTTTGTTTTTACTAAATTAACATATTCTCTTTCTACAGGAATAATTTTTCAAATGATAAATGACTTAATACTCTATTTGCACATAGATAAAGATAAAATAACCAGACTAACAATGGGAGGCCGGAGAGACTACTATATGGTAATGAGATCAGGTAGAGCCATTGGCAATTTGAGTGTGCCAAGGGGTTCTTAAAATCAGACATTCCTTCATGGTTAGTCAAATGAATGCCCCCTCCTCTAAAATCTTTGTGCAGAAAAAATTGGCTGATTAGTTTTCACTGTTTCCATTCCATCATTCATTTATCACTAATCCGGAAAAAGGTGATGGATGTCTTCATGTCCACAGGAAAAAAAGAAACAAGGTTCATATTAAATAAACAAAAATATATAACCTTTATCATGGCAACTTTTGCTAATTCAGTATATGATAGACAATAGTTCAGCACATGATGGACCAATTTTATTATATATGGCTTTCCTTTTGTAACCCATACCACAACTAAGACCCACAGCCTCATGAATGACATAACTGTTCAGTTGGTTGCTGGGAGAGTGGTAAAATGTCTTTGCTTTTGTCTACATGGTTAATAAGCAGTTATCTTTTTTTTTTTTTTACTTCAATGTTCAAATTTAAGAAAGCAAAGAAGGTAAAGCCAAAAATAAGGAGAGAGGAATATCTGAGCAATTTAAGATTCTAATAGAATATATGAAAAGTTAACCTCATGTTTCTCATATTTCACTTGAACGGGTGTTAGAGAATAATAAAACTATTCCTGGAACTTCTCATAACAGCTTAAGCATTTATATTAAATGATTCTTGACAAATACAAATGACATGTTGCAGATTCATAGGCTTTACAAAGCTCTTTCATTTGACATGTGCGTGCTATGTAGCAGCTACTTTTCTTAGGAATAATTTGTTTGCAGTCCTTACTAAACAGCGAGTGTGTCCTTATATACTGGACCAGTTTCTCATTATTCAATTGACAGGCCTTGGTAGTTGGTAATGCTAAGAAGGCTAAAATTTTGTGGTAGTGTACATTTAATGTAGCTTTCTGATGTATTTAGATGGAATGGAATGGCCACATCTTCAATGGCATCTTTGTCCCTACATTTGTTACGGGACAAAATACACTATATGGTTTCTCTTTGGTACTACGATGCTTATGAGTGTGCCCAGGTAGTTTCCATCCATGATATGCTGGAAATTGGTTAGATTTGTTGCAATTTTGAGCCTCCTTGGCTCTTTATTTTTTTAGTTTGTCAACTTTGGATTGTCTTATCCTCCCTCCAGCTGTTGTTCTCTTTTCTCTGAAGTTTCTTCTCTTATCAAAAAATAAATAATAATTAAGAAGTAACAAAATCCTTATACAATACACTGCTATTCAACAAAAGTGATAAAATAAAAAGAATCTGAAAGCTTCTTTGCAGGATAGTTAGCAAGCTCAAAATCAATGTTACTCGAGAGCAAAACGTGCTTGCAGCTCACAAGTGATAATAACATCAGATTAAGAAAGATGAAGAGTCACTAAAATAGCGTGGTCATAGCTAGGTCTGTGATCAGTCTTTTTCTTACTATATTCTAGATGTAGCCACTTATTTTGCAACAACTGCCAAGGCAACAGAAGAATTACCTTGAAGCTTGAAGGATCCTCTGAAATGGCAGCAATCATTGACTCCTCTCCTTCAAAGACAAGTGCAGGACCTGTTGAATAATCCTCATGATTAATGAATTTCCATAAAGACAAATTTAATTAAGCAATATTTTAAACTTCAAAATAAACAAAACAAGACCAAAATATCAAGAAAATGAACCAGAAAAGTATAGCCCCTCCTTTCCAGTAATTTTAGCAACAGACCCCTCTGGTGCAAGATTCCCATATAAAATTTGAATGTGCGCTGTCTTCTTGATGGGATTTTCTATTGGCCTTATAATTTCCTGAATCATACATCAGACAAAATTTGTAGGCCATCAAGAGATCAGTTTACTAACAATAGAACAATGGGAAGCATCGAGATTGAACAGAAATTAAATCAAACCTGCCCTTTGGACAAAGGAAGGAAAGTTTCTGCATTTTCAGCTAGGGTCTTCCCAGTGACTAGAGAGAAATATCTCCATGTTAATCAAATGCATTTTCTTTAGAAAAGTAACTTTTCTTCTTAACTCTCAAAGGCAAGCAGACATACCAGTCATACAGTCCCCATCTAAAAATCCTTGCTCAAGAAGGTAGCGAATAACAGCAGGGGTCCCTCCAACCTATAAAAACAAGAGTTTCAAGAGCGATGAATCATTATGATAGATGGGTATATACACCACAGGCATGATCAGGAAAATAAATGAACAAGGGAAGACTAACTAATTCAACATAAACATAATGCCTATACCTTGTGAACGTCTTCCATGACATATTTGCCACTAGGCTTAAGATCAGCAAGAAAGGGAACCTCATCGCTGACCTTCTGAAAATCATCAAGAGTCAAATCAATACCAACAGACCTGCCAAAAGACAGATGTGAGATTTCCTTTAAGATTTATAAAGAGAATTTCTGGCACCAAACTTCATGCACCTTGCAATAGCAATTAAATGTAACACAGCATTGGTAGATCCACCAAGTGCCATGACAATAACCATTGCATTACGTAGTGATTTGCGAGTGATGATATCTCGGGGCTTCAGGTCCATTTTCAATAATTCAAGAAGATATTTCCCAGCTAAACGACACTCATCCAACTTTAGTGGATCCTCAGCAGGTGTTGATGAGCTACAGAAACAGCAAACAAAGTTAAGAACTTGTTTAAACAGCCATTTATGTGAACCAGCATATATATACTTACCTATAAGGAAGAGACATTCCCATAGCTTCAATTGCAGAAGCCATGGTATTCGCAGTATACATTCCACCACAAGCCCCAGCACCAGGGCATGAGTTGAGGATTACATTTTGCCTCTGCTCATCACTAATAGATCCACTAACATATTCTCCATAACACTGCAGACAAACCAAATATCAATAAAGTATGATTACCAAGAGCTGCAGTATCTGGATAGTCAATATCCAACTAATCATATACAGTCACAATATAAAAAGGTATTATTATATAGTTTTTTCTTCATAAAAAATAACCAAATTCACAATCTTCTTGTAAAAGATGAAAGCTTTATCACTGAGAAAGAGAGTAAAAAACAGGACACAATATTGTCCTTCACAATCAATTAGAATCTCTTACAAATTACACACTATAAAAAAATTCTCTCACAAATTTAGGAAAGGGATTGAAAATCTCTTTTGAGCTTTTCTTCCTTTTTGTTTCATTTTTTATTTGTTCACAAGGATTCTCATTCTCCATTTTGTATGTCTATTCATAAATAAATTAGCTCTCCATAGACATAATTTAAATGCAGTAAAAAAAAAGACGAGGATATTTCAACAGCAATGAGTTGTTTACCTGAAAGGCAGATACTATGTCATATGTATTACCCTGAAAATGACCAGGCTGCAAAAGAAATAATAAATGATAAAATTAGAACCACATTCCAAAGCACCTCTTTATAATTTTCATTAATGAAGATAAAGAATTCATAATTGACAATTACTGCATTCTTATAACATGAATGGAACATACAGCTCACAATAATTTGAAAATAATAGCAAGAAAAATGCAGAACTCATGATAACAGCCAAAACAATTTTTTCACCCCGAGGTATCTCCTGAAGTACCCAAAATTCCCCAAAAATATTGACAAAGGTCCACCATTTGCATTATTGACATGACCAACTTCAAACAAAGGACGAAAATGCATAAAAGAACAATATGATTGTCTCAAAGTTTGTATGTTATGTAAGACCATTAATTTGAAAGGTATCATAACCAATACCATTCTCATTAGCCATAAATTTTCCAGGTAACATTGATATGAATGAAAAACATGAGAAGTATTCTTAAAGAGTTTTTTTTCTTTGGCTCCAATTTCTAGTTAGTATAAACTTTGTATCATGTATCTTGACATTGATCAGCATGCCTTTACGGTTGTTTAATAAAATCTTAGTGTCTTAACAAAATATAAGCAGGGGCTAGACAAATAATTTGATCATTTACAATCAATAATAACACTCTCAGCAGCCAAAGCCATATATTCTACCTTGATAGTGCCACCATAAATCATTATACTTGGTCGGTTAAGCCGGCCCATTGCCATAATTGTACCTGGCATCTGTAAATTTACAACATATACTCAGTAGCAAGAAAGCAACTACAACACTACACAGCTAAATTTTCCAAACTATACAGCAATTTTGAGAAATAATGAGAAAGAGATAGCTTTAAGAAAAACAATAACAATCAGAGAGGCAAATTTATTATGATTTATCAGCAGCTTTACACCATAGGATTAATAGTTATCAAGCATTTCACAAATGTACTTTCCTACACTCAACCAAACAAGCCACTACCAGCAGATTATGATCTTAATGGAATTCTAGAATTAAAACTTCCAGTGACACCCTATAATAGAATTAGAGACTCATCTATGAATTGACCATGAGAAGAAGGAACCAACCACCCTTCTGGCAGTAGAAAGGTAAGAACGACAAACAGCAGAATTTTTTGTAGTCCTTGTGGCTACAAAGATTATGCACAAAAAATTAGCTCCCTTAAAAGTCATTTGACAGATAACTCTTTTCACTATGAGAAATGACTTTTCGAATGCTGAAGCAATCAACAAATAAATACTATTATTGGTCTATTTTTATGATGTTAGCTACTTTTTCCTTTTCATTCTCCAAGTTTTCTATCTTTTCTTTTTCCCCTAATTCTGATGCCGGCTGTCTTCCTTCCAGACTTTAGCCCTTTATTTCTTAATTCCAATCTTCATCACCACTGATCACTTGATGCAATTAAAACTTTATCTAATTCAAATAGATGAAAGTAAACAGAGAACAAAGTATACGAGTAAATCAATACTCCTAATCCTTTCCTCAAAAAAATAAAAATTTCATGATCAAGATATAATGACCATGCAAGAAAAGATTGCAGGGAAAAGGTAAAGAGCACTCAGATGTGGACATAAAAATTTTGTATAAACATCAAATGATTGAATACATAGTTTACATGACTAAATAAGCTAAGTAATAGAAATCTTACTCAGCTATATAGATTGCAATCAATAGACTGATATGCCAAAGCCAATAGTGAAAAATATCTAATCCAAACATTTCCCCATTATACACTGGGAGAGGAAATTTAAAAATATCAGAACAAACAGAATATGTCTTACATTTTTGTCACAACCAGGGATGGAGATGTTCCCATCATACCACTGCGCACTCATGACAGTCTCAATACTATCTGCAATGAGGTCCCTAGACTGCAAGCTATAGCACATACCTCTTGTCCCCATTGAGATGGCATCACTGACCCCAATTGTATTGAACCTGAACCCAATCATGCCAGCCTCTCTCACCCCTTCCTTAACTGCCTCTGAGAGACTCAAAAGGTGCATGTTGCAAGTGTTCCCCTCATACCACACTGATGATATACCAATTTGAGGCTTATCCATGTCATCTTCTGAAAGGCCCACTCCATGGAGCACTGCCTGCGATGCACCTTGGGACTTAGGCTCTGTTATGCGGGAACTGTACTTGTTGAGCTTATGGGTCGGTGTAGATTTGGGTGGAGAGTCCACAGTGATAGATGGTGATTGCACTGTCTCTGCTCTGACTGATAAGAGGTTGGGGTGAGCAGATTGAGATCTATGGGAAGGTTTTAGCGGCTTAGATGTAGTCAAGATGGACCGAGAGACGGGCATAAAGAGAGTGGACTGCATGGTGAGTGTGAGCAAATCAACAGCTGTAGGTGGAATCCAAGCCTTTAAAGGTTACCTGCCTGTATGAGATGCATTATAATAGAAATGAATAGAATTCAATGAAAAAATTTATTTCTATTGCTTCATTAATGAATTCTACTGTTACATGGATTGCTTGTATAACATAATTTTGGAGAGTATATGGCACTCAAATTAACGATCCTCATTGTGGTCACAGAGCAGTTAAAGATGGAAAAAATAAAAGGCTTAGCTGGACCACACGGCTTTAATCTCAAAGTTGATAAATGTACAAAGTCAAAGAGCAGTTGCGCAGCTCATGGTGTTGAATGAGCTATAAGATTATCACATGCAGGAAAAAGCTTTGTTTTCTTTATCCTGGAATTTCAAGTTAAAGGGAATCACATACATAAAACTAATCAGATTGGCAAGCTATACCTCAGTATATAACATCCTACAAGTGGCCTTAAAACAGTTTATAACAATGAAAACATAAAAGAACAGCTCACAATTATAAGCCAAAGAGAAGAAAAGGGACCAAGAAGCTTTCTGCCTCACGTATGACGTTTCTGCTAAATTAAACTGGTTCAATCAAATTTATTTTGGTAAAATACGTTGAAACCATTAGACAACATTTATTTTAAACAGGCCAGAAAATCTCTCATAAAAATCAAGTTACACAGATTCAGAAATTAGCATTAATTCAGCACCCAAGCGCATGAATACGGACTATTCATACGGAACGTCAGAACTTTCATCAAACATCTGAAACGTAGTCAGTAAAATAGTCAACAATTTAAGCGCAAACCCACATCCAAACTTTGGTCGTTAGACCACGCGGCAAAGTTCAAAGTGATGATAAGTAATGAGGTACGATATGTAGAGAAACACTTGTTCTTATCAACATCCGTCAGCTCATTTTTTACAGGGAAACCAAACAAATGCCGTCCTTCCCGGGAGTCTGTGTGTGGCAAATGTGGCTCTAGTATCTAAACTGGGATGAAGCTCCTGAACAACAGCTCGTAAAGACCCAAAACCAAAAATAACGCAGCAATAACTAAGTCTTACCTCTCCTGGCGACGGCAACGCTGTCAGTGGCAGTCCGCTCCCGCGAGACTTTCAAGCAGTGGCGGCGGCGGCGGAAAGAAGAGAGGAATGAGCTAAAAGTAGGTGAAGAGATAGTATACTGCTACTTTTGAATTCTGGAATAAGGTCACGGGGTCTAACTTCTGACAAACAATACTACACGAACCTGACTGGATTGTTTAGTTGTTTACAGTAGTATATGTCTAATGATTTGTCCTTTGGAATTTAGAATTTAAAAATCAGCAACTTTTAAAATTTTTATTTAACAATTATAAATAACTTCAAATTTTTACCCCAAAAACTATTATCAAAACACAGCACTACACCAAGATCGTGCATTTCTCTGCATGTTAACCCCTAAAATAATTGGCCAAAAAGTAGCCACTACAAGTCATAATATCAAGATAAAATATATAATTATATTAAAGATTTTATCTTTAATATCATAATAAAAGTTCAGCAGGAATTAAAAACTCCCTATGAAAAACAATTATCGAAGCTTATCCCATTCGCCTGCTCAAATGACATTTTTCCAAAACTATATTTTTAATTCAATTTTTCCTCTTCTCCTTCATTATTCCCAAAATTGTGTAAATTTTTTAAAAGAAAAAAATTATCTATTTTTTATATAGAATATAAATCGTAAAAATCAATATTTAATTGTCAACATACAGAAGCTGTATTACAGACACGAACATATAGATTCTATAAATAAAACTGCATGACCCCAACAAATTTAGCTAGAGCTAATTTATAATGGGATTATTGAATCACATTCCACACATTTCACAGTTCAAGTATTAACTTTCTTCATTGTGAGATCAAGTAGGGAGAGTAAAATTGAAGCGACCACGTGGTTTCATATAGTGACAAGGACGCACTAAAGCCCAACCTAGAAGAAGCAAGATCAAAGAGCAAGAAATTGTTCTCCAGCTGGTGTGTCCCAATCACCACTGCATTTGGGGCCCTTTTCCCACCATCCGCAAAAGCCAAGCATGCCGCGTTCTCGCCAACCTCTTTCATGGAGTTTCCTCCAAATATTGGCCAGTGTTCTCCGTTATCCAATTCCAAATCAATAGTAGGAACCGCCAATCCCAATCTCTCCTTATTTAATTTCTTAGTATCAATACAGAAATCGAATTCACCCACCTTCTTGGCCCGAGGAATGCCGATTGAAGCCTTCGAGAACTCCCTAACAAACACTTGGTATATATCACTCCTAAGCCTAGTAAAAGGCACCACTGTGCTAATCTTGACCCCACCATTGCCCGAAGAGTCCAAGTCAAAAGCTTTTCTCCGAAAATCGCTGACTCTCCCTTTGATTGATATACCCTTTAGGCCGATGAAATACTCTGGTGAAGTGGGATGCTTTAACAATGGAGTATAATGCAGAACGGTTCTTAGATCCATTTTGCGAGAGATGGGATTCAGGTAATAAGGACCATCCCCAAAACCACCCCTTTGGCTTTCCTTGTGCTGGGAAGGCATAGAGCCAACTTCTTGATTTGATTGAGTTGGGTTGGAAGGGCAAGAGGAGCCTGAGATAGCCCAGCCACTCCCATACCAGGCAATAAAGCACAAGAGACGTACAAATTGTGCTCACTACTACCAACTGGGTTCCTTCCATTTGTTTGGGAGATAATGACAGTGTATGAAGACAAAAAGGCAAGGTCACATTCGCCATTAATTGGGTTCACTGCTGTGGTTATGCATTTGCATTTGCTGTCACTGGCATTGATGGTTGATGGAGGGCATCTGGGGGAGAGGTAAGACCTGGCTACCTTGCATTCTGGGGCTGCACAACGAATCTCACGGCGAGGACTTGGGCAGTGGCGCCATAGGAGAGCACCATCGAGGTCAAGCAGATATGATTCTGTGTAGTTTGGAGAGATGCCACCTCCCCTGTGGTACTCAAGAGGAATGCTAAAGAGGGAAGTTTTGATGTCTTTGGTAATGGGTAAGACTGATGTTGTATAAGGTTGAGCTGCGGAAAGCTCAAGGGAAATGAAGGCTAAGAAAAGAAGGGAATATTGAAGGTGATTCGTTTTCATTTTCAGCAATTTTACCAATTTGGTATGCTTTGGATGACATTCATGTTGGAGAATGGATGAGGTATTTTGCAAAGACTCTTAACTTTCAAAGAGAATGAAATATTTGAGTTTAAACAATTCTAGCGAAGCTTCTTGGGGCTATCACTTAGTAGCCCATGGTGGTTTATAAAAATGTAAAAACAATGCACCGAAGACATAGTGATAAGTTTGTAGAATAAATTTATCGCTCTGGTTGACTTGTTGGCCCTTTGGATTGAAGGCAAACAATGTGCTAAGAAAAGATGGTTTGCGCATATGAAACTAATAGAAACATACTTATTTCAAACAAAACAAACGCGGAGTTTGCTGCTTGTTTCAGCGAGCTCTGCTGTTAAACAACTGCCATTCTGGAGAAAATTTTTATGGAAACTGCTAGCCAATGTGTTGTGGGCTGCGTCCATTTTCTTTATAGTTGCAAGTTGAGAGTTTCTATGATCAAACAGTATACTCAAACACAAACTTTTTGGGTTAGATTTTAATTCATAAATTTCCGGATCATGATCATGATTAATAAGTTCAATGGGGTCTCATGGGCGTAATCTCCTGACTTTCGGAAGTGGAAAGAAACTTCAATTCAAATACACACTGACACCAGCCAAAGTACCGTAGACAGTTAATATATAGATGCACCTATATACAAAACACTGGTTGGGTTAATTCTATATTATAACTTTAGAGATATTGTCATGACATGCTCCGCTGTTGCAATATGCTGAGGCAAAATTATACAGAACAGGCACAAAAAATATTGGACAGTACCATCACCACCTCTTACCTGTATTAAGGTTGTCTACGTATTATCTGTGGTCTGCATGGCTTAGGTTCGTAAAGGTTTATAATTAAATGGTCGGCCTGACTATCATTCTTATTTCTCAGTCTTTGGTATATATATCTTAGTTGGGGAGAGAGAGCATGCTATGCAGTCATCTAACTAATTGTATCATAGGTGGTTATATAGATTATAGAGATAGTAAAAAAATAAGTAAGTGAAAAGAAAAATAAAATAAAAAGGGCCAATACACATTCTCATTTCATTAAAAATAAGGTTAGAGTGTGGTATTTTTTTGGTTCTGTAGAATTTAAGTTGCAGTAATTCATATTCTTGAAAGTTTAAAATTTTGTTTGGATAATTGCATAAATTAAGAGATTTCTTGTATGTGATTATCTGCTATACATATACAAACATGTATGCACATGAATGTATACATGTGCACGGTGCATATATATATATACACGTGTGCACGTGCACTTGTGTATATATGCAACAGAGGCGTTTAGACACACGTGTGCATACGTGACCTGAGGGGGCATTGGTACATACGTTGGACACGTGTGTGTGTGCATTAAAATAATATATGTACAAAAAACTAAGGAGGAAAATTCTTTTAAATCTACTTTATTAAATTACTTCAGAAAGTGGAGAATTTCGTCCTTTCTAATAATCCAAATAAAGAATTAAGTTAAGGAAGCAGTCAAAATACCTCCAAAAATTACTTTCGAGTTTTTCCTCATAACTTATGTCATCCAAACATAACCAAGAGTGTATTGTAATTTCTCGAACAATATGCAATTATCTTTCATTAAGATTGCCATTTCAATTGGTAAAAATATTTGGGCATAGTTGGTAAAGGTTTTCTGTTTAAATAGTAATATTCTTATAGGCAGGTTAGCTGGTATGTCAGAAATCATCATAGAGATATTGTAGAGGAGAGGAAAAAAAAACTGGCAGTGGTTAGGATAATGTCCTGCTTTTGAACTGTACATATTCCATTGAAGGAAAAAGAATGGAGGAACAGAAAGCTAGAAGAACATGAAATCAAAGATAGTAGTATGGGGAGAACCGCCTTTGAACAAGTTAGCGTTTTGCAAGCCACGATGACAGCGTGGTTGAGATCTAGCTCTGAGTTTGGAAAATACAGAGTCATGCTTTTTCATTCTTTTCAAAAAAAAAAAAAACAAAGAAAGTAATAAAGGCGAATCAAGTTTGGAAAAGAAATAGTTTGCCTACTATATTGGAGCAGTTGATAAGCACAAATTACTATTTTCCTACTTTACTGGGTGCAACACATGAAATGTGTTTGATGCCCCCCTCAACTCTCAACCTTCAATAAAGCCAAAAATGTGTGTGCAACAGAAGTTTCTAAAACTTCCCCTAATTGTTGCATCATGCCTGTTCCATGGAATGCAAGAATTCAACTTTTCTAAGCAACATGTACCATGCCCTCCTCAAACATTTGAGATCTCATTAAAAACTGGGTAAAGTATTTCTGCAGCAGAATTATGATCATGAAGAAAGGCATGTTCGAGAAGCAACAGTCTCCTGAAGCTTCAAATTCTGCATCAAGCAGTAACCTCTCCATAGATGATGACAAGGAGATTGACTGCAGTGCTGCAATATCTAAGCAGCGATATATCTTGGTTCACAACTCTGCATTTCATTGTTGGCGCATCAAACTTGACCTAAATTCTGCTCGCATGGTAAGAGAATAGCCATTAGCCTGCACTTTCAAATGTATCTACTACCCAGAGCAATAATGTGTGATAACCTTAGAAATATAAGTTCTTACGAAATGCAGGTCATAGCAGAGATGGTGGGTACTTTCATTTTGATGTTCTGTGTGTGTGGAATCATTGCAAGCACACAGTTCTTAAATGGACAAGTGGGTCTTCTGGAGTATTCAGCTACAGCAGGATTAACTGTGGTTGTGGTAATCTTCTCAATAGGGCCAATCTCATGTGCTCATGTTAACCCAGCCGCTACAATAGCTTTTGCAACATTGGGTCAATTTCCATGGTTAAAGGTCCTGAAAAAACAATAGCACAGTCCTTAATATACTTCTGGCACCATAGTTTAATTGTTTTATAACTTCATATCCATCTCCTTTCTTGAACAGGTTCCAGTTTACATACTGGCACAGATAGTGGGTTGTGTGTTGGCAACATATATTGGTAGCCTTGTCTATGGCATTAAATCAGATGTCATGATGACAAGGCCAGTCCAAGGGCCCGTCTCTGCCTTCTGGGTGGAGCTTATTGCAACTTTCATCATGATGTTTCTGGCTGCAGCCTTGACAAGTGAACTTCAATCAGTAAGGAAATAGAATGCTCCTTCATGTCGTATCAACCGTGCCCAGGAATTCCAATTTCTCTTAGATTGTGTTTGGATGGAGACTTTTGAAAACCCCAAAAATTTTAAAATGCAAGGAAATTGAACTTGATGCAATTCAATTTCCACCATTTAATAAATTCTTTGATAGGATAGTTAATCATTGTAAAGAAATTTGCACTTTCTGTATTTTTTTTTCTCTGGTTCTCCACATCTGGGTTTGGGGTCTTGTTCTAAAGTACGAGCCCTGGCCAGGCCTGAGGGCCAATCTGAGATCTTTTATTTAAGTTTGGTCCAGTGGCTAGGTATGGGACTTGGTCCTGGGTCGATATCCATGTTCTGGTTCCAGGTAATATTGTATTAACCATGGTGAAGAAAAGCAAGGTGTCTTAGTTAAAACTTCCAACATTTTGCAGGTGGGTCATTTATCTGGCTTTGTTGTTGGAATAGCTGTTGCACTTGCAGTGTTAATCACAGGGTACTATCCACAAACTTCATGGATTTCTACAAACAGCTGTTGCAAATATCACAGATCTTATAAAGCTTGTCTCTTAAACCAAGATGGATTTCGCTTTTGTTGCAGCCCTGTTTCAGGTGGATCAATGAATCCTGCAAGATCATTAGGCCCAGCTATTGTGTCCTGGAAATTCAAGGACATCTGGATATACATCACAGCTCCCATTACTGGAGCTGTAGCAGGTGCTCTGTTGTTTCGCTTTCTACGTCTTAAGCACCAAACTTGCACTACTTTCTCCTCCCCAAGCACAAGTGATGGTGGCCATTCCATAACCTTGTGCCCAAGTTAGTATATGAAGAAATTGCAGAATCAACTGCAGAATTGTCAATTAGCTTGAGTAGTTAAATTCTTGATTGTCCATTTTTATCTTCTACCTTTCCTTCTAGGAAGGAGTGGACCCATGATCGTGCCGGGAGAGAAAAAATGGAGCTTATTCTCCATAAGAATACAAGGGTCCAGGCAAAGATATACCTTAAGACCCGGAGGAATATCAGATACAGTTTATCATAAGTTATCACCCTACTTAGTAAGCTTTCTCAAAAAGGAAAAAAAATAAAATAAAAAAGGACACAGTAAAAAGTGACACCGCAAAATTAAAGCGATTTATTGTCTGAGAGAACTATGCACTTGTGTTGAACAAGAGTAAAACTTTCATTTTTTGTCTACATTGAGAATAAGGTGATAGATGAGCAAGGCTTAAATAAAAGTTGATAGTATATTTTTCTAAAAGAGGACCACTACTTTACAATAGGTGATCATCAATCAGAAACAGTTTGTAATATTCTACTTGGTCTGTCAATTAAGTTGAATGAATCTTTAGCAATGTTGAGCATTTGTTGATGCTAGTACGTTGGCTTGCTACTAATAAAATGGTTGTCGTAACCGACTTTTCGGTGGAATAGATAAAAGTGTTTAAATTGATTCTAAAAAATAGATCTTGAAAATCAATTTATTTGAAGTCGCTACCAAAATTTTTAATGAAAAACTTTGAAAAATTAATTTAAAATAAAAAGAAAAAAAGGGCAAAATGGCCTACGAAAATAAAGATGGTTCGGAAGTCTGCTTAAATGTGGGAAGGTGTTAGACAACCCACTACACCTGTTTATGAGGACGGTTACCTTAAACTAGTCAGCTGAAATAGAATATGCCCTTAAATTTATCTCAATTACCCTTTTATTGACATGCATGTCCGTTAAACAGAGAAGACAAAATAACAATAATGGAAACAAACGAATAGATATTTACAAAGGGTAGACTTGACATAGGATGAAAGCCTATGGCCTACGTACCCTGGCATAGGGATCAAAGTCCACATAGTTCAACAAAAATAGTGTGTCAGTTGGTTGATGATTTGTAAATTTTGTAATGAGAACAAGAGGGTTCAAAATTAAACAAATTTTCATAAACAAAATGGAATTGGAATTTGGCTTGTGTGTTTTAACTTACAACAACCTGATTAATCTTGCTCTCTTGATCTCTTCATTTTTTCTCTTTTTAATTTTTTTGTTTATTTTTGGAATTTTAAATCTTTCTCTTGAAATTTAAATGAAATGATTACGAAATGAGAATTTTAGGATTTTTGGGAGTTTATATTTTTTGGAATTAAAATGTAATTATAATATAAGGAATATTTTTGAATTTTTGAATTTATTTATTTATTTTTTTAGATTTTCAAAATTGGAATTTATCATTGAAATTAGGACGAAAATAAAACCATTTTCAGATTTTTGTATTTATTTTTATTTTTGAAAATTCAATTTATTTTGATACTTAAAGTAAAACTAAAACGAAAAAATATTCTTAAAATTTTTAGTTATATAATAGGTTGGACAAATCTCCCTATTTTTTATTAATTCTTCTCAATATTTTAAATGTTAATTTTTGAAACCTGAGAAGACTCAAGATTTCACGCGGTCTCTACTAATTAACCTCTGGGTGCCTGAGGAGATGAGCGATCTCACGCGGGAACTCAAAAATAGGGAGTAAAATATTTGGAAATTCTTCAATATTTTTTTTTATATATATTTTTTAAAGGATTTTAAAATTAGAATTCTTTTAGTCTTATTTTTAATAAGATCAATTTCCTAAAGCCTACGAAAACCCAAGTCCCACATGGTATTTTTTTTTTATTAATTAAATTTTATAAAACACCAGCTTAATCATTTTGTAAATAATAGAAAATGTTTAGTTAAGGTATTTATTTTTACATTATTATTATTATTATTGTTACTATTATTTTAAACAAGTATGTACTAATTTTCGGGGTTTATGGAGATTAAAATTTCACACGACCCTAAGCATCTAAGGAGAACAATATTCTCACATGATGATTTCGTAAACAATGAAAAATATTTAATTAAAGTATTTATTTTTGCTTTATTATTATTTTTAAAACAAATATATACTAATTTTCAAGATCTAAGGAAATTAAAATCTCACATGATCCCAAGCACTCGAGGAGAACAATATTTTCACATGATAATTTCATAAACAATGGAAAATACTTAATTAAAGTAAATATTTAATTAAAGTATTTATTTTTGTCTTATTATTATTTGTAAAACAAATATGTACTAATTTTCGAGATCTAAGGAGATTGAAATCTCACATGATCCCAAGTACTCGAGGAAAACAATATTCTCACATGACAATTTTGTAAATAATGGAAAATATTTAATTAAAGTATTCATTTTTGCATTATTATTATTTTTTAAACAAACATGTACTAAATTTTAAAATCTATGGAGATTAAAATCTTACACAACCTCAAACACCCGAGGAGAATAATATTTTCACACAATAATCTTCATAAAACTTTACTTATGGAACCAAGATATAACAAAAAGAAAATGAATAAATAAAGTAACAATAAATAATAATTAAAGACCAAACCAAAAAATAATAATAATAACAAGACGCTATGCATGAACCAATAATGCAATCTGGACGTGAGAGAAAGAACAGCGTGTGCATGCAACTCACCTTGCTTCTTCTCAACCTCTCGCCCTCACCGTTGGTGGACTCGCTCTCCGGCGGTCTTCCTCTTCTCTTTCTACTTCTCTCTCTCTCTCTTTATTTCTTCTTCCTCTACTCACCTTTTTAAGTTGAAATCTCATAAACCTGGAGGATTTATCAGAAGAGGAGCACGTGATGTTGCTCCATCGGATAGCGGCTGGAAAAGTTTGGACAGATATCAGACTTTCACCTTCACCATAGTCAACGTCACGCATCCTGATTTTCGGCAAGGCCAAGATCGTCACCACCAAGGCCTGTGACCATTTAACGCGTCTTCTTTTTTTCGATGCCCTTTCTTGACTGTTCCGTTGGTCTCATACTTCTTCACAAATGGTGAACATGCCTCCTCATCAAACTATAAAATGTGATCTGTAGTTCTTTTATTCTTCTTCTTACAAGGTTCTCTGCTTCTTGTCACTATAACAGGGAAGAACATAGTAACCTCATGGAGGGCCATATTCCTCTCCTTCGGTTCTCTCTTACTCAGCCTGTGTTCTATTCCTTTCATACCCTCGATTCTGCTTGTCTTTGCGTTCTCGCTCTTTGTCTGTCTCGGTCCCTCGCTCTTTGTCTCTCTCCCTACCCGTGGATGTTAATCTCCAGAAGAGGAGATTGAGAGATCGTGGAGTTGGAAAGAAGGTTCTGCCCATAGGATCCGAGGCAAAACTGAAGGAAAACTCATCCCAGCAGAAGGTGATGTTTCAATCTCCTCAGAATCCACCTTAAAGGAACCTGGCTTACAAAGCAATCCTAAAAATTCGTCTCTTATCAGGCCTTCAAGTATATTTCTGGTTTTACTTCCCACAGCCATCTCTCTCCACTTCACGGTTTTATTGAGTCGAAGAAAAAATTCACTCTCTAATCTTTATTACAGTTCTTGCATTTACTCCTTTGGAAAATTGAAGCAGAGTGTCCACCGGATGAGATGCAATCACCAACCCCCTCTTTCCGTCCTTCCCCCTTTTTTATCTCTGCCCCTCTTTTTACCCCCTTTAGCTCTCCCCTCTTTAGCGTGAAAAATAGAGGCTTCATAATGTAGGGTGAATGCACAACAGAGCTATCAAAGAGATTGGATTCTCCCCTCCGAGTCCTCTAGTCGTTGGCCAAGAAAAAAGTGGATAGAAGAGAAATCCCTTTTTTGGCTAACTGAACCACTCTCAGACTGTCTCTTCGGTCCAGGTCTACTAAAGCATAAGCACTGTAGCTATCAACCAAAATGGGGTAACTGTTAAAGGCAGTCTTCATTTTCAAAAAAAACCACTTTTCCTTTTCCATGCAATTTAGCCTTGTAGGGTGCAATATCTGATATACGCATCAGCTAAATCCCTTTTTTTTTTTTTTTATTACCATTATTATTATTATTAATTAACTTTTATTTTTCATTTTTTTAATTTTCTATTTTGTTTTCTTATATATATATATATATATATATACACATATACATATACATATACATATATTTTTTAGGGTTTTGAGTTTAGTTAATTATCTCCCATTATTTATTTTTAATTTCAAATTGTCCCCACTTGAGGATGTCATTTGGAGTTTTGTCATTTTTAATTTTCCTTATTTGTTTAATTATTAATTAATTGGTGAATCAATTAATTAAATAATTAAGCAATTAGGGATGGGGTGTTCACAGTTGTCCCTCTTTGCTTGTCTCTTAGGTTAGGGAAACGAATGTTGTAAGGAGATGACCTAACTTAAAAGCAAGCAAAGACATGAACATATCATTCCTCGTGTTGAAGGAAAACCAGTAAAAATGGACCTTATATAAATTCGAGCCTGAATGGGGCAGTAAGTTGCCTAGACATGATGCAGGACTTTAACAAAAAATGTAAATTGCCTGGACACGGTGCTGGACTTTTTGACAGAAATATAAATTGTCTGGATACAATGCAAGACTTTTGACAGAAATGTAAATTGCCTAGACACGATGCAGGACTTTTGATAGAAATGTAAATTGCCTGGACACAATGTAGGACTTTGACAGAAATGTAAATTGCCTGGACACGGTGCAGGACTTTGACAGACATGTAAATTGCCTGGACACGATGCAGCACTTTGACAGAAATATAAATTGCTTGGACACGATGCAGGACTTTGGCAGAAATGTAAATTACCTGGACACGATGCAGAACCTAGGTACGATGCAGGACTTTGGCAGAAATGTAAATTACCTGGACACGATGCAGAACCTAGGCACGATGCAGGACTTTTGACAAAAATGTAAATTGCCTAGACACGATGCAGGACTTTTGACATAAATGTAAATTGCCTAGATACGATGCAGGATTTTTGATAGAAATGTAAATTGCCTAGATACGATGCAGGACTTCGACAGAAATATAAATTGTCTGGATACGATGCAGGACTTTGACAGAAATGCAAATGGCCTGGGCACGATGTAGGACTTTGAACAGGGTTTATGCCGCATGAGAATGTGACTCTGCGTGACACGTGCTTTGGTGACTATGCAATGTGATGCATGTCCTCTCATAATATGCATGATGCAAATGCTTGACTTTTCTTGTTTGAAAATTTTGGATCTTTTATGCATGGTATATGTACACATGTTGAATGCATGATGTATATGCTCAATTTTTGAAAATTTTAGATTCTTTATGCATGAGGCATGAAACAATGGAGTACCATGTATATACACATGTTGAATGCATGATGTAGATGCTTGATTTTTTTATTTATTGATATATGATTTTATTTGTAAAATGCAGTGTGCACGCCAAGTGGAAAATTGCCCCTTTTATGACAGATTAAAATCATTTAGGGGAAGAAAAGAGTGTCTTACTCCTTTTTTATTTTAAAGCATATTTTGAGAATGTGGGAAAACAATGCAAACGCATGATGCTCAGACGCCTTTAAAATTTGTAAATGGTTGGACTCCCTTGGTCACATACATATAGGAGAATTCCTTTTACCTATCCCTTATTTACCCTAATCCAAAGATTCAAGGTCTTGATAGCATGAACATCTCATACTTTAAGCAAATCTCAGCATGGTAGGGTTTAAATGGAAACACCCCAAGCTTAAAGTTTCAAATTTAACCAAAGTGTCATGTTCCATTTGGATTGCCTTGGACATGATTTTAATGTCATTCCATATGAATACTTCTGCTAGTATTGCTTGAAAAGTCAACACCAAGATGTGTCATGATTTGATTTAACGATCTCAATACAATCATACGTTAAGGAGTGCAAGGTTACATGTCCTTGAAAAAGGCCGATTGCCCCATTTTGAAGGGACATTGAATGGAATGTGCAAAGGAACTTAAGGATTTGTGGTAAAGTAATGCCAAAAGAAAGGATGTATGAAACCAGGAGAAGTCTTAGTTCCAAGCCAGAGGTATAGTTAAGACAGTTTGAATGTAAGACAGATTTGGCAAGCAACAAATTGCCCCAATTTGATTGAAAAGTCAATACAAAAATGTGCCATGATTTGATTTAACAATCTCAATACAATCATATGTTAAGGAATGTAAGGTTACATGCCCTTGAAAGTGGCAAATTGCCCCACTTTGAAAGGACATTGAATAGAATGTGCAAACGGACTTAATGATTTGTGGCAAAGTGATGCCAAAGGAAAAGGTGTATGGAACCAAGAGAAGTCTTAGTTCCAAGCAAGCAGTATGATTGGCACAGTTCAAATGCAATATGATAGATTTAGCAAGCAATAGATTGCCCCAATTTGATGCAATTATGGGAAATGATGAAGCTCAAGAACTTGCTGGATGAATCGAGGCAAGCAGTGGAAATGGATATGTTATTAAAAGATACCTTAGTTCAATGCATGAGGCATTCTATTTGAAAACCTTTCAATGATGAGAAAATGTTCTATTTTGAACATGGGCAATCACCTTAGTTCCTTTTTATTGATTGATTATTGAGTTTTGATTTTTTATTTTTGTTTTGTCCCAATATATTCTGAGCAAGCCATACCTTAACAAGGACTTTCACAGGTTAAAAGGTGTCCATGGTAGTTAGTTTTTAAAAGGGGCATTAGGCTTAAAATCTCTTGCCCAGGTAGAAAGGGGGTTATGGTAGTTGGTTTTTAAAAGGGGCATTAGGTTTAAAATCCCTTGCCCAGATTGAAAGGTGGCCATGGTAGTTGGGTTTTAGAAATGGTATTTGGTTTAAAATTCCTTACCCATGTTGAAAGGTGGCTATGGTAGTTGGGTTTTAAAAATGGTATTAGGCTTAAAATCCCTTACCCCCTACTTTCACTATGGATTTTCTAGTCTCCTCTTCTACCATGATTTTTATACCCAAGATTCACTCCAACTAGAGAGGATATTATGGGGTTGTGACGGGATTTATTGGGTGATAATTAAAGCTTAAGAAGAAAGGATGTAATGGCTTAAACGTCGATGTAGGGTTGCCATGAGAATTTTACTTTGACAACCATGTAGTCTTGGTAAGATTCATTGGCTCCTCATGATTATGAAAAGTCCTCTTTGAGGGTCGCACTCCATTTTTCCCAAGTGGTGAATGAACTCCACTTTTTTTTATAAGCTTTTTTCAGTTTAAGAGCTTCCTCTTTGAAAATCTTGCTTTTTTGCCTTTTTCATTTTCTTTATTGTTGACTTTTGTGCACTTTGCTCTTTATTTTCCTTCAAAGAGAGCTCATTTAAAGACTACGGGTGGTTTCATGTATCGGATTCTCACCGCTTCTTGGGTAGAATTTAAGTTGGGGATTTGAAAAACTTTAAAGGTTCAAAGCCAATGGCAGTGATTAAGCAGTGTTCAGGTGAGGAAAAGAAATTGATCCTCTCTAGATATGTGAATCTCAGTATAAAAAACTCCTAGAGACTACCCAACCCAAAGGTTCTCTATTACAGGTGAGAAAAACCTCCCTACTTAAGCTCTGTTAGGGTGACTAGGGGTAATTTCTTTGTAATTGGGGAGACAAAGAATGCCTCATATCCTTGGCATAGCTTGTTTATGGAACATGCATTACCATTGTTGATTCTTTTTTTTTTTTTAAATAAATTGAGGCTTTGAGATTACATTGCCTTCAAATTTCACCATTTTCCTCATCAATTGAAAATTTTCAACAGAATTGCTTAACTTTTGGGTTTGAAGGTTCTTGATCATTAAAAGTGGAATAGTATAACAAGAAGATGGGGCATTAACAACTTTAAAGAAATGAAAGGATCCACTAAAACATATGAATATGGCATGGATATTGTTAAATACCATATGGTTTAATGATGCAATTAGTTGGTACTTCAGCTATACAGAATAGTATTGATCGAACAAGCATCACCTGATGAAGAAATCATACGAAATGACATTGTTGTTATCTTGAACAATCCCTTGGTCAAACAAGGAGCTAGGTATGGAGATTTTCCAATTTTCCATATCCTCTATCAATTTGCTTAAGATGATGATACATTGCTTCCATAGAGCCCAAGTACTAATGTGGAGTTCACAATTATAGTTTAGTCCATGTTATTGGAAGCTAGATGCGGTTAGCGGAAAGGTCCTACCATTGTTAAAGTCAGTCATGTGGGGTTTTGGGTGGAAGGCAACCAAGGTAACCTTTGGCTTTGAGAATGACAAGCTCATGGTAACTTAAGATAGATCTAGGGGTGCTGGTGGCTTTTGGAAAGATTTTATATCCCAAAACTTAGTAAGGGTGTGATGGTGGGCGAGTATCGCTTAACCAAAATATGAAGTGGCCCCAGAAGTTAGGGATCGATCACATGGAATTTCATATCATCATTGGTAGCTTGGTCATAACTCAAGCCAAAATTTCCATTGCAGGTGACCAAAAGAGATCCTATTTTCCCGAATTCCTATATTTTCTATGCAAAGCATCATGAGTATGCATGAATGCAATTTTATTTTATTTCAAAGGAATAATTTAACAAACTGATCACAATGAGGCTGTAACGCATTCTCTCAACACAAATGATTTTTCTTAAAACTTCCATTCCTCAAGGTACTTACTACTTCATTGGGAGAAAGGAAGTGACAGGTAGCTCATGAAGAAGTTGGGTCCTTACACAACTAACATAGGGAAGAATTTAATAATCGAGCTGAACCTACCAACCCAGTAACTTACTTGGAAAGGTCATATCATAAGTCCTTTCGCCATTAGTTACTTTGGTTTCCTTTCATGGTGATTAAATCATATTGATCTTGGTGGGAAATATACCAGAAGGAAAGTTCTCACCCTTTTTAAGAGCTTATTACTTCCAAGAGAGATAGACGACCATTAGCTAACTTTAGCCGATATTAAAACGTGAGTTCATTTTACAATCCATGTTAAGATAATGTCTAACTCAATAGCTAAATGTCATGATCTAAATAGGGTCACCTATGTCAAATCAAAATTAGGATGTTGAACATTGGCCACTGTGTTATTACTCTTTGTAAGAGCCAGTGACTTATATGGTTAATCACTGTAAAAGGGACATAATAATCTTCAATTAGTTAATGGACCTTTAATTTTAACACGATACATGTATTCCTCAGGGAACTTGTTGATCCACAAGAGGCATGTGTTTCCACATATCCCTCAGGGAGCTTATTGATCCACAGGGGATATGTATTGGGCAATCAATTCGGTAGTGGATGAATTCTTACATAATTGATGCCTAAAGTCTCGGTCAAAGGATTAATAAATTTTGCTAATGTATCAAATATAGGCATGATTATTTTAGCTAAAATGTTATTGGCATTCCTTTGATACTAACATCTTGGAGTGGAAGAACATTCTGCATACGTTCTTTAAGAGATTTCCTTTGACGTCAAGTCACGAGAAATAGGTATTTCGCCCACGATTAAAGGTTGTTTCAAAACTTTCACCATAACACAACATCCATTTAAGGGCATAATAATCATTGTTTAGATTTGAGGGACATGAATATAATTATTACATCATTTAGCTTGACCGTAATTCTTAAAAGAACTTCCTCCCCTTTAGGAGGCTTACTTGTCACACAGAGGGAAGCTAATAACCACTACTTTGAGAAAAAAGAGTATCTACACGAGTAGTAATGATATATTTATTTCTAACCAAGTAATGCATGCATCAATTAACTAATCCCTTTAATGTAAATAATTTTTGAAAAAGGGATTAAAATGTTCTTAACGGCTTCCTTTTAACTAAGTACCTCTAAAAGCGATTGTGTTAAGAATAATGCGACAATTTGATCATTTAGAATTTGGGAACTTTTACAAGTAGTAGTTGCATATTTTGCGTATTGTTCCCTATTACTCACCAATAGCCTTATTGATTCATTGGGAATAATAGGTTTAGCTCTCAACCCATGGAGGAGG
This sequence comes from Delonix regia, assembly GCA_037074485.1. Classification (NCBI taxonomy): domain Eukaryota; kingdom Viridiplantae; phylum Streptophyta; class Magnoliopsida; order Fabales; family Fabaceae; genus Delonix; species Delonix regia. Next base: position 32,503,525 of record CM073451.1, read on the forward strand.
CCCTCACGTGGGTGAGGCTTAAATAAGTGAACCAGATAATCCATTGGTTTATTGTTTTCATAAAAGTTATTGATTTTCGAAGGTTCCTAATCCCACTGATACACCATTAGGCCAAACTTCCCATATGAGAGAAGCCTTCAATTTTAGCTTATTTCGTTTAGCTAATGATGTATCGAATGGAAACATTGTGATAAGTAAAACCACGTAAAAATTATAAAAAAATGTAATTATGCCGTGAATGATGTGACAACATGCAAAATGAGAGTGAAATATGCTCCCTTGGTGTCCTAACTCTGGTCAACCCTAAGCAGAGAGATGTTACCCTAAAGATGGCAGACTCTAGAAAGGTTGTCTATTGAATTCAGTCTATTACTGTGCACGGTTCTGAGGGTGAGTCTAACATCTTAAAGGATTACTGGTTTTCAAATTGCCCCTACTCAAAAGAGTGAGGATCTCACGACATGAATTGGACTCAAAGAGGATAGAATCTCACTCTAGTCAAATCCACATAACGAGGTACAACCTGAGCGAGGTCTTCATAGTAATCTCTGAAAGTGACAAGCTTTACAGAAAAATCAATATAAACCTTTACTAACCTAAGGCAAGCGAGGACTTGGATATAGAGCCCAAAAGTGTGTGAGGTAGAATGTCAACGTGCTTAGATGCGAAGGGAGCATATAAACCACATGTTATCTATCCTGGCATATGTATTACAAATAAACTAACGAAATTATATGGCAAATAAGGAACTTTAAGAAGATATACACTTATACAAATTGCAAAAATAAATAGCAAATACATAAGAACATACAGGCATATCATGCGACTACAAGAGATAAATAAACAAGAAAACGTCAAAGAAGAATAAACAATTAAACTAAACTAAACATGACAAGTGTGATCAAGATAACAGAAAGCCATATTATTTCAACGAACTAATTAAACAAGCTTGACTCTCAGATTATCCCTAGTGAAGTCGCCAAACTATCGTAACCGACTTTTCGACAGAATAGATAAAAGTGTTTAAATTGATTCCTAAAAACAAATCTTGAAAATCAATTTATTTGGAGTCACCACCAAAATTTTTAATGAAAAACTATGGGAAACTAATTTAAAATAAAAAGAAAAAAAGGGCAAAATGGCCTGCAAAAATAGAGATAGGTTTGGAAGTTTGTTTGAGTGTGGGGAAGGTGTTAGGCACACCACAACACTCATCCATAAAGATGGTTACCTTAAACTAGTCAGTTAAAGTAGAATATATGTTTAAATTTATCTCAATTACCCTTTATTGACATGCATGCCCGTTAAACAGCGAAGACAAAAACGACATAATGGAAGCAAACGAATAGATATTTACAAAAGGCAGACTTGACCTAATATGAAAGCCTAGGGCCTACGTACCCTGTGATAGAGATCAAAGTCCACGTAGTTCGACCAAAATGGCATATCTGTTGGTTGGTGATTTTTAATTTTTGTTATGAGAACAGAAGGGTTTTAATTAAATAGATTTTTGTAAACAAAACGGGATTGGAATTTGGTTTATGTGTTTTAATTTACAACAACCTGATTAATCTCCCAATCTCTTCATTTTCTCTCTTCTTAATTTATTTTATCAGCTTTGTATTTTAAATCTTTATTTTGAAATTTAAATGAAATGATTATGGGATGAGATTTTTAGAATTTTCGGGAGTTTATATTTTTTGGAATTGAAATGTAATTATAATGAAAGGAATATTTTTGAATTTTTGAATTTATTTATTTTTTGGATTTTCAAAATTAGAATTTATCTTTGAAATTAGGATGAAAATAAAACCATTTTCATATTTTTGAATTTATGTATTTTTGTATTTATTTTTATTTTTTGAAAATTGAATTTATTTTGATACTTAAAGTAAAACTAAAATGGAAAAATATTCTTAGAATTTATAGTTACACAATAGGTGGGGCAAACCTCCCTATTTTTTTAATTAATTCTTCTCAATATTTTAAATGTTAATTTTTGAAACCTAAGGAGACTCAAGGTCTCACGCGGTCTCTACTAATTAACCTTTGGGTGCCTGAGGATACGAGCGATCTCACACAAGAACCCAAAATATGGAACAAAACATTTGAAAATTCTTAGAATTTTATTTTTACATATTTTAAAAATTTTGAAATCAGAATTCTTTTAGTCTTATTTTTAATAGGATCGATTTCTCCAAAGTCTACAAAGACCCAAGTCTCACATGGCATTTTAATTAATTAAATTTTATAAAACCCTGACTTATTTATTTTGTAAAAATTTTAATTAAAATATTCATCTTTGAATTATTATTATTTATTTATTTATCATTATTATTATTTTAAAATAAGTATGTACTAATTTTCGGGGTATATGGAGATTTAAATCTCACACGACCCCGAGCACTCGAGGAGAATAATATTCCCATACGATGATTTTGTAAATAATAGAAAATATTTAATTAAAGTATTTATTTATTTTTGTATTATTATTATCATTTAAAACAAGTATATATTAATTTTCGGGATCTAAGGAGATTAAAATCTCACACGATCCCAAACATCTGAGGAGAACAATATTTTCATTCAATGATTTTCTTAAAACTTTGTTTATAAAGCCAAAAATTAATCTCATATTGACATAAAAATAATAATAATAATGATAATAATAATAATAATAATAATTTTAAAAAAAGCATCAGGAAGCAAAGAAGCACATCACGCATATATATATATATATATATATAAACACATATGTAATAATATATATAAACATGATAAAAGAGGAAAACAAGCATAAGGAAGCAGGCATAAGGAAGAAAGGAAACATATAGCCATACACACACACACACACACACATATATATATATATATGTATATATATGTGTGTGTATATATGGCTATATGCTTCCTTTCTTCCTGATGCTTGCATTCCTCTCATACCATGCTTATATATATATATATATATATATATATATATATATATATATATATAAACACATATGTAATATATATATAAGCATGGTATGAGAAGAATGAAAGCATCAGGAAGCAAAAGAAGCACATCCATGCATATATATATATATATATATATTTATATATATATACATCTATATATAAACACATATGTAATATATAAGCATGATAAGAAGAGAAAGAAAGTTTCAGGAAGAAAGGAGCATACTCTCTCACTCACTCTCTCTTTCTCTCTCCTTCACGGCACCCTTGACACCTCGTTTCGGACCTTCAGCATTGGCTCCCTCTCCTCTTTCTTCCCCTCCTTCCTTCTCCTTCTCTTCTCTTCTTAGTTCGTGACCTCTTCGCTCCAGCTCAGTCTCATCTTCTACTTCTTCGTTTTTCAGTTTCTTCGATTTCAGTTTCTCACCCCTCAACCTAGTAGCGTTGTCCCTAATGCCATCTCTCTCCCAAAGGAAACATTTAGAGCATATTCCTCTTCCCCCGTTCACTTCTGCTCGCGGCGCACAGAACAGGGGAAACCGCTTCTTCATCTCAGGTCTTCATCATTTTCTCTGTCTGTGCCTTAGTTTCTCCTCCAACCTGTCGTTTCTCTTCGTTGTATTCTTCCTCCTCTCTCAGCTTGCTATCCCTCAGTCTCTCCTCTTTCTGCTGCATTTTCTCCTACTCCCTTCCTCGGTCTAGCCCTCTCTCAGAGCCTCTCCTTCTTTGCTTCGTTTAGCTAGCCTCCTCTTCCATTTTTGCTTTACTTCTTCTTTACTCATCAGCCACAAATCTTCTCTGCTTAGTTTCCTTCTTTCCCTCTTGCCCTCTTCATCTCCAAATACTAGCATGTTGTTTCAGACTTTTTGAGTGTGAAGGGTCATATTATAATAAAAAAAAAAAACTAAGGTGAACTCTAATCGTGCAGTGTAGGCGTGAAATTGGTCTTGGTTGGCTCGAGCACCAGGAGCTGCCACGTTCACCCTCTTTCTTCCATATATAATCAAGACCAGAGATTCACTCAATCCCCTAGCGAGAGAAAGAAAGAGTCGTTGAGAGAAACCATGTTTTTTTTTAACCCTAAAAGAGGTGGTGAGGTTACAACCAGCTATAAGGAACCAATTTTGTTCCTCCTGATCTCAGTCTCTCTCATATGTCTCCTTCTTTACGACCATTCTCAGTCCAGCCAACCAAAGAAAGAAAACTCCTCCCCTTACTTTTTGTGGATACATGTTTAATATCTGTATATTGGAGCTATTGCGCTATTCTGTAAGCTCTCTTTTTTAATCGTCAGAAACAGGCAATGTGAGATTATAAATAAAAGGAAAAGACCTCAGGAGTGCCCTCCCTCTCCTGCTCAACAACAGTGCTTTTCTCCCATCCTTTTTCTTTACTTTCATAGTCCTTTTTTACTATTTCATGCAAGTTGCAACTTTATTTTTATTATTATTTTTTATTATTATTACCATTATTATTAATTAATTTCTATTCTTTTTAGTTTTTTTTTCATTTTCTATTTTTTTCTTATATATTTTTTATTTTTATAATTTTGCTTTGATTTATTATTTTAATTAGCTAATTTATTTTTAGATTTTAAGTTTTTTTAATAGTCTCCCATTATTTATTTTTAATTTCAAATTGTCATTTGAAACTTTATCATTTCTAATTTTTCCTATTTGCTTAATTATTAATTAATTGGTGTTTCAATTAATTAAATAATTAGGCAATTAAGAATAGATTGTTCACAATGGTCAATCCTTTAATTTTTACACAAACAGCCTTACTTTAACTATATTGAAGACAATGTAATCTAACTAGGTATTAGTTAACCACAAAGTTTTAGAAAATAATTAAAATACTATTCCAATACTGTTGTTAAGGGCTTGGCTTGCTACTAATAATAATGCCAACCCTTTAATTCTAACACGAAGGGCCTTCTTTTAACTATATGCAAGAGTCAAGACAAGGTATTATCTAATTAAGTATTACTTAATCAAAAAGTATTAGAAAATAATCAAAATACTATTCCGATACTGTCATTAATTGCCTGGCTTGCTACTAATAATGAGGTCAATCCTTTAATTTTAACACAAAAGAAACATTACTTAAAGAATACAATTCTAGAAAACAAGTTTTTTCAACATTTGGGCCGACCAAACCCCGTGGTCTGTGGACAAGCCCAGCCCACTAAAACCTCGCCTTCGTTTGAGCTGCATTGGACTTGCTTCCTTCTAAAACTGAAAGTGAGTCCTTCATAATTAGAAAGGTGTATCTATTACTAATAATAGAATATTTATACAAAATATATCACTAGGACAAATTCTAAGAGAATTTCCGATAGCGGATAATGACAAATTTTAAATATCTGAAACGAATGGTTGAAGTTGATTCCCTCTCTTTCCTTCCCACTGGGCTTTCAATTCCTCCCATCTTTTTCTGATATCACTTTTGTTGCTTTTGGTTGGTGAGGGCGCAGTAATCCAAGCGTATTGAGATATTATAAGATTTTGTCTCCAGAACAATTATGAGACATTTTCCAGAATCCATACGCAGATTATTAGGGAGGGGAATCAATTCCAGCGGAATGGAATTCTCTTTTTTAAGCCGTGAAAAGCTACGTCTGCAGTGAATCACACAAACTTGTGAATGATGGATTCGCTTTAATGGCCAAGTAATCAATTAGAGTTGTGTACGTGGTATTCTTTTTCGATGAATGATGATCTTATGGTTAGAACCTTACTGCCCGTCAATTTCCTCTTTTTATCCCTTTCTTTTATAAGGCAGCTTGTGAATGAAGCAGTGTATTTATTAAAAATTTCTTCGGATATTTGGCATGAAAAATATAATAAATTTTATATATATATATATATATATATATATATATATATATATATATAAAGTTGATATTATTAAAATAATTTACTCTATCATTTATCTTTTGTTTTTAAATTAAACGGAGGAATCAATGAAATCAAATTCTCATGCATTGAGATTCACTTATGTTCCATAATATATAATATAGTTGGTTTGGTTTTAAAACAGTTTGAAAGACCGTCTGCTTATCAAATTGAAATTTTATCTTATAAACAGTATTATTTAATTTGTTGTTAAATTTTTGACAAAATTACATTTGTTTTTAAAATTCTTATTCGCACATAAAAATAATAATAACACTTCCCATTAAATTAAATGAATTGAATGAAGTGTATTGATGGCAAAATTTATTTTTTAAATATAAATTACAATCACACAAATTCACTTTCAATCAAAATCTATTTTAAAGTAAAATTTTTCTCCCTCAGTATAAAAGGTAAGACTAATTGAGAGCCACTAAGGGAAACAATTGTAAAAGTGGTGGGTGAGATTCAACGATTAAATTGACACTCTGAGTGGAATAGAATAATTTTAAACATGTTTATTAGTGAAGTTCAACCTTATACCACTATCATCTACAATGTCAAGCATCCAATTAATGAAGAGATTTGTGGGTCATTAGAATATAGTTACAAGAAGTTGGTGTTCATTTCTTTGCTGAGTCAAAAGAAGATTTGATGAAATTGAACATCAATATCACAAAATTAGATGCCTTTTTCGCTAGAAAACAACCAATTAATGTATAAAATCTTCTTACGTACACATAATATATGTAATTGATCATCATTCATGGATCAATGGCACAACCTCACCTATATAGGCAACAACTTAATTTTTTTTTTCTTTGGTACAAACACTTTAATGTATTTATCATATTATTAAATGAAGATAAAAGTATAAAAAAAAAAAATGCAATCTCAAGATGACAGGAAATTGAGGAAAGTATAAAATTAGTATCTTATTTTTATATTTTTTTGATAATTTAATTCTTTAAAAATTAATCATGATAAATTAATTTTTGACAAATTTAAATTTGTATAAAATTAATCATTTTGCTTGAATTAATGAGGAATTGATTTTATATCAAATAATATTTTAAAAATAAATTAAATTATCGAAAATTATAAAAATGAACTACTAATTTAATAATTTTTTTCCGTAGAATTAATAAAAACAATAAGTAAACTAATCGGCTCTCCGTTGAGTTGATGAGTGTGACAGCACGTGAATAATTGAAGTTTGACTAGGTCTTAACCAATCATTTTAGGCTTTTTTTTTTTTTTTTTACTTTTCTTGCTAGTACCAATTATTTTAGCTTTAAATTTGTGAATGACCCAATATTGATAGAGTGATTAACCTGGTTGAATGACCCTTGAAACAATGACACCTAATAAAAAATAAATCTGAGTGCCATTTGAGTCAGAAAAATAGAAAGGAATTCTTGAGGCCTCCTTGTTAGTTTCACCATTATTTTTTTTCTTGGTTAATTTTTCACCATCAAAGTGGATGGACTGTTTTTAATCAAATTAAATAAATAAAAAAAAGGGCCGGTAAGTTTTTTCAAGCTGTAATACGAAGCTATAATTTTAATAAAATAAAAAGGTAGAAATTCATCATGTTCCTGATGGTGTTGCTTCTTTCTAGCACAAAGCAATACCTAGCTGACTCATAAACCATCAGGAAAATTGAGAGAAAATCATCAGATTTTCTCGCGAAACAAACGGCAAAATAGAGAAGAGACAAGCACTTAACTTTCAGAAGCCAACAATGCCTCTGTTCCATGCAACCTGGAATCACGGCTCAGTTAATAAATTTACGTCCCATTGTGTCGGCTTATTCATGTTCATATTTCACTTTCAAAATGAACGACAGCGACAAACATTAACCTAATTCCAATGGCTTTCATAGTGATGCAATTTATTTCTTTGTTTAATCCACCACATCATAATAAAAATAAATAAATAAAATAAAATAAATCCCATTTACTGTTGGAATAGCAATTCAAGCTTGAGTATCTACACTGCCACTGAATCTGCTTGTTGTATAAAATAATTTTTTTTTCTTTTATTTTCTTCTTTTTCGGATATGCATGTTAATTTTTATGCGAGTATATATAGCACGGGTACTATACGTATATATTACGAATGATAATGGAGAGTTGAATTTCTGTCGCTTTTATGTAATTTTCAAAACATCAGGAAAAATTTTCAATTAATGTCGGTAAAGTATCTTTTTGATCTAAAAAATTTTAAATTATTTAATTCTATTTTATATATTTATTGAAAGTTTTTTATGTCATTCTAAAATATTTGTTTATTCAAGGCTAAATGATAAAATCATTCAAGATGGGTGATATTTAAATAGCCCAAATATAATGTAATTTTAAACATTAACTCGATCAATTGAATTAACAAAAATTAATTATGTGTTGTTACATGAGAATTAACGGTCATTAAGCATACTGAGGCCAACTAATTTTATAGACTCTCGCGAAAAAAGAAAATAATTACAGTTTCCAACTTTTGTAAGTAATGTTAAAATCCCTTATTAATGGCCAAGTCATACTTTTTAAAATTATGCCAAAATTCATATTCAAAATGTTTGAGCTCATTTTTTAATTATTTATTTTTATTTGAGTTTTTATTAGTATGTTTTGAGTTAGATTAAATAGTTTTTTTGTCAAGTCTATTTATTATTAAGATAAATAACATAGTTAATTATTATTATTATTTTAAAATTATAAATAGAGAATATGTAAATACAAATAATTTGTTGTATTGACATAATCTTTTAGATAAAAGTATTAGTTTTATTTTTTTATCAAAATATTATGTTATGCTAAGTTTTTTTTTAAATAATAATTTTTTTATTAAAAAATATTGATTTGAGCTTTTTAAATTTAGGCTAAAAAACTCGAGCCTGGCTCATTTTATAAAATATATTTTTTTAATCAAATTTTTTGGTTTTTAGTTTTATTTTTTTAAGTCATCAAACAAACTTCTAAAGTTATAATCAAATATAATAATATAATATTATTGTACACATTGTATAATTTTAATGAGAAAAATAAATTTTTGGTCTTTTATCTATCATAAAATTATTATTTTAATCTCTCATTTATTGAAAAATGTCACCATTGATCATTTACTTTTTAAAAAATTATCAAATTTAATTTCTCTACTAAACCTTAAACCCTAAATCTAAGGAACTATTTTAGTTTTTTTTTTAAAGCAAGAGATTAAGTATGATATTTTTTAATGAATGAATGACTATTTTAAATATTTTAATAATAAAAAATCAAAATAATACTTTTTATGATAAGTGATGAACAAAAAAATATTTTACTATAATTTTAATCCATTTCGGTATATTTTAATATTAATCAATATATACGTAATCAGTGGAAGAGGGAGGGGCAGCATATGCCTTCCCCCCAACTTTAATCTAATGTGTGTGTGTGTGTATATATATATATTATATTATATTGTGTGTAAATTAAATTTTAATCCAACATATAAAAGCAAAATTTTTAATTTCATCCCCCCAAATTCCTATATGTATATATATTAGTGTAATTTAGATTTTAACCCCATTTATATGAAAGATAATTTTTATTTAACCCCTCACATTACTTACAAAATATTAAATGGTGACTTTCAAGTAAAAAAAAAAATAATTTTTTTTTAATTTTTTCTAATGTGCTTTTATGCTTTGTTCTTTACTTGTTTGCATTTTTTTAAAAGTATTCGTTTAATTTTAAATATTCAATCATAACTTTATATTTTTCACTATTTTAAGAATCTAACATTCAATTTATAGTTTTCACTTAGTTATATACATATACACAACTTTAGGTAAATTTAACACTTAATATTACTATTCAAACTTCACACCTTCAGATCATATTCTTAAGTTTAGTTTATTTTTTATTGTCTAAGTTATACACATTTTTTAAATACTTTGATTGTCTAGGAACACATTTATTTCATTATTTTAGTATAATAATTTATTATTTTTTTATTAATTGCCTCATGGTTCATTTCTAATTCATGCTAATATATTCACTTTTTGTTCATAAATTCTCTTTCATTCTTTGCAAAATTACTGTCTATATGTATTTTGTTAATAAATTTCTCTATTATATTAGATAGCTTGATTTACCTTTTAGTTTAAATATTAGTTATTACGTATGTGTATATATATAAACATATATATTATATTTTTTTTATATTACTTGTACTTCGTATTTTATTATTAATTAATGTTTTATCTACAATAATAAATTTTAAACAATAAGTGTGTTTGATTTAATTATTTAATGTTTTTCTTTTTACAAATATTGAATATTGTAATTAAAAAAATGAGTATACTTACACAATATTATTATTATTTTTAATATTAATTTTGAATACATTTAAATAATATATATCATTTAATTAATTATTAATTTTTGATATAATATGTTAGTGTTTAGTTATTTTTTGGCCGCTAAAGATAAATTGCTGTCTGCCACTGTGCTTAATGGTACATCATTAATTTTTGTCAATTTAATATTAAAAAACACACAATTTTAATCCCCTCACTTATTAGTTTAGTGTCAATTTCATTTCATACTAATCTAAAATTTGACACGATTAGTACCTTACTTTCCATTAAAATTAGACTAAATATACTATAATTCACATCAAAATTAAAATTAAATTTATTAGTAGGAGACTAAATAAAAACTAAAATTTAGTAAGATATCAAACTGTCTCATGTAATATTTGACAAAAATTAGTGTTCAAAATGATATTAAATATTTTGACAGAAATATAGAACCAAATTACTGCAATGTAAATACTTTAGATAAAATTAATAATGATCTTAAACTTTTAAACATGAAATGTGTACTTCTGCCATTAATGTTTTATATAAGTTAGGAAATATCCAAATACACATAATTAATTAGACCTTAGTTTCTTTTTGAGGCAAGAGCACCGCCAGAAGAATGAAAGTATCTTTCCTCACAACACCGAAATGGAAGAGCAATAAATTAAATAGAAATTCCAATCATAATTTTATTGGATCAAAATTTAATGATTTAATATTTTTATCGATAATTATATAGAATGATATTAATTAATATGGTCTTATGTAATTATATTTTTATTCATAAATTTAAACTATCAAATTAACAAGCCTTATTTTACTCTATAATCTCATTACTGTAATCCCCTAGGAATTAAATAGGTATTAGGTGGTTCGGGTTGTTGTCGCTGTGACTGTAATTCAACGAAATAGGAAATTTTGTCTTATTGAGGTCTTCGGTGCTTTCAAGAATTTAAGACCAGTGGTTGCTTGCTTCCAAATAATAATAATAGCTTTTCCCCAATTCTGTTAATCTAACATGTAATGGTTTTTATCGAAAATAAAAAATATTAAAATAGTTTTTTAAAAAATAATCTTTCTAAAATCAAATAGTCTTTTATAAAAGGATTAATTTAGTTCACTTTTTTATTTTAAAGGATTGTTTTAATATTCTCTATTTATTTTTATCCCACACAAACCCTACAAAAATTAATGTTTCACATAAAAAATATATATGTGAATATTTAATATATGATACCAATACGATTTTGTTGTCAGAAATAATCCTATTATCCTTATTCTCTTCAGATTTTTTGTAACATCTTATCTTAAACTCCACAATTGGATTCCACCGACCACCATCTCTTCCCGTTACTTAATTTTTTAATTTCTTCATATTGTTAAATGACAGCATTAAATAATTCTTCATTGGTAAGAAATTACGTATCAGTTATCAATCAGCTTATCATCAAAAAAAGTAAATAGCCTAAAATTAATATAATACCCATCGAAAATTAAGTAATAGGAGCTACAAATTATAATGATTTTGATCTAATTTTTATTCAAAAACCCTTATTATTAAATACCAAAACTTTTCACCTATCTAATGCAAGTACTTTGGTGTATATATTAATGGCTTCTGGATTTCTATTTTTCTTTTTTCAGGTATAAATTTGGAAGTACAAAAATGAATAAAGTAAGATTATCTTTGGATGAATGCCTTGAAATTGAATGAAAAAAATGATTATATGGACTGAGTTATTGTTTGAAAATTTATTATTTAATTGAATAAAATGGCAAATGAAAATTTCAATACCTGTATTCCAAAAGTCTATTTTTGATGATCACAAATATGTTAATGGTGGAATGTAATAATTTTTTTTAATTAAGTTACAATTATATCCTCATCAATTATAAGTTATTCTATACCTTTGTGAATTATGATAAATTTACTTTATGAAAGTAAGATTCATAAAAAAAAAATTATAAGTTCTTAAGTTTCATTCATTTTATTGTAAATAGTTAGAAGTATGGATTTGGGTATACTAAGATCCTTTGACACTTTTGTTTTAGAAAAGTACTATTTGAACCGAAATTCTCAAATCATTTGAAATGGATACGATAATAAATTTCCGTTAAATAATAAAGGAATGATTAATAGTAATAAAAATAAAAAATTATAAAAAAATATTTTTAATAACTTTAACGTCCTAACAATATTAACAAATTATAAAAAAATATTTTTTAAAACTAAAATCAATCTTGTTCTTAGGAACGTAATGGAAACGGCATTGGACATGTATGGACCCGCCATGACCAGTGTCTATCTGAAATTTCTAATTAGAATGAAAGAAGAAAAGGATTCATCCTAATGTTGATTGATGTGGCAGATGTCATTTCATAGTTCAATCAAATTGAACACGAAAACGAAGAAAACATTCTAATCCATATATTAATTTCTCATTACATCCAGAAAATTTATCATTCACTTATTAAATTTTGACTAAAATGCCAAGATTCAGGTATCAATTAAATTTAAATTGTTGCTCTCTTGAATCTTCAAGAACTTATCATTAGAAATACAAAATAATAAGATTAAAAAAAATCACTACAAAATTAAAAAAATTATTTTAATAAAATATCAAAATTTTAATACACGTAAAAGAATGAAAACAATATTCACATAAACAATAAATAAAAAAAACACAACGTTTTCAAAATATAAAAAGAAACAATATTTTTTATTCAAATATTTATTGCAAAATAATGTCTCATAAGATATTTATAATTTTTGTCAAAAAAAGAAGTCTTAAAAAATTTAAGTAACTAAATTCAAACCCAAATCTAATAAAAAAAATAAACTATTAATATTTATCCTGATAAGACTTTTGCTTCTTTAATTAAACTTACTTTTAAGTCTATATGAATTGTAGCACAATAAAACCAAAAAACCAATAAGTAAATATTTAAGTTTTGATAAATTAATCATTTTAAATCTATTTAAATATCATATACATAGCGTAAGTTTTGGACTATCTATTTTTAATTCATTATTCATATAACTTATCTTTACCTTTAATAATACTTCATGTATAACTTTGACAAAAGGCTTACTTAAATTTTCAAATCCAACTTCCAAATTTTTTACCTTGTAATTATATGATAAAGTTCCTATTTTACCCTTTAATAACTCCGATATTAAAAATGCTACTAGCTATACCCACATCAACATATTACACAAATGTATATATTTTTAACCATAACAAAATTTAAAATAAATACAGAACACAACAGCTTCAGCGAGACAAAAGGGCTTAAAAATTCCCAATAATTAAAATCATGTAATGGTGGTAACTTCAATCTATGGGCCACTCCGGAATATGAAACTGTGGGCATTTAATCCAGAAAGAATCAGACCCACGTCACTTCTCACCTTTGCTTTCAAAATTTTGGATTTGGATTCTCTAATATTTGAAGTATTAAATTTTTATTTAATAAATTAAATTTTAAAAAATTTTAAATAATATTTATTAAATTTTTATTTTATAAGTTAAATTTTATCAACTTTATTTATGTTTGAAATTCCGAAATACAGAGATCCATTTTCCAAAATTATCTGTTGTTTTACCATGTTTGGTTAATTACTCAAATATTCAGTCCGACGTGGCCTGATGACTACGAGGATGAAAATGTTGAAACGAATCTTAGATTCATGAATTTTCAATATATGCTTGTATTTTGTATTCTGCTTTATATATATATATATATATAGTCAATAATCTATCATTTTTACCAAATAATTTTTTTTATTAATTTTGATGCTGATATTTGAACTGTAATTTTCTGTCATAAATATTTGGTTTATTTTAAAATCATGACATTAATGTAGATGAAATAACCACATTAGTAATTAAAAATAATTCAAATAATTAGCCTATTTTAAATTAGAATAGTCTTCTGTCATAATAGTTAGGATAATCTTATTCATTGATAACAGATGATTAGTCAGTTTTTTAAACTGTTGAAAATTTTGACTTGTTCTTATTTAGGAGATTCTATATATAATCCATTCTTTAAACATTAACTTTATGATTTATATTTATCCTCCTGTAAGATTTCCAGAACAGTACAATTCACATTCATTCTAAGTTCTCTTCAATGAAAATACAAAAATACCGTCATGTTAGAAAAAATATATAATCCATTCTTGTAACATTAACTTTACTGCCTAGAATTTTACGTCCCTTTCTACATTTAAATATATTCAATTTCTATTTTTTGTAGCCAAAAAATCGCCCTAAAGTTATTGCCTAGAATTTTATGTCTTTTTTCACATTTAAATAAATTAAATTTCCTATTTTTAGCCAAAAAAATCGGAAATGTTAATGTTTATATGGGAAACGGCGTCCAAATTAAATATTTGAATGTACACAGTCTCAAATTAAAATGTCAATATCTTTAAAGCCCGCAAAGTAAGAATAACTCAGACCTTCTATTTTTTGTAATCTATAAATTAATACTAGATTATTTTAATACAAGAACATAAATCACACTCGTAATTTTTATTACTGGCAAAGTCAATCTTATAAAAATAAATAAAGAAATCTGTTATTGTCCGAAATATTATTATGAATTTCACTTTTTTATTTATAAATTTAGTTTGAGCTTTCAACACCAGAATAATACACCACTTATCTAAAATTGATTGGTATGAACTTTTCTTGTGCAAAATATAATAATAGATTCTTGCTTTGAAAAAGACTACCCATACCGAAGCTGGAGAATCTCTTTGCTTGATGTCCCATCATGATGTGTCAGATTCTGATAAGAATATTAAAAATATACATATATTAACCAAAACCATCTCCTTGTATATTATATTTTTTACCTTCTTTTTTTTTCACACACACATATATATATATATATATATATATATTTGTCTCCATTGCTTGTAATTATATGTTCAAGTTGCTGTCTCCTGTCGACCCACCGTGGTTTTGGATGTTATAACATATGACCCATCATTTACTTGAGAGATTTTAATTAAGTGGATTTGATTAATTAGTCATAAATAGTTTAATTCAAATTATATATTCATGTATAAAATATTAATATATTTATATTTCTATATATTTAACCTAATATATTTATATATAATGAATTAAATCTCTACCTTTCAAGGCTCGTCTACATTTAACTATCACTCGCATTTTCGTCATAAATTTTGTTGTTATTAATAATTATAGTCTGGTAGTTCTGGATGGTACAAGTTCATTTCCTTCTGTTTATAGTTTTATATGATTACAAGAAATTAATATTTTTTTTAAGAAGAAAAAAACCTATCTGATATGATGGAGATTCCAATTTAGTAAAAGACAAGTCAAATCTTTCAAAATTTTCGTTGCCATCTATACTCTTATCATTCTCGTAAAAGGTTGATAGAAATTAGTTTTAAAATTCTTATCAACAGTGGTTAATTATTTCCTTCTTCAATAATTGTCATGTATGCCAATTTGAATGAATACAAAATAAATTTGACGCGATTATTAATTTTTCCAAAATCAAAAGTCACTAGAAGCAAATACTAAAGTTTCAAAATATAAAAACTCATATGAAAGAAATATGTTCATAAATAAGAGCATAATAAGAATAGCTTAGTGATAAGATTCATCACCCTCATCCGAATAGTTTTGGAATAGTATTTACAAAAAAAAAAACTTCATATCTATATTTTTTGAGAATTAAATAACAAAAGGAAGTAGTGAGCTATATTTGGAATATATGTTTTTTCGGACAAAATTAGCAACATATATTAGAACCATATTAAGAGGGTGATTATAGGGCCCGAATTAATAGTAGACAACTTTTTTGGTACAAACAAAAAAAATCTAAAACTCAAGGTCTAATTAAAAAATTATATATTTGTCATATTTTAATTAAAAAAATAATATAACAAAAATATAAAAAGTTGTATATAAATTTTTTTTTTCTTCTAACTGATGAGGACTTCTAAGGAGCAAGAAAAATTTTGGATTAATCTCCGTCGAAATCTCTTAAGATATATCTTTGACAAATTTTGTTGCACAAAGTTTTCAATTTATTATTGAGTATTGCAGTATTAGAGATGTTGAAAACCTTCGCAATGTATCAGAATATTCATCTTACTCGTCAATCCAACCACCCAATATCACTCAATTTGCTTAGAAAAATTAGTTCCTCCTTGAATATTATCTAATAGCTTCTTGTCGTTCACCTGACGACATCAATATCACTCTGTTTAATTTTTTCTAAACTGCGATCAGGTAGTTTACTCATTTAATTTTGGACACGCGCGCGCACACACCTATATGATGCACTCTCTCCTAAATTGTTGAAACAATTTTAAATTATTTTATGAATTAGTATTAATTTAATTATTATAATAATTTTGAGTAATTACTAATTAAGTAATTAATATTGTACTAAATTAATAACAAATTGAGTTATTGTTAATATTATAAATAATTTGTAATTGGTTGAATTAACCATAAATTTATTGGATAGAGATTCTAATTTATAACTTGATAAGTAATTATCTTATTGAATCACTAATTAAAAACTAATAAAAGAAATGATTGAGCTCATATAGCTAATTTAATTAGAGAGAATTTATTTTATTAAAATAAAACATATTATTATTATTATTATTATACAAGGGAAGGGTCATATAACATTTTAAGTGTAAAATTAGCCAATTTTCCCTTTTTTTTTTCTTTTTCTTTTTTTGGCAAAAGGAGCTCTCATGTTCAATCTTTTCGGCTCTTTGACATTGGAGTCTTTGTTACTTTGTCAAGTTATAGTCGGCATATCATCAACTTGAAGTCAGTGTTTATTTTATGCAATATTTCATTTTGAATATTATTATTGTATAACATTATTTCAGCATAATAAATCTCTATATATACTATTTTTCTGGTGTTATTCCTCACAACTTTTTTTCTTCCCTTAATATATGACATAGATAATTTCTAAATACAGTTTAAACCCTATAAATCAATATTTTTGAGGTTATGAAAGTTCATTGATTAATTGATATATTATTTAATATATAAATTATTAATTTTTTAACATTTATACACTGATTATTAATATACTCAAGCAATAATCACATACTATATTTTTTTTTATAATATTGAATATTGTATAAAAATGTTTAACGCATTAAGACAAGTTTGAGATGAGGACTAAAATGACATCAATTTAGGAAACAAACAAAAAACATCTGAGTTATATTTTACAAAAAGTGAGATTGTTAATTTATATAATATGCAGGAGGTAAATACTCCTTTAAAAATATATTTATACATTTAAAAAATTATTAATTTATTGTATTAGTTTTAAATAGACCAAAAATATCATTTAATTGAGATTATCATTATCAAACATTAATTTATAAAGGATATACTATATCTTATTCATCAACTTAAATTTAATATTTGAAAATACACGTAATCCACTGAATCTATTATATTATACAGACTTCCTCCCCTCCATGGCTCATGCTTTGAGACGTTAAAATTTGGCGGCATTCAAAATTAAATAACAAAATTATACGTATTAAAATAAAAATATAAAATTAATTGACATATTCCATAAAAAGCCACTATACAATACATATTTGTGTAGTTATTCTGGGCCCAAAAGTGTTTGATTCGAACACAAGTTTGATTTATGATAAACTAAATGTAGAAAAATAAGTTCAATCCACATAAGAAAATGAGCAAGTCTAGACACTCTTATAACCCACAAGACTCAACTCAAATCAAAAGCCTATATCAAGTATGAAATCTCAAATAATGGAAGACTGTTCATGACTCTCTCTCTCAAATACACAACACGTGAAAGTTGTTCTAAAGGAACATGTTTTAGCCTTACTTTGACACCCTTTCTTACATTCTCTCTGCATTTTTTATTTCGCTTGAAGTTATCGATAAAAACGACCATTAATGACACTCTCATCTTTCCGAGAAGAACCATGGCTATTAGAGCTGCAACCCGCATGTCATAGAGGTCAAACAAGGAACAACACGATCATCTCCTTAATTATGAAGATCTACAACATTTATTGTTCTTTAACAATTATTTTTTGGAAAGTTATATATATATGGATTTGTTGCCCTTCGTGAAATATAATGAAGATAACTGAAAAGAGATATAAATATATAATATCCAAAAAAACTTTTTTATTTTTTCATAGTCAATTATTTATTACAATTTATAATCAACTAAAAATATTTTCAGTCAACTATAATATTAAAAACAAAATTTACACAAAATTTTAAAGACACCTATTTATCTTTCTATATATATTGTCAGTTATATTATTGAGTTTTTATAAATTGTAAATGAGATAAAGAGAAAAAGGAAAAGAAGTATGCACTGAAGAAAAACAATACGAATGTTATTTTATTTTTTCAATTTTATTGGTATGTAAGGTTGCTAATTACCTTAGTTTGGTCCATAACTATTATGATCTGATTAAATTCAAAACAAAATTTCAAATATGCGATTTACAAAAGATAGCGTTCAACTACTTCCAATAATAGTCAAACAAGCTGTCTCTACATTATTTTTTCTTTTGGTAAAACATTTTTTTTATTTATATTGAATTTAATCATAGTATATATTTTGATACATGATGAAAACCTTACAATACGATGATCTTGAAGACACTAAGTTTTTTTCAAATTTTATATGTATTTAAAAATGTATATCTTTCTTTGTTTAGGAGTTGTGCAGTCCATCTCTATCAACTTTAAGATTTGACCATAAACTTTTCAAACTTTATTTTGGTACAATATAACTCTTTTTTCAGTGTTTTCATTGGAAACCATAACACTAATTATCCTTGTAAATTAAGAGAAGCCAAATTTTTGAAAAAAATACTATGTTATTTCAAATGCCACAGAAGTACTATTTCACTGTAAAATATGATAATTCAAATATATATATATATACACACACACATATAAAAGAACTAATTTACTCATAGTATATATATTTTATTTTTAAAATAGATATAACACCTTAACATGGATCAAACCACAAAAGATAACTTAATATCTAGTCCTCGTTTTGAGAAAATTTAAAAGAATATAAAAAGTCATAATATTAATTGTATTAATTTCAGATATTAATTTATTCCTCCCACAGAAAAATGTTTCCTTTATGCGTTTCGATCAAAATAGTAAAAAAAAAAAAGAATTAAAGGTACTGATACGATTCGGATACGTTTGGTACAATGAAAATCATGGCGATGACAATGGAGAGCGCGTGGCCATCTGTACGATGAGAGAGGTTTCCACAGTGGAAAGTCGGGCTTTCAATAGGAGTTACTTGGCATATTACAAAACTAACCTTCCCCATGCTATTGTTTTACTCTTCTAGGCATTTTTTTTTTCACCACTGATTTTATAGATTTTAGTTTTGGTTTTATGGTTTTATCTCATGGTTTGTTTTTTAACAGTATTTTTATTTTTGTAAATTTTTATGTTTTTGTGTATATTTGTTCTGTTTGGTTTGTACTTTCTTTTTTGTTTAAAATTTTTTCTTGTCTTTTCATATAATTTATTTGTTTAATTATGTATTATAACAGAAAAAGATTTGATAAAGAATATATCAATTTTTTTATTCTATTATAATTCAATTTTATCACTATTTTTACGGTTCCAAATGAAATTTCAAACTCTATTACTCTTTTTATTTTTAGCACACTAAATAAAATTAAAATCAACAATTTTCCATTTCATTTTTTTTTCTCATCCTCTTTTCCAATCTAATTTCCACCGTACCTATGAAATGCACAATGCAAGTCATCACTGCCTTCCGTCAATTTACGCTTGTTTACTTCCGTTTTGTTTTTCTTTTGAATGGAAATAAGACAGAAACAATGCAGGCTAAGTCTACTTTTTTATCTATTTTTTATAAAATTTATCTATATAAGTTTTTTTTCACAAAAAAATTTAATAAAAATATGAATAATTAATTTATTAAATTTAAATTTAATTTAATTATTACAAAAAGATAAAGTTAACCTAAAGATAAAAAATGAAAAAGCAAAAAGAGATTAATGGTACATTTATTCTAGGAACAAAACTAAATTGTAAATTCCTTAGACTTAGTGGGCAGAATTACAAGACTAAAATTTATCATGACTGACGTGACAAAATGGAAATGCCCCCACACAAGAAAATCTGGATACTTCCACAGGTGATTGTTCGTCCTTCCAAGACCAGCGGTGATGATGCCGTGACACGTAATCATCGACGGCTAGAGCCGAGAGCACTCTCCGTGGGCCCACTCTCATCCATTTTGTCTGATTCTTTCCTCTACCAAAAGAAGTATCGCCGCCTTTGGGTCCCACTCGCAACATGCCATCTCGTCCTTCTCTCTACTAAAATAGTAATTTTCATTAATTTTGGGCCGAAATTATGGATACTCTTACACTCATGGTACGCAATGACTATAATGCCCTCGTCCCCTTCATCTATATAAGAAAACTCCCGGTCCGTCCTTCATTTCCATTCTGAGCTTTGAACTTTCTCGTGAGACCCAGAGGGAGATTTTTTTTCGTTTTTTTTCTTTCAGGAGGGAGAATTTTCTAGGTGGAGTGAAGATGCTAGGTGTATTTAGCAGCTCCATCATTTCGCCGCCCGACGAGCTGGTCGCCGCCGGCAGTCGCACGCCGTCGCCGAAAAGCACGGCGGCCGTGCTTTTGGACCGGTTCGTCCAGAACAACGCATCAGCTGTGTCCGTGCAGATCGGAGACCAAGTCCAGTTGGCTTTTACTCACCACAACGAGTCACCTTGGCATCCCAGGTAACATTATTGACCTCCTAGTTGTACTAGCTAGCATCAGAGTCGCCTAAGCGACCTTTGTATTGCGAGTCGTCGATATGGTGCTTTCACTTGGTGAAAATGGTTTCTGCTTGTTGCTTACGAAACTTGAGAAACTGTAAACTGATTTTGATTAAACTAAGAGTAAGACTCTTGATTCAGAAATTCCTGAACCTGATACAAGAATAAGGAGAAAGGAAAATCGTACAATCGTCTGATCGGTGATATAGGCCATGATTGAGATTAGTGGTGTGCGAATCAGACGGTTTGGTGGCGAATTTTTCCTTTTCTGCCATTGATCTGAAGGATGATCAATGACTCATCATTCATGCATGGTTTTAGTCTACTCTCTCTGACGCGTATTAAGTATTTGTCTGTTTTGTTTTCTTATGAAATTTTTAATCAATACATTTTATATCTCTAGTTAAATGTTCTGGGAAACTTGAATGGCTTATGTTCCTTTCTGTCTCTGTAATATAGCAATGGAAAAATTGTTAACTACGGAGCCACGAAGAATTGTAACTTTTTTCCTTTTCGAGAAAACGAAATTAGAGTTTTAATTTTGTATGTGCAGTCAAATTAAACCTCGACACGAATGGGTGAAGTGGTGTTTGGTGTGAGATCCAATGGTCATGATTCAACAATCATGTGGTGAGTGTGAGAACATGGATAGGATGGAGAAAAAGATTGGGTGTTTTGGGAAATTTTGAATGATTGCCATGTGCCCTTGACAAGAAGGGAAAAAATAAAATATTGAATGGTTTTTTTTTAAAAAAATCTAATGATATAATATTCAGCTATAAAACTATACATTTATGTATAAAAAGTTATATACTTGTTAGATTTTTGTTAAAAAGTTAAAAGACAAATATATAATAATTGTAAACTAATTTAAAAAACATAATAAAAACGTCGGAAGAGAGAGAGGAGACTGGAGACTGTGTGTATACTACACACGGTAATCGTGTGCAATGATCGACGCACGTGGCAGGTGATGTGTTCAAAAGTCACATTTTTTTTCTACTTCGTCCACTTGGTCTGTTAGATGGTTGGTGGTTTGGGATCTATTCGTTAATTCTTATGTTAGCATTCCTCTAAAATTAAAACGTAGAATTACTGAGGATAAAAAGATTTATTACTATTACTTCAATTCTTTTATTATATATTATATATATATATATATATATATATCATAACTTACTTGAAGCACCTATATTTAAGAGCAAAGATCCAACAGTATTATTTGTCTAAATATTATTTTAGAGATTATTTTTTTAAAAAATTAACACGATGATTGAAACAATCCCTTTTTGTTAGGATCATGAGTCATAAATCCAATCCCGTACGAATAATAACTGGAATTTTTTTGCTTGAAAAATGAGATCCTTGGACTACAAAACTTAATCGATGATGGTTCACGTACTGTTGAGGACACGAGAGGTCCGGATGTCACCGTCTACGTTATCGATTGGAAAGCATGCCATCGATCTATGGCTTTGGTCAAAATGAATGGTCAATTATTGGAGAATCTTTTTTTTTCTTTTTTAAAGAGTAGGAAACAATTATTTGATCCCGAAACGAAAAAGTCCAAACGCCTATCCTTTCATGTGATGCGACCAGTTGATCTACCTGTGGACATTATGTATTAACGTATGACATCAATTACTATTGTTTCTATCAAAGTAAATAATGTCTTTTTTCATGTTGTCTTTTTTGGATCAATAGGCATGAAATTTTGTGGCCAGTGGCCTGTTAGCTTGCAATTATTAGTCTTGCTTTTTGCTGATCCCACTTCGTATTGTTGACTTGCATTTCCATAGCTCAGCTTGTTGTTTTCTCTGTCTTTGTTACTTTTCTGATGCATGCAGACCGAATGGGGATAAGGATAACGTAGACTAGGTGGGTGGAACAGAAAATCCTGGGAACAAAGAGACATAGGGATAGGGTTATCCACCACTTGGATATGTTTTTTATTTCCTTCTAGTGGGTCCTGGGCATAATAATTTCGCACAACAGTTATGTTGGTTATGTTATAGCAGATCAGATCCCCTGATGAATAGTAATAAATTTGTGGACTATAAAATTTTAATTGTACAGCATAAGATCTACTCTTCGACACGGTACTGAATTTGCCTTGCCAGTGGGTAGCCAGTACGTCTTTCAATTTATAGAGTATTATATATTTACTTGTGTTTGAGCATATCAGTCCGGTAAACAAATTGGAAGCTACACAATTGATTCATGAAAATCATAGAGTTCTAGTGCCTAGGACAGGGAGAGGAGTAAAAAGAATGGATGACCACGGTCCACGGGGTATAGTCGTCTTTCATGAAGTAATAGTTTTAGGCCGATAGAATAACTGCAATATTCTAAGACATATGATGTGTTTGTTTGTGGGAATGTATTACGCTATGCCAATTTCAGTTATATCTCCCGATTATCTAATTCTGAGTTTAAAATGGTAGATCATTCGCCGTCAAGGATGAGGTGTTCTGTTTGTTTGAAGGGGCTCTTGATAATTTGGGCAGCTTGAGGCAACAATATGGACTCGCCAAGTCTGCCAATGAAGTACTTTTGGTCATTGAGGCTTACAAAGCTCTGCGTGATCGAGCACCCTACCCTGCCAATCATGTTGTTGGCCATCTCAGTGGGAGCTTTGCTTTCATAGTTTTTGACAAGTCTACTTCTACCCTCTTTGTGGCTTCTGTAAGTTATTCTACCTAGCAATGTCCTTCATCCGCCTCCATTAGCTTAATTTGGATACTGAAAACAATCCGTTTGTATGAATTTTGACAGGACCAATTTGGTAAGGTTCCTCTGTATTGGGGAATAACAGCTGATGGATATGTAGCATTTGCTGATGATGCAGAATTGCTTAAAGGCGCTTGCGGCAAGTCCCTTGCTTCTTTCCCTCAAGGTGGGCTTACTTCTAAATTCTACGTGCTTCATCTCTGTAAGTGTATATCGAATTCACAAGCCTCTGGCAACTGTTCGTTGCAAGTAACCCAAAAGGAGGATGGACCAAGAATTAAGAATGAGAATAAGAGGAAAAGAATAAATAAATATATAAATGCTCATATAGTAATCCCATACAGTATCATGCACCCCTAAGGTTATGAACATTATTATTCGACTCAATTACGTTCCTTTTTCACTCCCCTCCTCCCAAAGTAAAGAGTTTCCTACTCATTGTTGACGTTGTTGCCATCTGATTGTACAGGATGTTTTTACTCCACAGCAGATGGAGGGTTGAGATGCTATGAGAATCCCAAGAACAAGGTCACCGCAGTACCTGCAAATGATGAGGAAATCTGGGGTGCAACCTTCAAGGTAACAAGATGACATGAGTTTAAATACAATTGCTGGTTCATTGTTCCCTGCTCTTTGTAGAATATCCTCCTTTTGGTCCATCCAGACCAAGTCAAACCAAGACTTGCAGTTGTCCAAAATCACTGGAACAGAATAATTCCTACATCTATTACCTCTTTCAACCCAACGTCCTCTTCCTTCCCCAAAAGAAAAGTGTCAATTTCCCCCATATTATTAGTGTTTTATACTCGTACTTACCAAGTCCTTACTATACCGCGAACAACTTGATGGAGCTCTCAAGTGGTTGAGAAATCAAGTTTAGGTAGGGGGTCTTAGTCGGCAGAGTTCGAGAACTCACCAATAATTTAGAAGGAAAAAGTAAGTGAAGTGACAGTGGGGTAAGAGCAAGAAAGGGAAGCTTTACCACAGTTGACATTTCTTTTATTATTTTTTTTGAAAAATCATCTTTTATCTTTGATTCTCTTCCTTAGTGACATGGCATCCACCTTCTAGCGTCTCTTTGCTTGCTCCTTGAATGAGTGGTTTCTGACCTGTGTATATGTTGAAAATGATGCATCAGGTGGAAGGGCCAGCGGTTCTTGCAGCTAGAGAGTAGAAGTCTCGTGAAGTGGGTCCCGTAATAATGATTATAAATTATAGTGCTTAGTGGAGCAACAAGTTTGTGTTTGTAACTTCAAGGCATGAATGAGAGGGCCCCATGTAAATACCTTGCTGAGTTATAAGAAAAAATGGGACAAAGGAGGCTGGCGTATTCTCCAACAGTTCCTGCATTAGATAGGACTTATTCTGTTTCTATGAATGTACAGTTTGTGCCCTTCTAATAAAAATGAGTTTAGTTTGAGATCCTCTATTTTTGTATTTGAGTCAAGTCTTTACAGCTAAGAAGGCAACGGGTTTTTCATAACTCATTTGTGATAAGAAATTGAAAACGTTTCTTGCCAGTTTAGCCTGAAGAGAGTCTCTCTCTTTTCAAGCTTTAGTTTACTGTGAGAAGTGCTCTGTTTTGTTCCTTAAAAAAAAATGATATGTGAATTTTCTAGAGTACTTTATTTAGGTTCAGAACTTTTATAGTACTTCTAGATCTAGTTAATCGATAGGAACTTATCATATTTGTAGAAAGAATAAAAATATAGTGCTAACAAAATGGTTCTTTTGTTTCGTGATCAATTAAACAATGATGATTACTTTTTAACTTATTGGCCTTAAAAGATTTGTTTTAGATGTGTTCTTGCTCTAATAACATCACATACGAGAATCTTATCTCTCATTCTCTCACATGGTATCAGAGCCTCATTTAGAGAAATACTTGTAAAATTAGATGAGATAGAGAGAAAGAAACACTTTTTCATTATGGATTCAAAAACATCTACATCTACTTCATCCATTCTCTATTCTTTATCCATTTTTGACGTTTGCCTTTGAGCCAATACTCACAAAATAGACAACCTCATTGAAATTTCCTACAAAGACTTTCTATCCACACAACACCTTAAAGATACTCATCTTCCTCTTATGAACCTATACCAACTTTACACCAAAAACTGCTTCTGGACTTGATCCATAAAACACCTCATCTTTAAACTCAAGATTCCGGTTAAAGAGTATGTTTACTCTTCTAACCTTAACCATGCTGAACTTCCTTCCTGTACCATGGAACAGTATGTGAAACTTAAAATTCCCTAGCAGTTTATTAACCTCTGGATTGATTAAGGATACACTCATCTTTATGTTCGAGCCATCCGACTCTATATCACATATTGTAATACTTGCCAAATTATAGTGCAAAAAAATTTTGTTCTTAGGAAAGAAGGGAGTATTAATATCTATGGTGTGTATTACTAATAAGATATGAGCTTTGGTTTAGTGGTAAGCCTGGGCATCCGAATTCAAGAGGGCGTGGGTTCGAGATGTAGCTCCCTCCTCCTTAAGAAATATTTTGGTGCTGACACATGTTCCCTACAAGTGAAATTACCAAATTGCCCTTCTTACTTTTTCTTCCATTTTCCATCTCTTTCCCGTCATTTTGCATAAAAAAACATTGCTTCACTTTTGGTGAGTTCTGCTGCTCCCTGCTGCCACCGCCAGCCACCACCACCTCCGGCCAGCTCCTCCACTCACCGATGACATGTTCTAGCCGGTCATCGCCAGCAACCGCCGCCGACAACGTCAGTTTTTCGGTAGTCTTCGTAAAGCTCAAACCAGCGACGTTTTGGGCGATTTCGGTGAGTTTTAAGTGTTTGTTTCATGAAAATGATGTTAAGATAAGCATTTTCGGCCCCTATCCATCAAATTTCAGCTTTGCAAGCATGATTTTTGGACTAGTTTTTGAGAACTTGTGCTAACAGGGACCAAATAGAAAAATTTCAAAATTTTGAGGTTTTCAGAAAATGGTGAAATGCTGCATGGTAATGGGTTCGAATTGATCCTATAAGAACACTTTTAAGGTGTATGGCATGAAAACCTATTGTTAATCATGGTTTTTCTTGGATTAAATGCAAGGGTATGAAATCTAGGACTAAAATGAAAACTCAGAAAGCTTTTAGGGCAGAAAATGTTAATTGACGAAAAGTCTGGGAAGGTTAGTGATGGAATTAGGGATTTTGAGTTAGGGTTTGTTTTGAGTAAAAAGAAGGAAGAAAGGTAATTTCTTGCCTACCTATTAGTGTAGGTAACTCATAAAAGTGATAAGGTCACCCGAGGGAAGTTATCGAATTGCTGGTATTTAACGAAACTCAGGTGCGCAGATAGCACTCCCTAATAATCTTTTTTTTATGCTTCACTTTTATTGCTTGAACATGTTTATAAGTATCATTATTAATTTTATTATATCTATATTTTTTAGAATTGAAGTTAGGAGTAATAAAAATCCATTGATATGTGAAATGACTTTACTTACGATTTTGAACTCATACGTACGGTTAGGAATAACTGCTTGATGAATCATTATTGCAAATACAGATGGATTTCATACATACTGGCTACTTTTTCTATGCGTGCTTGTTTTAAAATTTAATATTATTGGGAGGACTAAATAGGACACTGGCTACCAACAGCAGATCTGTTAGCCCTTGGTGCACTTAGGTAATGACCCAGCTAGCAGGGTTAGTGATAGTGCTAGCACTATGTGACAACCATCACACGAGGACCGATGAGTGATAATCTTCGTGAGTTGAGACCTTACGCCTGTTGGTTAGTTGCCCTCGAAGATTGTGTATCCTCACCTGTTGGTTATTTGGCCTCGAGGATTGTGTATCCTCACCTGTTGTGATTTGCCCTTTGTGGTTGTATGCCACACCAGTTTGATCCTTAGTAGTCCTTCCCTAGATATGATCTTCATAAGCTTATTGGTTCCTTGTGAATGACAATTTAAATTAATTTTTTTGAAAAGAGCATCATGTATCTGCAACTGTTTATTGCAACTTAATCATTGTGGTTTAAACTTCATTGTATTTTACTCAATCCTTGATCATGTTTCGCTTTCTATTTATATATGAAATTTTGTTACTAATTTTGGGGTGCTATTTGCCGGAAAAATTTGGTCTCAAATAGGGAGATTGAAGAGTTCCCAGAGGCAGCAGAGCACTGACGAGGAGTCTTGTGGTGAGCCCCGCTTGTGATGTCGTGAGGCCTTTACTTTTTGTTTAGTCGTTATTCGTGGTTTATTCTTTTGGGATGTATATATATCTAGGATGATAGCCATGGGTTGTATGTTTGGGTGGTATAGAGACCACAGTTGAACTTTCCATAATTGTTGTATTTTGTAACTATGTTATATTGGGTTGTACTGGTGAGAGCGGAGCTCTCCTATATGTTGTATTGCTTTACAGGTTATTGTAGAAATTTTGGGACGTCCTATTTACTGGGGAGGTGCTGCCGAAATTTCTACAAATTCCTGGTTTTGTATTTAAACTCTAATTTTATATTAAGGCAATTATATTACATATGGTGCACATCAAATAAATTTGGCATGATATTGACAGTCCCTCCAGTGTAAGACTTGCAGGTTTGGGGATTTTTCCTCGTGGCTTATGCCGGTCCCACTCTAGGAATTTGGGGTGTGACACATATCATGGTCGCAAAAGTCTCCCAGTCATTGCAAGACTGGTCATCCTTGACACCACCTACCTCACATATCAACAAGCCTTTATCGACACAGTTTTCACTACTCTGAATGCAGGCACAGTCATTCTAACTATTTGCCCATACTTTAACCTGAAGCTCTCAGATCCAACTCTAAAGGACAAGTTACAAGTCCAGATTCAGGTTACTAGTACTGAGCAAGTTCCTGAAGCCATCATGGCCACGATCCATCACTAGATGGCTTTCCGATTATAGAATCATACCATGGATCTTTACCTCCCAAACTATACAGAGGATGTTCTTATGATTATAGCCGAGAGACAAGATGTACCCACTATTATACACATCCTTAAACAGATCTCTCGAGAAAATCTCTTTTAGCTCATGCTAACTGATTGGGTAACCAATTATGAACAAAGGCATGTCCACAGCAAACCACTTGCAACTACTAAGCCTCCAAGACTTGTTTGCCTCTCTGGCGGACTAGTTAAGTTGATCGATGAGAAGCTTGGAGAATCTTCCTTTCAAGCGCCATAAGTTCCACCTTTTTTACAGCAGATCATGACAATTACCCCAGTACTAATTCATGAGATCAAGAAACGAACAATCCCAATCCATCATTTTGAAACAAATGACAAGCCCGTTCATGTCTTTCACATCCATGACCATTTCATATGGGACATAGCTCCTGAGAGGTGTATGCCAGGATGCTCCTGCCATGACCCATCCTATTTTTCTGATGATGACAACAGTGAAATCGATCTTTCCTTAGATGATAGTGATTGGAGGAGCTTTCTCGCGTCTATGCCCGCAATACTCCTGTTAAATAAAAAAGATGGATGAAATGGCGTGCGTTGAAAAAGTAGTAGTTGATCAACAAAGAAGAAAAGAAAAAAAAAAGAAAACCTGCCGACCATCTCACCCTTTCAAATCCCATCAAAAGGATTGAGATCTAGATTAGAAACCATGGTCTGTCCCAAACCCTACTACAGCTCCCTCCAGAGCAGACATTCTTATTAAGCTTATGAAAGAAGCAAGATGTTACCGAGAACCACAAGAGACCGTTGCGGATGTATCTCCATACTTTGTCCAACCACCACCATCTTTCTGTAAATTTGCACCCATGGGATCTTCTCTAGCAAATCTCATCCCTTGTATGATGGTTCTTCCGCAAGAACCTTCTTATGATGACTTATATCCTCCTTTGGAAAGACACACAGATGAACACCAAGTAGTTTCTCGACCTTATGTCATTTCTTCCAAAGTTTCAGTCTTAGGAAGTTCTAAGCCTATCTATCCTTCTGAAGAAGTATTAAACTGACATACCAAGAATGCCTCTACCCAAAATCATGTTTTAAAAGCCATTGACTCTAAGTTGACTCATATATCAGTCATACCAACAAACACATCAGGAGAGTAGATCACCTTTTCCAACAGGTTGAACAACTCCGTCTAGAGACTCAACATAAAATCCAGACCTTGGACCATGAACTCCGTAGCTTTATCACCCACAACTATTTTAGTCCTGAATTCACTATGAAGGAAATTGAAACCCATTATCTCAAAGATCAACTTGCCTAGATTGAAATAGACATGAGATCCAAGCCACCATCACCATCGAGACCGCCTATCATACCACTAACTCCCACAATGACTCATTCAATTATGATTCTTTTGTTTCCCCACCTGTTTACCAACTCATTACATCTCATTTCCTTCACACATCATACCCTTCTGAAGCTGACTATACCAACCATTTCAAAATGACCCATCAGATCTTCTAAAAAGCAATTCCAAAACCATAATCTAGATCTCTTCGTCCACCTCAAAGACCCCCTCATTTTCCTAAAAAATACACTGCTTCCCCATCATATACCAAATCTGTAACCTTACAAGGAGTTTCTTTTAAATAGCCTCAATCTCCATCAGAATTAGAACCACCTCCTCCTACTGCCCATAATAACCAAAGATTCAAAGGCCCTTTATTCCCTTCAGACCCTCTTTCTCTGGCTATGGTTACAACTATGTTCAGTTTGATCATTCCTATTCATACTCATGTTTAGAAAATGATTTAGACACTCAAGTCTCTATCACGGACTCAGAAAACTCTAAGCATTTCGCTGATATTTCAGCTCTATATATGGTTGAACTGGCTAATCACCACAATGATCATGAAGAAAAAGTAGAGTAGTCCTATGTTGTTAATGACAGCGACAATGATGAAACCCCAACAGCACAACTTGCACATCACAATCTGATGCCTTTAAAGCCCTTTAATGGACCTTGGTTTACTTTTGATGTTGTCCAACCTTACCAGAGACGAGATAAGCTCCACGAGTTTGGAGCATGGATTGATTTGCAGATGTTTAGAGCCGGTGCAACATTAACTGATGTTATCCGTGAATTTGTTTCAAGATTCACAGAAACCTACCGTGAATGGTTTCAAGCTCTTGGAGAATACTGTCAGTTACAAATTTTACAATTAGACAGTCTGACCTCTTTATTAGGTGCCATCCACAAAGAATTCATTGGCGATTTCCAACTCATTGACAAACGGAAACGTCAGGAATATTTTAAGATGAAATGCTACTTTATCAAAAAGCATAATATATTAACCGACACATGAAAAGAATGACAGAAAGATACTACCTTCTCAATGGTTTTAACGACATTACTATCAGACATGTCTTTATAGCTTCTTTACTAGAATAACTACTATTAGAATTGAACAGAGCACTTTAAGCCATTCATAGACCTATAACTGATATCTCTCTTGGAGAAATTTATCAGTTAGCCTTGGCCACCCTTGATAAGCTCTGTGGACAACAAAAAGTACTACACTCAGTTCAATCTAGAAAATTAAAACTCTAGAAAACTTGTTAGAAGTTATATCTCAAGATCAAATGCCGAGATAAGTACTCTTGTGACTGTAAGCCTAAGAAGAAGTCACACTTTACTCATATATCCATTTGGCCTAACACTTTTAGAAGAAAACATCGCCCTTTGCGATACTTTAGAAAGAGCCATTATAAGAAATCTTGGAAATGAGAATAAGATGTTTGCTACATTTGCAAAAAGAAAGGACACTTTGCTCGGCAATGTCTAAACAAACCCAAGTAGGCTGTAAGAATGATAGAACAAATTGAAATGCAGCTTCCCTTTGAAGATAAGGATCTTGAAGACGTCTTCTTTAAACAAAATGAGCCAGATGTTGATACCATCCTTGCTCTCCTAGATTTTGATAGTCCTGATTCCAGTTCCAACTCCGATGATCCATTCACTTATCACCATGGTCACATTTATAAAATTGATCCTTACCAACCTTCTTAAGACCAAAGTTCCAGCTCTTTCCATATGTCCACCTCTCCATCCTTTCCAATAAATATGCCAAACTTCTTCCAGCCATCGCCCTCATAGATACAAGCTTTCAGGTTATTGTTATGAACCTTTCTTTGCTTCCCAATAAAGCTTAGAGAAAACATGCTTCGTACTTCAAGACAACCAATGATTTAGTATTTAAAGTTTCCTTGATTATCTGGCATAAAATTGGAATCCACTTTTTTCCTGAATGTATTACTTAGATGTATGTCCTTGGCAGCCACATTGTTGGCAAAGACATTCTCATTGGCATGGATGTTCTCCAAAAGTCTCCAGGTCTACGGATTGAAGCTAAAGGAGTTCGCTACAAACATCAAATAAGGAAACTTTGTAGCGAATCGATGATGGCTTGTTGATATGTGAAGTAGGTGGTGTCAAGGATGGCCAGTCTTGCAGTGACTGAAAGACCTTTGCAGCCATGATATGTAATACAGAGTCAGATGGCTTTGACATGAAGATGAATATATCCTTGATTAATCCAGTGATTAATGAATTACTGGGGAATTTCAAGTTCCACATATTGTTCTGTGGTATAAGAGGGAAATTTGACATAGTTAAGATTAAAAGAGTAAACATACTTTTTAACTAAAATCTTAGGTTTAAAAATGATGTGTTTTATGGAACGAATCCAGGAGCATTTATAGTGTCAAATATCTAAAAAATATTTTCAGGTAGAGTATGTAACACTGTTTTTACTTATTAATTATTATTTAAATTTTCATGATATAATTCTAAACTATTGTCTTACACAACTTAATCATCAAAATAATATTTGAGAGCATGCCATTGACTCTTGTTGGAGTAATCTTTTCAGACTGATAATATTTAAGAAATATAGGGTTTTCTTTTTTAAATGCGTGTACCCATATTTTAATATATTTAATATCAAATTAAACTTTATAGTTTGTTTTACCAAAACTTATGAAGAAGATTTGGAATAGCATTTTACTTAGTACATTCACGAGATATGACACAATCCTTAAAAAGTCTTAGACAAGTCAGGACACAAAAAAGAAATGAAAACAAGATTTTTGTAATGGTCCATTCAACATTTAAGAATTTATAATCATATAGTCTTTCTTTTAAAATTATGTTGCTAGATCATAGGCAGTAAATTTTGAAAAAAAAAAAAAAAAAAAAAACTTTGCTCCGGTAATCACAAACTACTTTCATCTAAAGCTGAACTAGCCCTATGGCAAACTTGTGCTTCTTCTGTATCCTTTTTTATGGCTTGTAAAATTCATTACCAACCAACAACATAATTTTGGGCCTTGGTGCATCCCTAGTAATATCCGAGGGAAGAACCACCTCAGTATTAAGAACAATGTCCAGTTGTGACTGGCTGCCACTTGGTACTCAACATGGCAAAATATAGCCACTACCGCTACCACACTACCACATTGCCTCAAATATGATTTGGGGGACTGAAACACAATTCCAGACTCAAATTATAGCTTCAAACTGATCCAAACCATTTTGCTTTAGTGTGTCCTTTTTAATCATTGATTCAAAATATTACGCAAAATATTTTTGGCAAAGATAACCTTCTACCAAGATCTCAGATCATCAACAACAGTACAGGAGGCTCTAAATTGTAATTGCATTACAAATCTCTGTTCATCATAACATGTGAAAGACAAAACATATATAGACAGAACAAGCAAAGAGAAATTAAGAAACTCGAGACAAGACGAACATGAAAAGCAAGAAAGAGAAAAAAGAAAAATATATGTTCCACAAGCTGACCTCACAGTGGTTGATTATGGAAGTCTTAAAGGTGGCAAACAGCATTAATTGGTAGGACAAATATCTTCCAAACTGCAGGAAAGAATGCGTAAGATTTAACTTATATACAGTTCTCTCAACATAAAGCAGATCCCTTGTAAGAGAAATTCCTAGTCCCAGTATAAAAAAAGTCGAGACCAAACTGATAATAAATGGACATGCAAGCATGTAGAAAATGAGTCTCATAGAAATTGTGTTATTATGCTTACATATCTATTAATGATTGATTTGGTTTACTAATTTTTTATAGACCATGTTTAGATAAGTATTTCTCTTTGAAGAAGACACTACCTTCTCCCCAGCCATTCAATGATGTCACCTGTGACAGTTGATCTTTTCTTATTTGAGAAAGCGAGGGATGCGGCCTTCCTCATCAAAGCAGACCCAGCAATGCATCCCAAAACTGCTGGATTTTTACAACTGAAATAACGACACGATTTAGGATATGACTGAATAATGAAGACAGGCCAACATAAACAATATTCCTTGTAGTTATGATAGAGAACCTGAGATTCGAGTTTCGATCGGCAGTTAGAATATGTTGGTGGGCCCATGATAAAAAGACAGCAACACTGTACCAATAAAATTGTTACTTTTACTCCGAAAGTTCCATAATTCAACAGAATAAATTTGAGAAATATAATACTTTGATTTTCTACTGTTCAGTAATTGGTTAGCTTAAAAGTCACTGCAAGATCTGTCTCTCGAGGGTAAAATGAAGAAACACAGCTCTAAGCATTGCACCAGAAAACATTCGGTCTTAGGTCAGCACATCAGTGAAAGCTTAACAAATAAACTGTTTCTACAAGTCAACAGATTGGTCCAACTCAAGACAAGCAAACAACACAGTGGTCGTGTTATTTACTTTACTCTATGCATGACAAGCAAAAGATAGAATCAGAATTGGTTATGAAAGTAAAAGTAGTAAAAGAGTAATACATGCCTTCCAGAAAGGATATCACCCTGACCACCACAGCGTCTAGGAGAACCATAGATACTCACTGATTTGACTGCAAGAAAAATAACCACAAATTTTATTCATTTTTGAACATCTGCAAATCACTATAACATGAATATCCCAAGATGGTGCCATGTGCATACAAAAATATATATAATTATACAGTGCTACTGTCTTAGAGTATATCATGTATATTCTGAAGCCAATGGCAACTGTAGCATGGTGTACGATGGCAAGAACATGTTATTTCTTTTTATTGGATATGCAAAATGATATTCAAGTGCATAAATAATAATTTCATAAATGCAAACAGCAATTGAATATCATATGTTCATCTTGATCAGAGAAGAAGAGAAACAAAGAACAAGATTATCATAATGATCAAGGACCTACCCGTGTCACCATCACTTATAAGATCAGATTTTCCTTTCCTTAGGATAGTAACACCACCAATCCTGCCCAATAACATTCCACAATATGTAGGTTTCTTAAAATTAATGTATTTAATCACAGATAACAATAAGAAATCACCAAGCGGTGTCCTTGATCAAAGCGAAATACTTTGCATGCTCTAGTGCTTGTATAACTAAAAGATGTTAATTTTCTATTAGAAACAGATAAAAAGGATTTTAATCTGCTTTCAAAATATTTGACTTGTATACAATGTGAATCAGCATCAAATGAGGAACTTACTGTTTGGAGAGAGACAGCAATTGCTGAGAAGCATCTAGATTGTCGACTTCAGAACTCAAAATTTTCTGAACTAGACGCTTATATTCATTGACATTTGGGGTTAGAACAGCTAAGGCATAGCCAGTGACAAGATCAGGGTTATTTGTAACAAGAAAGAGTCCATCCTGCAGAACACCCACAAAGTCAATCAGACCATGAACAAAACATCTAAACTTCAATATACTTAGGGTAATCAGATCAGGCATAAAGTGTCTTAAACCTCAATATATTACCCCATCTATAACAATAGGGATGTTTGACTGTCTTGCACGTGTAATGATTTCACTCACACAGGCCTGACAAGCATTTGTGTAAATGTTAGAACTTAGAATTAGATATGACAAGTATTGGCAAGAGTTAAATTCTTAGCATATAGGACAACATCAAGAAAAACAAGAAAGGACCAAATAAAAAAACCTGTACATTAGGAAGGAGAAAACAGCAAATTAAGTTAATGTTTAGCACACCTTCGAAACCCAAAGTTGTTAATACAATTGTAATTTCTATATGTCAGCCCCCGAGTAACTGGTTAAGCTTTTAGGCTGAGAGGTTCTTTAAATAGTACCAAAACCTAATTAACCAGGTGATCTATAGTTCAACCTTGGTTTCTCTAAACCCATGATTAAAGTTACAATACAAAGTAATATTACTATTAACTATCAGCAGTTAAGAGCCCAAGCATTGTCCACATTTCTAGGTCAATGGGCTTTCACACATAATTGCAATTAATATTGCATGCATGCACATTATAAGACATGGTTATACAAAAGGGCAGGTAACTATCTCAGATGTTTAGATGATGCACATATGAGGGATTAGCATAAATCCTAGACCCTTGAACATGAGATCACATGTTTTCTGGTCAGATAAAATATAATTCAAAGACTAAAACATGCTTATATAACTTAAAAATAAAAAAGAGAGGCGAGCCAACTGGGAGTAGCCGAAGTGGTAAGGGTGGGGTGGGGATATAAATAGTGTCAAGGGTTCAAATCCTCCAACGTTCCAGAAAAAACAAAGGAAGTTTAGAATTGAGATAACAATAAATTTTATGAGCAAGCACCAGAAGTCAAATATTAACCAAGTAATCTCTATGTGTGTTAAAAATGAGATCCTTCAACAAAGCATACCAGAAGAAACGGGTCTCTTCCAAGGCCTGGACCAATGACAAGACAGTCAAATCTTTCCATCCACTTATCAACTTCAGCTAGAACCTTGTTTGATATGGATTTTTTGTCTTCATCTCTGAACTTAGTTTCCCACAAAAATATAAAATTAACATCCACATAGTAATGAAACATGCAAACTTGAAGACAAAGATTATGCAGAGATTACACCTAACACTGTAAGATTCTTCCAAAACTGGGTGCACAATCAACTCAGGACTATAGCTTTTTATGACAGGAGCAGCATCTTTTGTACAAAAAACATGGGACAGATCTGCACCCTGCAGGAAGGGAAAATAGTTGAATACAAATGGCCAGGAGAGAAAAAAAAGCTCTTCCAGAGGTGAGAGGAGGAACTGGATCAGTTTGAGCTATTAAACTTAACTGAACCAGGTCGAGAATGCAATATCAATGGAAAAAGCAAAAAAAAGTATAGAATGTGGAAACTAACAATTTTTAAGGCTGAAATCGCAGCAAAATATGGAGCTCCTGTGTATTCACGACACCCTCCAATCACAGCTATCTTACCTAATTGGGAATATAAAGTAAATGAAGCAAACATTAGATATTTCTTCTTCTCTTCAAAAACAAACATAATATGGAAAATAAGGGGCGAAGAGAAAAGTTGTAGGCTTTCAAAGCAAAGCCATCCCTTTAGTCATAAATAGGGGCACTTGACTTCTGAAGCCTCTATTTTAAATTAATTATTGTTCTCTAAAACTTGAAACAACTCACCTCAACCCAAGTCCATTTACCACAGGAAACAAAGGAGGGGAAAAAAATAACAGACAGAAACTTGGCATGGCTTACTTTGCAATAATATTAAAAAGACTTTATTACATAGCTTCTTCTTATGAAGGGAAAAAACCAAAAGAAATACCACCACCTTTATGGTTGCAGAAATGAGTAAGCCGACGTGTAAAACAATTAAGTAGCAAAATAAAGTAAGGAAAGGCATAATTATTTGGTTTTCTTTGTTCGGGGTGTGAGGAATTAGAAGAGTGTTATACCTGCTTGGCCTTTATGTCTACTGGGATCAAGGGCAGGAGTAATTGCACTCACAATGCTCTCAGCATCAGCTTCAATAGACCTTGGATCTTGCATTTTTCTAAAACCAGTTTGATGACCACAGGCACCTTCCAGAGATCTTATCAGGAATTGTTGTCTTCTGTAAACAGGTGAAGAAGCCAACATAAAACTTCTTGCACAGTCCAAGAAGGCTAACTGAGAAGTCATGCCATGTTTCATAAACATGACCAAAATACAGCCCCCCTATCACAACCCAAGCAAGTATTATTTAACCCTCCAGAATTGCAGAAAGAGCAACAGAAGTTAATTTCACTTATATATACAAGGAATTCAATAGTTAAAAGAAGAAATATAACAAACTCAACCAGCCGCAGTGCAGGAGATTGTTTTGTATAGAGACTACCGATACCCGTCCCCTCTTTGTCCCAGAAAGAAAACTTTTCTCATATTATTATTCGTTTATTTAAGAAGGCTCAGAAGTAGAAAACTAAGCAAATTACTTGGTCTGAGGGACAGACTAATACTAGAATCAAATAATCTTACATTGACATAACTGATCATTTCAAAGCCAATATTACCATTACGGGGTACAGTACTTAGTTCAATTATCATAGCTAATCAATTCAAATTCCGAGCAAAACCTTGAATGCTCTCCTTCACCAATTCTTTGGAAGTTTTCATATGACTTTGAAACCAGTTTTTAAAAACACAAATCAAATGAAGATTCAAAGAGATCAAAATTTTCGGAGGAGCAAATGCATTAATCATATCTGTGAAAAATGAGAGGTAAAAGGGAACAGGAAAAAAGAAAAAAAAACCAGACGTTTTGCTATAATACCTGAAAAACAATCAGCGACGAAAGCCGGAAAGCTTTTAAACACCTTCAAGAGCTGAGAGCAGAGTCAATGCTTCGAACCCACTGTTTCTAGAATCAGAGAACTTCGGTGGTTTTGCTCAGAATTCAGAATTTACTTGGTCACATATGCCTATATAGCAAGCGTTTGTATTTTTAACATTTTTTTATATTCAGACTGTTTTCATATTGTCTTGATTAAAAAGACCTACTGTATAATTTTATAATAGAAGAAAATTGTGTAATTTAAGAAGCGCACTCTCTCTCAAGTTTCAATCCAGTATTTCTAAACCATTTTAGCGGGATGATGCCCCAAAATGTCTAGATTAAAAATAATCCTGATCTTTATGCTTGCTGGCGACAAAAAAGAAAAGAAAGAGACAGTGAGAAAGAAGAAAAGAAAAAATGCAAAACTCAGACCATTTAGAAATTTTAGACCCTTTTGAAAGGACAGAGATCCTAATTACAAACATTGGGTAGATCCTTTTAAGGAGAGAGACGAGAAGAAATTCACATAAAACACATAAAAGTTGTAGGATGCTACAGCCAAGACATGATTGCAACATCTTTCCCTATTTTGCTAAACCTTTAACTTCTTTGTGCCAAGATGAGAGAATCATACTCACTCCATCCGATTTGATCTCATGCATGATGTTTACTCTAGCCAATCCTTCCTATGATAATCTATTTCTACCTTTGGAAAGACAGACATATGAGGATAGGGTTGCAACTAGACCATATGTCCTAATGTCTAAGGTCACCCCATTGGAAATTATAAAAATGAGAAATTATAAAGCTATTCATACTTGAAATGCTAGATTGACATACTAAAAATGTCACTGTACAAAATCATGTACTAAAAAAGCTTGATTCCAAATTTAAGCGGATTGCTCATAGGTAAGATCAAACTTCTAAATAGGTGAATTAATTATCTATTGAGATTCAATAGTTGTGACTAAATATGTAGAAAAGAATTTATACATTATATTTTGTGCTCAAGCAATTTATATCTTAAAATTGCTTTGGTCCTTAGTTTGATAAAAAAGAAAAGAAGATATGACATCTTAAGGATTAGCGAAAACAAATTGAAGCAAACATGGCAACCAACTTACACTCAACTCCACCTGGAGTAACTTTTTCTATATAATCCATTTACAATTCATTCTTATCCATTTATCAAACAAGTCATATTCCTTTAGTACCTTATCCATCATATCCATCATCCCCAAAACATACATAGCCACCCTGTCTTATACCAAACATGAACCTCCTTTTCATGCTCCCTTAAAAGGGTCCATTAAAGAATTAGTTGAACTCAGACCTTCCTTTTTTCTTCCAATGAACAACCTCAAACAAAAAGAACCTTTTTATCTTGAAACAATAAATCCATCTAAAATTGCTATGATGGAAACATGTCCTATGATGAACTCTAAACAAATTTGTTCAAAATAATCCTATAAAAATGATTAAGATGAATATATGATTTCTTTGTTTAGTGAATATCAACATCTAGCAGACATCTACATTATCTACATGGCTTAATCCACTAATCCTTCTCAATCCTATGTGGAAGAAGTAAAAAGTGAGCCTGAAGAGAAAGAATTCTAGTTTTTCTCTATAGTAGGGAATTTTGGCTATCATCGAATAGATGTTACTCTTGGGAATCCTTCTAATAGCCCTTGGTTCGCTTTTAGTGGCATATACCCTTATAAAGAAGTGATCGGTTACATAAGTTTAGTGTATGGTTAGATTTATAAATGTTAAAAACTAGAATAGTTCTTTATGATGCTATTGGAGAATTTGATTATAGATTTACTGACACTCTCAAAGAATGGTTTCAATGTTTTAAAGACTATAGACAACTATAAGTTCTTCAACTAAAAAGCCCAGCTGCTCTTTTGGGCATGATCCTTAGAAAATTGATTAGAGATTTCCATTTTATTGATAAGCAAAAGCGTTAGGAATTCTTTTAGATGAAATGTTGCTTTCAAAAAAGACATGATCTTGAGAAACATTTACAACTAATGATAGAGAGATATGATCTAATTAATAGTTGCATTGATGTAAATCTTATACATGTTTAGATTGCTTCCCTACTTAATGAATTGCAACCAGAGCTAAATAAAGCTATACAAGCTTTGTATAGAGACATGACACAAATATCTTTTAGAGAAATCCATCAATTCAGCTTGTTTACTTTTGATAAACTCTATGAACAACAAAAATTATTTTATTTAGATTTTTTAGGATGATCAAAATTTCAAAAGATATGATAAATGTCATATCTTAAGATCAAGTGTAAGGACAAAGACACTTGTTACTGCAAACATAAAGAAAAGTCTTATTTTGCTAGACACTTCTTCTCCATAGGCTGTAGCCTGTAAGGTACTTTTGGAGAAGCCAAAGTTAAAAAAAGAAGGAAATGTCAAGACACCTACTACATTTGTGGTCAAAAGAGACATTTTGCCAAATAATGCCTAAAAAAGGCTACATAGACTATTCGGCTTATAGAACAAATCAACATGTAAGTGACCTTAAGGGAAGGTGATCTTGAACATGTTCTCTCTATGCAAAGCTAGCTTGATGATGATACCATCATAGCCTTGCCCATTCCTTCCTCATTAGATTCAGAATCAAATGATTTGTTAGATCAATCTCGTGATCACATTTTTTCAATTCAACAATCTGACATTGGCAGCAAATCATATTGTAAACTTCACATCCATATCCTTTTAGATAAATTTGCTAAAACAATCCTAGTCATTACTTTTCTTACTAGTTCATAATGAATAGTGATAAATCCATCTATTCAACTAGCTCATCTATAGGTGGAAAATTTAAAATATTCCAAGGGAGCAAATAAAAAACTTTTTCATATTTCTTTGATTCCGAACGTAGGATTGGAGTTAAGTTTTTCGCAAATTGTATCATATGGACTTAAGTCCTTAAAAGCAACCTTCTTGATAAAGACATTCTTATTGGCATGGATGCCTTTTCTCAATCAAAGAACTTGTTGATTCAATCTTCAGGTATTTAGTATAAAATTATATTTAAATCTTTCACAGATATACCTAAATTGTATCAATTACACTAAGCTCCTCCCCTATAAAAGTCCATCAAAATGGAGCTATTGGAATTTTGTCTTGAGTTTTATTCAGAATTCAGGCACAACCACTCGTTACGAAAGAATGAATAATATTTTATGAAGCTTCCCTTCAAGATAAAAAAGGATATCAATCCCATAAAAGCTACCCATTTTGGAATGAATCCTGATGATCTTTTCTCGGCTTGTGAAAAATGTGAAGGTATCCTAAAACAAGGTCTTACTGAACTAACCAAATCTGATTGGACATTTAAGCCTTTTATGTTGAAAAAAGGTTAAAGCTAAAAAAGGGAAAAATGAGGCTTGTGATTCATTATAGGTCAAAATTAACATGTTTCTTAAAGATAACAAATTTCCTATACCTAATCTTGTGACACAGAACTCTACTTAGAGGTGCTAAGATCTTTATAAAATTTGATTTTAAAGCAGAATTTTGGCAATTAGATATTCATCGTTAAGTGCCCAAAATAGCCTTTTGCATTCTAGATGTTTAATATCAATAAACTATTATGTCATTTGGGCTTAAAGTGGCTCATTCTTTATTTTAAAACCCTTAAACCTATTTTGAATAATGTTTTGGTTTATATTGATGATATTATATAATTTTTGAAATCATAAGAAGAATACAAGGCCTTCCTCATGCAGTTTGT
This sequence comes from Delonix regia, assembly GCA_037074485.1. Classification (NCBI taxonomy): domain Eukaryota; kingdom Viridiplantae; phylum Streptophyta; class Magnoliopsida; order Fabales; family Fabaceae; genus Delonix; species Delonix regia. Next base: position 32,545,646 of record CM073451.1, read on the forward strand.
TAATATTGTAAAATCTTGCAAGATCATACTTTTAGCTCGAAAGATTCATTTGGTCCAAACCCAAATAGAATTTTCGAGAATGATTTTTGAAGATGAATGGTATAAGCTTGGTCCATAGTTAGAAGAAAATTATTGCAATTCCTAAATGAGAGCCTTACCCTCAAGCAAATCCAACAAATTTTTGGCATTGTCAATTTTATCAAAGATATTATCCCAAAATGTTTAAATCATACAACCTAGCTGTCCAAATTCCTAAAAAATAGTGAACTATACTCTTAGACTCAATTTCAAACAACTATTGTTTAGTATCTAAAGATTATAGCAAAAAAATCCTTTTTCAATCAAAATCCCTAACAAAGACTCCACACTTATCTTATACATTAATGCTAATAGTAATTATTAGGGTGTCATGTTGATTGAACAAGACAAAAAGAAAGAAATATTATAATAGACATGCTAATGGCTCATTCAAACCATTTGAATTGCATTATCACACAATATGCAAAGAGATCGTAACAGTAAAATATGGTATTAAAATTTTTGAATTCTATTTAATCCTTTGTGAATTCATTATACATATGGATAATTTTATTTTCCTAAAATTCTGGATTTCAAAAAAAATTACTTCCAGACAAATAGCTTACGTGACAATAAGCATGGTTTACTTGCAATAAATTCCATGTTCAATACATTAAATGAGTCACCAACTACCATGTAAATCTCCTTTCTTGTTATAAATCCAATACCATATCCCTGATTTCTCTGGTAGCCTTGATCCCACTCATTCTTATGATTCAGCCTTCTAGACTTCCTTTAAATCACCTAGCTACCGTAAAAAAATCATTTCCTCTTACCGATCATATCCTGATTTCCCCTTCATAGATAATCGAATTAGCTAAAAGATCCCTATTCTTTTACCTTTATCATCACCTAAAAAATATCAATCTTCTTGATATCAACCATATATTTCATCTTGATATCTCATTCCTTATAAGAATTTCCCCTAAAACCTTTGATGCAAATGTGATGTGGTTTCTTTAGTCACTATCAGTTTACTACACAGGAACCATAGAGTTTTCCACTATAAATATATTTCACCAACTCAACAATGAAACCCATCATAAATCACTCCTCTTGACTTTCCTTTAATGACATTCACCACTTCTTTCATGGTGTGAATAGGTTAATGGTGCAATAAGATGGCTTGACTTATGAAACCATCTAGATTTATGCAAAACTGCATCATCCATTTATATCATTCACAAATGATGTTGGCATCATAATAATGGATTCTAATATCACAGGATCATGCATATGAGTATAACACTTCTCTAAACTTTCAAAAAGATTATTATAACCTTTTTATCTTATTAAAAAAGTTTCTTTGTTATCTTAATAATTATAAGGTCCCCTTGATGTTAATTGCACTTCGATTGGCCAATTCCCTGGAGAACTTAGACATCTTCCACATCCAAATGCTACTTTATCTCAGAGTAACATTCAATGATAAAATGCTCTCCACCCTACTTAGGAGCCATTATCGATGTACACTGTCGAAGATGACTAAGAATTATTCTAAGATTCCAATAACTTTTGGACCATATAATTATAGAAGACATGTGGATTCTCAAAGAGAGACCTCACCAAAAAGTTTTACTCTTGGTAAACTTAATTTCTCTTCAAATCATGAACCTATTATCAAGCGTCGTTTGTATCTTAGTTAGAGACCATCTTTATTAGAGTATTGTTGTCTCGTCTACTTTAATAAAGTCGTGTTGTCACATTGTCTTTATTACAACAGTAGTCTCTTGTCAAAGTTTTAATTAAGTATAGAAGCATATTTAATTTTAACTTTTATGATTATGTACCTCATAGTTTATAAGAAGCTCTCTCTTCAATTGAAAAGTAGAACAAGTCTTGTAAAACTTTCTTATTAATAATGCAAGTATATTATCCATAAGTTTCTAAGCTTATCTTTTCCTGTGCAATCTTCCTTCTAGTTTCCTATACTTATCATATTTCTAATTATGTTGTGCGCTTACTTCTTACGATGATCTTATGTATTATAAAAGGTTAGTTTGAATGATTTAACTAAGAAAATTAGGTAGCTCTAAGGTCCTCATGTGTTGGCAATACTTATCTATAGCCTCATGATACTTGAATTAACAGTAGCATGGAGATGTTTAATGGCAACAAGTATTATATATCATTAAGTGATTGGATTAAATTAAGAAACCATTAATTCAATATCTATATAATCTTTATAAATCGTACAAGTTTAATGGTTTGTATTAAAGAAACTTCATGTCCTTTTCTCTCTGGCAGAAAATTCGGATTCACAAATCACAATCTACTTTTTAAATTAATTCAATAATTAGTCTAATTTTAAATAATTAATTATATGTCACATTAATTTCTAGACACGTAATTAATTTATAACTAAAATACTTTAACCTATCCACCCACTCCCGCCGCACCCTACTTCCAAGCAAGCCTAATCTCATTTTCTAAATTGCTCTCCGCTGTCTTCTGCTGGTGCAAGGTGCAAGGACAATGGCTCCTCCAACGTCGGATATGAAGATGAATGCGTTCAGGTCAGGGATTGTTGTGCTGGGAGCCTTGGCTTTTGGATACTTGAGTATACAGATCGGATTCAAGCCTTTTCTTGAGAAAGCTCAGCAGCACGCTCTCCAACAATCTGATCATTCTACCCCTTCTCAGGAATCTGCTTTCTCAGACTCTGATTCGTAGACTACTTTGTATTCTTTCACCTTGCGCGTGTGCGTGTGGCTGGCGTCCGTTAACATAGTTTGTTTAGTGCGTGTGTGTAGGTGGCTGTGTAGCGTACAGTGCTTGACCTAAGTCTCTGAATTGACATAAACGAAAGTAGAGGAGAGGAAAGGAGGGGGAGTTGAATATTGGGTCCTTATTTTTCTACCAGTCTAAGCATAGTGAGAAGTTGATTGAGCCAAAGGAAGGTGACCCTTTTCTCTTGGCTCAATTTGGTGCGGAATCCTCAACAGCATTTGCAGCCGGAAGCCTCTTCAACCTATGATGAGTATGCTATGTTTACGATTATTGTTGAATTTATATTAAGTTTGTTATTTACTCTGTGGAGCTCGAATGGAGATGTCATTTTGTCTTGTCCTCCTTTGTGTTCAAAAGGGAAAGAATATGTGCATGCTAGACCAGGAAATCTTGTTCTACTTTCTCAACCTTTGCATTAAATGGAATGAAGTGCAGTATAGGTTCTTGGATGGGAATTGTGTATTGACCGATTACTATATTGTTTAGTTGAGAAGTATTAGTTCGTAGGCAGAGCATCAGTTTGCGTTATCATACAAATTCATATTTATACCCATCATGATAAAATAGCATACATAAGGTCTTTGAAATAAAACAAATGCAATGCGAAAGGATAATCCCGCAAGCAGCAGATGTTAGGATTTTGAATCTGTCGCATGAGAAAGTTTTCAACCTTATAGGTGCATACCTGATCAGTTGACTATTACTCACAGGCACAATCATACATTTTCTGAATGTATGTTTAGTAAATTTATATATTTGAGTTTCCAGTAGGTTACATTTGTATTCCGGCAGTGTTCCTGCTAGCTGTTTTTCTCTTGGGGGAGTGAAGCCCATGTTAACGGGATAATATGAATCTTTCCTGATCAAATGAATGCATTACAAAATTGAATAAATACTGAGTCTATAACATTCTGTGGGACATCTCTGTTTTAATGAAGCGTTGAACAGCGAGAAACTTGTTTTTCTGTTTTCGTCTCATTTTTAATTGTCTCCACATAGGTAGATTTTCATTTTTTATGCTATGTATTTATCCTTTTTATCATTCTTTTGTCCGCTCATCTACCTTCCCCCACGTGTGTTTATTATCAATTCTGAGTTCATATTGAAACTAATTTTGATTAAATTTGTTGCAAGTCCTTCAGCGTTATTGTTTTGTTTCCTGTAACATTATATATTGCATAACTCAAAGTACTTTAATTTTTTTGAAAACATGCTGACTTTCGAAGTACTTGTAGCATTAGTTTTTAACTCTATTTAAATGTGACTCTTGTTTATCTTAGGCCTTCAATTTTTAATTATCAAATAACAATAAGTATAGGTTGTTAATTCTTAATCTTAAACCTCATTTGACATTCGCATTCGCTAGATTAGGTGACATAGATTGAATCTAAGTCTCTGAAGTAATACATGGTAAACTGATTTTTTTTATCATATCTTAGATGGATCAAGAATAATCGGATTTTGGGGAAGATGACAAAAGTTTGCTGGAAGACTGTAATCAAAGGAGAAACATGGCTGTCACTCAAGTCTTGGCTTGTGTGGTAAATGCAATATATTTCATTGAATATTACAGGAAAGAATATGGAGAAAGGTCTGCATCATCCATGAAAGAGATGAAAAAAAGGAAGGCTTCTAAGGATGCTGAATGTGGCAAAGGGTTTGAGAGAATAAAGGCAACAAATGATGTTGCTGAAGCAATCAGGGAGGGAAATGCTGTCTCTGAGAAAAGCCAAGCATTCACTTATTTGGCAACAGAAGTGTTTACTGGCTTCATGAACATGGGTTTTGAACAGAACTCACTCTACAGGGGCCTACATTTTCCTTACGGCTGATGCTGGGTGGTTCTTTTGTCTTTGGTCCATGATGGAGCAATAGTATGAATCTAGTATCACTTGCTGACTACCCATTCTCACCATTAGACCGCCATCTAGTAGCTTATGTTGCACCCTTTATGGTTGCCCAGTAGAGGGATGCAAGAACTTTTTGCTACAAATGTTGCATGGTTCCCCTAGATTTATACGTAATTCATATAAAGATTAGTGGAAGATACCCTCTTACTGTTGTTCTGTTTCCTTTCCTTGCTCTGGTGGGCGTGGTTGTTAAGTTCAGCTTAATTTGAACCTGAAAGTTGGATTGTAGTTATCTGTCGTAAACCTTTCCTGTTCTCCAGTATAATTGTGTACATAGGCAAGTTCTAATTTTGAGGATAATGTTGAAATTCGGATTGGAGCGTTGTTAACACTTATTATTGTTTCTCCACTTGTTGGGGACATGGAGGAGGGTATTCTCTACATATGCAGTTCAGTTAGCAGGCATGAATGATTATTAGTTGTCTCTTATATTTTCTACTGATTATGTAGCCCACATCAACCCTCTTAAGCTAGGTACTTTTCAATAAAATGTTAGATTGTTAAGGCTAAGTTTGTGCTAAAATCACCCGATTGATGGGATGGGATTTTGAGAAGCAATATATGCATCTTCTGTGCTTTGTATAATCTAGTGATTGACTAAGCATCTCTCAGAGCACTCTGCATCTTTCCTGGTGGAGGCGTATTTTTAGACAATTGACAATTGTGGTCTGTGGAAAACTGGTAAATTAGTTAAATTCTTATCTTTGTGCTGGCAATAGATTGCATATTTGTTAACATAACTACATAAGATATAAGCCCCTGTTGCAAGCAGGAAAAGATAGAAGATGAAAAGAGAGAAAAGAGGTTAATTGTTATGATAATTGTTAGGATGGAAGGTATCTTAATCCTCTGTAATTTGTTAAAATATATTATATTGATTGACAATATTGGTACTTGTAACCGTACAGCTCAGCTGAAACATTTTTATCTTTAAATCTCTGGCAAATGGTACTTCAGCACAAACTGAAATGTCAAACTGCTTCCTCCTGTTTCTGACTGACTAAAGTCAGAGACGTGATCTTTTTTTTGTTTTAAACCTTGGTTGACGGTGGATTCTACAGCATTGGGGAGCACTAAAATGCTTTCAATGGTTCCAACTTTTCTGCAGTTTCTCTCTCTTTCCAATATGTCCCTTAATAAGTTGAATTATCAAATGAAAATGCTTATGTTTTTTTAAAATAATCACACATGATTATATTTATTATCCATAAATTTAAGTCATCAAATTTTTATGAATCCAGATTTGCTATACTTTTTTAAAAAATTGTTCAGGTTAGATTGTATAATTTTTTTAATTTGAATTTAGATCAAAATATTAATTTAAATTATTAAATCGTACAATTTTGTTTTGAATTTTAACTGTTGATTTCATATATTTTCTTTTAAATGTAATAAATTCATATCAAATTTTTATTGAAGGACTAGAATGTTTCAACCGCACCTGGGGAATTCAATCTTGCTTTCCCACGGAGCAGTTCAACTACGTTCAACCATGAAAGTTCTCACACCCGCTAAATTGGCCTGCTTATAAAAATCTTCTTGTTCTTTAATCTCTTAAAGTTTCTGCTACTTGCTCATGACTGAAACCATTCATTGCCTCCCATTTACTCCTTTTTTTTTGGTCAGACCTCCCATTTATTCTTTTATTTGATTTGTTTAAGCTCATTTACTTTGTGACATTTTAAATGCTCAAAATGGAAAAACGTAACGAGATTATGCCATGGTGATACAATCTGATATTCTTGCCTCCATTCTGTGATAGACAAAGCACGTGTGGCTGCCTCGGCCTCCTACACTACTTGTCCTAGATATTCTTACATTAGCACCAGCATTGTAGTAATATGGAAACTAGTGTTAATTAATAGTTTTGCTTCCTTCCTTCACTTACAACGTAGTCTCCCTCCAATATTCTTCGGTGAGCTCTCATTTCTGTTGATAGATACAAGATCCTAGATGGTGAATTCGGATTAGGGCACTTCTTGAGATATTTTTTTCTAAAATAATTTAATTTCGAATAATATTTTTAAGGACATCTCATAATATCGAAAGGTTTCCTTTGTGAAACAGAAGTTTTTGAAATTGTCTGGGGACAGATACAATTCATAAAATGATTGCTTTTTCTTGTTCCCCTTTTGAAAGTGTGATATTAGAATTAAAAGAAAAAAATTGTTAAATTAGAAATGATGTAAAATTTTTATTGACCCAAAAAAAAAAGAAATTTCAATATTTTTTATAATAAAAATGCCTTTTCATAGTACTAGTATAAAATATAGATAAAAAGTATTAGTAAATAAATCTTAAAAATTTTAGCTTTCCTTTAAAAAATTAGGACCAGGTATAACACAACGCGCATAAACCAGAGAGGCGCTATATTTTCGTGTGCGTGCTAGGAGATGACCCAATCCAAATTCAAGTTACCTCCGCACTCTTCAAACGAAAGTGGGACACGTCGCCTACCGTTACCATTTCCTTCCAATATCCTGCGCTTTCCCTTTAGGCACCATTTTTCTTCAAGAAAGTCGTCAACTTTTCGGGTATGGAAACTAAATCACGTCGTTGCTAATAGCAGGCCCCCTGCTTTTAATGTATTGCTCACCGCATTCTTAGTCTCTCTCTGACAAAAACTAATTGAACAACAGCAAAGGAAAGGTATTATTATGGAGTCTTGATTCTTGAATGCCCCTTGGCTTCCTTCACACCCATATCTCTTCATATTCTAGCTTTCCATTCATCATTCAGATATACTACCAAACTCACCTGCCCAGCAAAGTTGAAAATGCACGCTTGAGTTCAAATGGGAAAATCAATGTCACGTTCTTGCATGCCTCACTTCTGAGTCTCCCTCCTGCGTTTACTAGCTTCTATCTTTCTTTTGCTTAGTACCCACATTCTGGAAATTTGAATTTGGACTCAAATGTCTAAGAGTTCCTTGCAGCAAGACGTTGAACCCAAGCCATTGTTGGAAACATTCAAGAGAGTTAAGCGGTTGAAATTATTTGAGCCATCTCTGGGTGTTCTGGGATTTTTCATTGTTAGTGCCTGTGTGGTTAGCTGCTTATTTTACCTGGATTACAGAGATTTGGCTGGAAAATTTGGGCTCTCAGGTCAATCCAAGAGCTCCACTTGGATGAAAAGGTCAGAAGAGGAACTGAGAATCGAATTTCTTGGAGAAAAGGGTGGTGGATGTGATTTGTTCAATGGGAACTGGGTTTGGGACGAGAACTACCCATTGTATCAGTCGAAAGATTGCATCTTTCTGGATGAAGGATTCCGGTGTTCTGAAAATGGAAGACCTGATTTGTTTTACACCAAATGGAGATGGCAACCCAAAAATTGCAACTTGCCCAGGTAGTTCTAGTGTTTTTATTCTCAATTCTTTCACTTTCAGTACTTCTTTGCTTATCAAACAAGAAAACAATTTTAACACAGGGGGTTTGATAGCCCAGTTATCTTGATTCTTGAGAGTGTCCCAACGGTCGGGTGGCAATTGGTCATCATAAACTCTCTTCCTTTTATTTTTTTGGTGTAACTTTCAGCATTTAATACATGCAACTCTTTGATGCGGACAAGATTTTGTATTCAATTTTCATGGAGGAGTTGTTTTTCTGGGATGCGTATAGTGATAAGAATGAAGATTGAAGAATTCATTAATTTCTTGTGCACGTGATTGGTGACAGAATAGCTAAATTTAGATTCATTTCATTTTTTAACCGTAATCTGTCTTTTGGTTTTCTACTCTACTGCACTTAATTTACCGCTCCCTTTTGGTCTATACAGTAGACACTGTTTCCTTGCTTAGTTACGGCTGCTTCTCTTTTACGTTTTATCTTTCAGCTCTTTCCTTCGTGCCTTTTAGTTATTGTCGTCAACAATAGAGGGATAAAGACAAATTTCTTCTATGCATGATCTTTTGTCATTTATATTTGATCCATTATTCTGTAAACTCATTTATCTCCCATTCATTTTTTTTTTTCAGAATGCTGCTAGTTTGCTTTTATAATATATAATATTTTGCTGGTGAATTTAACCACTTTATTCATGCTCAGTCGGTAGCCTACTTATTAATATTACGAATGCTAAGTTAAAGACTAATTTTCTCTCCCCTGAGCTTTTCTGGGGTTGACTGATTGTACTATGTGGATAAGATCAGTGGCTATGCATTTGTTTCATGCATTCTGACTTGTAACTTTCAAGCTCAATGCAAAATAAATGGAAGAGAACTTACAGCTTTTGTTTTGTTTTGTTTTTTGTTTTTTTGGTTAATAAAAACAGATTTAATGCAACACTGATGTTAGAAAAATTGCGAAACAAACGCCTAGTGTTTGCTGGAGATTCCATAGGGAGAAACCAATGGGAGTCACTCTTGTGCATGCTCTCTTCTGGGGTAGCTAACAAGGAATCAATCTATGAAGTGAATGGCAGCCCAATCACAAAGCACAAAGGGTTCTTGGTGTTCAAATTCAGGGATTTTAACTGCACTGTGGAATACTACAGAGCTCCGTTTCTTGTACAGCAGGGTCGGCGTCCTCCTAGGGCTCCTCGGAAGGTCAAGACAACCCTCAAGCTGGACAAACTGGATTGGAACTCTTTGAAGTGGAGAGATGCAGATGTGCTGGTTTTAAATACAGGCCATTGGTGGAATTACGAGAAAATTATAAGGGGGTAAATCAATCCTCATTCATTATTTAGGATGTGTTTGCTATACTATATGATCTTGACCCTGTTATTTTACGTACCATGGTATTTTCATTTAGTATGCTGATATGTGATAAAGAGTGTCATGTGACAGCTAAAGTGTACATATATTATGTCATCTAACTTTTTAAAGGTATAGAGGGATAACTTCTTTCTTTTTGTAGTTATCATTTTTACTCGCCTTTAATAATTAATTTCACAACAAATTTTATTTTTACGAAATTATATGCATAATACATAAATTATATAATAAAAATTGCTTCGTATATGAAGAAAAGGGAATAAATTGCATATGAACTTTTACATTTTTCAATTTTTTTATTTATATTTCTCATTCAAAAATAGTTTAAAGTTTTAAGGTTTGATTTATTTAAAGAGGGTACATTTGAAATTTCAAGAAATGAGTAGCATTGATTAATATGTACAACCAAATAGCATATTTTATATTATGGGGATGTTAGATACCACCAATTACCATATCAAACATAGATATCGGGAATACCATATATCTTATATAAAACCACGAAAATGATATGAACATGAAATAACAGTACACCAAATGCCCCCTTAGTGATGTCTAATCACTAGGTTGGCTTTAAAATGTCAATATGCTGTAAAAAGGTGGCCTCTTGTTTGTTATCAGTGAACTGCATGATTGTTGACTTCTTGATGGGGCAATGAAGATCCGTAACTTTCTTCTTTTGTGAATAGTGATTTCTGTGATCATTCAGTGGAAATTAGACAGCTGCAAGTAATGACAAGGAGAATTTAACAGTCGTATGAATATGATGAGTGTGAAGAAAGATGAGAGCAAAAAACATGAAAAGGTGCTAAAATGAGCACATACAAGAGAATATCCCTTTGCCTTTTTTGTCTACCTTTTTGTGTATGATTGGAACTTTGGATTCTATCATATGTAAATGAAGGATCAACTGTAGCATAAAGAGGTAGTATTTAAGGTACTTGTTGTGTTGTAAGATAAGCTAGAGTGAAGGGTCCTCCAATTAACATATACTTTAATTCTGTCAAAACTTGCAGTGTTCCAATACACTTTAGTATTGCTTCTTGTCTGTACAACGATTGAATTTTTTCTGTGTTTGGTCAGTGGTAGTTATTTTCAAGAAGGAAAGGAAGTAAAGATGGAAATGAGAGTGGAAGATGCATATAAGAGATCAGTTGAGACAGTAGTGAAGTGGGTGCATGGTGCAGTAAATTCTAGCAGGACCCTGGTGTTCTTTCGTACTTTTGCCCCTGTGCATTTCAGGTTTGTTTGACTCTCTAGATGACATAACTTTCCTCGCTCCGTACTAGTATCTCTGTTCGCCTTAGTTGGTATCACAACTGTCTATAAATTTTGAACTCTGAATATAGAATTATCCAATGCTTTTACGTCAAATTGTTTACATTACTAGGCTTGGATTCTCATAAACACTGGGCTTGTGTGACTTCTAAATGAATACATGAGCAATGGTACGGCACCAATTGTGAAACAAATTTATGATAACCTGTTACAGGACAAAAGGCCTGTCCATGCCCATGGACTTCATGTTGAACCCTTAAATTGACCTGGGAATGAGATTTAGTCACCGGCATGAGCTTGAGGACACCCCTAACTGCAGTACCTTAAAAAAAAAAAAAAAAACTTTTTTCTCAATAGTCTTCTCTTCCTATAATTTACATTCCTTAAGTCTCTTGTTTGCTAGTTTATTGCATAAATTAGCCAATACCCTATGATATATGCAAATTAAAACAATTAATTTTCTATTATCTCTAGATAGCTATGTTAATGCTGCTCTTTGGAAAGCAACTGATGCTGATTCTGCCTTAAGATGCTTTCATAACTCATACAGATTTATAGCATTTTCATATTTTCCTTCATTCTCTTGTGTGTCCTTGGCCCACAACCTTTTTCCAGTAAGCAAGATCTGCAATTCTGGTGAATTATATAAATCTAAATTGCTCAAATACGGATCATACAGAGGTGGAGATTGGAGACTTGGAGGAAACTGTCATTTGGAGACACTGCCTGAGCTTGGCACCTCATTAGTACCAGGTGATAACTGGTCTCAGTTCAAAATAGCAAATGGTGTGTTATCAGAATATTCAAACACTTCTGCAATATCAAAATTGAAGGTACTGAATGTAACCCACATGACTGCTCAGAGAAAAGATGGGCATTCATCTCTCTATTATCTTGGTCCTAGTGTGGGCCCTGCACCAACCCATCGCCAAGATTGCAGCCACTGGTGCTTACCCGGGGTACCCGATGCTTGGAATGAGCTGCTTTATGCATTGTTCCTAAAATATCAAGTTTCTGGGGTATAGAAAACTCCTGACACTCAAATATAACTCATTCACAGAGAAAAGCCATTTAATTATTCTTCATGGATTCAAGAAGCTTCTTGTACAGAAGTGAAAGTTTAGGTAGTTTCAGTATATAAGATAGGTAAATCAAGCCAATTACATAGAGACCTATAAATGTGTAGAGGCGAGCTGTTTTGAAATGTATATGTTACATGTTTATATGTTTATTCATAGTGAATTGGTCTGCCTTAGTTTTCATAAATTAAATTTACTTGAAAATTTTTTACCATGAAATCCTCCTATAGACTGTTGAAGAGAACAGTGCATGGCGTATTTTTGACATAAATTTGCAACAAGTGGATAAGATCGCAGAGTTTGCTACTGTTTATCATCAAAAGGAATTATTTTTCTCAAGAAGTCCAAATTTACTGTAAGTTGGCTACTCTTTTCATTAGTCTTTGAGATTGCCAAACATCAAACTGACGTTTGCAACACCAAGAATTATTACACTTATTCACAAAATTGCGAAGCTAACTTAGTTGAAAAAGACTAAAGATATTATCTAGAATCAATTAAATGAGTTTTGATTGAAGCGTACCGAAACAAAGCACGAAAGTTTTATTGTTTGTCAGACGTATTTTCTTAAAAATTAAATTATTGAATAACAGTTTCACATAAGAATTTGATATTAATATGACTATTTTATTGTCATAATGAAAAATTATAATATTTTGTGATATAAAAAATTAAATTTATTTTTATAATATTATTAAATTAAAACATTTTAATGATATTTTTTTGTAAATATATGAAATGTAATTTAACCAAAGTAGGTTAATTAAATTTCCTCTAATTTTAACTGATGATAAATTATACTTAGTATTAGGGAGATGAATATTAAAAGTATTCAAATCATAAGGTCAGGTAGAATCCCAACTTGTGCCCCAATCCTGGGTTGTCATCGACTATATTATTTGGGACATGAGGGCCGAGTTAAATTAGATTATTGGAGTTTTTCATTAAAATATATTTTTATTCTTTTAATATTTTGTTACTTTAAATTTAAAATAAGTCTAAAAAAATAAAAAAAATATAATTTGTACATAGTAAATAAATATTTTATATTAATAAAATTGATTTATATTTAACATAAAAAAATTGATAATTTTTTTAAAAAAATACTAAATATATATATAATTAATATATATATATATATATATAAATTTAAAAAATATACATGACAGGATACGATTTGGCTGAGAGTTAATCACCTTGCACAAAATCTCATCACCGCGGCTCGGCCTTCCAAAAAAGAAAAAAAGAAAAACCAATATTTATTATAACACACTCAGATTCCAAAAACACTAGGAATCCCGCATTTTCAAAGCTTTAGTACTAAGGTACGATTTGACGACTGACACACACGCTAAGCAAGTTGTGACTTGTGAGTTGACGTTCACCAGCTTGTTGTGCAAAATCTTTTTGATAGATTTATAATTAATATATAGTCAATTATTACATCATTAGACACATTTTAATTAATTTTTATATTTAATAATATATTTACATAGTTATTTATAATTAATGATAAAAAATAGGTAAATTAATTTACTTTTTTTCAATAAATTGAACTAAAAATGTCTCGTCAATCATAATCAAACCCTCAAGTGCCTTACCACAACAATGCCACAAAGACCTAGTGGGCCCCCACTGCAACAAGTTGCTCAACATGCAGATCCCACCATCAATTACAAAAGGGACGACTATGTTACTGGTTTAATCTGAACCATGAGCAGTCACTGGTAAATAAAAGTTTACAGATAAGGACCCCAGTTACAGTATTTTTTGATGCTTGTTCAAACGAGGACTATAACTACTCTGAGCCATATAAGTTGATGTTTTACTGTCTTTGGGGAGAGAGAGAGAGAGAGAGAGATAAGCTCTCCACAACCAAGTGTGTAAGAGATTGAGCCTATCTTGGATTAGATATCTGGACATGGGCTGTTGCCTGCTGTTCCTCATCCCCTGATGCTCAAAAGGATAATTATCCCTGCACAACACAACTCCATGATTCTTGTGGGTCTTAGCCAGATTGGCCAACTGTGTCTGTGAACACATGGTCCCACCAACCCACATGCCCATACACCTTATCACTCGCCCCACCCTCTTACTCACTCACCGTTTTTCCCCTTTATAAAACCCTCTTCTCAACTTTTACACTTGGTTATTTCAAGTTGTGTCCATCTGAGTTTGAATAAGCTGGATATGGATGTTGCTGTGGAACTCGAAGATGATCTCTTCTTTGCAGACTTGAGCAAGCAGATTTCTCTCCTAATTATGGATGAAGATGAAGAAGACCCGCTTGCTTGTTGTCCTCCTGAGCCTCTCCAGGTTGTTTGCTTTCCAAAGTCATGGAATTTTAGCTTGAGTTATACTTGGATATCATTAATCTGAACATGCCAATTTTTTTTTTTTTTTTTTCTTCTTGTTCTTCATCTTCAGGTTTTCTCTGGAGCAATAATCCGTCCTCCTCCTCTCTCTGCTGTAGTCTACGAACAGGGTCCGAGAAGAGAAAGCAAAGGGACAGGGGTGTTTATCCCTCAGTCCACACAGCCAAGAAGGAAGCACAGGAGAGGAAGATCTAATTCATACGCAAAACAGCAGAAGCAGTCTGAAGATACAAGAATGCTTTCTCGAGTTCCTAACAATTATTCTTTCAGATCCAAAAATGGCTGATGAGGATAGATCCGTCTTGAAAACAAAAAGCAGAACAGTTCGATAAATTCTAATGATTTATTCCTTTGCCAAGTTTACTTAATCATGAATTACGGGTTTGATATTCTTTAGTCTTTAGGCAATAAATTGTAGTATTGTTTCAGTGATTGATATATATAGGTTTTTACTGATTATGTACATGGGAATTGGGAAAGCCATATTATATATATATATACTCTACTGCTATGTTCAGTAATGTAGGAAGGTTGATATGAGGTTTTGTGACCTTCCAACAAGTGGACAAGAATGGTTGTAATATAGTTTGACTATATTTGTCTAGCTAGGTATTGTTTCAGTTATATGCTTGTCCTTGATTAGTCAATAATATTAATAGTACTTTTGCCTAAAAATTTGCCTTTTCTTCCTTTCTTTCCATCATATAATTGCAAATGGCCTTGGTTCTGCTTTAAGCTTTTCTTCCCTATGCCGTCAGGCTTGTATACGAAAGATGGAAAATGGAAGGAATTAAGAGGGAAGTGTATACTTATAATATATCAATTATCAATATGTCTGCTTGAGTATCAATTTTTTTTCACTCTTGTTTTCCCATTTTTCTTTTCCTGCCAAATTACAGATAATCAGAGATTGCATAGCCTTTACTTTCACTTCTTCCAAATAGCATCCTTGTAGTTTTAATTAACATAGGAAAATTTAAGGCAAGTTTCTCATTAAAAAAATTGATAGTATTTAGAAATTTAGTTATGAGAAAAATTAATACAATATATATATATATATATATATATTCTGTATTACTATTGAGTCACATGAGATTCAAATCCCTTCTCTGACAGGATAAGGCTTCAAATGAGAAAGGGACATGTTTCATCACTTGTAAGACGTAATCCATGAATAGTAATATAGACTTGTAATTATAATAAACAAATATAGAGTGAAAGCTTTTGAGCAATTTGCTTTTGTGCAAGACAACCAGAAAGAGTACTTGACTAAGAAATTAGGATTCTTTCTTGCATTCATAAGGCAGACTCAACTCAAAGCCGTTGGCAGAGCATGAATATGATTGCAAAGCATAAGCTTTTGGATTTGCTTTTAATCACTGAATTGTCAATTATTCTCGTTCCACTCTTACCCAAACCACACGAGTTATGTTTCATCATTGTATTTGCAGTTCATTGTAATAATTAATTATTCAGAGATCTTACTCGAGAAGTTTAGAAATGATCATTTTAATTAGCACCCAACTCTTAACATGACATGCCATATCACAACGAATTTACGATATCATATTTTAAAACTTGATTATACAAGTATGAATCCTTAAATTACAATGTCAATTATTCTCGTTCCACTCTTACCCAAACCACACGAGTTATGTTTCATCATTGTATTTGCAGTTCATTGTAATAATTAATTATTCAGAGATCTTACTCGAGAAGTTTAGAAATGATCATTTTAATTAGCACCCAACTCTTAACATGACATGCCATATCACAACGAATTTACGATATCATATTTTAAAACTTGATTATACAAGTATGAATCCTTAAATTACAATGTAATTGAAAAAAAAAGAAAAAAAAAGCAAAATAATAGAAGCATATAGTAAGATTTGATGTTTAATCATGCTGTTTAATCTCTACTATTATTAACCTTTTATATATTCCTTGAATCTTTCATAATGTCATATTAAGATAAATCATATTTTATCTCTCTACAATCTTCCCCAATTCAAAATGATGACTCATGAAATTTCATGTCGTCCTCTTATATATTTTATTCTATTCTTATATATTTGCCCTGAGATGTGATTTTTTTTCTTTTTCCTTATTTAGTGGCTGACGCCCATAAAAATCAATCACGGAAACATCGTAATCTCATCTTTTCAAGCAGTGTTGATTGATGGGATAGAAACAGTAGTGGATTGGCATAGTTATTAATACCATCATAACATATTGAAGATTTCAAGGGAAATATCCCTACATCTACACCTAAATCTGTATCGCATTGAAAGAATTTTGCTTTTCTCTTGTAACTTCGAAGATACGTAATACTATAAAACACAAATATGCATAACGTTCTTGTTATCTATTTTCAACATAAGCTTCATCCTGCATCCCATCAATCACATCTTCAAGGGCCATTTTTTTTTCTCAAATATTGGGATGCTCATATTATTTTCAGGTTCATTTCAACACAACTTGCAACAAGTCATGGGACCAATTTCTTTTGGGGACCTAGACAATGCCAACCCCTAGTACATGCAATAGTGTTCATTAGTATAACCTAATTTGATGACATTCGTAACTTATAAATAAACGTGCACTACCACTGATCAGCAGCCACCTCCTGACAACGACCAAATCAAGCGAAGATGTTTCCTTCTTGGTTTTTTAATCTTCTTTAACTAAAATTGGAAGTGACTATTTATCACAAACTAAAATTTTTTAAGAATTCAATTTTCTAAAGGAGTTGGAAATAGTGTTGGATTATTTTATATGGAATCAAAATATTCCACACAAACAAAGCTAGCTCCTCGTTCTTCCCTGTTATTATCTGTCCGTTTCTTCCACAAGTTCAGTAGATAATCTAGTTGCTAGACTACTAAATTATCATCAAGTTAACAAAATTGGGGAGGGGAAAGCAGATAACCTAAACGTTATTCGATTGAACCCAGTGATATATCAGCATGTAATAAAAAACTATAAACAATGGCAGAACATGGATAACTATCCATGCATGTTTATACTATTATTATAGGTTTCATTAAATAATCTCCCCACAGGAGAAAGCTGTGGCCCTCGAAACAGTTCATAATTCTTACACATCGTTAACCATTGATAACAATGCCGGATGCATATACCAACAAGTAGATTGGTTTTTAGGTCATCACTTGCACTGCATGCTTCTTCTTGGACAAGTGAGACAGTATACTAGACGAGCTAAGTCTTCACTGCATCATGTCCACTCTGGATGTTAAAGTTGAGAAAACATGGAAAGAGTCAGCCAACTTTCAAGTAATAACCTAATTCTATGTAAGTGTGAAACTAGGGAATAAGATAGATGAGTAACCTGAAAACCTGGATGAGGAGTTTCTACTTGACTAACAACCGTGCTGGAAACCTGTGAGGCTGCAACTGAACTAACATCATGAATGACAACCCCGCTCTCTTCACCAAGAGACTGCTCAATACTATTAATAGGAGAGATCAGAGACTGTCCACTACCATTTTCTAGGACAGTCTTTCCTTTCAAGGGGGAGCCAGAAGTTCCCCCACTAAAACTGGGCATGGGAGGAGAAGCAGTGGTCCGTTTTGAGGCAAGATCAAGGCGTTCAATCATTCGTGCAACACCAGCAATGCCAGCATTCATCTCACGCTGAACACCTTTACTCAGCTCTTTCACTGAAGCATTATGAGCAAGTATCTTCTCTTTGAGGCCACGAGTACTTTTGGAAATAGATTCCTTATATCTGGTTCCAAATTTCATTATATAAAAGCAGTTTAACATTGGCAGGCAGGCTAATAATAGGAGCATGAAGGATCACATGCACAAATTTGTTTACCTGGTTGAAGCAGCAGAAAATTTGGATTTTATGGACTCAGGGAAGGAGAACATCTCAGAAGTGTTCAGTCTTCTCACACTCTCAGAGGGTGGCTCGCTATAAAGAACTCTAAATATAACCCAGGAGGCAGTAAACAAATGATAGATCAATGATAAGACATTTTAGGACATGTACTCATAAGCCTCCTGATAAAGAACTTATGCCACTACATTAGAGTTTATTTCCAGGGTTAGATAAAACCAATACCTGGCTTTGAAAGGGACATCAGTTTCAGGAGTAGAATTTCTAGCAATGGCATCAACAGTGGTAAGACTAGATGGTGAAGGTCGAGTGTTGGCAGCAATAGTTATACCAGAAATTGGCGAACTACCTCCAGAAGGTGAAGTTTTAAGCACTGGTTGTGTCCCAGACACATGCACAGAAGAGTCAACAACAGGAATCTCAGATGGACCTGCTCCAGATGATCTTTGCCTTTCCCTTCTGCGAATATAATGAACTCTACTTGCAGCAGCAACTAGGTGCTGCATAATTTGTTCATCAAAATCAGAGTCATCTGAACAAGAATCATCCTGCAGTAGTATGTACTGCCTCTCATCAATGAAAGATGTTATACTTTACCTCAATTCAATAAAATGATACTCGTATTAAGCAAATAAATACAAATATATATTGACTAAAAAACAAAAGATGCATAACACTTCAAAATCTCAGAAATATTACTCACATGTTCAGCATTAAGCTGTTCAAGGGGGATACGAGAATAAGGGAATGCAGATGAATATGAGCTTCTTGATCTCAATTGTTTTTCAGCCTCCACTGCAGCTAGAAGTTCTTGGCTACAAGATTGATGATTGAGGAAAATAAAGAACAATACCAACACAAGGCATTTAAGAAAGAGACAGAAATCTTGTAAGAGAAAATACATACTTGGCTGGGTCTTTTAAGGCAAGCGACTGCCAACAGATAGGGCACTCTTTGCTTCTCTGAGACCTATAGTAAAGTAGTATTATGTTAGAAGCAGCCTATCACATCATTGTCTAGGAGTGTGAAAAGCATAGATCTGGTTTGTCATACGGAATGATCAAACATAAACTAACTACAAAGCAAACAGGCTTACCATTCAAGAATACAGTGCAGATGATACTCATGTTTGCAATTGGTTATCTGGAGTTGAAAAGGAAGACATCAATAATGTATTCAACATTTAAATTTAGACATTAAAATCCACAAATTGCAAATACATCACTTAGGTAAAGTTCCTTAGATGTTTTCTATTAAGTTTTCCAATAAACCTATGGCATGTGAATTTGGGGGAGTGGGGGGGGGGGGGATTTCTTAGAAGATTCAATCATGTAACGCAGGGCAGTAAGAACACTACTGTCAAATACCTATAAACTGCACCAAGGTTTAGTCCATTGCAAATTCTTTTTTGGGAAATCCGCAGGATGTAACTTATTTATGCATAAAGCATGATTTATTAAACACCGACAGACTAGTAACTAATATAGTTTACACATGAATATAGAAAATAATCCCAGTGATGCGAAAAAATTATTTGCATTCACATGATTAAACAATCTGAATATTCAATAACCATGAAGATCTAGAAGTCAAATTTAGTGGTGCATGAATAAGAGAAATACAACGTAGAAATCTTCTGCAAATATGCACATAATTGCAAGAAAGAACATGGAGTGTTCATTTATTCTGGTTGGTTCGATGTGAATTATTTCATATTCAACTTCAGCACAGCAGGATTCCACAATTTGAGTCCATAGTCCACACACTGATCTAGATCTACACGTTACATTAATTGGTGTAAAAAATAGATAAGATATTTAACTTTCTTATGCATCATTGCAATATATGTCATTTTTGATAGCTTCAATATGAATCATTCCTTATTCTACTTGAATAATCACCACGGCATGGCAAAAATTCTCCAGGTTTTGTATCAGAGCAGACTGACACACACTGATCCGCAAAGATATCTCGAAAAATAAAAATTTAAGGAAAAGTGCATTTCTTCAGTAAATTCCGCCAAAACCAAATGACCCTAAATCCACAAAACGAGCATCAACGTGAAAATATATCAGATTCCCAATTACATTAATCTCTTAAACAACGGAATAGAAAACTGAAGAGAATTACAACACTAGTCATCTTTCGATACCCAGCAAGAAAGAAGATTACAACACTTTGACAACGAACATCTTATACCTACAAGTTATTATAATGCAGCAAAACTATGACTTGAACATAGATTGATCCAGGTTCCGAAGGAAGTCAAAATCCACAACGACTCAACTAATAAGTCCAAGGGACTACGATCGCTCGTTAAAGTATGTAACTTTACACAAACCAGAATGCACAAACTAGACATAGAAGGAAAAAAAGTTATTTATCAAAAGATATCAGTTCGTATCATACAGTAGCTGGGTCATCGGTGCTGAAGGGCTCTAAACAAATACTGCAGGAGTCCTCAGAACCGTCGTCGAAAGCAGTAGAAGACGATGGAGCTGAAGTGGACACAATGTCAGAAAGAGTTGGAGGTGGAGGAAGAGGAGGAGAAGAAGAAGGAGAAGAAGTTAAATTATCCATCAATAGCTACACAGTACAGGAGGAGACTACGATGAACGAGAAGAGGAGGACGGCAAAGAAAAGAACCCTAGAGAAGAGTAAAGAGAAAGTTGAATGTCAAAGCAAAGAATTGTAGAAAAGGAGAGTAAGGAAAGGAGGCAGGCAGCACAGGAACAATCCGGTTCACGCGCTTTGAAGGAATCAACCTATCTCATTTATTTATCTTTCGGCCAATGATCAAACTATCAATCTGATTTGAGTCCTAATTAATTTTAAATTATTAATTACTTTGTCCTTTTTTCACATTTGTTTTTTTAAAACACTACTAGCAAAAGAGTAATTAGATTAATATTGAACATAAATAATAATTAAATTTATGATAAGGATTAATCTCATCATATGAGTTTTAGAAATTCATGCTGATAAAGGATCACATTAAAGTTCAAATAAGAATTAATTTTATTATAATATTTTTTACTATAAAAGAGGCACAAAATTTTAAAAAAATAGTGATAAAAAGTTAAGAATTTTACCTTTGATAAAATTGTTAATCTCTCCTGGCCAGACAAAAAATTATTAATCGCTGATAAGATTATAAATCTAATTTAAAAGTTTAGATGTTATAATTAAAAAGATAAACCTAGCTAGTATGATAAATATTCGAATAAACAAGATAAACAATAACTTTAAATAAATAATAAATATCAATTTGTTCTTAATTTGTTATTAATTAAAGAAGAAATAGATGCAAGAATTTATTATTTTAGGTTTTAACATAAACAAAAGATAGATGCTAAATTTAAGAAAATTAAATAATAAATAAATAAAAATGTAAATATTCCATTAATTAAAAATGAAATAAATAACTACCAAACTAATTAAGATAATTTATTTTAAAAAATATTTTATTATTATTTTAAATAAATTATGATTTTAATTTGTAAAATTGTTTTATTAATTTAATCACATTTATTTTTGCAATAATTAACTTAATAACAATAAATTTTTTCAATTATAATTATATCAATATATAATAAAAAATTCTTTTCATGTGATATTATAATATATACAAATATTAAAATTCATATCATATATGTATTATAACATAGTCGGTTAATGATTCATTGGCATACTTTAATTTGAAAATAATGTAATAAAAATATAAGTTACTGTATATATATATATATATATATATATATATATATATATATTAGTCTCCCCACCTCACCTTTTCAACTCTGCCAATGCAACGCATCGTTTTAATCGGAAACAGCCGTCCACTATGTGACAGCGACGATCATCTTGATTTTAATCCATCGACAGCATTTCTCTGTTACTCTTTGTGCTATGTAACTGAGGTTCCATGGATGCTCTTTTACCTCCGCAGCTTCTTCCCCTTTCCCATGAGAAGCCAACTCCTACTTGTTTTCTTTCCAATTCACAAAGCCATACCCTTAAATTTTTCTATTCCATCAACCGCACCAACCCTGCTTCCCGCCTTATCTCGAAGTTCAGAACTCCACAATCCCTTTTAAATGACTCTTCCATGACCCTCGAAGCAGTTGATAGAGCTTGCTCTCCCACGTTAAGGGAAATGTGCAAAGCTCATGTTCCCCAGCATATATTGGACAGGCAATCTCAAAATCTCCCTCTCTCTTTGAATTTCTTTCTTGCCAGTTTTGATTGTTAAAATATGTATAACATCTCTGAGACCAAAAATTTAAAATTGGATTCTGAGGACGTTGGTGAACTTTTACTTATTTCTGGTTTGATTGTGGGTACCACTCATTGTCTTTGACTAAATGAGATGATATTTGGATGCACTTATATGTTTCAGGATGGAAGAGATTGGATATGTCATGCCTACAGATGTCCAGAGGCAAGCATTGCCTTCTCTTTTATCTGGTCGTGATTGCATACTTCATGCTCAGGTTAATTTGCTCCTTGGAGTTGGTTTTAGTCTAATGAAAGGGCATTTATTTTTTCTCCACTCATGTTTCGGTCACATTTGTGCTGTATCGAGAAGAATGAGTGCTGCTATGTACTTCAGCTTGGTTCCTAATTTGTCATGTGTGTTCATCCTAGTTAGTGCGGTGAGGTTGGACCCGTAGGAAAGTAGTGCTCCCTAATCAAGGAGAGAGAAGAACAAAGGTAGCATAAGGGGAATTGAAATTAAATAATAAATAGAAAGCTGCATGTAATAGGCTTAAGAGATAGAGCATCTATGTCATCTGTATAGCACAAAAGCAAAAAAGAAAACAACAACAAATTCAGGGTTTGGATGGGAATGGAGCATCTAACATCACCAAATACTATTTGGAAATTAAATTACAATTTTTTAAATCATGTAAAATTTCATGTTTTGTTTAGGTTGATGGGTAGATTTGGAATCATGCTCTAAAAACACTGATGGAAAACTGCTAGTATCTTCTCAACGTCACTAGTACATTCATATAATCTAGATGTTATGTTATACTATATGGTTATATTGGGATTTAGTATATTAATTGTCATGGATGACAGAATTGTTTCTGAAAGTATGAGGAAATAAGACAGTAAATAGCTGAGCTTCAAACCTGGGTTGATGAGGGTTAATAAATAGATGTGACTAAACTTACAATTGATTGAGATGCCGTAAGCCAAAGACATTAGAGTCATGTTTATGTCCCAAAGGATTGTTTACAAGCAACAATACTTGATTTCTTGTTGTATTGTCAAAGTATGAAGATGAATCATGTCCCTCTGTACTGAGCTAATCCTTAGAATGCTCCTGTTATGACCATGGATTAGATTTCATAGTACATTTGCCTTGTATGATGTGGGGTTCTCATCTCTTTCTATTTCTCATTGTCTTGGTTAAGTGATGCCTTTAGCAAATTAATGGTTTTCCACATTACAGAGGCATTCATGAATTTTCCTACATTTTCTTATAATTCTTTATGATCTTGAGCTTTTTTTCATGAAACTTGTCTATTTTGCTTGGCCTCCACGCATTTATATAAGTGATGCTTATGACAATGCCTCTGGGTTAGTTTGCTGATATGGTTTCAATTTTTCTGCACATGTACAAATGGCTATTTTATGTGGATTGTCTTGTATCTACTCTCACCCTTGTTCTCATGGCTCCTCCTCTCTATATTTCTCTTCAAATCTGCTGCTTTCAGAAATATTCTTGTGAAATGGAAAAAATGTTAATATGTAATCTTATCTTATGTCTTCTGTAGACAGGTTCTGGGAAGACACTTACTTACCTGCTTCTGATATATTCCGTCATAAACACTGCAAAATCTTCTGTGCAAGCTCTTGTTGTGGTGCCCACCCGTGAACTCGGCATGCAAGTAAAATTGCCAATGTTCTTATGGTTACATAATTATGTGCTAATCATATTCAATGCATTGAGAGGGAAATTCCCTTGGAAAGGACTAATGCCAAAATTAAAATAATTTTTCATGACAAGGTTGCTAAAGTTGCTAGGATCTTGGCAGCAAGGCCAACAGGGGTTGAGGAGGAGCAGAAGTCGTGTACCATCATGGCTCTTTTAGATGGAGGAACATTGAGAAGACACAAGAGTTGGCTAAAGGTACTACCGTGGTACTGTACTGTCCTTTTCAGCTTTTTCTTTTGAGTTTTATTAATATTCTATGTGATTATTTTAACATATATAAAATTGGTGCTAATGGTTGTTGCTGCAGCTTTTAAATTCTATAAAAGACTACAGGATTCTTTTCTTTATCATTTTGGAGAGTATGTGAAGGAAAATTGTCATCCTGGTTGCATCTTGCCTTTTTAATTCAGTCTGATAATTTTTGCTTGACCTCTGATGCAGTTTGTTGAGACACTTTTTCCTCTGATTCATAATATGTAACCATAAACATTAATCAAAACAGATTACTTTGAATCACAGACAATCAAATTCTAATTGATATTAGATGATCTAGAAATTGTTGATTAGAAGTTTAGAACAGCTAGAACTTAGAACTTTGCGAGACCTATTTTAGCCACTTGACCTAGGGTTGTGAATGTTAGAAATTATTATTATTATTATTATTTTGTTACGTAGGATTAGGTTTTTCTCCCTTTTAAGATCTGGTCTAATTGTAGAACCGGAGATTTATGCTCTGGTGGATGTTATTTTGACTCTATTGACTGCTTGGCCTGAATAATAAACACTTACAAATTTGCAAAATTCTTCAAAATTGTCCATTACCTATATGTTTTTAATGAAAATGCTTAGTGTATGAACATAACAGATTTAGACAATAATGAATGACTAAGTCATTTTTTTGGTTTCTTTTATTAATTTTTAGGGAAAAATTATGGTTTGAATTTCAGAAGTAAATGTAAGCTGCTTCACATAAAGAAGTAATGGTTTGGAATATTGCAATAAGTATGTACTGCACTATTACAGTTGCAATATAGTTACGTACAATAAGCTCTAATTGATCATTGTTCTTGTTCTTTTATTTTTATCTTATTATCTTGTCGCTCAAAACTTTAAGTTTATTAGTCCCTTTTTCTGCTCATCAAGTCAGTCTCATTAAAACATTCAAATTTTAGGCAGAGCCTCCAGCGATAGTGGTAGCAACAGTGGGGAGTTTGTGCCACATGGTTGAAAGACAATATTTTAGGCTTGAAACTGTGCAGGTGCTGGTAGTTGATGAGGTAAAGTCATTTGGTCTTTGAAACTTGTATCAGCTAGTCTTTATACCTGTAGGTAAAAAAGCAGGTTTATTTATTTTTCTCTTGGATTTTTTGCACTGAAAATGCATCCCAATGCAGCTATTGTTGCTTTGAAAATGTTAGGACCCTGGACACTTTCCTGCAGAAGACTCAGTAATCATAGGAACAATGAAATCTGGAAGTTCTTGGGTTTTGTATTAATGCTTCAAAAAACACCACATATCAGCCCAGTAAATAATCTAAGCTGATATTAGCCAAAACCCCAAGCTGTCCCCTTACATTCCCAGTAGCTACAGATTGCAAAAAAATTACTGAACCTCCAAGGAACAAGAGTTACACTGGCTTTCGAGAGGCCAGCACTCTCCTTCCTAGTCCAGAGGCCCAAAACTGCCACTTCCCTCCTGATCTGGCTACAAATGAGTCCCAACTACTGCCAACCCCTTACTGCTCTTGGGTTGTTCCACTGTCAGGTCCTTTTCTCTCTCCTCCCTTACCCTTACGACTATAAAACTTCATACCTTGGGTTAGACCTATGGTTGTTGGTGGCTGCCGTCCCTTGACCCCTTGTGTCATATACTGTACACTTTTAGAGCATGGGAATGTTATGTAGTTGTTAGTTGGTCATCTCACCCATAACAACAATCAAGTACAGTTTA
Organism: Delonix regia; assembly: GCA_037074485.1. NCBI lineage: Eukaryota > Viridiplantae > Streptophyta > Magnoliopsida > Fabales > Fabaceae > Delonix > Delonix regia. The sequence continues at coordinate 32,571,574 of CM073451.1, forward strand.
AGAAACAAAATAGTATTAAAATACTGGGCATCATTATCACTGCATTTTCAGGGACAGAGCTAGATTTGGCAGAGTGTGTGGGAATTGTTGATAAGTTTGAGGAAATATAATTAGGAGAACAAGAAAACTAAAATATTTGAGGCTTAGTTGAGTGGGAGGTGGCTGTGGCCCTGCCAACTGCATGCATCTTTGTCCCTGAGCATTTCATATTTCATAATTGTTTAATAGGCTTGAAATTTTAAATATTGAAGCTCCATCTTTTTGTCTGCTTAGGTTGACTTTATTTTCAATTCTTCGAAGCAAGTCAGTTCTCTTCGAAAGCTCTTGACTTCATATTCATCCTGCAATACCCGTCAAACAGTTTTTGCCAGTGCATCTATACCACAGCACAGACGATTTCTTCATGATTGCATGCAGCAGAAATGGACTAAGGTCAGCTGATGTTGTTGTTTATGTTTGTCTGTGAGGTACCTTTAAGTATGCCACTGACTTCCTGATGCTGTTCTTTGTCACCATATTTGTTCCAGAGTGATGTGGTCCATATTCATGTCAGCCCAGTTGAACCCATGCCGTCACGCCTACATCATAGATTTATAGTAAGAGATCTTGTGAAGCATAGTAATTTGATTACTCTTTCCTTTATACATCGTTAGCCTATCTGCCTGCCACCCTTTGGCCTTTGAAAGATGTATATGTAAACTATTTATACTTCAGTTGCATCTGTTATTGTAGATCACTTGTTCATCAAAAGCCTAGAAAATACTTAGGCTGCAGTAAATTTCTAATTCTATTTCAATCAACAGGAATGCCATCGCAAAACGAAACAACAAACCCTGTTATCTTTGATACAATCTGATGCACCTGAGTCTGGCATTATATTTGTTGGTGAGCAGGTCTGCAGAAATATCTTTCTCAATATCCTCTTCTCTTTACATGAGTATATGAGTAATTTTCCTGTGAGAGTATATTGACAGTGTCTTCAAGGCAAAAAATATGTTATGAATTCCATCATTAATATGCACTGATATTATAATGCCAAATGGTCTTTAACTTTTTACAACTCAGTGCTATGTTGCCTTTGTTATTGTGGTATTCAGAGCTGCAGCCATTTGATAAGTCATTTCTGAATGATCATTTGGCTGTAAAGCAGTTTCAAATCCATACTCACCAGGTTCTAGGAAAATTAGGTAGAATTGAGGATTTTGGGTGTCATAAGCTAGAAGTATAATATTAAACGTGGTTTCCTGTATTAAATACTTGAAATCCTTCAAAATTTGACCGCATTTATTGTCTCCTTGACCCAATTTTAGTTAAATATGCTGAAAGTTTTTATAGTCTGATATTAGATTTTCTTTTATGCAGTCTGAGAAGTCAAAAAGGGCTGGAAATGCTCCATCTACATCCCTTCTGATTGACTTTCTGAAGACTTCGTATCAAGGTTCTTTAGATATCCTCCTTCTTGAGGAAGACATGAATTTCAATTCACGAGCAGTTTCACTGTTGGTAAGTGCCATTCATTGCACGGGTATTGAAATATGCACCTTATATCTGAGTTTTGTAAGACAAAAAAAGGTGTTTGCTTCTGAAAATCAAATTGGTAAGCTGGATCTACCTTGTGATTTGGCAATCAACTAACGAACTAGTTAACACAGAGGCCATAATTCAGTAAAGTCTTTATTAGACTGAACTTGGTGGTTAGAGTAAACATTGATGTCTTGAGTGGTTGTGGTTCAATGTTGACTGACACGGCTGCCTTTCAAAGGTCCTTTCACCGACCAAAATTATTAGTGTCAAAGCCAGTGGGTGGAATGTGTAAAAATGGTCTCAAAATCCTGAAAAAATAAAATGTATGGCAAATAAAGTTCTAAAAATTGTATTATATAGTTCTTATTTAATTTGATATGTATATGAATACTTTCCTTTTTTGTTCTACTACTCCTTTTTCTGGTTTAGTAACCAGTTTGGTTCTTATGATACTGGGCCACACTTCCACTAATTTAGACTTTTCTTGAGAGCAAGTGTCAGAATAGGATTTTGCTATGGACTGTTTGATCACGTCGAGATCTGTGTGTATAGTATCAAAAATTATTTTACATCGATTTCAAATAGAGCCAATGGTGGGATAGGTCAACCTCTCAAGACTAGCCATCGTTATATTAAGAAAAATTATTTTGCATTAAGGTCAGAATTGTCAGATTTGATCATTATAATACCGCCATTATCCAATCCCCTTTTTTCTTCTCCCAGCGGAGGAATTGGAATTCTCCAGAATTCCTTTCACATGTTGAGGACTAGTGACGGTCAAATTGTCATGCTTTGTATGTCTGAGCCTGCAATTGTTAAATGATAGATTGGATGAAGAGGCAGAGTGAAGTAACTTGCGTAGTTACTGAATATGTGTATTTTATTGCCCCCATGGAATGCTTCTTATGGACGTTCCCCTTCCTTTTCTTCCCCTTAAATGAATCTTTACTCTTACATATTATGCTATGTAGACTTAGCGCCTGTGACCAGTCACAGATGTTTAAAACAAAGCCGTCTTATTATCCAAAAACTATCTCCATCATACCCTTGCTCATGGTAAGCATGTTTTCATGTTTGCCATTTCTTTGCTGCAGGAGGTTAGGAAAGGAGGAGGATATCTTCTTGTAGCAACAGATATAGCTGCCAGAGGAGTTGACCTTCCAGAAATGTCTCACATATACAACTTTGATCTGCCTAGGACTGCCATAGATTATCTTCATCGGGCGGGGAGGACTTGTAGGAAACCCTTTTCTGATATGAAATGTACTGTTACCACTATTATAGTTCCAGAGGAGCGATTTGTTCTACAGAAATATGAAAATGAGTTAATGTTCAATTGTGAAGAGCTTACTTCGTAATCCATATCTGAACTTCCGTACATACTTATTTGATTGTGTATATTGTGCCTCAAATTGGCTTTATGAATAACATGAGTCATCCCTTCAACTTTCAGGTTGTTTATTATTTTTGCACTTGTAGAACATAGTACGGATTAAAAATTTGATTTCTGATATTTTAATATTATATTTTTAGAAACGTTTTGATTTTTTGTGAATTTGGATGACCGGTATTATATTTTCATCTCTTTTTATGTCCTTGTTAGGAATTGAATATAATCTTTGCAAATGATCTGAGTATCAAATAGGAGTTTGCTAAGTATCATCTCAACTGATATATCTGTGGCTTGCGTTTAAACCTTTAAATTGGCATGAGTTATATATTTAATTACGAGATCTACTGTACCTATTTTAATTAGACATAGTCTATCTAAATTTCTTGTAAACATGAGGTCTTTTAATGCAAACACTCCAAAAAAAAAAAAAAGTAAAAAGAACAAACAAAACTTTGTTTTTATAATCTTTCTTGATATACAGCACCTGTTTCTGAAAAACAGAACCATGACTGAATCGCTTCTCTTTCGCTTGACATCTTGATTCTCATCCTAATCCATAGAAAAATAGATGAAAGGATAAATAAATTCATTATATTACGAGTCCATCTTCGATTACTGAATTCTTCAATATAATGGTCACACCAGACCGGATGTAGAACCCTTCTGAAGATCTATCAGCCTCTTGTATGCCCTGCAGTCCATATAAACCCAGAACTTTTATTGCAAATTTGACCATTGAGCATCATCATTTCACTAGTGGCATCAATACCAACATTTTCTTTTTTACTCTTGATAGTTTCTAAAAATGCTGTTGAATTCACATGACATCCAAGGAAGGCAGCCAATATATTCTTCTTTAAAGTAGTCAAATTCATCCACTTTACAACTGAAACAAACACATTAATTTAGCTCTGCCTGCCAACAACCACTATCTCTATGGATGGTTGGCCTAAGTTAACTAAGAAAAAAAAAGGTAAGTGATTAGTTATATTGAAGTGCTTTTGTTGAAATTTGGGTATAATTAGGCAAAAGTGTATATGCAACTCTGATCTACTGTCCTAGAACGAAGATCAAAGAACTATACCTCTGAGTTTGCTATTACAACATTCTTTCCGATTCTAGCATTTTTGTCAATAATGCAGTCTCTGCAGATATGAGAAGAGCAATGAGAAACAACAGCAAAAGAAAAATGGTTAGAACTTAGAAGGATACAGAGAGTTGTAGATTGTACTTGATCTTTGTATTTTCTCCTATTCCAATAGGCACTCTTCCCTCTGCTAACAGTGCTCCTATTTCAGAGTCGGTTTCATAGAAATCAGCCCCAAGCATCACTGTATCCTGCTTGGAATCACGATACAGTTGAGCTAAATGAGCACACCTAGCAGAGCTAAATGAGCACACCTAGCAAATAAGCATATCTAAATTAACATAGAAAACCTATCAGATTTTCATTGAACAAGAGTCTTAAGAATGATTAACCTATAAAATTGAGATTTGAGAATTTGTATGCAATTGAAGACTGATCAGATATCTAAGCGACTGCTGTTAATAATTTCATCTTCTGTGAAATTCTCCAAGTAGGTGGCTAGATAAATGGAAATCAACATACTAAACCTTCAAGTGAACGTTTGAGTTTATTCTGGATCTGATTCCAACTAGACTGTGTTCTATGAAGGAATTGGTCAAGAAGCTTCCATGTGATATTATTGAATCAACAATCTGCACAAGGACAATAACAATTTTGATCGTACTTTAAAAATTGAAAGCAGAGATGATTTTTTGGAGAAGGGGGGAGGGGTGTTAAAGCACGAACAAAAACTGAAGATTTTGAACTTCCAACTACTTGAATAGTTTAACATTAATAGTTTCTAAATATAATTTTAGAGGCATGTATATATAAAATCTGATTCTGGTTGCATAACTCACTAATATAGTTCACATTTTGACCCTATGTTGATTTGATCCTGAGGGTTGGAGGGCTATGAGAAAACACAGTTCTCTCTATTTCTTCTTCCTCACTTCCACACTGGCCCTCCCTTCATTTTTTTTCCCTCAAGGCATTTTTTGGCTCATCAAAAACTCTATAGCAAGAGATTTGGGGTATGATGCTTGTTACTTAGCGTATAATTGTCCAAGAGCAAGTTGAAAGATAGAGGTACTGACCTTGCTATTATCAATCTTTGTGGGTGGTAAATTCCTCCTTGATGTATACATTGGTAGTGCAGCATCATAAAAGCTAAACCTGGGTGGCTGAAAGTAATAGACAACTTAGTAGGTGACAAAGATTTAAGGTCTCCATTAGAGCTTGGCTCATCAAGGGCTGGCTAAAAGTGGCTTATGTTGGGTTGAGTTGTTTTTAAATGAGTTGAAATTAAGATGACCTGTCTCACTTAAGGTGAGTTTGTGAGTTATACAGTCTAATCCACAAAAAAATGGAAAAAGAAATTGAAAAATAATAAAATAAACATAATAACAGAACAAAACTATAAAAAGATTAATTATAAAATCAAGACTCCAAACAGCATGACGATAATATCTATAATATTCTTCAAATATAACACAATTAAATCAAGCAAGGGCTGGCTAAAAGTGGCTTATGTTGGGTTGAGTTGTTTTTAAATGAGTTAAAATTAAGATGACCTGTCTCACTTAAGGTGAGTTTGTGGGTTATACAGGCTAACCCACAAAAAAATGGAAAAAGAAATTGAAAAATAATAAAATAAACATAATAACAGAACAAAACTATAAAAAGATTAATTATAAAATCAAGACTCCAAACAGCATGACGATAATATCTATAATATTCTTCAAATATAACAATTAAATCAAGCAAGAAAAAAAATTCTTAATTAACTTGCGTATATGATAGCTCAAGGATTATATTCAGTTAGAGAACTTGGGGTGAATGAGCTGAGATGAAGCATTAACCTTGGACTAGGAATAAAGAGTAATATCATAAATTTATTTTTTATATGAAAAGCATTCATTTAAGTCTGTTTTAAGGTTATATTTTCTTTAAAATCTGCAGTTAAGTTGAATTCATAGGTATACCTCCTGGACTATAGTTATTTTAGACAATTTCCACCTAATTAAAAATGAGCTCTATATAGACATGATACCGAAGCTCAAAAAACATGTTTGACACTCACATGTTCAGTGAGGGCTAGATTTGCCTCAAAGAAGGATCTGATGGTCCCTATGTCCTCCCAGTAATCGTTGAAGAGATAAGCCTGCATAGATAATTTTACTACAAAAGTAAATATCTACAACGTGTGAGAATAACTTTCTGCTTGGTCCCAGGGTAAGTTTCCTCTTTTTTATCCACTGCACTTGAGTCAAAACATGAAGTAGAGAAAAATTTTGTGATTTCTCCCAAAATTTGATTTACAACCTCGTGTGTGTATATGAATGTGTGAGAGATGCATGTATTTTTTGTCTCCACTTCACAGGTATACTAACCTTTATTGGACAAAAGAAAAAATGAATATTGTCACATCATTAGCAAAAAATCTCAAACAGGCATATAGATTTCTGTATCAGTGCTCTGAAATGAGTAGTCATAACCTTCATGTAGAATTCTCTGGCTGAGGCAGGAATGACCTCTGATCCAAAGTCATTTGCAGTTGGAAAACGCCACCTGGATGACATTATTTACAGCACTTAGCAAACCAGTTAGGTGTATAACGGGGAATCAATTTCTTTTTTGTGCCTATTACTTTAATTTGAAAGAATAGTTCAATAGATAAACGTGACCAAAAAGAAATGCCTTACATTTTGCTAGATGATTATCAGTACCTTAATAGATTAAGGAGTATCTCCTTCTTGAAAACGTAAACTCCCATGGAAGCAATATATGGTTTCTTTTGAGCCTCATCCTTCGAAAGGCCCAGAACTGTTGTATCTACTTGCTGAAGCATGAAGCAGCATTAGCGTACGAAATCTAATTTCTGAAACTTGTGTTAGCAGTATGATAAACATAACTTTTACCATTGCTTTCAGGTCTTTCCCCTTGGGCTTTTCACTGAATGAAAGGATCCTTCCTTTATTGTCTGTCTTCATCAGACCAAAATCTGAGGCACGGCTATCATGAATGCACAGTAGAGTTTCAATATAGTAATATATTCTGATTACCATGAAGTTGGAGATAGATAGAATAAGATCTAATTCAGATTTCACTTGCATAATAGATGCACTAGAAGATCTAATTCACTATAGTAAATAACACCATACCTCTTAGTATCCTAGATATGCTAGTCAAGTATGATAAAGAGGAAATAAGAAATAGTGATTTCAAGCGATACATTTGAGGGTTCTTGCATCTTGAAATAAATTTAATTTATGAGAAAGCCAGTATTGAAAAAATTGACCTACCTGTCATCCATAGGCAAACAAGAAAGAGTTATGTCTGCACCACTCTGCCGATGATTCTGGAAATGAAGATGAGCCATAAGATCTTAGTGTCAATCTTTTGAATGCATTCACTGAATAGAGGGAGGAAAGCACTGTTTAATTTAACTTTATTGTTACTTACTTGAACAAAGTCCATATAGTCCATCCTGTATAGGTGATCCCCGGAAAGAATCAATACATCTTCAATATCCTTACTTCTTGGATCCTGCAACATCAAAAGCGTACTTTAAAATGGTCCAATGTTCTATAAAATATGTACAAAGTACTAACCAAATTTTGCTCACTGAATAATGCTGGACAACTTCTCAAAATTTGGTTTAGATATTGATAGAGACCTAAGCAAGTGTGGGAAATTTACCCTTAAAACTAGCTTGTAAGGAAGATGAACCACATCACTTAAGTACCATAAAAATTACATGTGGCTCCCAAATATCTTGTTTTAAAGGTCTGAGTACCGGTTGAGCTTGGTTATTAGTTCCTTCTCAAATTTGAAAACTAGCAATTGGGAGACTAACCCCTTCCCTTTAAAAACACAAACTTCAGGTTCGGTGATAATTCAGAGGTTACATGACTATTGTCACTTTCCTTAACAAAATAATATGCAACTTCATTCCCTTCTTTTTTCAAACACAAGGTGCTCCATCAAATACTAGAAAACAAAAATCATCTTAAACTATCAATGACAGGTAGTTCCTCCGGCCCCCGACTGGTTTCTTAGCATGAGTCAAACTTAGGTATTCTGGATCAAAAACTTTGAAACCTTATAATTATCTAATAACTTCAATATTTGTCAATTAAACGTCTCTCCTCATAACTGATCGCTGTGTGTGTATACATACAGTTGAATGCCAGGTTTAACCAGCACTGACAGAGCTCCATAATAGATAATCCGATTAGTCTCATTTGTATATAATACCTCAAATAACCAGTGGAACTGACGCACAGCATCTGCAGTACCCTGAAACCATCTTTTTCCTGCCTCCCCTGGAGTTTGCGTGGCCGCAAGAACCTGCAGAACAAGCACATGCAGCTTTAATAAATTTTTTCTTTTGAAATAAAACATACTTCTAATTTACTTAATCATTTAATTTTCAAGAATCTTCAAGTAGGCGTGAGTAGTGTAGTGTAGAATCTTATGGATTTAATAGATGCGATAGTCTTCAAATACCTCGACAAAACCATCACCGAAGGTAACCCCATTACCAGAGTTGTAAGCACGAGCAATATGCCTATTGAGCGAAGCTGAATTGAACTGAGTGAGAATGTACACTTTGTTGATCCCGCTGTTGATGCAATTGCTCATTGGCACATCAATTAGCCTATACGCGCCTCCTATAGGAACCTGCCATTACAAACCCCAGACATGATCACCAAATTCATATACATTACACTGATAATTAAACAGTCAACTATGTAGGTCCCACCAAAAGCATACTGATATATTTATAATTGACCTATTCTACTTATTAAGAAAAAAGGCAAGAAATAAGGAAGGAATAGATAAAGAGACATACAGCAGGTATGGCTCGACGCTTAGTGAGAGGGAAGAGACGAGTTCCAGCACCTCCGCCTAGTATAACTGCCACAACTGTCCGTGGGTCCCTCCTTTCCATGTCTAGGTCCCTTAACTGTAATTCTCCATAACAATGCTAAAGTTTTGAGCTCACTCAGTTTCAGCTAATTTAAGGATGATGATGTGGAATATGGTGCACCCAAGTTGAAGTAGCCCACCATTTAAGCAATGGGCTGTAATGATTCAGTAAAAATGGGCTTCATTTTAATCAATTAACTGCTGATAAACCCAAATTTTGTTCTACCTTTGAAGTAAGCCCAAGGGGAGGATTTCATGATTTGTGTACCCAGCCAATTCATTTTATCAAGAGCTTTAGCAAAGCTGTGCACTTGATACCGAAGAATTAAAGCAACAAAAATCCCCTCCAAACTGGATCATTTCCATTAATGGAGAGATCAGAGAGAGAATAAAAGAGAGGAAGAGGGAGTACAAATGGGGCCATACATTTTTCCTTTTATTTTTTAAAAATGACTCTCTGAGCTGATGAACACACTTTAGGCACTATTCATTGCTTACAAATGAGCGTAAGTTAAGAAGCAACATTAAAAGTTACAATTTTAATACAACGAAATTCTTGAATTATGTATAACAAATTGATGAGTCTATTTAAACTGAGTTAGTTTATGCAATGACCTCCCTAACTACATATATGCACTGTACAAGTAATGTGAACATTAACCTACTGCACCAAATTTCTTCACTTTTGCTTCGCCGAAATTCCAACTTGATACATGTCCCAGCTATTATCTAATTCTAGCTTTGTTTTTTGCTAGAGGGTTTGTGTTAGAGAGGCAGAGAGAAGGGGAAGAAAGTGAGGGAGAAAGCTTAACCTTGGATTCACTGGGGACATCAGCAGTTAGAGACATGGAGATTCGTTGCATGACATTCTTAGTGCAACTAGTGGTGCCATTTCCTTGTTGCAGAAATTTGGGCAGCTTCAGCTTCTGCCCCATGAGTTCCCCATTGCAGAACTTCACAAGCCTCCAGTTCCTACCCACCAATCCCCTTGCTCCACGTAACTGGACTGAAGCCGACAGAGATATCCGGCAATCCGCCGAGACCGCCATTTTTTCCAGTCAGTCCAGGGAGATAATGGAAATTTCACAGGTTAGTGAAGCACTTGTGTGTGTATGCGTTTGTATAATGTCCAGCATATGAAGCTCAGATTTGCTTACGTGGGCACAAGTCTATTTGGAGGATTGGGCCACGTTATCCAAATTCAACTGCATCCACCTGTTTAGTATGTCTGTGTCTGGAGGATTTTTTTTCTCCTTTGTGAAGTGGCAATGTAGCCCTCAAGGCCTGGATTTTGTAGTGTAGTTGCATGAATGAGGTGGAATGATTCCTTGTACTCTTAGCTACACAGCCAGAATTTTCCACTTCGAAGTTGGTTTTCAGTGAGAGAAATGTGTTTGTCTTGGAGCTTGGAGTGAGGATTGATGGCAGTTTCATGATTTTGATATGCAATTTGACACGTCTTTATCCTGATTAACAACACTTGCTAGGTGGGAGTAGAGTTGTTGAAAACTTTCAAGTAGATTCGTCTTATATCAAGTTAATGATGAATGACTAGATAAACATACTGGATTTTTAATGAATATTATATGTAGGTAATTTGATACATGTGCATTGAATTTCTCCAACGTAGCAAATTACATGATTTTTTTTTAACCTAAGTTATACTAAATATCTTCCGTACTTCAAAAGTATAACCTAGGTCTTTTAACATTTGATAAATATTATAAAAATTTCTCCTATAATTAAGAACTATCAATAACACAAGTTTTTCTCTTTGTATAATATGAATTTTTTACAGAATTTAATATCAATTTAGTTACTTATGTTATATAAAATTGAACTTTATCAACAAAAAATAAATTAAAAGAAAAATTTTTGTAATATATATCAAATATTGTAAAAAATTAATTTTAACACAACATATTAAATGTATTCTGTCAAGGCAATGAAGATAGTAGATATGCTTTTATAAAACAAGTGGCTTATGGCTAAGAAAATGGTGTCATAAT